>NW_004624736.1:15146621-15287838 GCF_000247695.1 Heterocephalus glaber | reverse complement strand
CTCTGACTGCTGGTAGAACTTTGTTCTTCTGTTGTGTTTCTGGAATCTTAACAATTATATGCCTATGTGTAGATTTTTTTTGATCAAAGCTATTTGGAGTCCTATATGCCTCACTTATCTGTATGTCAAGCTCTTTTCCCCTGCTTGGGAAGTTTTCAAGCACTATTTTTCTTAGAGTGGCAGTTTTGGTCTAATCCTTCAATTTATGAACCCCAGGTCATTGGGCTATTTTATACTACAATTATATTGCTTTCAAATAATTATAATTCATCCCCATATCCATAACCAGGTCACAGGGCACCATATTAGTCCAAACAATTCTTCTACTTGTCTGAATTGGGTTTGCATATTTTGGCAGTACTTTTGAGACCTTGAATGCTGCTTATTAAAACATAAAATGCATTACCTGAGCTTACTGAACCCTGATTTTATTTGGATAAAAGAGATAATCTTTGTAATTATAATAAAACTCTTAACATTTATAAAGGATTTTCTACACAGTAGGTTTTTCCTGAGTATGTTGCATGTTATCTCATCTGTAACTTGATACAGGAACTACTGTCCAACCACAGGCTGAAAACTGAGGCATGGAGGAGTTGATATTTCCCACTTACCTAATGGATAGGTTAAAATAAGAGAAATTTGCAAATATAAATTTCCCTTTCCTACCTTTGCTCATGAATTTCCAATGAAATTTCATTCTCCAGTGAAATTTACATTGGGCAAATGATATACAGGTCTTTGTGTTGCCATTCCAGTGCAGAGAGGCATGGTCTCGATAGGTGACTAAACCTCATATGTCTAAATAGTTATATAATGTATGATCTTTTTACTTTAGTTTGGGGAGCATGAAAGATGAACAGCATTGAATAAGAAGTACTTTCCAATAAGGCAAATAATGCCATAATAAATGGATTTTTTTCCTGTATTTTAATTTCCCAGAACAAGCAACTCTCAAGAATGGCCTATCCCCAGGACTCCTGAAAAGAAGTGGATTGGTTTGTGAAGATATTTGTTTCCTCTTGCCCTCTGTCTCACTCCCAAGAACACCATCCCTTCACCAATTCACTTGGGCCAGGCATTCCCTTTCCACCCTAAGTTAGAGATCATCTCTCCTGTGTAGTCCATACCATACTCACAGAGCCTATAAAACCCCCATTGTATGTCCATGACTGACTCCTTACTTTCTACTGCAGATCACAACATTAGCTCTGGGTCTCATGTAAGTATAAGGGAAAATTGTGAGAAAAATTGAAATTTTGTGAATTCTTAGACCAATTCAATTATTTACTACTTGTAGAAACAAAATAATTTGTAGAATGTTGATATAATACAAAATTCTGTCCATAGAAACACAAATTATGTCCAATAAAATGCAATTATAACCTGTGATTATGAATCTGTTTTCTTAATTTATAAAATAATTTAAGCATTCCTTTTTTACTTTGAAAATTCTTTTGAACCAACTTTAGTATATTATTGCTTTCCTCATTAACTCATGGGATATATAAAATATTTGATGAAATAATCATATATTTACATGTCATTACTTATTTTTAAAATATGATTAAGAGAACTTCATCCTATTCTCAGTTTATCCCATTTTCAGAAACCTTGGCTTTTTATCACCACAGAAAATGCATCGTGTAAGTATAAGTACTGAATGAACTGATTATTTCCAGATCAAATATTTGGGAGACAGTTTCCTCAACCTGTGCTGCAGTTTAACGTAAAAGTTTAGATAGAAACCTAGAACTAAATTAGAATGCACTTAGATAAAAATTACTCATATTCTTAAGCACTGAAAACGAATCTCAGAAATTTGGTTGCTTTTGCTTTTCTTCCTAAGGTTATACCAACTTTGTTAAACTTTAACAGAAAATGAAGCATTAGATATCACAAGATGTTAGTCTGTTGAGTGGTAAACTTTCCACTACAATTTACTTGCCAGAATTTTCAATGAGTTACTCCTATGGCTGAACAGAAATTGCAATGAATTTATTAGCCCCCACAAATTCTCCATCAAAAGTATTAATTTTGTTTTATTCACTTACAATCTTCAAATTCATATACACAAGAAAAATTGTTCATTATCTTCTTTTCCTTGAGGTCTTTCATTTAAATTTTCAAGTTTTTATTCTCACTACAGCCTTTTTAAAAATTTAATTTTATTGTTACATTTTAGATATACATAAATGATAACATTCATCATAGGGAATTTGTACCTGTACAAGATGTATCTTGATTCTTCTTTTTTCCCCAATCTCCTGCCCTCCCTTCAACCTCTCTCTACCTCCTTATTTACAAAAGCTTCTTTTCTATTTTTCTTTTCTTTTTTCTTTTCCCTTCCTTCCTTTCCCACTCTCTCCCCCCTTGTTCCCCTTCTCAGTTGAACATTTTCTTCCCATTTCCCAATATCTATTATACATTTTGGTCCTTATTTACACTTTTGGTTTCTCATACCAGAGAAACAATAATATATTTAAACAATTTATTTCACTTGAGAATATAGTCTCAAGATGCATGTATTTACCAAGAAATGTCTCAAGTTTATCCTTCTTTATGGCAGACTAGTACTCCATTGGATAACAAAACCACATCTTCTTTATCCATTCATCTGGTGATGGACATTTGGGCTTTTCCAAGATTTAGCTATTACAAATTCTGCTGCTATAAACATGGGTCTTCATATATTGCTGTGGAATTATTCTTTTAATTCTTTTGGAAAGATATCAAAAAGAGGAAGTCAAATGGAACCTATAGTTTTAGTTTATTGAGAAATCTCCACACTTATTTCCACAGCTGTTACACTAGTCCACACTCCAACCAACCTTGGGGAATGGTTCCTTTTCCCCCACATCCAGCCAGCATTTTATCAGTGTCATTCTTATGCACAAATAAATTCACTGAGAGAGAAATCAAGGAAACCACACCTTTCACAATACTGTTGAAAAAAAATGAGATACTTAGGAATCAATTTAACCAAGAAAGTAAAAGACCTATACACTGAAAACTATAATACTCTGAAAAAGGAGATGAAAGATGATATCAGAAAATGGAAAGATATTCCTTGTTGGATAGGAAAAACCAATATAGTGAAAATGGACATACTTGAAAATTTATTATACAGATTTAATGCAATCCATATGGAAATATGGAAATATACCAGCAGTATACCTCACAGAATTAGAGAAAACAATCCTAAAATTCATTTGAGACCTAGAATAGCAAAAGCAATTCTAGGCAACAACAAAAAGGTAGGGTGTATCACAATCCCCAACTTTAAGCTATACTACAAAGCTACTGTAATAAAAATAGCATGTCAATGGTCAAAAGAACAAACTCAATTATCAGTGGAATAGATTAGAAGATGCAGAAACAAGTCCAGACATATTCAGCCACTCATCTTTGACAAAGGACCCAAACACCGTC
The DNA here is from genome assembly GCF_000247695.1 of Heterocephalus glaber. The sequence goes on along the minus strand of NW_004624736.1, from coordinate 15,284,406 downwards.
ACTGGAGGAAAGATAGCCCCTTTAATAAATGGTGCTGGGAAAACTGGGTTTCAACTTATCAAAGATTAAAACTAGACCCATATCTCTCACCATGCCCTAAAGTAAAATTGAAATGGATCAAAGATCTAAATATCAAACTAGAAACACTAAATCTGCTGGAAGAAAAAATAGGTAGAACTCTTGCAGACATTGGCATAGGTAAAGACTTTATGAACAAACCCCAGATTACACAGGAAATATTATAAAGAATCAAAAAGTGGGATCTCATCTTATTAAAAAGCTTTTACACCACAAAAGAAACCACCAACAGAGTGAGGAGACAACCCACAGAGTGGGAAAAAATTTTTGCTAACTGTTCCATGGACAAATGACTAATATCTAGAATATCTAAGGAACTGAATAAAAATCAGACCCCCCACATGTAAAGACCTAATTAAAAAGTGGGCATCTGAAATTAATACACACTTCTCAGACGAAGAAGTAGAAACAGCAAATAAATATTTGAAAACATGTTCAGCATCATTGATCATTTGAGTGATGCAAATTAAGACAACGCAGAGCTTCTGTCTTACTCCAGAAAATCACTCTGTTTTTTCCTCTAGTTTCCTTCTTCCTAGAGCTGACAAAAGAATATTCTCTCACTCTGGCAATTGCATATTCATTCTTATCCTATGGCTCTCCTATAATTTATTCAGGCTGGTTCTCCTCTTTTTTTGAAGCACTGAATATACTTTAATACTATGGATTAAATATTTTAGAAGTCCTTCAATCAACAAATATTTACTTTGGTGTACTAAATGAAGATTTCTGTTAAAAAAGAATGCTGAAATTATGAGTATACATGTATTGTCCTCTAGGCTCAGTGGCACATAACCTGTAAGCCCAGCTTTCCTGAGAGGCTGAGGGTGGTTCCAGGCTGTAGATCAGCTCAGGCAACATAGTGAGATCTTGTCTGAAAATGAAATTTTAAAATAGCTCTGGGAATGTAACTTAGTGGTAGAGCACTTGCCCAGAATGAGTAAGGCCCTGGACTCAATCTTCAGTATGAAAAGAAAAAAAAAAGTTCATCTTTGAATTTACAGTCCAGTAGGGGTAAAAAACATCAAATATTTAGAACAAAGGATAACAATTGATATTAGAGCTAATATAACTAGCTCTGTATCTATTTAAGAAGCACAATACTATGGACAGGATTGGCTCAACAGCTAGCAGCTATGTGGGTTGCCCTCCAATACAGAGGCTGAAGACATTAAACATTCAGTGCATAAAGCATCCTTGAATTTAGGCATGAAAGGAAATGTGCTTGGTCAACAAGATAATGGGTATGTCCCATAGGGCAGAGCTTCTAGAAAGACTTCTGATTTATCATTCAAAAAGTAAGTCAGTCTGGCTCCATGTTGTGGTTGTGTCTAGATGTCTCCCCAAAGCCTCATGCAGTCTTTTTTGAAGGTAGATGAATCTGGAATGTGTGATGCTAGGATTAAGGGCGCATGATCACTAAAGCACCACAAATGAGTGAGTTATTAGTTTGGTAACACCCTAATCCCAGTAGCCTGAATAAGATAAAAGGGACAGAAAGAGGCTCTTAAATTCCCTTGTTGCTTTTCCTACTTTGTGCATGCTGTGTTGTTTCTCCTCCGGGGTGCCTCTCTGCCATCCCTGCCTCAGAGCCAGCTAATTATGAACTGAGACCTCTAGGAACTGTAAGCCAAATAAACCTTTGTCTCAGCAAGAAGAGAAAAGTAGCCAACACACATTCCTCTGTCCCTTTTTACTTGATTGGAGTTTAGAAAACCACTGTTACTTTCAAAAGAGCCAAGAATATCCTACAGATACCAACTCAAGGTCTGGTGCAGGTTTAACCAAGGAAATGCTGACTAACAGAACCAGACATCTTAGATGAGCAGATTTTTCTGCAAGCTATCGTCAAACCACTTATCTTACTATTGCTAGCTGGCACACACAGTGTTCAATATTAGTTTTTTGACTGGAAAAAGAAAGGTTTGCATATTTTTTGTGAATATTTTTCAAATCTATTATTTCAGAACACAAATTTTTTATTTTAAAGAACATTTCCATTCATTTCACATTATAGAGGTGTAATTATGTAACAAAAAAGTGTTCAATATATTCCTTTAATTTTAATAACAGTTATTTTAAAGGGAAAATTTTACTGTTCAAAACAAAAATAAGAATGTAATTTTACGTCAAATAGTTTAGGAAGACACTAAAACAATTTTGACTGTGTATGACAAATACTACTTTTTATTAACCTATATCCATATATTAAATGGGATCACTTTTATAAGTCTTCTTACATACCGATTTTTAATGTGGAATTTCTTTTTACTCTTTATTAAAATAAATAGTACACATTTCCTAATCCCTATAATATCCTCCTGTATGTAAACCTTCTGTGAGATGAAAGTGACCAGAACACCAAAAATGATTTACATTCATTGGTTTCGTGGAGGTGCTAAATAAAGGCTCATTTTTTAAATGGAGCACAACTCAAAACTATAGACTAGACAAATCAATAACTCTTTCTACGTGTCAGGTGAAGTAATTATCTTGGTGAGCTAATTGCCTGTAAGGAAAATATCTCACTACACTTAAGCCTTTGAAGTTCAAATGAAAAATACCTTTTTAGTTCCCTCTAACTGTGAAACCAAACACTGAATATCTTATTTTGGATTCTCAATGACATATTTATCCCTCAAATTAAATTTTCTCATTCTTTCATAAAAGATTGTTGAAAACTTCTGTACACACTGAGCTCTGCAAAAAAAAATAGTAAGTTCACTGTTCTTTGGAAGGATAAGCAAGGGTGCAAAGATGCTTTCTAAATGTTCCCAAAGGGTGATCTCTAAGCATGCATTTGGGAAGGGCCACATAAATGCTAGAGACAATGACAACTTCTTTAAAATTTGATAAAATAAAATGTACATTAAAAATAAAGTGTACATAAGCAGGGTGCATTATCTTAACTGTATGATTGCTCAGATATTTAGATATATTGCTTATTTGCTCTTTAATAATTATTCAACTTACAATAATATTCAAGTACAAAGGTAAGTATAAAGATAGTGTTCCTTAAAGAAACTTTCTCAAATGGTCTTCTATTCTAGTATCCGGATGATTCAAGCTATTTCCACCACTCCTCTACACTGTTTCATGTTGCCATTTAAACTGCTGTAATATGTGTATTACCTAGTGATTCAAACTCGAACGATGCTAGAAGTAATTATTTTAGATTCTATAACTTGTTAGTTGGCTCCATAGCACTCTTCTTAAAAATAGTCACTGATTTGGAAATGTCACACAATTGAATGGACACTTGGAAATTGATTCCCATTATAGTTCTCTATTGAATACTCCTGGATAAATTATTTGACTTGAGCTTCTTTCTGACTGATTTACATAGCAGAACTGAGTAATTTTATTCACTCTGTATATACTACAAAGGCCACCAATTTCACGCAATCATTTTTTTTTCCTGGCCCAATGGGCTTCCTTCCTATCTGATTGGCCTATGGCACTCATTGATTGACAAGTAGTCCACACTCACAGTTTAAATAAAAAAGAAAAAAAATCTTATCACTTATTTCTATATTTATTTTTATTTGATTGAGGTTTACATTTGAAGTGCCCTGGGAGTGTCTGATATCTTATCTTTACCCTCTTTGAGCTGCCTGCAATTCAGTTGCAAAATATTCATCCTCTTTCAACCTTTATTTTTTTATTTTCCTTCTTCTTTAACATCTCACTCCCAAATCAACTCTATCATCTTCTTTCCAGGCACTTTAGGCCAAGAATGTGATATATGGATGATACAAACACAGTAGTTTCCCTACAGTAGAAGCAGCCAGTTTTTCCTATTTGTATTAGAATGCCTTTTAATTTTAGTCATACAATAAAGAATTTTCATACAAGCAATTTTTGTGTGTATGTCAGAAGCATAAATAGTTAACTATTTCTGATACAAACTTGGCAGAGATCTAAGGTTCAGAATGTTATTTCTCTATTGGTTTGATAATGGAAAAGTTGTGTGACCTTCTTCAAGTTGCCAGGCCATAATTTCAGCTACTTCTGAGGATGATTTTTATTTTTATATATCCTAATAATCTGGAGAATCAGCAACAATGTTCCTATACTAAGCTTCCTCCATGGGCTACTGATGATACATGTTTAGGGGTAGGTGGAACCTTATTCAGGTGGGCATTTCTTTATCATTCTGCACTCTAGAATACCGGAATGAGCCATGAGATTCGGCAGTGGCAGACTGGTTGGAGAATTAGGGGTGACCTGTTAATTACAACATCCCAGGATACAGGTACAGCACAGTTCCCAAAGCCTGCCCATGGAATCAGAGCGCTGTCTTCAACTCTTTCAGTGAGAACTCAAGCAAGTATTCCACAGGACTATCTAGACCTGACACCAGCCCGAGGAATGGGAGATACAAAAGCCAAGCTCCACTGAGCTCTGAGCAACTATGTTCTCGCTTTCACAGTGGTCCACTTTCATAGTGTTGGGTGTGCTTTTTCCTACTATTACTTGGCCCAAACTCACTCTACAGAAGATGTTTCTTTTCCTACTTTTAATAAATGTAAAAATCTCACTACATTTTGTGCTTGTTTTGTCCAAGTTTTTGTTAAAAACAAGAAGAAACTAGAAACCATCTCTATAAGGAGACCCCAGAACCCGCAAATCTGATAACATTACTGATCATTGAGAATATTCCTGGATCTTCTCAGAAGAAAAGGGAGAGAAAGCAAAGCATGGAGAGCTTAGGATAGGGGTGGATATTACTCTTCTATAAGAGTTACTCTCATTTATCTGGTATTGGAGCTATACTTCAAATTTCATGAACTGTCAATCAATTAACTACTTGGAAATCCTTTACTATACCTGCTTCTTAACTGTCATTACTTAAGCAAAATAATGAGAATTATTATTCCTTTGGATATTTCTGTCTACAGTTGTGGGACAACAGAATCCTATTTTTAAAATCTATATTCATCTCAAACTTACAGAAAGGCCCTGTTCTTCTCCATATCTATCTGTAGTGGGTAACACAGTGGAATTCAAAGCACAGAAGCCTCCATGTCTGTGTGGTCTCCGGTGAGTCCCTGCCACACTGTGCTTTATTGGGTGGAAATACTCTGATCTGTCGGTGCCGCAGAACTGTTGGAATCTGCACAAAAGCTGAAGCCTCTAATGCCTTAATACAAAAAGGAACACATCTTATTGCCTATCTGAATGTGTCTGTGTGGTTCAGGAAGGTATGAGCCGTGCTAAATCTCACTCCTGGCCCTGTCCTCTCTATTGCTTTGCCTTGGGCTTCTTTCTGGCTGGCATGAAGTAAACAGTTTTGTTCTGCCACGCCCTTCTGCCATGATGTTCCTGCCATGGAGTCAGCCAAGGGCTGAAACTCTAAGCCAAAGGAAGCTCTTCCTCCTTTAAGTTGTGGGTGTATTGGATATTGTATGTCAGTGACAAGAAAGAGAAGAAAGCTGACTAATATATTTCCAACCTTTCCACTTATTAATTTATGAAATCATTTATTTGTATCAGTATAGGCCCTTGGGTACTTACATTATACTTTGCATTTAATCAAATACTACTTTATTTTGTTTATCTGTTCCAGCTTTGGCTAGTAGGGATTTCTACATTGGCTCATGTTCTCTGGTAATAGTGTGTTTTTATTTTTTTTTTCTTTTGGCATTCTCTTACTCTTGCATAACAAGAGTGTTTAGGTTCATTTTAAATATTTCCTTGCCCAGTACTTGAATTCCTCTAAGTAGCCTTGGTCTTTCTTATTGGAGTATGTTATGTTATCTGTAACAGGTACAGATCCTAGGTGGGCACATTGGTAGTGACAGCAGAAGTGAGGACATTCATTTGTTTTAGATTCTCTCATCTGACAAGCAAAGAGTATAAAAAGAGTACACACTCATATACTCACCCCTACATATACACATACGTGAAAATGTACTAACCATTGGTAAACATATTAAGTGAAAAATGGATTTTGCTGACAACAGTTACTTTGAATTACTCTTCACCTACCTATTTTTATTCTTTCCCAATTCCTGAAGATCTCTGGATTTATTTTATCTCTCTGAGGTATGTTCTTTAGATGAGGCTGTTTCATCTAAGTGACAATGTCCAGGAAGCTCCCAAAGCCCACCAGCAACATTTGATATCTGCTAACCAAAACCATGGTGCAAAGGAGATAACTATGAGATGCCTAGAGCCAAGAGAAGAGAGGGGAACAATCTGGTGAGTAGCTTTGACCTTTCAGACACAAACCCAGAAGAGCCAGAAGCAATAAAGTCAGCAGTATGCTTCTTTACAGCCCCTCTTAATTCTCCTGATGATTTGCTTTCATTTCAGTCTCTATTCTTTTTCATATCGTTTTTTGCTCTGTCTAGAATTCCCAATACAAATTATTCCAGTTAGAAGTTTTTTTCCACAATTCTTTATAAACCCCACTTCGATCATCACAATTCCAATGAAATGTAACTGCTCCAATGAAGATTTTCTCAATGTCCTTCCCCGAAACAGGTTTACCTAGTTTTCATTCTCATTTGTTGGAATATTTCTTTCTTATAATGTGGACTTCATTGCATTATAATTTTGCATATAAACATTTTTGTCTTGCAATAAGTTGTGCATCATTTACCTTTGAATATGAATGTCTAAAACATACACACATTACAAAACTCTTTACAAATTGGATGATTTATTTATTAATTAATGAAGAGTATATTTATTTCATGGGAGTTAAAAGAAAAAATTAGAAGATGAATTTGAAAGTGAGCCTTGGATCAACATTATATTAAAGCTATTAACTCTGAAAAAGTTTCCACTCACAAACTATTCAATTTAGCTGTCATTGGTGTGAAATTCAATATTTAATTTCTTTCTTTCAGTTCAGTATATTTTCATTCAAGGTAATCCTTTTCACAGCAAAAACTTAAGATACCAAGATAGCTTTTTCCTTTTTATTAAATAACTTTATTATCAAACACACACACGCAAAAAATTAAAACCACTCAAAGAAGGACAATGCAAGGGGAAAAAAACTACAATAATATTCAAATACAGTAGAACTCAACCAAAACAGAACTGAAAAACATTTAAACAGTTTTCCATATAACTTAAAAAAGCATCCCAAGCACCAACAAGACACCAGAGGATGTGATTTGTTTCAGAAAGTTCCCCCAAAACAACATTGAACAAATAATGGTCTGGAAAAAAACTCCTGTTAGCAGACTCCACATAAGCCAAACTTCTCCTTAATTTAAATTTTGATACAGTCATATGACACTCGATGGGAACACAATCCAAGAAATATGTTATTAGGGAATTTCATCTGTGTGTATCCTTAATTATACTTTCAGTTTCTCACACTAGAGAAACTGTTCGGCGTTTACACATATGTGTCCTATTTATTTCCCTTAAGAGGATGACCTCAATATGCATCCATTTAGCTATAAATGTCTCTAGTTTCTCATTGTTTATGGCTGAGTAGTGCTCCATTTTATAAAAAAACCACATCTCCTTTATACAGTCTCCAGTTGATGGACACTTGGGCTGTTTCCAAGCTTTCACTATTTCGAACTGTGCCACTATAAACATGGGTGTACATATATCGCTGTGGTAAGATTCTTTTAATTCTTTTGTGAAGATACTCAGCAGGGGGATAGCTGGGCCGAGTGGGACCTCTAAGCCTAATTCTTTGAGGTACTCCATACTGATTTCCACAGTGGTTGCACCAATCTGCACTCCCACCAACAATGGAGAAGGGTTCCTTTCTCCCCACACCCTAGCCAGCATTTGTTATTGGATGACTTCTTAATAGCAGCCATTCTTTCTGGGGTGAGGTGAAATCTCAATGTTGTTTTCATCTGCATCTCTCAAATTAGCAGTGATGTTGAACACTTTTTCATATATTTATTTGCTGCTTTTACTTCTTTGTCTGAGAAATGTCTGTTCATTTCAGATGCTCATTTTTGAATTGGGATTTTGAATTTGGGGGCTTGATTTTTTTCAGTTCTTTATATATTCTAGATAGTAGTCCTTTGTCTAAGGTACAGTTGCTGAAAATTTTTTCCCACATTGAAGATTGTCTGCTAGCTCTGTTGGTGGTTTCTCTTGCAGTGCAGAAGCTTTTTAATAAGATAAGATCCCAGGTGTTGATTCTTGTGCAAGTTCCCGTGCCACTGAGGTTTTATTCATAAAATCTTTACCTATATCAACATCTTCAAGAGTTCTACCTAACTTGTGTTCCAGCAAATTTAGTGTTTCTGTCCCAATATTTAAATCTTTGATCCACTTCAATCTTAATTTAGTGCATGGTGATAGTGATGAGTCAAGTTTTAAACTTTGGCAGGTTGAAATCCAGGTTTTCCAACATTTATTAAATAGGCTATCTTTCTTCCAGTGAGGATGATTGGCTCATTTGTCAAAGATGAGGTGGCTGAGCATATCTGTAGTTGTTTCTGCATCTTCTAATCTATTCCACTGATCCTCAGGTCTGTTTCTTTGCCAATACCATGCTGTTTTGATCACGGTATCTTTGTAGTATAGTTTCAAGTTGGGGATTGTAATACCCCCAGCCATATCTCTGTTGCCTAAAATTTATTTTGCTATACAGGTCTCTTCTGGTTACAAAGGAATTTTTGGATTGTTTTCTCTAGTTTGATGAAATATATTGTTGGAATTTCAATCAGGATTGCACTGAACCTATATAACAGTTTTGGAAGTATGGCCATTTTCACTATATTGGTTCTTCCTATCCAGGAACAAGGGATGTCTACCCATTTTCTTATATCCTACTCAATCTCCTTTTTCAAAGTGCTATAGTTTGCGGTGTAGAGGTCTTTTTGCTTCTTTTGTTACATTGACTCCTAGATATTTCATTTTTTTGTATGCTATTATAAAAGGAATTATTTCCCTAATTTCTCTCTCAGTGAGTCTATTATTTGTATATAAAAAGGCTATTGTTTTTTGAGTGTTGACCTTATATCCAGCTACTCTACTGACTCTGTCAATTAAGTCGAGAAGTCTTTTGGCAGGGTATTTTGGGTCTTCAAAGTAAAGTATCATATCATCAGTAAATAATGACAGTTTAACTTCTTCCTTTCCTATTTTTATTTCTTTTATTTCTTTCTCTTTTCTAATCGCTGTGGCTAATGTTTCCAGAACTATATTAAACAGGAGTGATGATAGTGGGCATCCTTGTCTTGTTCCTGATTTTAACATGAAAGTTTTCAGTTTTTGGCCATTTAGTATGGTGTTGGCTGCTGGTTTTTCATACACAGCCTCAATCAAGTTGAGATAAAGACCTTCTATTCCAATTTTCTGTAGGGTTTTTATCATAAATGGGTGTTGGGTTTTGTCGAATGCCTCTTCTGCATCTATTGAGGTAATCATATGGTTTTTGTCTTGAGTCTGTTAATATAGTGTATTATGTTTATTGATTTATGAATGTTGAACCATCCTTGCATCCTGGGGATAAATCTGACTCAGTCAGGGTATGATCTTCTTGATGACCATTTGTATTCTGTTTGCCAGTATCTTGTTGAGGATTTTTGCCTCTATGTTCATTAGCGAGATTGGCCTATAATTTTCTTTTTGTGTTGCGTCTTTCCCTGGTTTTGGAATCAAAGTAATAATTCCTTCCAGGAATGAATTTGGAAGCTTTGCTTCTCTTTCAATTTCCTTGATAAGTTTAAAGAGTAATGACAATTGTTCTTCTTTAAATGTCTTGTATAATTCAGCATTGAAGCCATCAGGACCTGCACTTTAATTTGTTGGTAAATTTTTCATTACATTTTCAATTTCAATCATTGTAATTGGCATGTTTAGAATTTCTATGTCTTCTTCATTTAACTTTGGTAATTCGTATGTATCTAGGAATCTGTCCATTTCTTCTGTGTTTTCCATTTTACTACAGTACAGGTTCTCAAAGTAAGAATTGATGATCCTTTGGATTTCTCCTGCATCTGTTGTGACTTCACATTTTTCATTCTTGATTGCACGGATTTTACCCTTTTCTTTCCTTTTTTTTTGATAAGGTTGGTTAAAGGTTTATCTATTTTATTTATTCTTTTGAAAAACGAACTTCTTTGATTCAATTTTTTGTATAGTTTTCTTAGTCTCCATTGCATTGATTTCTCCTCTGATCTTTATAATTTCCTCTCTTGTATGAGCTTTGAGTTTGTTATACTCTTCTTTTTCTAGGAGTATGAGCTTCTGCATTAGGTTATTTGAGTTCTATTTTCCTAATTTGGGCATTCACTGCTATGAATTTCCTTTCATTGTGTCCCATAGTTTCCTGTATGTTGTACTGGCATTATCATTTACTTGTAGAAACTGTCTAATTTCTTCTTAATTTCCTCTGTGACCCATTGGTTGTTTAAGAGGGTGTTATTTAATTTCCATGTATTTGTGGAAGTTTTGCAGTTTCTTATGTCATTGATCTTCAATTTTATTGGACTATGGTTTGAAAATATATAGGGGGTAACTTCAGTTCTTGACATGTCCTATGAGCTAGCATGTGGACTATTTTAGAGAATGAGCAATGTGCAGCCGAAAACAATGTGCATTCTGATTTTGTGGGGTGGAACACTCTGTAAACATCTGTTAAATCCATTTGTTCAATAGCTTGGTTTAATTCTAGAATTTTGTTTTTAATTTTTTGTCTAGATGATCTGTCCAATTGTGATAAAGGGGTATTAAGTTCCCCCACTACAATTGTATTAGAGCTTATTTGGTTTTTCATGTCCATTAATATTTATTTTGTATAGATTGGGACTTTTGTATTTGGTGCATATATATTTATGATTGTGATCTCTTTCTCTTGGACTGTTCCCTTCACAAGGACGTAATGACCATCTTGTGTCTCTCTTAATTAATTTTAGTTTGAAATCTAGTTTGTCAGCAAATAGAATTGTTACCCATGCTTTTTTCTGGGTTCCTGTGGCATGGAAAACTGTTTTCCATCCTTTTACTTTCAGTCTATGTATTTCTTTTTGAGTTAGGTGTGTTTCTTGCATATAGCATATTGTTGGATTTTGCTTCTTAATTCATTGTGTCAGTTTATTTCTTTTCATTGGTGAATTGAGACCATTAACATTGATAGTTATAATTGATAGATAATGACTCATCCTTGTCATGATGTTTTACTATTAGTGATTCTTTTATTTCTTGTTTTTGTTTTTTGTTGTTGTTTTTTCCTTTCACTTCAGTTTCTTACCTTGTCTAGTGGCTTCCCTCTGGTGGCCCTCATGGAGTTGTGATATTTATTGTGTTTTTCTAGAATATTGCTTAGGATTGTTTGGAGTGCTGGTTTGGTATTTGTGATATTTCTCAGGTGTTCTTTGTCGTGGAAGTATCTAAATTCCTCATTGATTTTGAAAGATAATTTTGCAGGATACAACAGTCTAGTTTGGAAGTTATTTCCTTTCAGGGGTTGAAATACTTGACCTCAGGCTCTCCTTGATTTGAAGGTTTGTGTCAAAAAAATCTGCCGTGATTCTGATAGGCTTTCCTTTATAGGTGATTTGTTTCTTTTCTCTAACTGCCTGTAGGATTTTGTTCTTCTGTTGGGTTTCTGGGATCTTAATTATTATGTGTCTAGGTATAGATTTTTTTTGATCATGGCTAATTGGAGTTTTATACGACTCACTTGTCTGAATGTCTAATTCTCCACCTCTGTCTGGGAAGTTTTCTACTATTACTTCTGTGAAGAGTTTTTTAGGTCAATTGTACTCTCTCCTATTTTTTAGTGGACTCCTATCAGTCTTATGTTATTCTTCCTTGCACCATCTAGCAGCTGCTGGATTGATTTCTTGTGGTCCCTTACTATTTTTAAGAAATCTCTGTTTTCATGGTCCTTAACTGCAATCCTATCTTCTATATCTGATATTCTATCTTCAGATTCCCTCAGTCTTCTATGCATGCTTTCAATGGAGTTTTCAATATCCTGAATATCTGTTTGAATCTGTTTCATAGGTTCCATTTCTTTCTTATGTTGGGTAATCATGGTTTCTGTTTCTTTCTTATGCTGGGCATTCGTGGCTTCCAACATGTTTCTTAGCTCATCTATTTTTTTTATCTGTTCCTGTTCTAGAGCCTCTAATTATGTCTTTCACTCTGATCACCATCTCTGTAGTTATCTGGGAGATTATTTCTGCTTTGAATTTTTCTAGAGCCTCATTCATCTGTTTTGTTACTTCCTATGCTATCAGTTCAGGGTGTCCAGGTGGTTGATTATCAGACTTTTCCACCTCTTTTTCCCAAAAAATTACCTTTTGTGGGATGGAAGCCTGGGTATCTGACTTGCTTAAATGTCTTTTCAGTTTTTGTTTTTGCTTCTGTCAGTTATAAGTCAATCAGTCCCAGTAAACCAGTCTCAGACCCCTAAGATTCAGACAGAGTTCCCGTTGCAAATCCCAAATTGAGCTCCCTGCACTCCTGCAGGGCCAAATTCTGTAAGCCTCTACTACAGGTTTCAGCTTTCTTTCCCCCTGAAAATAGTCCAGGATCAAATGGGAGTGATGATCCCTCCAACTTACCAAGTACAGTGGTCTGGTGTGCATATATTGCAGAGATTCTCTTCACTTTTTCAATGGGCTTCAATTTTCATCAGGGAGCCTGAAAGAAGCCCTCTGTCTGCTGTCCACCTCTGCAACTCAGGACAATGGTCTTTATGTCCCCTTGTGCCTCTGTAGTGTGGAACCAGGTAGCTGCACAGCCAAGAGGCCAGAGGCTGGGGTGGGGGGTGGGGGCTGTTGTTACAGGCCAAGCTGGCTGCCTGTGGGCCTGTGAGGGTGGGGTGTGTGTCCTCTTGGTCTCCTGGATGCAAGCAGGCAGGGCAAGCTGGAAGGAGCAGGGCGCAGCTACCCATTTCTGACCACAAGGCCAAACTCCCAAGATAGCTGTTTAACCGATAGTTTATTTTTTTCAGTCTGTCATACCTTAGTTGTGTGTGAATCATTACATCTCTTGATAACTCTAATAAATTACACTGACTGTATAGGTAAAGGAGAGGTTAATGGATTCTTAGAAACATTACTATTAGATTGCTTACTCAGCTTTGGTAAACCTCTGTTTTGGTGACATACTATTGAAAAACTAATCTTCAACCTCAATTTACCTATTTATGAAAGTTGTCTGGAATCTGTACCATTGAAAGATATGAATATTAGTTGATGCATATTGAGGCCATACTCTTAAGTGAAATAAATAGGACACACATGTATAAATACTGAATAGTTTCTCTAGTATAAGAAAGTGAAAGTGTAAATAAGGATTAAAATGATTAAAATGAATAACTGATAATTTGAAATAGGAAAAGGTCCAAAGGTGTAGGGGTGGTGGGAGGGGAAGGGGAAAGGGAAGAAGGGAAAGGAAAAATTATGAGAAAAGAAAAAAAATTGAAACGAAATCTATGCAAATAGGGAAGGGTGGAGGGGGTGAAGTGCACACAGGTAATGGGGAAACAATAAGTTCTAAGATACACCATGTACAGGTACTAGCACCCAATGATAAATGTAAATGTATTGTATGCCTAAAACGTACCAATAAAAGAATTTTAAAAAAAGAAAAAGAAAATAGATACTCCAGTAAACAAGCAATAGGTGTCACACACTTCTGTCATGTTCATAGTCTCTAGGTATGGAAATTTTGACAGAAGTTGGTGAAAACAGATTTTTTTTTTTGGCTTTATAAGACATTGGTCAAATTGTAAAATCTTTAGTGGGATAGCAAATAAATTTTTGGAATTTTCTGGAAAACTAGGGTGCGCATTAGAGTGTTGGAAACATGAAGAAGATTAAAGAAAAAAACAAATAAATCTGATTGAATGCTAGTGTGTGGTAGATCATTTCTATTATGCATGTTGAAAAAAACCATTTGTCTACTACAGTGTATTGGAGAGGGTGCTCCTGACGTGGACAAACTGAAAATTGATCAATGATTCATTCTTTCTTTTGGTACTGGGGATTGAACTCGGGGCCCTGCGCTTGCAAGGCAGGTGCCAGAACCACTGAGCTAAATCCCCAGCCAATGATTCATTCTTTCTACAAATATCAACAGTACACTGTGGTTTAGGCAGTAATCAAAAGCCTGAAGATATAGCAATAAACTAAAGAGAAAAGTCTTTGCTCACATTTAAATGCTAGTGGAGTAGGTGGTATGTCTAGAGGCTAGAAATGGGGTCCTGGTGAGGCTACAAATAGATACTCCAGTGATAAAGAGTAAAACCGGGTTAAACTTTCATTATACAGAGGTATAACAAGATGACTTCTAAAACGTGACCACGTTGATTACTCCAGATACACAAGGAGCTATGGATATCTATCAGACAATGTAGTGCACTCAAAAAATTTCTGATGTGTCATTCATTTCAGTTTTTCCAGTGAGTAAACGTAATCACAAAGTTAATTAACTTTCTTGAAGTCATAAACCTTGTGAACAATGCAGTCAGTATTCTCATCCAGAAAGTCTGACACTGGAACCTGTAACCACTGCCCTATGTAGTAATGCTTAAGACAAACAAAAATTGTCTTTCCAGCTTGCTGCTGTCATTATTTTTCCTAGCTATCTACAGAGAATAGTATATTTGCACATTTCCAATACCCCTTTTCCTGTGAAATCATTCCCTTCCAAATCCACAGGACACGAGTCATGCAGAAAAGAAATCTGAACCAAAGGGGTCACATTTTTGCAGCTTAAAACACATGTGTTTTTATTGAATACATAAAAATCTGTGTGCTAAACTAATAGGTCTGGGAGCTATATTTTCCTTTGTAAAGATTAAAAGCAGATATTTATATTTGAATAATCCAAAATGTGCCTTAAGCATCGTCTTTTTATATACCCCTACTGGGCAAAATACATCAAGCATAATACATGCAAACAATGCATGCAAACAACACATCAAATTTAATATTTTATACAAATAACACAGCCCAGAAAATGTTAATAGGCTACTTTAACAATGGTTCACAATGAAAGCATTCTATAAAAAATGGAGAATGGAAAAAACGATTCAAGAAATATTCAATAACTATAAAAGCCAAATTTGTTAAAAGACATGAACTCTTGATTACTTTAATAGACTGTCATCTTTTAAAAAAGGAGACTATTTTTTTTAAACCAGGATCTCAAATTCAGGTTTTTATATGCCTAAATCCCTCTTATGATTGCTGGTAAGTGTCCAAAAATAAAATTTTTGTGAATTGATAAAAATCATGGAGGTATAAACTGAATGAGAGCTCATTGACATAATATTTTCAAAATCCAAGTGAATATCACTAATTTGATATATAAAAGTACTCAGATCAGATTTTCACCAAAATGATTAGCTTTGAGTTGATTATTTCTGTTTATTATCCAAAGATAGTCTTTACTTTGTATATAACCTTTCACTGTGCCTGAAATATGTGTGCTATACACATCTATTTATGTATACATACATACGTTTGTGATATTCACTTATTTATTTTTTGCCTTGTATATAATTTGACTTTAAGCACACTTTGTCTCTACAGATATTTCTTATTTTACCAGATGACTTCATATGAGCCTTTATTTAGCCTAGCTCGAACTTATAGTACAGCGTTTTCCTCTTAAACATTTCAAACATTTTTAAACATCTTTTTACAATCTGGGTTTCATGTTTAATATATAGAATTATGTGATAGTTTCAAGTTTCATCTAAATTCAAAAACAGACATGAGAAGTTATAGAGCCATTTATAGGAATTAAGTAGAATAGACTTCCTAATTCAGTATTTTTATTGCTATTTCACATATATAATTACTTTACAGTATAAAAGTGATTTTAAATCTTCCATATGCTAGTTTTCTTTGCAGTGCCATGATTTTCCCAAGCACTGCTATTTTTAGCTTGAACTTATTAAGTATACTGGAATATGCTAACTTTTTGATTCTCTTAAAATGGGAACTATGTCATAATTTAATGCTAAAATAGAAAAATCTTAGCAGAAGAGAAATCAAATATCATCTCTGCTACTAACTCTTTCAGTGATCTTGGGCAAGGCACCTAACTAACCCCTTTAAAATATAGGCCAGTCATCTAGAAAAAGGTCAAATGCACCTGCTTCGTAGGGTGGTTTTGAGGATAAAAGGCAATGTGAGTAATAGATGGCTTGAAATAAAAGAGGCTGCTTTCAATGCATGTTAACTGTGGGTTAGAGTAGCTATTCTCTTCTTTGGAGTGTCATCATTTGTGAAACAAATTTATAATTAAATGGATATTTGTATTGGAAATCAAAATTCATTAACAGGACTGGGCAACAAAGCCTTCTTAGACACTAAGCCCATGTAAGTTTGGGACTCTAAAGACTTGAAGAAATTTCAAGATAAGCCTGCTTGTAGGTAAATCAGCTTTCAGCCCAGCCATATGTGTGCATCACACATGTGAGCATCTCTACCTCCCACATCTTCAGACGAAGAGCAAAGTGATTCGCTTGTCAGTGTCAATTTCAAGGTGTTTCTCACATCCTAAAGTGCTGGTTTTGGCTTTTGTAAGTTTGAAGGAGAGAAAGACAGAAACAGAGACAAGACATTGAAAATCTGGATTTTAAAAGACACGTATTACGTACCATACTATTTCAGCAATCATATGGAAGAGGACCAGCAGATTGATTACAGTTTATTAGTGGTATGATCTGGAAACAATACTAATAGTATGGGAAAATATGAATGAACATATTTACTGAACAACCAAAACTGACTTGTAACCACACACAGTTTGATCTAAAAGACAGAGGAAACAAAAAACTAACGAGTCAGCAACTTAATGCAGAAATTTTCTTTAAATAGACTACTTAGTATGTTTAACTTAACTGAGACTGATTTTCAAAATGGGAGCTCACTTAAAGTGGCCATATTTCCTCTGTGTTCAAAACATTTTAACTTAAATTAAATCAAAGTGAAAAGAGATAGAGATGGCTACCACAAAGATTGTTTTATTTATTTATGACTGGATTATTTTCATTTACTTCTTACTGCCATTATTTTCTGGAAATGAAAATACTGAGAAAAGTGGCAACTAATATCCACCATTTTAAATGTCAAAATGATATGTTTCATTTAATTATTAACTCATGTTTTAAAAATTTATTTGTTTATTAAGTGAGAAAACCAATTTGGATGAGGAGAGTAATGCTCATGGGCACATGGAAGATGCACAGGTTGATTTTTATTTACCTTCAGAATTTGACCAGGCTAAAGAGCTTTAAGTTGTAGTCATAAAAGGGTGTCATTAGCAGTAGAGAATTTTAAAGGGAGAAGGAATTGCCGAAGTGGTTCTACTTGATTTGCTAAGAAGGTGCAAGCTTCCATTCCTTTGAAATCTTACTAGTATTCTTAAAGTGTGATTTTTAATAGGGGTTACAGGAATTGGAGCATGCCCTCTGAGTGGCCTGCAAATTCATGTGTGTGTACACATGTAAAAGCGTCTCTGTGTCTGTGTGGTATCTATTTGGGTGTGAGGCTGTTTGTGTACCGGTGCCTTTTTCTGGGGACAGAAGGAGCAAGAGCTATGGTGCAAGTTTCAAAAACTCCCATGCTACTACAAAAGTTTAGAAATTTTTTAATGGGGACCAGTGATTTAGATGACCAATTGAAATGCATTTCTGCACATTATAACACCTGAAAAATGTTGATTACAATCCAAAGCAAATTTATTTCCATTGCTTATTTAGGTGCAGCTCATGCACTGCCCTGGCTTAAGCTTACCAGGTGATTCTAACGCAGAATTAAGGTGGAGAACTATTTTTCAAAAAGCCAGAATATAGATCATTTCAATGTAGTATTATCCAAATCACCTAGTCTTCCTCAGACTTTTATAAGAGAAGATGAGTTTAATTTCTGTTTGCACTTAAAATATCTTTCCACTGTAGTTTTCTAGTTTGCTTTTTATTTGTCTACATTTGTTGAGGAGTTCTTAGGGCTTAATTTCCCTGATTATTCTCAGATCATTGCTTTTAATATAAACAAGTCTAGGACATAGACACTAGCATCATGAATTTAAGAAATAAAATATCACAGGCCAGGCAATTGGCTCAGTGGTTCCAGCGCCAGCCTTGCAAGCACAAGGTCCTGAGTTTGATCCCTGGTACCAAAAAATAAATAAATAAATAAACAAACAAACAAATAAATAAATAAATAAAATTTCAGGGGACAAAATTTAAATGACAATGTAATTAGCATTAAATGATCATATTGACAAAAGAATAACATTTTGCTCATTCAGATACAAAAAAAAGACTGGCATCACTGTTGTTCTTCAAAGCATTGAATATTTTAATAGAGAAAGTCATACATAAAATCATCTTCAAAAGTGATACACTATCTGAGAATCAAGCACTTAATACAGTAATGTCACAGGACCAGTTAGAGATCTTTTAACACAACATACAGGAAACAGGAAAAATAAGGTGTTTTTTTTTTGTTTTGCGTGTGTGTGTGTGTGAGAGAGAGAGAGAGAGAGAGAGAGAGATTTCTGTTTTAATTAAAATAATATGTACTTTAGGACTGTTTTAATACAGTATCTTTGAATATAAAGCCTCTCACTTCTAAGAGTCTGCTTGTCCTTGATGTCATTCTAAGAAAACCTAAGAGCTACTTTGTAATAACTAAAGATAAAATCGAAAACCCCATTGCAATAATGATGGACTGTCAAATGTTAACAAAATTGAGAAAAATAGTAATGACAACATTTAAAGAGCTCACATTTGTCCTCTAAATACCTTTATTTTAAATCTAAGGAAGCTGGGCCTAAGGAACATAATTATCCAAATCTGTCTGTCTGGTGGAAGCTGATACTGAGACAGATGGCCAGCACCTTCCAGCCAGTAGACCCTTTCTCAAACCCCCTGTCCCCCTTTGCTCTTGCAGCCCTGGTTCACCACGCTGCTCTTGTCAACCCACCAAGGCTTCTAAGTGGACTGATCATTAGGGTTAGGGTGGGAGCATTGCCTCCAAGCTCACAGAGTCACATGGACCTCAAACTGAGGACCCTGGGGACAAGGATTAAAGAGCAGCAAGTAGGACATGAAAGGCAGTGAGGCAGGAGGCAGGAGGCCTGGCATTGGGTGATAAACGTGCCTCAAGGAGTCCTGGAGTGAAGAAACCCTTGAAGTTTGCATGTCTGAATGTGTCCTAAAATATTTCTACATGGAGTATTTTGATTTTTCTTCTCTGAAGAGCTGCTTATCTAATATGAAGACAAATAAAAGGTAAACAACGTGCTTCTAGGCTTTATTCCAGCTTTTATATTCTGTGTCTATAACCAAGTTTAGGGAAAATATAGAGCATGTATGGTTCTCTTTTATGATACCAGGCAAAACCACCCACTGAAGGCAGTGTTTAATGAAATTGCTAAGAGAACAGAGCCCCAAGTAGAGAAAGCAAGCTACTTTCAGTCTGATATATATATATCGATTATATTCCTAACAGAAGAATTATTAGCTACATAGTAGTTATCCTAAGGTAGAAAATGACCCCAAATATTAAAATGTAGAAATCACTCATCCTTACCATTTTTCCCTTTGGTGTAATTTAATATTATAGATCTATCTGTATTTATTTAGTCCACATTCTCAGGAAGCTAATTAAGATTCTCAACTTCTGAGTTCCCATACACCCCCCTTCCTGGAAATCATTAGGTTTTCAATGAAATTTGGAATTTATTCTAAGTAAATAAAAGTAGTTGTGTTTTACATAGTTACAGGAAAATATGGGAATAAGTCAGAGGGATATGAACTCATGTATCGCCTTCACAATATTCTCTGGTATCTTACTGAAGAACAGGGCCTTTTATTAATATCCATAGAAAATAATAGAACAGATGTTAAAAGACAAGTTTGGATGAATACAAGAAACAATTGAAAAATATACCCAAACATGCATATTTGAGTCAAAATGTTTGTAGCAGAACTCAAAACTCACTTTTGTTTCCTTTCTCTTTTGCGAACTCGGTTGCCTCTGCCCTCCTATTGCCTCCACCAGCCCCTGTCTCTGAGTGCTTACATCTAGATTGCATGTGCACTTCTGTCATGAAAATAGGCATAGGTAGATGACTTGAGCTAACTTATTAGGATATATAAAAGTCTTCTAGAACAACTCAGACCCATTATATGAGAATTGACCCCAAGTTGTCATAAAATCAAATAAAAGGCAGACAGCCAGGATTGCACACAGTATAATTTATTGGTGGACTCACTGAAAAAACATGGCCCTGGGTAGCAACAAGACCAAGTATCTGCCCACGACTTGGGTCACAAAGAGGAGTGTGTATATTGGTGAAGACAAAGTAACTTCTTCTAACCCAGAGTACACCTGGCTCGTCGTAAGCTGTATCCAAGAATCAGGCACACTCTTGACACCAGGGTTGGGTTTTGAAGTTCTGTATGCCATGCTAATTTTTTGGTTTATTATAATATACTGGAAACAATGCAGGAAAGAAAAAGCAAGAGTTCCGGGGCAATCATGGCTGTTACAATTCAAGATGGATGTGATCATGGCAACCAGCCTCCCTCATAATAACCGGAGCACTAGGGCAGGGGATTTAGCTCAGTGGTTTCGCCGCCTGCTGTGCAAGCTCAAGGACCGGAGTTCAATCCCCGGTACCAAAAACAAAACAAAACAAATAATCGGAGCACTCGACTGCTTTCTGGATATGTGGGGACCACAGTCCAAAGGGGAGAAATCACGTGATTTTTACTGCATTTGGAAAATAAGTTTTACAAACATTTATACATGTTTTGTTTATCTAATACTGTTTAGTCACAGATTAATCATCTCTTTTTCACATTACTCTTAAATCGGATTTTTTTTCCTTTTACATCAGAGGTTTCTGTTTTTAATGTTTAGTTTCCTTGGAGGTACTAATATAATTGACAGTCAATTTTATTCTATCATATACTTTTCCAAAATAATTTGATTATCATGTTTCAAATATGAAAAATTCTCATTATTATGGAATAAGTTTAAATGTATTTAGAGAATTTTTTCCTAACATTGGTTTTTAATGCTTCTGATTCTAATAAAACTATGTAAGTTTTAACCAAATTGGTGCATATATTAATTTATATGTGTTTAGGTACATATATACTGCATATATATGCTTATAAAATGTGGTCGTTTTCTATTTCTTCTATGACAATAATTGAGTGTTCGCAACTATAAAAAATATTTCTAGCATCAAGTCTAGCAGCAATATTGATCCTCACACTGATCATTCCCGTTACTGCTCATCATCAATTTAGTGCTGACACATTGCCCACTCCACTAATTCGTGGGTCTTACGACATTTTGATTCATGCTCCTACTCTTTGAATTTAAACACACTGCAACAAAAACTGACTATACTTAAAATATAAATTAGTGAAGCATTAATGAATTTGGCACAGGAGTTAAACAACTGTCTTGTGCCACAATATTTTCAAGACTTTTATCCAACATTTTAAAGATAAAATTTACTCCTGATATGGGATTTAGTTGTTATGAGCAACTCAATTGACAGGAACTGAAATCTGAGGCTTAATATTTTAACAACAAGATAGATTGCATCTCAACATATGATCTAAAATCATATTATGAAACTATATATATATATATATATTCTAACCAGTTACATACATGCATTTATTAGTGACTTAACTTTGTGTAACACATATTTTTCTTTTCTGCAGGCTTCTACTTATCCTTGTACACTAAATAACAAACAACTGATAGTGTTTACTCCAGAGCTTCAATCGTAGAAGAAGTTTTAAAAAGTTTAGCCACTGTCTTCATTGTGAATTTTATCCCTACTGGTAAATAGATTAATGTCTTTTTGGAATATCTTTCTCATTATGTGAAATACCAATACAAGTAGGTAAAATGTTAAGAAGTGCAGGACCCAAAAACATTTTGAGTAGTGCCATTTTTACCAGTTTGAACATAATTGGAGTTTATTTCAAAAGATTGGCTAACAGAATGGACTCGTGGTCAGAAATCAAGCACCTCTAAACTCAGAGGGGCTGATACATGTCTGATACATTTTAGTTAACAGTCACCTGATTCAAAACCTATCAAAAATTATATACATGAGTCAACTCAAAAGAGCAAGGTTATACACACAGAATTTCAGATCACAACAGAACTATAATCTTTAATGATTTGAAGTCATAGCTAATCATTGAAATATGTCATCATTTTCTCCCTTTTAAAGTTTTTAAAAATTTTATTTTCATGTGAAAAGCTCAACATTCAATTTTGACCTCTTCTTATTTTTTGTCTCTGAATAAAGAAGATGCTATAATTGTTACCAAGCTTTCCCAATCCAAGCCACCTTAGCCCATTTAATCCACAAGGAAACGCAATTATAGAACCATAGATACTTCATTTCTGGGGCCTAGGAACCGTGAGTTATGATCCAAGATTGAAAAGCAAGATACATTTGCTGTTCCCAGGTATATTTGAAGCAGAGGAGGCCTCAGAAAAGCTTTAGGATTTTTCTTGGTTACTTTCCTGATTATTTTTTCTCTATTTCTCTTAGGATCTCCTACAATATGTTCCTTGAGTACTTTTCTATTTTAAAACCACTTATGTCCTCTTAATCAAAAGTTGCATAATTTCAGTAATTATTAATTTATCAGAATTCCCAGGATACCTATAAATTATTACATTTATGCATTTTAAGTGGGAATAACATCAAATTCCTCATGCCAGCTCATTGACTTTTAATTTCAAAAAAACCATAGTCTTTGTAGCAGGGTAAAACAGACAGTTAGATATGACAGAAAGACACATATCTGGGAAGAGATCCCAAAATACAAGATAGGCTTTGTCTGGAATGCAGACTCCAGAATAGGCTTCCATATGTGCTCATTCTGTTTTTGATATTTCTCTCTCTCTCTCTCTCTCTCTCTCTCTCTCTGTCTTGTTTCAGGATGTATGGAGTCTTTCAGAGTTTTCAGTGTTTCCATAAAGGGCCAAGAGCTGTGGCAGTGGGGCATTTCCCAGAGAAATGCTGGGTATATCTACTCTCGTGTTAGATTATTTGCAGTTTGTGAGGTTCAGGTCAGAAACACAATGGTATAAATATCTGTGGGTAAAGCAGAAAACACATCCACACACACTCTTCAAGTGCCTTCTTTTTGACGTTCTTTTTGAGGATAAAATGTAAATTGAGGCTGACCTTTCTGATTATGGGTCTTTCAGATATTCCAATTTTGCCTAGCAATCTCTTCTTTTCATTCAATAATTCATTTTGATTTATCTCATTTTTTTGTTCTCTCTGAATAAACAGGATCCTGTCACAATCCATCTTTTAATCTTTCACTGTATTCTAGTAAGACCCTTGTACTTTTGCTTTGTCTGGTAGATTAAACCTTATACTGGATACATCAAAGATGAGTGGCTGTAACCTAAGGTATAGATTTTTCTTTTTCAAGGTTGCTTTTTGTCCACTTAGGAGCAACTTCTGTCTTGACCTCAGATCTATTTCTGGCCTTAGCTCTTGTCTTCCTCAACAGGCGCCATGTTTTCTTTGATTCTTCAATTCAACGTGTTGCTTGTAATGGCAAAGTATCAATTTTATAATACAAATATACTCCTCTCTAAGCTGTAATGTTGAAGTTGTTGGGCAGCCTACCTACTTTGGCAAGAGTAGTTTTAAACAATGCCTTGAGCGATAGCATCTGAGATTTCTGACTTCTTGTCACCTCTCTGTCTATGTGTCTATCTTTATTTTTTCCTCACAGTTGTTGTTTTAATGTTTTAATTGTTTTAATGTTTCTTGGATAAATATCCTCCATCACATGTTAGATGAAAGTTTATTTGAAAAACTTCCAAGTTTCTTAATTTTCCAATGAGATTGTATTTTTTGATATTGACTTCAAATCAGCAGTTTTTACAGATGAGTCATTCTGTGTGGGGTGGTATACTTTCATATCTGTTTCTGGTAAACTAGGCACACTTTGTAACTTTTTGGTGAATACACTAGGAAAATTATTGGTCTTTCTGGTAAATTATGCACATTATATAATCCTTTTTATTCTGAAAAGGTTAGTTAAGGGGTGTTTTGGGAGGTACAGAACACATTATGAGTCTTTTCACTTTTGTTATGGGAAAAATAGTTTTGACTTACAACCACCTTGAGGTACAACAGCCCTCACAAATGGATTGAGTTTGTAAGTCAAGGGTCTACTGTATAATCCATCTCAATGCAGTGGGAGGAAGACTGACTCTCAGTGAACTTTCTTCACCCTATCTGAGGTGACTGCTGTTCAAAGGTCAGCCAGCTGCTTGATCAGATCTGGCACAGAGGAAAGTGGGTTCTCCGTGTCCTTCTTTACCTAGAGTCACCTCCTCACTTTGTGGTGACTGTGGCCCTCTGGGCTCTTTTATACTTCGTTAAGCAAAAAGAGTTCAGGTTTTCTCTCAGAAATTCAGCTGCCCTATACTGAGCAGTGGACATGGTTTGTCCTCAGCTAAAACTGCACAAATAGGAGAGTCACCATGCTGACCCCATTTTCTGTATTTGTTTCCTCTTCAAACCCTGCTTGCATATTTAGAGAACATTCAGGTAGTCCTCTCTGTTTTGTAGCGGATAATTGTCAGAGGATCGATGTTAGCAAAATACTTCTCATGTGGGTAAGTAAACTCTAAGTTTTACTTCTATATTTATCATAATAATATATGCTCTTTCTTATAAAATATAAACTTTATCACAGGAAAATATGTCTACTACATTTTCAATGTTATTGTCAGATTCTTTAAAAGAACGTGATGTATAATAGTCACATAATACATTTTCTGTGGTCAGTAAATTAATGCAGAATGATCTATGTTGATATGATACAGTAGAAAAGCAACAGAGAACTCAGATTTTGGTACTGGTGTTGATAGTATAAAGAATTTTGAGAATGTGAATAATATCACTACTTTTGTTTACTTATGTATAGTTAAGAACTTTAATTATATCTTTATAAGTTCTTTTTTTATTCTAAGTTTGTGGGTATACATTTTATGGAGCTTTTCCCAAGTCAATTTGCTATACCTCCCAACATTTTGATTTTACTTCTACTATAGCAATTACCCTATTATAATATTTTCTTTATCGAGTTTTCCTCTTCCTTTAGCATAATGTGGTTGGGGAAAGTGGCTTTTTCTCCCTTTTATTATCTGAGCCCCAGGCACACAGTTTGCCCCAGCACATTTCCCAGAGGATTCATGATTGAATGGCCAAGCAAATTTCCGGTGATTTTTCTTGTGAGTGTGACATCAGGTATTGCTGATAGAACTCCTCTAGATGATGAATATGGCATGCTTGGCAATTATCTTTCCTGTGACCATATAGAGTAGATACAAATCCTACTCTAGAGACTTGTAGCTTTGCATAGTTACTATATCACTACTGTCAACTTCCCAAAAGACACACTGACCTTTCTTAATCAGTGCATCATTTGGAATACACAGCTATGGAGCTTTGTGACAACTTTTAGGCTTGAAAACTGTCATCTGCACATAAAGATTCCCTTGTGCAGGTGGCCGTGGTTTCTATCTTCTTTGTGCTTGACATTACTAGTTCTCTGCTGACACTGCGCATCTTCTCTAACATATAAGAATGCAATCATTAGCAGTTTCTGGATTACTGTCCTGAGAATTTATGATGATCTTCATAGCCACTTGAGATAAAAATGTTTCCCAGTGGACCAGAAGCACAGTATGACTCTAGCTACCATTTGCAGCATATGTCCCAGGATAAATTTAATATCATGCTGGCTGTTTCAAAATAGACATTTCTTCTATTTCAGAAATGAATATTTCTTTTAATTAAAGTTATTCTGGCTTTCCAGTAAGAAAATAAAATGATGATGGGAGAAAAAAATAAATTAACATTTCAATGAGTATCAAGTAACCAATTGTCTCTTCCTATATTAACTAAACTATCAGGTTAACTTTTCCTTTGAAAGGCACTAATAATGTAGGGGGATGATTTTTGAGAATCCAGGTTTATTTTGTAAACGTTAAAAATCTGATCATGTAAATAGATGAGTCATGTATTTTCCCTCTCTGCCATCCAAGAAATTATTTAGTTTCAAAGACTCAAGGTGTATGTGCCCATGTGATGTTAAAATCTATCAGCCAGATAGTAGACCTTGGTCTGAGGAAAAGCAGGTGAAGATTTTTTTCCCGCATTGTGGGTTGTCTCTTCACACTGCTGGTGGTTTCTCATGCTGTGCAGAAGCTTTTTAATAAGAAGAGATCCCACTTGCTGATTGTTTGTGCTAGTACACGAGCAACTGAGTTGTTGTTCATAAAATCTTTTCCTACACCGATGTCTTCAAGAGTTCTGCCTAACTTCTGTTCCAGCTGATTCAGCATTTCTATTTTAATATTTACATCTTTAATCCATTTTTATTTTAGTTTGGTGCATGGTGGGAGATATAGGTCTAATTTTAATCTTTCACAAGATGAAACCCAGTTTTTCCAGCACCATTTATTAAAGAGTCTATCTTTCCTCCAGTGAGGATATTTGGCTCCTTTATTGAAGATGAGATGGCTGAGTGTCTCTGTAATTGTTTCACTATCTTCTAATCTGTTCCACTGATAATTGAGTCTGTTCTTTTGACCATTGCCATGCTGTTTTTATCACAGTAGCTTTGTAGTATAGTTTCAAGTTGGGGATTTTGATACCCCCTGCCATGTCTCTGTTACCTACAATTGCTTTTGCTGTTCTGGGTCTCTTCTTGTACCAAATGAATTTTTGGATTGTTTTCTGAAGTTCTGTGAAGTATGCTGCTGTGATTTCAATTGGCATTGCATTGAATCTATATAGTAGTTCTGGAAGTATGGCCATTTTCACTATGTTGATGCTTCCTACCTAGGAGCAGGGGATGTCTTTCTATTTTCTGATATCATCTTCAATCTGTCTTTTTCAGAGTGCTATATTTTTCAGAGAAGAGGTTTTTGATTTCTTTCATTATGATGATTCCTAGGTATTTCAGTTTTTTGCATGCTATTGTGAAAGGAATTGTCTATCTCAAATCTACAAAAAACTTTAAATAATCAGACCTCCCAAATTTAAAGACCAAATTCAAAAATGGGCATCTGAAATGAACAGACATTTCTCACACAAAGAAGTAGAATAGCAAATAAGCATATGAAAAAATATTCAATATCACTGGTCATTTGAGAGATGCAAATGAAAACAATGCTAATATTCCACCTCACTCCAGAAAGAATGGCTGCTGTCATGAAATCAACTAATAACAAATGCTGCCGGGGCTGCAACACTGCTCCACTACTGGTAGGAGTGTACACTGGTGCAACCACTGTGGAAATCAGTATGGAGATACCTCAAAGAGCTAGGACTGGAAGTCCCATTTGACCCAGATATTCCCCTGCTGGGTATCATCCCCAAAGAGTTAAAAGAATCATACCACAGCAATATATGTGCACCCATGTTCAAAGCAGCACAATTTGTAATAGCTAAAACTTGGAAACAGCCCAAATGCCCATCAACTGGAGACTGGATAAAGAAAATGTGGCTTTTTTTAATGAAATGGAGTACTACTCAGCCATAAAAAATGAGAAATTAAAGACATAGCTAAATGGATGCACATTGAGGCAATACTCTTAAGTGTAATAAATAGGACACACATGTAAATACTGAATAGTTTCTCTAGTGTGAGAAACTGAAAGTATAAATAAGGACTAAAAGTTATAATAGGTAATGTGAAATAGGAAGAAAAGGGGCAAAGGGGAAGTGGGAGGGGTAGGGGAAAGGAAAGAAGGGAATGAAATTAATATGAGAAAATGAAAAAATGGAAATAAAGTCTTTGTAAATAGGGAGGGATTGAGGGTTGAAGGGAGGGCAGGGGAGGGGGAAAAATAAGAATCAAGAGAGATTATGTAAAGGTGCAAATCTCCAATGATGAATGTTATTTTATTATATATCTAAAATGTACCAATAAAATAAAATTTTAAAAATACATTAAAAAAATCTATCAGCCATTTCAATGTTTACATAAAAATATTGCTGCAGAAGTCATAATGTATAGTTACACATTAAAGTTCTAGGGAAACTATTGGTGGAATTTTTGGTTGTTCATTGTCTCCTGTAAAACTTAAGGCTGTAATCATAGATTTCTTTGCCAAAATGTCTCAAATACAAGTGTAGATTTTAAAGTGATGGTACTAATTTTTAAAAAGTCATAATAAATTTTGAAATTTAAAAGGGTATATAAAACAAGTACATTTGCCTCCCTGGTCTTCTATAATTTCCTACCAATTATTCTCCATCCAGCAGGGTTTAAAAACTGTAAATCAAGTCATACTATTCTGTCAAAATTTTCCAGGAAATTCTTATAGGCAGTCACACTGGGAATGAAATTTAGTCTTTCCCGAGACCAAACAGACCCAAATGATACAGCCTCATGCTCCTTCTTCTACTTTGTCACCTCTGCTACCTGAAAATCACCATCTGCAGTCACTGGTTTCTTGACAGGCCAAGCACATGTCCCTCTCAGGCCCTTGCTATGCAGGTCCAGCCCTGTATGCCATGTGTTGCTTTGGCTTTCCTGTACTTCCCAGGTCCCAGAAGGGCTTCCTTGGGACTTTAGCAAAGTATCCACCAAACCATCCTAACTTTGGCCTTTTAGTCAGTTTGCCCTTCCTACTTAACATTATCACTGTCTACTATATACTTTCTTACTGCATGTCTATTTTAATAGAATATGAACACTACAAGCAGACTTCACTGTTTCTGGCACACCATCTCTTTCTTATCTTTCATTTTGCCTCCGTGTTTGCTAAAGCCCACTTTCCACTAGATAAAAAGGGAATCACAGGAAGTATTTATTCAATGCCTTACATCTGTGAAAATATGTTCAATCTATCACCCATTCAAACTTGGTATGATAATGAAACCTGAAATGCTTTTTGAAATCCAATGTGCTATTAAGAAATGCTTTCTTTCTTTCTATCCCACTATGACTTATTTTCTTATTTCTAAACACCCTGAAGACCTCCTCCTCATCCTCCTCCTTCTCTTCTTCCTTTTCCTCCTACTGCTATTTCTCCTCTGCCTCTTCTTCTTACTCCATCTCCTGTTTTTTTGAAATTTCAAGAAAATGTATCTCAGTCCAGGCCTCTTTCAGAAAATTTGTGCATCCTTTCTTACTAGAGAATGGAATGATTTGAAATCATTTATTTGGAATGATTTGTTTTTTTTCTACCACTTTGTTGCTTATTGCTTATCTTTCTCCTCTTCATCCATTCTTTTTTTAAGTAGTATTAGAAAGATGATGGAGATTTTTCATTAATACATCAACCTGCCAATCATATCTATATTTTCTAACTCTTTGTTTTAACATTTTGTTACTTTTTAATAATTTTTCTTACTATTTTTATGTGGAAAGAGAAATATAAAAGTAATTATCTTCATATCTTCAAGAGCTCCTTTGTCCTCTGAATTTTTATTCGTAGCACACCATTCTTCTGGCTTATATACAATATTCTCTTCTTTGTTAAGTAAATTAGTTTTCTTCTGTGTCTGTTTCCAAGATATAATTTTTCTAAGTGTTTGTTCTGGCCACTTATTTTTTCTGGAAGCTTTCCCTACATTGCTATACCTTCTTAACTGTCTTTTTCTAGTTAAGTATGAGTTGATTTCATTGACAGAGGTCATTGCTTGGTAATTTTTAAATGTCACTCTTTCTTTTCAATGGAAGGCTTAAAAATGTTAGTAATTAAAAATCTCTTTTCCTAATCTTATTGATTTTGTCATAATTATTTTAACTTTGGTGGAAATATACAGTTGCAAGTAGGTAACAGTATTGCTTGGGTCCTAAATTTGTAGGAATGAAGGAGGGAAAGATAGTTCAGGGGCCTATATTTTTATATGTATTGTTTAATTTAATCTCTACTCCTCTTTCACACCATTTTCCTTTAAGTAATTGCTATATGAGGATGTAATGGAGGTCCAAATGTTCTTTAAACAGATTTTCAGCTGCTCCTTTAGGCTCGCTGCATTAGCCATGGTTTACACAGTGTCTCTAAACACCGAGATTTTCAAAGTCTCTGCAAGATGAATTATTTCACTCATGAGGAGCATGTCCCCATGTACAAAACTAGCTGGTGACTTTTTTGACTGAACTAAAATAGTTGTCACTTGTTCTGACTAAAAGGCATGAAGAGGCAGAGCGGAGTGGGTTACTAACAATTAATGCAACACTTCTTCATTACAATTTTTATTTAAAAAATTGTTAAAATGTTACTATTTTTTCTTTTTTCTTTTTTCTTTCACTTTATTTTAGGAACTTTGGGTCTTTACAATGTGTTTCAGCTTATGTTTATCTATGATCTCAATCTGACGTATTTAACTAGAACTTGCTAGGAGAGGCCCTGAGGCTCTTTTTCTAATTCTCTCCTTTTAAAAACAAAACAAAAAAATATGACATAGTAAAAGTAAATGGAAAATAACAGTCAATTTTAAGGAGAGTAAAAAATATCGATTACTATACATACATTTAGCATATTGGTCAAAATAATAATTTTGTATTAGGTCATTCAAATTACTCAGAAAATGATAGAGTATGAGAAACCCCCAAGGCAGAAAAATCAGAATTAATATAATTAAAAATACATCCAGTTATGCTTTGCAAAGATTTGTGAAGTTAGAAATGAATTAATGTTGAGAGGCAGTAACAGCTTAACAATAGAAGTAATATATATATATATGCAATTAAAATTAGAAATACCATCACATATTAAATAAGACAATTGATACAGACTTGAGTATTATTTTCTTGATATTTATTTCCTTTAGTTCTCTGAAAATTTATAGAAATAACTTTTTCAATAAAAGCTCAAATTGTTTTCCATTAATATAATAAAGTATATAATTTCTTGTTGTCAGAGAGTGACAACTTCTATAGTCATATCAAATTTCATTTTTCTCCAAGTAATTAATAATTAGGGCTTTAAGATAAGCAAGTAGGCTTTTTAATTTCCCAGTTATTAGTCAAAAAGAAAATGTGTTTCAAATGGCTTATATATAGTTATACATAGGTGTATGTACATATTTTGGTTCAGTTTAAGGTTCTACATATTTGGGAGAAGTATAATTACAACATTTGATAATATTATGAACCCATAAATATTACATATTTTTCTTAACCACTTAATTAAATTCTGGTTATATGATGAGCCCATATTATAATATAGTTCATGTTTTCCACAATTATTTAACCATCTGTATTGTCTTGAAAATTGCCTACAGTATTGAGGAAATTGCTGAGCATATAGTTCATAATCAGTAAATACTATCTGGTAAACAATGCAACACAGTGATGCTCAAAATGTAAAAAGTAAAAAATGCTTGGGAAATATATATATATATGAAATATTGACTAACCTAAAGTCAATGGAGTAATAGTAAATAAACATTTTCTTTTTTTCAAACTCCTTTTCCAGAGTAGGACAGTAGAAGG
Source organism: Heterocephalus glaber (assembly GCF_000247695.1). The sequence continues at coordinate 15,252,875 of NW_004624736.1, read as the reverse complement.
AAATGAAACTATAATTTATTTATCTGCATCTACTAGAATTTACTAGCAGTTTAGGAAAGATGCTGACTCATAATAAAGACAAAAACAAACCAAAAACTTTCAAAAATAAAAACTAATCAGAGAGATCTTTTTCTAATTCATATATTTTTAAAATAATACCATACTATGTTTCCAAAACACATATCTATAGAAACTTGATATTGTATAGCAATTAAATTTACATATTTATGCATATTGAATTAGATTTTGATGAGAGATGCACTGCCAGGAGTCCTTCTACATAGCTATATCTTGCCTAGAACCTAAAGGAACTCAATAGAGATATTGAGCAATGCCTTAATGGTTTTTTAATATCCTTGCAAATACAACTACTATCACTTCTGTAGAATTTATTATGAGGAGTCACTGTTGGAAGCATTCTGTTTCTGATCATTTTACAAATAGTAAATTGAGCAGTTAAGAAACTTTTGAAGATCTCATAAATAGTAACTGGTCAAGTATGTGAATTAAACAGTTTGAATCACATGTCCATGCCCTTATCTTCTCTGAAATACTATTTCTTGAAGAACAGCACCTATGGCAGAATCATACAGGTAAACATGCATCACAAGGGATACTTCATTGTGACTTCTTCAGTTAGCAGTGCTCTTTCTTCTCTATAGCAACCCAATTTTTCTCCAGATAGAAAAATAAATGTGAGAATAAGCATAGACATGGAGACAAGTAGCTGGGTGCTTCCTGACGATTAGGGCTAAACTGTCAGTGTAGTTTTCTGAGACTGAAATTTGGAATAAAATAATAGAAAGATCTGGGGTTACATGAGATGAGACAATAGGTAGATAGTCTTAAATATTGAAAATGTTTAGGAAAAAGAATAGCCTAAGAATAAGGAAGGAAATGACAAAAAAAGAATAATTCTAGTTAATGTATTTAGAAATGCAACACGAGTAAAATCTGTGCATCTAGTATAGCTTTTCACAAATAAAACATGGTGTGCTTTGATAAGATTCTAGTTTATCCAGCACTGCTGATGAGCTTCTTGCCACAGGAGAGTCAGATTTTGGCATGGAATCCAGACTAGGTTTTGAGGAGCTGCTTATATAATATGAGGGCAAGAGCAAGAACTTTCACCTTGGAGGGCTCTCCTTACACAGAGGCATTCGGCAGTTCCACGCCACTGCCTAACCGAGTGGCTAACCCAAACTATCCTTGCTAGGAAGGGGAATGGGAGAAAAAGAGGAATCAAGCTATATCATGTACAGGTACAAACCCCCTTTGATGAATGTGATCATTATGTGTATTTAAATTATACCAAATATTAATTTTAAAAATGAATAAAGGGAGAGTGAACACCATTCAAACGTGTTATTTGATTAGTCAGTTATGAGAATATATTCTTCTTAATCTAAGCCTTTCCAAAGTTTTCATGCTGCAAATACACATATCTACAAAAAATTTACTGAATTTTATTTTGTCTGGAGATCAAAGTATTTAGGGAGAATTTTGAAATTATATTGAATTAATTTTCTGGTTTCTTCATCATATTTTTCTGATTTGTAGCAATGAATGCTTAACAATATTATTATCCAGAAAGAATGATGCTTAACCTCATTGTAGTGTTTTATATAACCCTTAAATCAATTCAAGCATTTGAAAGATGAACAGGGCATCAACACAACCAAAGATTGGAAAAGACATGAATGTATTGTTAGCTTAGCTTTGTTGCAGAAATCTCCAAAAGAAATACACAGAGACACAGAATTCGGATAAAATAATAAAATTTCTTCTCATGAGCGGGCAGGAATGCCAGAAACCAGTCTGGTCAATATCCGTGCCCCCTTTGTTCAGCATTTCCCTTTTTATATCCTTTTTAGCCATTATCTCATCCCTAGTGGTCTTTGATATGTAAATACAATTCCAGTTCCTATTTACAAGTCACAGACACAAGATAGGCCATATACATTGTAAATTCACCCTGGCATGGTAACTTTGTTAGGTTAATGAAGTTACTGGTTAGAGTCAGATAATACTCACCTTAAACAAGGAGTTACAGGAAAAGCAAATCTTAGAAGAACACATTACTTATTTTGCTTCTACAACTACCTTAATATTCAGTCTATTAAGTTATCTAAAACTTTTCCATATCAGTTTAAGTGAAAAGAGCAAATGCTTGTGAAGAATAGTCATTCATCCCTTAACAAAAGGAAACTAAATGAATATGTTTCTTTCTTTTCTAAAATTATACACTAGTTATGGGTTATCTAATCCTTTAATCCAGATCAAAATCATTTAATCTTGCCAAGAATAGCTCAAAATGGATAGTTAAGAAAAGCATTTCAAATGTACTCATAATTGTATCAGTGAAACCATGTTCCTTGTCTAAGACAATCTTGCATTCAATTACTTTTTTAGATCTTTGTATGTTCCAGATAAAGAAACATAAGAAACAGTTGTAGAATTAACAGATAATAATTGAAACAACTAGGGAAGTACTTTTTAGTTTGTTACAATACCGAATGTATATGTACTCTATTTACAGGTGTGTTTAGGACTGAATGGTTTATGTTAGAAAAATTATTACAACTATTGATAAGCATTATAATGTTGGTAATAATAATTGAGCTTGAAAATCCATCTATAATGGTTTCAAATACAAATTAACTCGAAAATATACTGCTGGACAATGGAATAAACTCTAAACTTAATAACTGGTCTGTAAAGTATATCACAACTTTTGTGAATTTTATCATTCATAATTGTTTACTGTTTTTATCTTTAGCAAATAGGAATAAGAATGGAGTTTTCTGCTTGGTTGAGAAAGTAAAATTATATCTTTTTGTTTGTGAGTAGAGGAAAATGCATTATTAAATATTGGTTGCCTGGAAGGAACTTCATAAATATCTCTTCAGTGGTTAACTATTTCATCCCGATTATACTAAATCACAGGGCTGGTTGAGTTCTTCCTACCCTCCTAGCATTTTTTTGCTGCTGTGTTTGTTTTATTGAAAACATCCTCGAAAAAGAGTTCACCTTCAGTCTTCATACTGCTGGCTTGTCCTGGAGTTACATTTGTCATTTTGCAATGTACTTTCCCAAAAAACAATTAAAAAGTGGGTACATAATTTGAAATAGGAAAAGGTCCAAAGGTGTAGGGGTGGCGGGAGGGGAAGGGGAAAGAGAAGAAGGGAAAGGAAAAATTATGAGAAAGAAAAAAAATGGAAACAAAGTCTATGTAAATAGGGAAGGCTGGTGGGGGTGAAGGGCTCACAGGTAATGGGGGAAAAATAAGAACTAAGATACATCATGTTCAGGTACAAACACCCAATGATAAATGTAAATGTATTGCATACCTAAAATGTATCAGTTAATATATAAAAATGTGGATACCTAATGGAAGATGTATGAATAATGCTTCATATAAAATACTTTAATATTTCTTTTATTTCTTTCAGTTAAAATCAATCCTTCTGTGTCTGTCACAGTTAGAGAATATAATGTACTGCTAGAAGTATTTGAGAATCATAAGAACTAAGTTACAAAAATCTCTTTAAAACATTTCATATGGTCCTTGTAGGTATTCTTTATTAGTTTTTCTCTTAAAAAGAATCCTTCTAATGAATCACATAACACAGACAACCACACATTTAGAAAATGACAAGGATGAAAAACAAAGACAACAGCAAATAAACAACAACAACAAAAATCTACCTACATTTATTTGCTGAAAACCAAAAATGAAAGGGAAAATCTAAAAAGAAACTGAGAATTTGGGCATGTTATATTTTCAGAACAGAATAAAAATTATAGAGGACTTCTAATCAATAACCACACAAATAACAAGAATGAGAGTAGAATGAAATATATAAGCAGTTGAAGGATGAAAACCACCAACCTAGAATTCTATGTAAAAATATCATCATTCAAAATGAAAAGAGTAACATAAAGACTTTATCTGTAAACAAAACCTGAAGCAATTTATCAATAGCCGATCTGCCTGTGAAAATAATAAGCATTTCAAGCATGAAATAAATAAGGAAGAGTCAGCAAAAAATGACGGAAGGTAAAATAAAATCTTCCCGTTAATTTAAAAGATAACTGTTGTAAGTAATAATATTATTTTTTGTATTGATATATAGTTTCTATACATTCACAACAAAATATCAGCAAACTATTTTTGTGGACATTAGCAAACTAATTCTAAAGATTACATGGGAAGAAAAACCTCAGTCAGCCTGCACATTACTAGGAACAGCAATATTGTGCAAAACCCAATTTCAAGACTTACTATAAAATTACAGTTATTGGCACAGTATGTTATTGGGGAAAATACAGACATGGAAAGGAAAGCCCAGAAACAGACCAAACAGACATTGGCAATTGATTTTTGACAACAGCAGAGGAATTCCCAGCAACAAGGTTGGTCAGCAAAAGGTGTTGGTATGGCTGGGCACAGACACACAAGCACACAAACAAATGAACATAGATACAGACCTTACGTCATTCTCCAAAACAATTCAAAATTCATCACTAATTGAAATGTAAAATGAAAAACTAAATTTTATAGGAAAAAAATACAGGAGGTCTACCTGACCATAAGTTTGAGGATGAAATTTTAGACTTAATACTGAAAGCACAAAACATGAAAAGAAAAACAATAATCTGGGCTTTATTACAGTGAAAATTCCCTGTTTTGCACAAATATATGAGTATGAGAACCAAAAGTCCTGATATCTACTGCAAGAAAATACTTGAAAAATACTTATGTGAAAAGGCACTTGTATCTAAAATATACAAAGGACTCTTAAAATTTGATAAGAAAACAAAGAATTGAGCAGAGAGGAAACTGAAGAGATATGATAAATAAATGTAATATGCTAAACTGCATCAGGAACAAAAGGCCTTAAGGAAAAATTTTTTTAAATGCAAAAGTTTGAAATGTTATTATTAATCATGTATTGATATTGGTTAATTGTGATGAATATATCCTATTAATATAAAATATTAATATATTGAGTACCAATATGGAATTTTTGTGCTATCTTTGCAACTTGTATGTATTGAAATTGTAAAATTATCTCAAAATTTTAAGTTTTCCTTATGAGGAAGACTTTTTTTAGACATAGGATCTTAGTTACTTCCTTCATTGGTAGGACAAAATACCTGAAACTCAAAGTGAAAGGAGGAAAGGTTTCACTTCAGTTTGAGGATGTTTCAGTCCATACTCAGCTGGCTCCAAGGCAGGGCAGCATGGCAACATGACAGAGGGGCATCACAGAGGAGAAACACTCCATGGTCTGGCAGGACAGGCAGAAGGCAACAAACAGCAGCAGCAGCAGAAAACCTACCTTCTCTCTTCCTTTTTTATTCCATATACATTGTAAACCTATTGAGTGGTGACACTCACACCCAGGGTTGGATTCCCATACCCACTCCCTTAATCCCTGTAGCACACCCTTAATCCATATTCACACACACCAATCCAGCCATCTTTGAAACTCCCCATATATGACCACATGAGACTTTGGGGGACATCTACATACAAACAATAACATTCTAACCCCTGGCCCCAAAAAGACTCATGCACATTCTTTCATGCAAAAGGCATTTACTCCCTCTCTAAGGGTTGGCAAATTCCTCACAGTTTCAGCATTGCTGACAAGTTTAAGTCCAAAGTCTCTTCTGAGATTTAAGGAAAGCTCCTAGTGCAAGCCCCTGTACAAATGAAAAGAAAGTTAAACACTTCTAAAATATGACACAAGATTAACATTCCCATTCCAAATAGGGAAATAGAAAGGAATGGAACCAAAGCAAGTCTAAAATCCAGCAGGGCAAACATTCAATCCCATAGTTCCATATCCAACATCAGGGACAGTCTGTGGCAAGATGTGAATTCCAGAGAGCTTGGGTGGCTTCACTCCTATGGCATTGCCAATGGCACCTGTTTTGGGCTCACTCTTTGTAAATTCAATCTGCTCTTTAAAAAATGTAAATTGTAATTTACTCTAAAAATAAAACAAAACAAACAAAAACTGATACATATTCCTGGCTTCTCCAACCTTCTGGGACCTCCACTGCACCTTTAGCTTCACATTCACAACTTCGCACACTGGCTTCTCAGGGGCACATTGCCTCCCCTCCCAGGCCATCTTCTGAAATCTGAGTGGAAGCCTTCCTGACAGCACAATTCTTGCATTCTGTGTGTGCCCCAAATCAGCACCACAGGGATGATGACAGAGTCTTCTCCCTGCTGGTACAGTAGCATTATTCCATCTCTCTTGGCTATAGGGGTTGAGTGCCTGAACTAATGAACACTATGAATCAAATCCTGAGGAACAGCTTCTCTAGGCTGCCACCAGTCTGAAACAAGGTACTCTGGGCTCTCTTCTCAAAGCAGTCTTTCACCTTTGCAATTTTGAGGCTGCAAAGGGTGGGGTCCTGCTGGTTCTTGTGATGTCCTCGGGCCATTGTTTCTATTATCCTCCTCTGAAATACTTTATTTTTTCTTAGTAGTCTTTTCAGAAACCAATTTCTCTTCTGTTCCATCTCCACAGGCTACAACTTTCCTGGAGTTTTCTTTCTGGCAAAACTCAAAATCTTTAAAATTCCACTGTATCTTTTGCTCTTGATTCTCAACATAGATCTAGCTAAAAGCCCCCAACACTAGCCATTCCACCACTTCAACATGGCATTGCCTTGAAATGTCTTCCACTAGATTAATTAGTCTGGTTCTCTTAATCTCAGTTTTAGGCAATGTCTCTGGACAAGAACAAAATGTCAACAATTTTTCAGTCAAATCATAATACATATGATCTGGATTCCAAAAATCAATTCAGTCTTTGTTCCTAACTGAAACCTCTTGAAACTGGTCTTTACTTGCTGCATTTCTATAAGTATTCTGGTCCTCTGAGTTCTGACCAGAATCTCCCAGCAAGATTGGCTTACAGCTCTCCAGGGATGCTTCTTCAGCTAGCATTTCCAAACCTTTTCAAACTCCTCTTGCAAGCCAGTTCCAAAGGCTCCTAAGCCACATGGCCAGGTAATGTCACAGTAAGGACCCTACCTCTTGGGTACCAAAATCTGTTGTAGTTACTTTTCTCATCCCTGAGACAAAATACCCAACACCCCAAGTAAAAGCAGGAAAGGCCTATTTTGGCTTATAGTTTGTAGAGGTTTCAGTTCATGATCAGCTTATTTCAAAATAGGATGGCATGGTAGAGGGGCATCACAGGGCAGGCAGGAGGAAGCAGAAGACAAGGAGTAGCAAGCCTGTCTACCTTCTCTCCCTCTATTTCCCTTCCAAGCTGTAAACCTATTGATTTGAGCCACCTACACCCATGGTGGAGCTTCCATTATCAATGTCCTTAATCCCAGTATCAAACCTTAATCCACATTCACACCCTAATCCAGCCACCTTCAATACCCCCCATCTTTGACAGCATGAGGCTTTGGGGTGACACCTAGATACAAACCATAATGTAGTAAAACTGAAAAAATATCAAAATGATAAAATCCAAAGTAGTAAAATATTTCATTGAGAAAGAATAAACAACCAGGTTGAAAAGTTGACCCAGGCAATAGAATGAAAAACAAAGGAAATGTTGAATATCAAATTAATTTTTAATCTCTTTAAAATATAATGTGTTGAAAACAACACAAATGTTTTCCAGAGTTTAGAAAACATTTAAAAGTAAATTGTATGGCAGCAAACAGCAAAAACCAAGAAAGACAACAAAAGAGGATGCTGACATGAAGTTTCTACACTCTATCTGAAGTGGTATTGCCACTGGATGAGGACTGATGAGAGCCTCAAGGAGGAGGAGACGTGAGGCACCTCACTCACCCAGCAGGTTGTAGGACCACCAAAGCCATAGAAATAAATCACCGGAACGGTCTCCAACAAACATGGACTCATTGGACAGAAAGGAGGACACAGTCAGAAGGGAATGTGGGTGATCACAGAGAGGGATACATTTTGATTTGGGAGTGGGAGTTTTTAATGTGTTCTTGAGGTTTCTTCCAGACATCTACGATGTGTATTCCCAGTGTCTGTCAGGTTACACTGTCAGGTAGAAATATGCTACCACTTAATAGTACTGCCCCCTTGTGGGTGGAAGTCCTGTTTACTGGACAGCCAAAGGCATTGTAACATTGGGTAATTTTGATTGTATCCTTAAGATGCAATTTTCTTAAAGATACAATTTTAAAATTGTGATTTTCCTTGTGTCCTTTCTATCTACATTTATTTTTTTCTCTTCTCAATATAATATTACTTGAAGGGGCTGGGGATTTAGCTCAGTGGTTTCACCACCTGCTGTGTAAGCGCAAGGACCCAAGTTCGATCCCGGTAACTAAAAAAAATTTTAAAATATAATATTACTTGAAGACCAATCATTATTAGTTGAGTATGCATACTTTGAATTCTAACTAATCCATAAACAAAACAATGCAGATTATGAAGCATAAAATATTTCAGGTATGAAATGATAGAAAATATTTATTCTATAAAAGACAAAATTATTGGAGAAAAAAGGACAATTGTATAGTAGAAAATAGGAAGATGATAGATTGAAATCCAAACATGTCAATAACCACATTAAATTTAAGTAGTAAATACCCCAAATAAGAGGTATGGCTTGCAAATTTGGAAAAACATGTATTTAGTCATGTGTGAAATTCAAGAAACCCAATTAAATTTAAAGGAATAAAATAAAAAGATGGAAAAACATATGCAATGCAAAAAGTAATCTTACAATAACTGAAACAGTGATATAAATATCAGATAAACTAGAATCCAGAGTAAAGAAATACATAGCAAGGATAAAGATAATCATTTCAGAAGTTTATCACAGGGACATAGCAACCTTGCACAGTCATGAGCTTACTTACAGGCCTTAAAGATACACAAAACAAAACGGATAGAACTTCAAGAAGAAATAGACAAATTCACAATTAGAGTTAGAGACATCAACATTTCCTCTCAAGAATTGATACATAATGCTGACATAAAATAAATGACAACATAAAAGACTTGAATAGCATATCATCTCATTTAACCTGATTTGATGGCTATTTATGAAATATTTCATGCAGCAAGGTAGAATTAACATTTTTTTCAAGGCCTCATAGAACTTTTACTGGGACACACCAAATTTTGTGTGATAAAATTATACTCAGTACATTCAAAAAGACTCAAACTATACAAAGTATGCTTTCTGTCTGCAAGATATTTATATTCACACTGAATAACAGATGACATTTTAAAATTTCCAAATATATGGCAATGAAATACATTTCTTAAGCAACCTGTGGCCAAGGAAAAAAGAAAAAATTTAAAGTATTTTGAACGCAATAAAAGTGAATATAATTATCAAATTTGATGGGATGTAGCCACAATAAGAATATTTATGATGGTAAATATCTATATTAGGAAAGTCTCAAACTAATGATCTAATAGTCCATTGAACAAACCAAAAAAAAAAAAAAAGATATGACATATACAATAGTAAGAAGGAAAATAACAAGATAAATGCATAAGTAATGATATAGAAAATAAGAATAATGTAAAAAGTCAATTTAAAAACCAGTCATTGCATAAATCAATAAATTTAATGCACTTTTAGCCAAATTGATCACGCAGTATGATTACCAATATGAATAACATGCAATTTGAAGATGTATCAAGACTTCTTTGTATGTTCGCTCTCTCCTTCAACATGAGCTTCAGTCAGTAATTTACTTTTACTGAATAATGTAACATAGAAATGACAGTGTGCAAATTTAAAAGCTGGATGATGAAAGAAATTGTTCCTTTCTCCTCTCTTTCTCAGATCCCTTGCTGTGGGGCAGTTTCATGTTGTCAGGACACTTCAGCACTTAAGCAGCTTATGAAGAGACCCATGTAGGAGGAACTAAGGCCTCCTGCCAACAGTTATCCAGGACCAGGGTGATCTTCCCACAGACATATAAGCGATCCATCTTGGAATTGAATCCTAGGACGCCGACCCTTCTGATGACTGAAGCTCATCAGAGGATGGAGCTAACATCATCTTACTAAACTGTTCCTGCATTCCGAACCCAGAGAAATTTGAAACAAATATTTAATGTTTTAATCTTTACATATCAGGGCAATGTGTTACAGCAATAGCTAAGTGATAAAAACTTCATGCTAATCAATTGTATGTGTTCATTTATTCAATAAAATCACCGTTCCTCCTACATTAAAACAGGAAAGACACTGAAAGGAAAAAATTATCTGTCTACCAACTACTGTTATATAAATTTGAACTTTCTTACTCAATTTCAATGTATTTAACATAATACATTAGTAAATATTCAAATATATATAAACACTATAAAAAACAAGAACACATGTATTCATACAGATAATAGTATTTTATGGCAAAATAGATTTATTCTATGAGTACAAGATTTGTTCTACTGTTGGAAATCAACACAATTAATCTTTCCACAGAATCAAGGCAAGAAATCAGATGAGCATCCCATGGACACAGAAAAATATCTCACCAACAGTTTTTAAATATGTACAGTATGTTTCCTTTCTCTGTAATAATTGTAAATGCTGAACACTTTACCCAAAATGCAAACGACTAGTAGTTTATGAGCAAGCCGGTTTGGTCATACATTACACACAAACTTTGATATACAACAGAATGTTTGTAAATACTTGTAAAATTCTCTTGTCTACCTGAACTTACACTCCACGGTGATAACATGGTATATATGTAGTGTTATTAAAGTAAGTGAACACATGAAAAAAAAAACCTGATTGTTAAGTGATTATGTCTTCCCAAGATGATGAATTCAACTAAATTGTATTATCCTTAGTGGGACTTTTGTTTTTAACTAATATTAAACTATAATCAAGTAATTTATTAATGTTTATATGGAAAATAAGAATTAGAAGCTAAAATGATGTTTCAACGGAAGAATAAAGTTGAAGGACTGTCACTATTTGATTTCAACATGTATGAAGCTATAGAAATTAAACATAGAAATATATAAATACAAGAGAACAGGAAGTCAGAAGTTGAGCCATTTATGGTCAATTGATCTTCAACAAATGTCCACAGGCAATTCAATGGAGAGAAGAGGAACACCTCTTTACAAATAGTCCTGATATATATATGTATATGTAAATTATATGTATATGCAAATAAATGTATATTTACATAGATATGTAAAACAATGCAAAACCCCAGTGCAGCCCTCACCCTCACACCATACACGTATGATTCACATTATACACATAGAAACAAACTGTAAACTTCAGAGAAGTTTAGAGAACTTCAGAACTTCAGAAGCAAAGTATAAACTTCAGAGAAGTTTAGAGAACTTCAGAACTTCAGAGAAAATGTAGTTGGAAATCATTATGACTTTTGATTAGGCAACACTTCTTAGATGCAACTGTAAATACATGCAATAAAAAATGATAATTTTAGTTCATCATAATTGAGAAATTCTGTGCTTTGAAGATCACTGTCAAGAACTTTAAGAGTGATTGGAAATGAAACACTCAAGATGAGACAAAATATTTGCAAATCCCCTCGCTAAGAACCTGCATCCACAATAAAGAAAGAACCCTCAAAATTAAACATTAAGTATACAGCAAAGATGCTGTCTCTCAAACTTTGTCATATTTTTATTCCTTTTCTGTCTTCACTTTGCTTTGAGTCCATTAGGCTGTTTATAAGAGTTTTTTTAATTCATTTTCAGCTTTTATTTATTGCCCAAGTTCAAACACAATGTCACTCATTTAAAATTTTTAAATATCTATCACATCTATGGGTCAAAATTAGTATCATTTGTTTAGTTTTGTGTAGAAATCCACCTCCAAACTCTGTAGCTTAAAACAACACCCATAGTACTTCACTTGCATGACTCCCAAATTGGTGATCTTAAAAGGGAGCCCAGTTATCTTGTGGAACAGAGGTTGCAATTTCTCTCCATATGGACCTCCTCAACACATGCTGCTGGGTTTCCTCACAAAATGGAGATTGTTTATTTAAGTGACCACGTGGACAACAAGTAGAAAGTAACTGACATTTTGACCACTTGGTCTCCAGAGAGAAATAGTATCATTTGTAACTTACTCTTTTGGTAGAGGCAAATAATCAAACAGTACAGCCCAAATTTAAATCAGTGTAACATGGCTTCCCTCCCTGATGGAAAGTGTCAAGCTGTTAGGACATCATGTGAAAAGGAAATATTCTTGCAGCTGTCATTGCAAAATACTTATAGTTCCACACAATACACTTCCTATTAGCTGTGCTATCAATATGAATTGACAGTCATTCTGAACTCTAGATTTCTCACCTTTAAACCACGATAATCACATATTTGTTGTAAAGATTGAGTAGGAAAATATATGAGCATAAAGCAAGTAACTCAGTATCTAACCATCCGATACTTGGTAGCTGTTATTATCATCGTCATTGCTGTTATTATCAATATCCTTCCTCCTTCTCAATTTTCCTCAGTAATTGCCCTTCTTATACTCAAATACCAATGCAAATTTCTTGAAAATTCTCTGTTTAAATTTTATATCCCTGTCTCAGGAAACCTCATCCACTTGGAAATTTTCAGTTATTATTTAAATGTAGATGACCTCCAAATACATACCTCGGATTTAATTCTCTCTCCTGAAGTTTATACCTACAGTTTTATTCATTTCCATGTGTATTTCCCAAAATACACCTCTATTTCCAATACAAAAAGATGAACTCACAATTCCCCCTCCTCTGAAGCACCTTCCTCAGCCTGATTGTCCTTTATTTATTATTGAGGAATATTGGCAGCTGCTATCAAGATTTGTCAGCCAGAAACTTGCTTATCCTGAATTGATATCGATTACTTCCTCTCATCCGTCACCAACTTTTAAACTTTTTTTTCAAATACTTATTTTCTTGGTTTTCTATTCTCTATTTCCACTTCCACTGCTTTCATTCTGATATAGTTTTCACTTTGGTGTAGAGTAGATAACCAGACATTTAACTGGAATGTTTCTCCAGTTGACCTCTGTGCCAGTCTTCCTGAACATACCGGTGAGAAGATCTCCTTAAGTATAATTCTGTTCACAATAGTCCCTTATATAAAAATAGATTTGAGGGCTGGGGATTTAGCTCCGTGGTTCTGCCATCTGCCTCCCAAGCGCAAGGACCTGAGTTCAATCCCTGGTACAAAAGAAAAACTTTTAAAAAGACTAAAAATAGATTTGAGTACTACCCAAAGGTTTCAGAATAACATCCATCAGTTTTGTTTTTCTATATTGTGTTATATCTTTTAGGCCTCTTCTGGAACCATGCGAGCCTTCATCATTTGTTCCAGTCATAACCATGACTTGTCAGTTCTCCCTTTGGGTAATGTTATTTAATACCACTGTGGCAGTTATCCTTGTCTGGAGTACAATCTCCAAACCCAAGACCCATCTGTGCTCAGACAGGTGTCCCACTCATCCTTAGAGACTAAGACTCACCTGCTCTGAGTCAACTCCCTTGATTCCCAACTTGCACTTCTACCTAATGAATCTTAATATGCATGCCTCTACGTTGTGATACAAAAGCCCTCCAAATACAAACCATTCATGAGTTGGATTTTAATATATAATTATTTTCATTTACTGTCTCAATTGTGATAGATATTAGGCTATTGAGAATTCCAACTATTGTCAAGTTCTTTTTATAATTTTAATGTCAAAGACAGTTCTGGAATTTCAATTTTCCCAAATTAATTTTTTTAAAAAAATACTAACCAAACTGTTAATTAAAAAATTTTAAATGTAGAACATTAATATGGCAAAGACGTCATCTAATTTTCCCTTTCAATTCAAAAGCCAAGCACGTAAAACTTTATCCTAATTATTTACTAGAATTAAAACAAATAAATGGGATGAATGTGTAATGACACATTTCATTGTGAATGTTTTTTTCAAGCTTATTATCCCAATGTGTCACCCGGTAAGGAGCTTAATTGCATCTTCAAACCTGTGTCAAGGACTAAGAAGTAGCGTTCACTGCAGTGAACATTTGAAAATATCTCATATTTTCCTTATTCATTGATCTTGGCTTCTTTAGAGTTTTCATTGAAATTATATAATTTTAAACAGAAATTCAGAACTTTCCAGCTCATTAAATTTCCCTAGATTGTCACTCTTCTTTAGAGAGTTCAAAACACTGCCCTGGGAATCTACTCATGAAGAAAAGTAGTGTGCTGCTGGTTTCAATGAGAAATAAAAAGTTTGGTTTCACACCAGCGCTAAGAAGTCCTTCAGGCAAGAGGAATCTCAAACAGGAGTGTGAGAAATGGATAGAAGTGACAATGGTGTTGCCTGTAGGTTCTAAAATATGGTGTATGCTCCAACTATTGAGGCTATTAATAACTACAGCTACAGATTTTCACAAAGAACCAAAAGTTCTTACTCCAAAGCAAAAAAGTCATCAGTACACGAAAATAAATTAAAATGCCCTCACTATGTCAAACATCAGTAATTCCAACATCTTATACCCTTTCTTCTGAAACAGTATAAAAACTTTTATCCTCCAAAAACTTTACCCGCAGATAGCTACATAAAGGATTAAGAGCTGCTGGTTACCTCTGTATTGCCTTGGAAGTCCTGAAACTGTAAGTATCAATAAAAATAAGTTATAGCTATTTAGATTTTACATTTTATTGGTACTCTGCTAACTAATTTTTACAAAAGTATTTTCTCTTTATTATTTTTAAAAGGAATTACATTTTACTATGTGTTTCTGGCAATCAGTTTCATGGTCTCAAAAAGCAAAATTTCAAGACCCAAGAAAACCCTCAAAAACTAGCCCAGATTGGCTAGTACTTAAATCATTTCAGGTTACTCTCCTTGATTGGATTCACAAACTTGCTCAGGTTCACAGGGCTTTTGTGAATCCACTGTGTGTCAGAGAACAGACCAGTCTGGGAGACTTGGTATTCAGTCTTCTGACACGTCCAAAGGTCCCGTTTTGAAAGTCAACAGCTTAGGTTTGGGGTTTGCAACATGAAATCTTAGTGTCAATGACTCCATTTTGCATTGATCCACTTGAGCCTACTGCAGGAGCTGAATCCAGATCAATGGCACACATTAGTTTTATTTAATTCAGGTAAACAAAGGCTAATAGACTGCTAGTTAACAATGGAGTATATTCTAGAGAGCAGAGGTGAGCTCAAAAGGAAGTGAGACAGGGAAGGGGAAACGTTGTAGAAGGATCAATCACTGATGTCAGTTGCCCAACTGCTCAATCCTGCATGATCATCTCAAAAACCACAGATAGGACATTCTCTCAAGACAGACTTCAGAGTTGGGGGGAAAAAAGACAAAGTTAATTACTAGAGCCACAAGCTGGGACGTAGAGAGTGAGTCCCGTGACCAGAGTCACGTTCTAGTGGCCTGAAGCATCCTTTAAAAGAGATCTGACGCAACATAACAGAGGTTTATACACAGTCTCACTTCTAAGACTAATTCTCTAAAGGTCAGTCGTCTGCCTCTCCTTTCCAATTACTACCCGTAAGTTCATTACTTTTTACCAGCTCCACAGCTCATCGAGTACTTCCAAACTTGTACCACAGCTGACATTATTTCAGTCTCTGGCCGCTGATGCTACAGGACTGCTTCCAGATCACATGACCAGATGAAATAATCAGAACTGCAGTGACAGCTGTCATTTAGTTTGAAGACTGGGCTTTCTCTCCTGCACATCTTGAAAGAGATGGAGAAATTGTTTATTTTGTTCCAGTGTTACTCATGACCATTGGTGAGGAATACACTGCTACTTTGGGTGTCAGAGCCCTTCTGCTTGTAACAGATCTCCAAACTGCAGTGTAAAATACACTCACTTGGCCTTAATACAAAAAGAAGAATGTAGCAGGCTTAATCTATTTTGGAGAGGATTACATGGAAGTCTGAGTGTTGGTGATTCATATAAAAGTACTTCATTTCTTATACTCAGGCCTGATATGTGGATATTTCTACTTTCAAAATTTGAGATTAAATGAGCTTGGCACAGAATCTGATCTATTTATCATGTGCCCCACATAAACTGAAAAGTAAGAGGCTGTTGAAAGAACAAAAAAATACCTCTATGTACAATAGATGAGACGCTAGGTATTTGCTTCCTGGAGTTTTGTCTCTGGAGAAATGAAAATACCATCCTGTTTTATTTCTTCTAGTGGTATATCTTCTACTCTACCCCCACACATTACTTATCTTTAGCTGTCTCTTTCTGTCACAGTCTACAAATTATTTTGTCAGTCTTTTTCTTGAGCTCAGCTGAATTTTAAGATCAATGAACTCACATGCCAATTTGACAGGGCTATCAGTTGTGGTAGCAATTAATTAGGTCTTACAATTTTAACCCATGACAAGCAGTCTCTACCCTGCTTACTCACTACTCAATCACACATTTAAATTTGCCTAAAATTAATACCATGTTCCAAATGGTAGTCGCTTTCAACCAGCCTGTCCTATTGTACATTTTCTAAACATTTCCTTAGACATAGCTTTGAAAAATTACTAAAGCTTCAACACAAGAATCTTACTTCTCTGAAAGCATTTTAAAATTTTCTTTCCTCCTGCAAAGCCTAATTTGGAGCTAAGCAAAAAGAATTTATGAGAAAGCCTTTTTCTTAGTGATATTTAGCAGTAGTATTAGGGAGCTAAACCAACTGGAGAACAGAATTTAGGAGGAAAGGTACAAAATCTACACATATGCAAACAAATCCACATTTTCATTTATCTGTTTCATTGACTTTGTCTTGTGAAAATTATTGCCAAGAAAGAGAAACTGGTAATGTGAACAACTTCACGGCTGATCTTCACACTTAAATATCATTCAACTTGACAAGCCAACTTGGAAACTAACAATAAATTTATCTATAAAAATATATTTAGAACTTTTCAGTGCTAAGACGCATTCTTCAGCAGTATAGCTTGAGCAGACATATCACCTTTGTGTTTGTATGATAAAACAGGAGAACTAGAGTTTTTCAGAACACCATTTTCCCCTGGATTTTTAGTTCAGTCTGTGAAATGCATGCAGTATACAAGCTGCCTTCTAAATAGTTATTGCACAATGACATATTTACTTTTCTAAGCACATAAATGTACATGTTAATCAATTCCCAATGGGGAATATATATCTTCATCCTTGTCTTCATGTAAAAGTGGGTTGTCTGGCTGCTGGGGAGAGAGAGGAAGAGAGGGAAGGAGAGAAAGAGGGAGAGATAGGAAAGGAGAGAGAGAAGAGGAGAGAGAGAAGGGGGGGTGGACCAAGCCTGGTGAAAGAAATAGATTTAATAAATACCCAACAGAGTTCTACCATTATATTAGTTGCTTTATAAACATATATTTAATCTCATAACTCTGAAATTTGGCTTTTAATAAAGTCTTTTTTTCAGATGAGGAAGATGAGTCTCAATCAAAGTTATACAATTTAACAAGGAATTACAATTGTTACGTAGAGTGAAACAGCAGACTCTTTACTAGATTTGTCCCTTCCCAATATTTGATGCCCTTCTCTCATGATCAAATTTATGCATTTTGCACTGAGTTACATCAATAGTTAATTATTGTGCTCCCAAGAAAAATATCTAGACCTGGGCTCTATGAAAGTGAACAAGCCTTAAAGGTTTACTTACAGCTCTGAGCTCTAGAACTAGCAAGTGACCCAGATCTGCATAACTGCCCAGTAAAATTTTATGAAAAACTTGCAGAAACCCAGACAGGCTGCTCTAGGCATCAAAGTAAAGAAAGCTCAAGAATGTTGGGTTGAGAAGAGAATAGTTTCCCAAGCAGGAGAAGTCATAATCCAAAAAGATTATTACTGCACAGAAATGATCAGGGAAACAATTGTATGTTGTAGAACTAATTGATTTTAGATCACGCTTGGAGGAAGGGAAAATTTCTCAGATAAAGGTTTTATTAGGCAATAGTCAGTGTTTTAGAGTGATGGGAATGGTAGTTTTGCTGAGATTCATTAATTCATTCCTAATTATTTTGTCCTCAGGATAACTATGTAAACCCAATCATATTTAGCCTCAATCTGCTAACAAGCCTTTGGCAGATTTTATATATGTGTGATAGTGGGCTGTCAGGGAATGCAGAAACAAGAACCAGGTACTCTGAGTTTCATCAAATGAATTCAGTGATAGTTGATAATTAAAATTATTTTCTTTTATGCTTTTAAAATTTATTGCTAATAATTCTATAATCTTTTGATAACCATCAAATAGGTTTCCATAATTTTTAAAAATATTTGTGAGTTTTCTTTTGTTTTAATAACCTTTCATTTCAGAAAAGATGCGGCATTCTTACCTACATATCACTTGTGCTTTGTGTCTGACCAATGTATTTTAGAATTTCACCAGAGAATATCTATTCCTGAATATTTCCTTTAATATGTACACAATATTTCCTTTAATATATATGTGCTGATTTCCAAGTTCTTAAGTATAATGTCTTCTTTTTGTACTCTTCTTCCCTAGAAAATTGGTTCCATTGCTGACATTTCATTCTTGATTCCCCTTAAGAGAATTAAGAAGAAAAAAATGACTCTCTCTTTTTTCTCAGCTAAATCTTATTTCATTGGTGTGAAAGAACAGTTTTTCCTTCTAAAATGCAATTGCTTTTCTAAAATTTCCATTATAATATACTTTGAAATATTTATGCTTATATTGAAGTAAACCAATTGCGATGTCATAAAGCATACAACTAGAAGATTGCTGTTTGTAGGGGTCCAACCACATGAAGGTTTGTTAAATGTACCACAAAGTAAGCCACTCTGAGAGAGAGCCAGAGAGATTTGTCTTGAGGACAGGGGGCTGCAGTTAGGGACTGAGAAACAGTGTAATACATGACTGTCAAAAGCTTCTACATCCAATCCCATAGCACATGAATCCTGGAACTAGGAGACAGTAGTCATGGTTTGGTTTAAAAGTCATTTTCACTAATCTGTGGGGAACTTGAACAAAGCTAAAGAAAAATCTGATTCAGATAACTTATTTTCATTAATATTTTGACTCACTTTCATCCCATCTCTACTCTAAGAAAAAGAAAGCATATCCATAGCAGTATAACATTGCAAATATGTATTTGGAAGTAAATACATCTTCTAAAACTCTGGAAAGTAAAAAATATAAAATAAAATAAATTAGTGCTATGATTTGGGTACCATTTAAGTGTGTCCCCTGAAGTTTCATGTGTTATAAACTTGGTTCCCATTGTGGAGAGGTGGTATAATATTTAGGAGGGAAATCCTAGTGGAAGGCATCACTGAAGAAAGAGATCTAGGTAGTTCTCATGGTATCCTGGGTTAGATTTCTTAAGAGGGTTCTTATAAAAGAGCAAGACTGACCCTTCTCCATTCTGTTTTTCTGTCTCACTATGTGATAATTTCCTCTTGCATGTTTTCTCACTATGATGCTGTCTGTCATGAAGTAACTAAGCTGAGGGAGCCCTCGCCAGAGCTGGTGCCACGCGGATTGAGCTGAAAAGCCACTGAGACTGTGAACTAAGTAAATCTCTTTGCTTCATGCATTACTCAAGCTTCAGATATCTTATTGGAATGGAAAATGTACCATTTCAATAGGCATTATTTAGAAAAACAGTTAATTTACATTATAGCAAAGTTAAATAAAATCTTCACAATAAACTGAACAGTATTAAAAACTGAACAATATTACAACCGAGCATTATTAAATAAGTGAACTTTTGTAGTTGATTTTTCTCTCAAGGAGAGTAACCCGAATATCAAAAGTCATAAATTCACTAAACAGTGTAAGGTTCTTGTAATGTGTAATCACACACGCACACACACACACACAAATGCATGCACATACACACACAAATACACTCATTTCTTTTTTTTTTTTCTTTTTGTTTTTGGTACCAGAGATTGAACTCAGGACCTTGCGCTTGTCCGGCAGGCACCGGAACCACTGAGCTAAATCCTTGGCCCACACTCATTTCTTTAGACAGAACTAATGTTCAAACTAATACATTTTGGAATATAACCTAGATCATATTTAAAGATACCTTTTTCTGTTCTGTTCTATAACTTCTTTTTTAGAAACTCATTTCAGTGTTTAACAAGCACGGTCCATGAGGGAAATCTTCCTTATGGTTAACTTAAATCACTTATGCTGTAGTCTAAAACCTTTTATAGTTCTGTCCTCAGTTCTCCTCCTCAGAAGGGGACATGTGAGAAAATAACCCTTAAATTGCCATCTTCTGCTTTTTTTCTTTCTTCACACAAAACCTACTAATATTGGGGTTGGCGGTTTAAGTCAGTGTGGAGTTCTTGCCTAGCATCTCCAAGGTCTTGGACATCACTGAAAAATAAAATTAAATGTACTATTTTAACTCACTGCTATGAAGTGCTTACAACCATTTGAACTCATACATGTACAAAATCCATTTAGAAATTAAATAATAAAGATGAAGCCCTTGGAAGTGATTTAGGGAAAGATATTTTTAAGTCAGACTTTGTCATTACTAAGTGAAAATAAAATCTCAGCCTCTTTAGATTTATTATATTTCCCTCATTATGTAGTAAATCTTGCTTATACGGAGTCTTACCTCTATGAATTTGTGCATCTATGAATCCTTTCAATTACAGTTTTTTTAATGTTACCTTCATTTTAATGAGCATAATACCACTTTGTACACACATGTTGACCTGTTATATCCATTTCCCGAAAAACAAGAAATCTTTCATTATGCAAGAATATAAGACATGTTGAGTATTTCTTACTGCAGGTGATCAAAAATATTATTTTCAGTTTACTTTTTGCTACCTAAAAGCCAACTGGAACATTTTAGGTTATTTCTCTTTATAAATATCGACATTTAAGAGCTTAGTTAGTAACAAATAGTTTTTGTTTATTGTGCAAAGTCCTTGGAACCTACTATGATTACTAAGTACAAAAATGAATTCATCCAAAACTTTACAGTCCATACTAATGAAGTATTAAAAACACAGTAATTCAATACAAACCATTTGAGAAAAATCTTCAATGTCACTGCTGCCCACTGACTGTGCACATCCATCTGATTTAAATACAAAAACATACTACACTTGTACCCTACTTTGAGTTGACTTGGAAGCAGACATTTTGGGTAAGTTTAGTGTTTGAGATGGCTATGGCAAGGTGAGAAGGCTTAGAATTAGAATTATCACCCTTGGAAGGAGGAATTAGGCCAACAGCCTCAGCCTGGCCCTTCAGAAACTTTGAAGCTGTAATAGCCCATGAGAGACTTATGCTGCGCTGAAATGATTGAGTCTTTGTATTCCATGGTCCGCCTTTGAACACAGGCTGTCCCTACAGGAGTACTGAGTCTTGTGACTTGCTGTAATCCTAAGTGAAGTAAATCAGACACAGAAGTTTAAATCTCACATGGTTTCTCTTGTGTGAGAAACCTAAAGTATAACTAAATTAATTTCTGAAGACAATTGAAAAGAATCTCTTGCTATTTCATTTAGAAATGAAGACAATAAGTCCTTCCTTGAAGGAGGATATGAGTAATGTATATCCAAAATGACAATAATAAATATAGTTATGTGTCAGGTATTGTTCTAAATTCTCTCTACATATTAACTCTTCCAAAAAAGTCAAATTTAAAAAAAATTGATCTTATGACAACCATTTTACAGAGAAAGAAAATGAAGTTCATAGAATTTAAGTAACTTTTCCAAAACTATACAATCACGATGGGAGAGTTCGTAAATTCAAGTCTTCTGATTCCAGGTCTATAACCCAAAGGTTATGAAGTATCTTTAACTACCAAGCTCTAAGACTCCAATTAACTGTCTATGCTATTTGTTTATGAATCACCTAGTATAGTTTTTTTTTTAATTTCTTGATTTTATCTTCTAGGTTAATTCAATTTTGCTATGCTGGTTTTCCCCAACTACTTTTCTGTGGATCATTTCATCTCTCTATGATCTTTGAATTTTGATGTCCTTAGTGTTCACTTCTCAGTTTTCTTATTTATTCACATTACATGCTGTACTTTAAATGTATTTCAGATATGCTCATGCTGTTATAAATTTTTCTTTTAACATAAAAACCTCAGGGATTAGTTCATATTAGGAACAAATGTGATGGAGCAAAAATGATAGAGGATTGCTTGGTTCAAAAGCTTATGAAGGATGGGCCGGGAATTTAGCTCAGTGGTGCCACCACCTGGCTTGCAACAGCAGGGTCCCAAGTTCAAGCCCTAGTACCAAAAAAAAAAAAAAAAAAAAAAAGCTTATGAAGGAAAGAAATCTAAGAAGCAGTTTCAGCCTTTGGGATCTGAGAAAGGTAAGAGTTAATAACCAAAAGGCCCAATGTTATAAGGTATGAGGACAAAAAAATGACCTGGCAATTATGGCAGCAATTACAGCAACAAGAATAGTAGCACCTAGGAAGGAAGATAGACGTGAACTGATATCAGACTAAGTGGAAGACCAGAAAACTGACACTACAGAAATTATTTACAATTAAATATTTTAACCTAAACCTATCTACTGTGATATCATTCTGATGTTCAGGATTTAAAAAGCAGAAATAAAATATAAACATACAAAAAATTATTTACAGAAAAAATTTGATTTCCAAGATGAAATAACAGGACAAGTTTAAAATATTTAATTTTAGCTTTCTCTTTCCATAGGAACATATGTTCATTTGTATTTGAAATAAAGGTTTGAATATTACTTCAATGACTTAAATTCTATACAATTGATTTAGGAAAAAAAAATCAGCTACATTCTTAAGGCTCATTCATGATATTTTAATATATTCAATGTTATCTTTGTGATAAACAAAATATCTCTGTTGGGGGTACGCCACAGTAATAAGCATGTGTTTTGCGTGCACAGAGTTTTGGTTCAATTGCAGCACACACACATACAAACACACACACACGCACAACACATACACACACACACAATCCTCAGCAAAATATAAGCAGATCTAATCCAATAATGTATAACGATAACTATACAAAATAATGACATTGGATTTATCCTTGGTATGAAAATCTAATTCAATATCTAAAAATCAATTACTGTAATCCCTTGCATGAACATGAAAAAAATTACATGGTCATACCAGAAGATAAGGAAAGATCATTTGCCAAAATACAAAGCTAATTCACAATAGAAACCATCAGTAAACTGGAAATAGAAGGGAACTTCTTCAACCTAATTTTTAAAATTCTAGAAAATACCAAAACTATCACACTTAATGGTGAGAAATTCAAAGTTTTCCTATAAGATCAGGAACAAGACAAAGATGTCTCCTCTCTCCAACCTTTTTCAAGTTGTAGTGGAATGACATAAGAAGAAATAAAAGGTACAGCTCAAGAAGGAAGAAAAAAAACCCTTTACTATGTAGAAAAGGCAAAGGAATTAACAGAAAAATACAACTTCTTAGTACTATAAACAATTCTGGCAGTTGAAGGATAGAAGGTTGCTATCCAAGTTTGTCAATTTTCTATGTATCAGTAATGAAAAAATTGAAATTGAAATTAAGCACATAATGCCATTTTCTTAGCACATCAAAATTGAAATAGTTACAAACCTAATAAAATATGCACAGGACTCATGTGATGGTTAATTTAGGGTGTCAACTTCGCTGAATGAAGGAACACACGGATGCCTGGTGAAGCAATGTCTGTTCTCAATGCTTTAATAGGCACTTTGCCCACCTCTCCTCTGCTGAAAGTGAAGCTTGGGTTACCTTGCATTTGATTAAAATGACACAGAGGGTCTGTGAGCGTATTCCTCAAGGAGACTGCAAGGAAACTGCCAAGAAGATCAGTAAAAACATGGTGAAGATATATCTTCAAGGTGAGCAGTCCCCATCTGGTCTCTGGGGATCCATATAGAACAAAAGTGCCAAGTTTTGCTTTCCAACTTCTGGAATCAGAGCACTCTGCTTCTCCTTGCCTTGGATATTTGAACTCCAG
This sequence comes from Heterocephalus glaber, assembly GCF_000247695.1. The sequence continues at coordinate 15,228,895 of NW_004624736.1, read as the reverse complement.
GTTTCCTAGATAAGACTTTGAGCTCCAAACTGAGAGTTATAGCATTGGTTTCTTTTGTTTGAAGACCTTCTGACTCGGCCTGAGCAAAGTTGCTAGGCTAACCAGTTCTTCATCCTGCAAGTGACCTATTATGGAATTTCTTGGCCTCTATAATTGAATGAGCAAATTCCTTTAACATATCACTTCTCTCTCTGCTCTCAGATACTGTTAGTCTGTATTTCTAGAGAATCCTGACTAAGTTAATCTATATGGGGAAAAATTACAGAATTCTGCCTAATTAAATCAAAGAACTAAAAAATCAAGAGATGTTCTAAGGTCATTGACAGAAAGGCTTGATTTTGGTAAAATGTCAGTTCTTCCCAAATTGATGAATAAATCCCACTCAGAATGAGAACAAGTTATTTTGTGCATACCAACAAAATGATTCTAATGTTTATATGGAATAGAGGCAAGAGATTCAGAACAGCTGACGCAATATTGTAGAAGAACAATGTTAGAGGACTAAAATTATCTAATTTCTAGACTACTAAAAGCTCAGTAGTCAAAACAGTGTCAAGTTGGCAAGAGGACAGACTCAAAGATCAGCAAAACAGAAGAGGGAGCCCACAAATAGACCCACATAAATTTAGTCCATTTACTTTTGACAAACAATCAAAAACAGCAAAATGAGCCAACATAATCTTTTCAAAAATTCTTGATGGATCAATTGGATAGCCACATGCAAAAAGAATAAATAAATGAATGGAGACCCAGACTTTACCTTAACAATGGTCCATTTTGGGTCAATCTTTGTTAGGTAAGGTCACTGTCTACCCTCACTGTAGGACCTAGAAAAGAAAATGTGAGAAAAGCTAGATGACCTCAGTTATGGAAATGACATGTCTGTTCATCAGAAAAATATACAAATTGTAAATATACATGTGCTTGACTTCAGAAAACCTAAGTATATAAGCAAAACATTGACATGTCGAAAGGAGACTTGGGCAACAATACAATGACACTAGGAGATTACAATACAACACTTTCAATAATAAGAAAACGTTCAGACAGAAAAGAATCAACAAAAACACAGAAAACCTGAGCACCATAGACCAGACACTTACCAAATATGTACAGACAATTCTACTCAACAGCAGAATACATGCTCTTCTCAAGTTTATGTGAAATTTCTCCAGCACACATTATATGCTACATCACAAAACAAATCTTAGCCAAGTTAAAGCACTTTTTCTGATCACTGTGCAATCATTCAGCAATCAACAAAAGAAAATGAGAAAATTCACAAATGCATGGAAAAATAACACACATTCTAATAACGATTAGGTCAAAATGAAAAAGTTTAAAGTGTTATTAATTATCTCATGGAAAATACTCTAAGTTATCTCAGATTTTACCATCTATACCAACCTGGGGACATTTTTTTGTATGTAGATTTTTAAAAAATCTATTGTAATTTGATCAACTTATCTTTCAAATATTTAATAATAATCAAATCAATAAATATGAGGGATCATTTTTGTATTGTTTAAGTGTTAATACAAACACTCCAGTTTTGGTAATATGACTTTTTAAAATAAACGGGACACTTCATGAATTTGCATGTCATTTTTTGTTTGTTGGTTTGGTTTTTTTGTTTGTTTGTTTTTCTTTGGTACCAGGAATCAAACTCGGGTCCTTAGCTTGCGAGGCAGGTGCTGGAACCACTGAGCTAAATCCCAGCCCACAGTTGTTTTTTTTTGTTTTGTTTTGTTTTTTTGTGCATGTCATTTTGATAACAATGGTCCTGCCTATTCAGGAACAGGGGATAACTTTCCATTTTCTGAGCTCCTCTTCAATCTCTTTTCTTAGAATACTATAGTTTTCATTATAAACTTCTTTCACTTTCTTGGTTAGATTAACTGCTAAGTATTTAAATTTTTTGAAGCTATTGTAAACAGACATAGAGATGAATGGAACAGAATAGAAGATGCAGAAACAATCCCAGGCCCATTCAGCCATCTGATCTTTGACAAATTGGTAAAAAATATAGGTGGGAAAAAAGATGGCCTCTTACCAAATGGTGGGGGGAAAACTGGTTATCCACATGGAGAAAAATTAATCTGGTCGCATATCTCTCACCCTGTACTAAACTAAAATCAAAGTGGATCAAAGAGCTACAGATTGAAACAGAAATATTTAATTTCCTTTAATTTAAAATAGACAACACTCTTAAGACATAGGCATAGGCAAGGGCTTCCTGAGCAGAACAGCAGTTGCAGAAGCAGTAACACCAAGGATCAACAAATGGCAGTGTATCAGATTAAAAGGCTTTTGCACAACAAAGGAAAGAATGGAATGAAGTCACAAGCTATGGAACAAGAAAATGATTCCCAGCCACTCTGAACAAATGAATAATATCTAATACATACGAAACTCAAAAAAGTAGTTTCCCCAAAATGAAAGACCCAATCAAAAATGAGCAACAGAACCTCTTGGAAGAAGTACAAATGGCCAGTGGGTACATGGAAAAATGTTTAGCATTTTTGCCCATTAACAAAATGCAAATGAAAACAACAATGAGATTTCATCTTACTCTAGTAAGAAGATTGGCTATGGCCAGGGATTTAGCTCAGTGGTTTCGCTGCCTGCTGCGCAAGCACATGGACCCAAGTTCAATCTCCGGTAGCCGCCCCAAAAAAAAGAAAAAAAGAAAAAGAAAGATTGGCTATAACTTTATAACTAGGAACTCAGGTAAAAATAAATGCCATTGAGGCATTAAGAGAGGAAAAAAAGAACCATTGTACATTGTTGGTGGGAATGTAAACTAATACAACCCCTATGGAAATCAGTATGATTCCTCTAAAATCTAAATATGGAAATTCAACCCTTTTCTCTCCTTTTAGTTACATATCTCCCCTGAAAAGTTGAAGACATCATATTAAAGTGATACATGTATGCTCATATTTATGAGCACAACTCATAATAGCTAAATACTGAAAATGGCCCCTGTATGGCTATCAACAGATGAATGGATAAAGAAAACGTGGTATTTATACATGGAAGGATACATTTGAGTCATTTGTAGGAAAATGAATGCACCTTGAGACAATAATCCTAAGTGAAATAAATCAGATACTGCAGTTTAAATATCACATGGTTTTTCTTTATATGAGAAACTCAAAGTATGAATAATTTAAAAAGCAAAATAAGAGTATAGGACACAAGATAAACTTTTGGCAGGTGAGAAAGGGATCTAGGGATGGAGGAAGAGAGAGAAATAAACAGGACTAAGGTGTGATATGTATAGTTACTAACTCCTCACAATGAATGTATTTATTATGTATTGCAAAAACACACTAATAAAAAATTAACAAAGAACAAACATTCCAGTGTAATGCAAAATATTGGGAAAATATTTTTTTCCTTTCTTTGAAACTGTATCTCTGACGAATTTGCTCATTAGTTTTTGAATATAATTTCCCTAAAGTGTTACGAAGACACAGAAGTCATGACTCTGTATCATGGGAAAAAATTCTGAAATTGACAATGATTCCACTGTCTAAGGGAAAATCCTCCAACTTGAACCATCTAGGTCAGCAAGGAAGTATGAAGTGCTCACTGCCTAACATATGAGGGGTCTCCCCACAGAGTTGACTGCAATGAGTGGAAATAAGAGGTTTTCAAGATAAGGGAAGGCAGTAGGCGCCAGGCAGCAAGCATAGATGTGCACTGTAGTGGATTTGTGTGTGTGAAGAATATGACATAGAAATACGTTTTAATTCACAGTAAAATAAAAACCAAATGTTTTATCATTAATATTGTTACACGCAAAAATAACACAACACTCTGTACTTAAAATATGGTAAAATTTGCTTCTTTGTTGTCCAAATAAATAAGCCATGAATTCATTTCTTATAACATGTCAGGGGAATAAAAACACTAAGAAGAACATTGTTTTTAGATTGAAACATGACTGAACTTTAGACCTATACCAATTGTGCCTGAATCACCTAGCAATCTCATAGGTATCTCAAAGAAAGTATTTCTCAATTCAAGATTTATTGCTGTCTTTCTCATTACTTTAATAATTCTATGGTAGAATTTCCTATGTTGTCAAAATTTCAATTCCATAGAAGTCGTGAGTTGTCAGTTTGAAAGTGTTAATGTATTGTTATAAGTATTCATTGTTCACATGTATAATACTGAAGTCTGACACAAGTTAATATACTCAATCTTTCATTTATTTTTTAAGAAATACTTATTTAGTATCTCTATTTTCCAACCAGCTTTCTAGATGTTGACAACACACAGATGAATGAAACAAAGTGAGTGCCATAAATGGAGATGTGCTCTGGATGGTAGATGTTGTATTTGAGGAGTTGCTTCAGACGTGCTTAGAGTAAGAAGACACTATGTCAGGCCCAGCACTGAAGGTCCTCTTACCTCATGCTAAGGAGTTTATAAAGAATCTGTTAGTACTAAGGCTTCGTTAAGAGTTTAAATTAGAGAGTAGGATGAATGGATCTGTATTTTAAAAGATCTTTCTCCAGGAGTTAATTTGAGAGAGGGAAAGCTGGAAAAATGAATGAAAAACTCTCAAGTGCCAGCACCTGGGGATATACATATTTATAAGACTTGATCTCAGTCCCCAAGGGATTTAGGGATATGAGGCAAACAAACCCTTAAAAACACACATTCCAGGATGCCTTTGCTAAGGAAATCAGCCCTAAGGGGAGAATGCCCAATGCCTGATTGTATGAGGGTGTGAGAGATTGACAGAGAAAGGGGATTCCTGCAGGTGGAGGCTGATCAGGGTAGATTCTCCAGATCAATGCAAGGATTGGAGATTGAAGGACAGGGAATGGATTTGTAGAAGAATAAGTACTTGAGTTAAGATCTTTTCTGGAACAGGTAATATACATTACACAAACAACTAAATGAAAGGATAGTGCACTTGGAAATTTCAAATAGCCTGTAATGAATCATACTATCATAAGGGAAAACAGCGGGAGATTAAAATACAAAACCCAGCAGCGACTAGGCTAAAAAATATTACTAATCCAGTGAGTTTTTAAACTAGGAAATAAGAAAGATGTAAGCTATTATGTGTAAAAAATGGAAATATTAAAACAAAATCTCTGTTGATGGAAGTGGCCCGTGACTGGAGTCAGCAAAAGAGACAGCAAAGAAACAATTAATTAATTGCAAGAGATTTGAGAATTAGAACTACCTAAAAACAAGATAAAAAAATAAATTCTAAAGATATTTCCCAGGAAAAAATTATAATCTGTGATGATATCTTGTGAGAGAGAATTTCTGATAGGAAAATCTTTGGAAATTCCCTGCCATTTATCATGAAAGGGAAGGAAAAGTGGAGAAGATGGAAGTAAAGGTAATTCATTTCTTTAGACACACTGAAAGTGCTAATGTGTCACAAAACATCAAATATTATGAAGTAGGGCAAGAAATCGGGTTTTATAAGTAAATCTGGGATTAAAGTCTAAGTCCCTGATTTATCCTAGCCTATAGCTTATTCCTTATCCTGACTGACTTCAAGGATGTAATATGAATACAGACTGGGCTTAAGGACCCAGTGTAGCCAAAGGAAGGCGGCCAGGATATACATATGGAGTCCACTCCCCATTAGCAGATGGGATTTGGATTTGATTTAGGAGCCATCTGCCACACTCAACAGCCTGAGGATGACTGGGAAGTTATTTGCTTACCTAGCTCTTCTTCTGTGATCATCAACTCAAAGTTTTTGCCAAGTTCCTTTCACAGCTAATGTGGTTGATAAATGTCTGATGCAAGCACTGGTGGTGATGATAAAAAATGCAATGTTGTATTTAAAGGTAATCTAAATCTAGCTTTCTAGCTTCAAGAAATGCTGTTACTTAAAATTTTCTAGCACTAGAATTGATCTCATTATGTTCCATTTTGCATAGCCCAGATTGCATGCATACTGTATCATATACATATTACATGCATAGCAAATTTTACTAAATTCTAGCACAATTATATTGTAAGTTTTATACAAAATTTATATATAAAAACAAAGTAAGGAAATTAATGTGGAAGGCACTTAGGAATATTTGTAAGTCATTATTTCAAAGAAGAAGCACTTTATAGGTTTAATAATTTTCAATAAAACTATCTGCTCTGTGTCTTACCATAAATAGCTGCTTCACTTGTTTTGTAAATCTATGAAAATTGTTCTTTATTAGACTAGTATAAACTGTCAAATCGATGCTCTGAATTCTTAGTACCACAGGGTCTAAATATAAAAGGGGATCCCAGAAGCTCCAAGTAAAAATCTATATCCATGAGTTTCTATTTCCAGGCAGGATAGAAAGCAAATCCATTAATCCTTTAGCTTCAAAACATACTAAATAAATAGGCTTTAATATCTAAACTACTCCTGTGTCACATATTTAATAGTATTCTACAGAGATAAAACTACAGCAGTGAGTAGGCTATACAGAAGGTGATAAACTGGTTTGGACAATCTGAACACATGCAGAAATTCATAGTGCGGACACTCACGTGGTATAGATATATGGATAGGATTCTAGTAGGTGGTTAACGTAAGTAAAATTTGCCCCTTCTTTTAAATCCAGAGTTGCAATATTATATAATGATAAGAATTATTTTACTCTGTCTGTGCTATATTGATTTGACAATATCTGAAGCAAGTTTTCTGAATCAAAACATCCTGAAACTGTGAGGAGGAATATGGGAGGTAATGGAAAGAGAAGAAGTATAATACAGAACATAGTGATAATTTATTATACTATTATAAGAGGACTTGATCTTGCCAATAAATAAAAGGGGTAAGGCAACTAGTAGAAACTATATTGTTTTACAGATGGAGGGTGAGTTCAATCTGCAAATAGCCAGTACACTTGGAAACAAGTTGACCTTACAGAAGGTTAGGAAAATAGCAAAACAATCTCTTACCTATGTCACATCTAGATTGTAAGCTACACAGCAAGCCTCTAGAATCTATTATCTTAACCCTTCAGTTATATGTTCGGGGAGAAATCTTACATAGAACTTTTTCCGAAGAAAACATGTTACATAGAGGAAGAAAAGATCATTTCTAAAACAAAATTCCAAAAGAAAATTTTCACCTGGGATTCTATATAAGAAATGTGCCCAACAATGCTCCTTTTGCCAGCTTTGTGGTGAATGACAGACTAATTTCCCCATAGTGATCTCCTATAACCACCTGTAGTTAAAGAAGAGGACATCACAGAGAGGATCCTAGAGCTGGGGACACTGGAAGGGACTGACCAGTTGTGACCCCAGCACACAATAATCTGCCAGTATAACTCTGTCCAAGAGAAGAAATCTGAGTTGAATAGCTGGTCATGTTGAGTATTTTCAAAGTGTCAGTTACAGAATATTGCTTTAGCAAGAAAATCCATTCAGGAATATACTCTGAGTTCTTCAAGTGTTGTGTTCTGTGTTATTAAAGAAAGGATAATATAAAACAAAAAATTGAAATGGGACCAAAGTTGTACTATAGGACTACTAATACTTTCTAATTAAAATGAAGAAGAGGTTGCATTCCTGAAGCTATTTTGTATATTTTAATAAAAATGTACAAGATATGCTCAGTATAGAAGGAACAAAGTACCAAATATTTTTAAAGACTCTAACAAATATATCTAGCTTAACATTTTAATTTGCCATAATTATGTTTAGCTCATTTCTCCTAGAAACAGTTGCCAATAGTTACTCCTCTTAACCTAGTCTGATTCAATCTACTTTTACTTCCCCTTATTCTTACATCTGTAATCTTTTAGAATACTTAATGCTCTAGCTGGCTTGGCCTCTGTATTTCCTGAATGTTCACCTGATCTGTGCCATCTTAAGATATGGGAGCCAAGCCATTAACTTAATTACTCTATTTTGTCTGTCTCAAAGTAAGTTTCCTAGGGATTGGAAAGGTGCTGACTTCTAGTAATGCCTGATTGCAATTGGAATTACTCTTAAAAGCCAGTTCATGACTCCTATTTACCTTTTAGTCTTGAACTGTCCTGGTTGCTATATAGTCACTCAGTATCCGATGGAGTTTCATAAATCTTCATTAGACATATTTTAAAGCTTCTGCTTGATAGGAATTATTACAAAACGTAACTTATAAAAACCTTATTCCTGTATCGTAAGGAGAATGTGGCAGTGATACAGTTTAAAGCTGGTCTGCATCCCCTGCCTGGCTCAGCTCTTGGAGCATTGGATTGTTTCCTCTCTTCCCAGACCCTCTTCCTCCACTCCTACTTTCGGAGGACAAAGAAAATCTTCATGAAACACACAAAGGAATTTTTGAAAGATTTATTTTTCTAATCCAAAACATTTTAAAGGAAGACATACTTTGAATCTTGTTTTGTGACACAGTTTTAATGACCAAAGGCAGGCTATTTTGTTGTGGTGCTGGTTGTTTCATTTTTATTTCCTATACAACATAATCACAGTTAAGTTTCAAGGATCAGATTTTCTTTCTTTTTTTTTTAAACTGAACTGAACTGAAGAAAGTAGAATAAAAACCTCATACTATGACCATCTCCAGCTGATACCTTTTATAATGGTGCACTGTAATTTCTCATTTTGTTTAGAAGGGTTCTCTGAAAAAAAGCACTTATTCCACCCCACAATTACTTTCTTCCATTTATCATAGAAAATATTCTTTTATTCAGTACATAGTGTTTGAAAGGCTGGTCTTTGACCCCTTTTCTTCCACTGAACTCTCCATAGTTATTACAGATTATGAGCTAGTTCTGTTTTGCTATCAACATTTCATCATTTAGTACCTGTGAAAACAATTCCCACTTTACTAAGCATACTCTGGGTCTGATGTATTTTGGACTAAAATACTTCTAAATACCAGGCAAATAGGCACACAGGAGCATGCAGCTATCAGATACTGCTGTTCAGTGCCTAACACAGAATGTAAGACAGAAACCTCCAGTTACAGAAACGGGCATAAGAATAAATGCTGACTAAATTTCTAAAATGTATTGAAGCTGTATTGTTTTTAGCTACATTTTCCCCATTTCTTACTCTCTACAGTGTGGACCAACCAGAAATTGTTTCTGAATTTAGGATTGTATTGAGCGATATTATCATACTGTTAGAAACAAAATTAATCTTTTATATGTATTATTCTTTGCATCTTCAAACAATTTTCAGTTATGGCATCACATTTGATTTTCTAACAGCTCAACCTAGAAAGTTTTTTCAAAATATACACTTCCTGTTTTATGGCATATCAGGAAAAAGAGTGACGGTGAATTATGGCATCAGAAGCAGGGGCCAGAAGAAAGAGGCAGCACAGGGCCTGGAATCCTGTGTGGAGAATCCTCTGCATTGTGTTCTGGGCTAGGAACAAATGAATGTGCCACTGCAGTAGTTCATACAATATGCTCCTCATATCAGCTCCCTCACCACAAGATACTTATTGACAATGCAAATCCCCAGGCTCCACCCAAAGTCACTGAATGAGAAAGAATGGAACTCTGCAATAATATATGCATTAAGCGCATCAGGAGTCCCTGACACATAGCGAAGTTTGAGAACTACTTCTCTACATACATCCCCCGTTTACAAACTGTGGTGGGCATCGGGCATCTGTGTTTGTATCTGGGCTTTCCCAGCTTATTACATTAGCTGATCACAACTCCTTGTGCAGGAGAAAGATCTCTTTGCAACTGCATATTTTGAAAATGTTAAAGGTGATTCTAATGCATAATAAAGTGTGAGAATCATTAATATATTCTAATTTCTAAAGTTTATTTGCTATGAAAAAAGTTTGCATTTTATGGCTTCTGACCCCACCCTGTCTTTTTTCTACTGACAGTTTTGTTTCCTTTCCTACTACCCCTACGTTTCAAGTTTATATTTCATTACTACAACATTAGGGAACTAGTCCTTTTGGAAATCCCTACTCACATTTTCTCTACTGGATGAAATGCTATCTTCATTGTGAAAAGACAACATTTCATAAAGACTTAAAATACAGTCATTTCACATGTGCTTTCATAACACTTACCTCTACTTTGGTTACACTTTTTCTTTTTTCTTTTTTTTTTGGTGTTTTGAGACAAGGTGTCACTATATAGTCCAGGTTGGCCTCAACTCCTGGCTTTCCTCCAGCCTCAGCCTTTTGAATGCTGGAATTACAGATGTGGGCCACCACACCCAGCTTTCTTACATTTCTTTTTCATCTTCAGGTAGCTGTCATTGTTTTGTTGTTGTTGTTTGAATACAGAATTATAGCTTATAATGATGACACGCATTGTGAGAAATTGCTAAGTGCGTAGCACATCTTAATTCTTTCTTCCATCTCTTTCCCTTCCTTTCCCTCCCCACTCTGTCCATTTCTTGCTTCCCTCTCCATTTGCAAAAGATTTTTCTCTTTATTACTAATTATTTTAGACTTGCCTTTAGATGTCATTCTCTACATAAAGTCTACATTCTTCAAAATTGTAGGCATGGGCAAAAAATGTGATTCGGTGATAAAGCAATGTCTAGAATGTCTAAGGCCCTTGGTTCAGTTCCCAGCATTTCAAATGAACAAACAAAACCATAGACTTATGTCACTGTTATTTACATCATCTTAGGCCTCCACGCTGAAGATTATAGTGAAAGTAATAATCTCAGTGATGTCTGTAGGGTTTACAAGTAAAGTTTCAAGTGACTCACTCAAATTACCTTTTAAAAAGTATGTTTAAGATGAAAATAGTTTTATGACATAGATACTAGGATATTCCCCAGATTATCCAAATCTTAATTTCATGAATGAAAATTGAAAGTTGAGAAATTTGTCGACATTACACAATGTATTTATTTACCAAAACAACATATGATACTCCACAGATGTGCACAGTGTTACATTTTTATATATCAATTAACAAAATAGGAAAATATTTTTAATGTATCCACCATAAAGAAGTGACAAATATTTGAGGAGATTGATACATTGAACTTGATTACACAATGTACACATGCATTGAAACATCATAATACGGAATTAATACGTACCATGTTTGTGCTTTTGTGTATCAAATAAAAGTAAATCTAACTAAACAATTTTTAAATATTTTTAAACATACTAATAAAAACTTGCCATAATTGCCCTGCTCCTCTGTATTTGACAACTCCATTTCTACTTCCTGTTTGGTGATTTTGACTCAACACTTCACATGAGTCAGACCAGATAGTATCTGTCCTTTTCTAATTGGCATGTTTCTTTTAGAGTTATATTATCATAGTTTATACATTCTATAGCATGTGACAGGACTTTCTTCTTTTTCAAAGACTACATAATATTCAAATATGTATTTCCCACATTTTCTTTACCCATTCATGTGTTGACGGATGCTTGGTCTCCCTGGATATTTTGTTTAACGTTCCTAGTTTTGCAAGCATATTCATCTTACACCTGAAATCTGTGCCACAGGCTGTCCGGCTATGAGATAGCCAAAGCTTGAATGTCATTTTCATTTCAGTTGTGTCTGTTCGCTTGCTACTGTTTTGCCCAGAGAGTGACACACAATATCATTACAGATATGCTTCTGATTACCATGTTCAAAATCAAATAATTTAAATATGAGTTTGGAGTCAAAAGTTCTCTATCTGCCATTGCAATGTATTTTTAACTCTACTGCCTGATTTCAAGTATCTCACTTGCAAGTGACCTCACCTCCACTCCATTTAGCCAATTACACATTATTTTATTTTTCCAATAGTTACTTTCAGCATTTATCATCAAAAATACAATTTTTGGTTTTATTAGCACACTTTTGCAGTACAGAATGATTACATTCATTATGGGGAGTTGATACACATACACAGCACACCAACACATCTTAGTTCTCTTGTCATCCCTTCTCCCATCTCTCCTACTTCCCTCTATCTCTTGGTTACCTTCCCTTTTGCAAAACATTTTACTGATACAATACTGGTATCCAATCCCTCTCTCCTTTTGAAATGCAATTTCTGTATTATACCGTGAGTGTTCTACCTCAATTCCAAGTATGACTGTCTGGGTTCTGCTCAGAAAGCTTTCATAGTCATTTGTCCAAACCTAAAGCCTTCATATGTCTACACTTCTCCTCGAGATCTGGTTTTCCTTTAATACCAGTCTGTGCTTCCAGCCTAGGCACATGAGAGTGTACCCAACCATAGGTGGGCTTTTCTTTTCTGTTCCTTGCCTTTCATGTTCATGACCTTCACTCTGTCTTCCTTTCCCTCTTCCTACTTCTATAAAAGCTCTACTCATTCTTCAAGGGATATAAGACACCCTTGCCTATACCAGCAGCCCTGTCTCCTCTTTCCTGAAAACTTCATTAGTAAGTATGAGCTATTTGCATTTCAGGTGAGAGCTGCTCCTCCTTAATACTTATCCTTACCATCTGTCATTGTTCCTAGATCTATAAGTAGAAACACATACCAGTAAAACACAGGGAAACAAATAAATACCTGAGGATTAATATTCAACAAAATGTGAACTGGAATAAGGCGTTATGTACAGCAAAATAATTGGGGTATTTTTATAATTTCCATCCATCCAACAACTATAGAAACCTAGGAGCATATATGGTGTCTAAATTGTAAAGCAGTTATGTCAGGGAAAAACCATGGTACTAGTGGATCAATACAAATTATTGATGTGGAAGAATGGCTCAAATTCTGAATTTAGTATTTTTCATTTTCAACTCCTAAGCTAAGAATATTGCTATTGCTTGTTTAATTGGTTAACTAAAATCTGAATGAGTAGTGATCTATATGAAAGGAAACTGAAATGCTGGAATTCCTTGAGAATCTGCAAATGAAGGAATCAACTCAAAAACCTAGCTTTGGAAGGGAGGGTCAATTTATTACATTAATCTTTTTTAGTTGTGTGTACCTTGAAGATATGTTCTCTTCTTTATACCAATGGTCCCAAGCTTACTGCTGTAATATAAAAATAGGATTTTCCTCTCTTATTTTTTCTTCCTGCACTAGAAATTCGTCAACAGGTAAAAATTATTGAGTAAGTTTATTACCAATACCTTCTAAATAACTGGCACAATTATTTTATCCAATTAAAATAAAGAACCACAGCCTTTCTTCATTGCAGTTTTAAGCCACAGCATTTCATAGTTTTAAAATATGTAATCAAGGTACGCAATGTCAGAAGATTTTTACCTGAAATTACTGACATCAACTGTTATTCTACAACTTACTGTTTAAATTCTTTCTTAGCTGATATTTACACATTTGATTTTTTATATGTTTTATTAATAGGAACTATTCTATGTATTGCATTATATGAATATACAGATGAGCCCTGATTTGTGATGTTTAGATTTTTTATTTTTCAAATTTACAGTCGATTGAGAGTGTACCCTTACAGACATTTAGTTTTTCATATTCAATACAGAATTTAAGAAATTAATATTAATTTAACATTTTATTATAACATGGGCTGTTTATTACATGGCTTTAGCCAACAGTACATTAATATTGGTGCTCTGAGAACGTTTAAAGTAGGCAATATACAGATCAGCTTCCCTTAGGAAAAATACAGAGCTTACTTGAAAAGCTTCTCAATCACGAGTCCATGCAAAGCAAAGCACATTAAAATTATCAAGAATGGGCCAGGGAGCTAGCTCAGTGGTTTTGCCACCTGCTGCGCAAGCTCAAGGACCCAAGTTCGATCCCAAGTACACCCCCCCCAAAAAAAAATTTCAAGAACACTGACTGGAGATCCTCAGCGTTATTCTCACCCTGACACAGATAGGGATGCGACCCCCAGCTGCCAGCTTCTCCTTGAGGGGGACAACGTTTCACCACACATTAAGCTCCCCAACTTCCAATGTTTCTGCCCATGTGACTGGCTGCCATCTTGCCTGTCCCACAGTGCTGAAGGACCTGACATGAGCTGGACCACAAGGCTGTGATTTCAATTTCATTACATCTCATTCCTGTGGTTCAGCTCCATGTGAGTGGGTAAAAGATTAAAAAGAAACTCTGCTCCCAGATTCTCCCTAGGAAAGAAAAGAACTGGAAAGCACATTCAATGTCGCAATTTTTCTGGGGCCCCTCCAAGACTGGTTTTCTTTCTTCTCCGCTTCAAAGCGCTGACAGAATCCCACACTTTCTAGAGTCCGAGGACAACAAGGAGCAATTTGGTTTTATAAATTAGGATGTGGACAGGTGCTACAGCTTTTTCCTCTGGCTTAACATAGAGCCAGTGAGTTAAAAAGCCCCAATTCCAAGTTCTCCCTCAAAGGAAGGGTTGGACAGTATGTTGGAGGGTCCAACTTTTCCAGGGCATTAGCCAAGGGAGTTGCATTGTTACAAAATGATGACAGGAAGCACTATAATCTGGATGTCTTAGCCACTGAGAACAGAGAAGGTCGTTTCAGCTAGCATTTGCACACTCACCCTAGTCCCTACCCAACCAACACAGAGCAATGAGCAAAAGAACTGCAGTTCATCTTTTCCCTGGGGAGGGAAAATACTGCATTTTGCTGCCAATGTTCCAACTTTTCCAGGTGTTTCTCTGGGCGTTGGCTTCTGTCTCTTCTCTGTTGGAACTCTGACAGGACCTTAATTATTACAGACACACTGGGGACCACTAAGAACAAAGGTGGTGGTCTGGACTACCATGAGTGTTTGAGAGACTCACAGAAGGTCTTGTTGGTTGGACTGGCCAAGGTATTCAAATGTATACAATGTCAATCTTTGAAGACTGGGAGAAATGGAATATTTTACCCTGGTACATTACTATCAACATAAGGAGAGCCGTGAAAGCAAAGAAGCAGAAAAATAAATGATGCAGATGCAGGAGTCAGAAGAATCTCCAGAAATTAGCCCTAGTGAGATAGATATGTAAGAATTATCAGGCAGAAATTCAAACTTGTATATAATGAGGTCAGAAAGACAAAATAAGAATTTTAACATAGAATTTAAAAATTTTTAAAAGGATAAAAAAGAGAGACTAGGGCTATAGAATAATATAACCAAAAGGAAAAAATTCAATGAAAGGCTTTAACAGCAGACTCTTACAGGCAGAGGAAAGAATCAGAGATCTCAAAGATAAATTATGTGAGAATATTCAGTCGGGGAAGAAAAGAAAGACACAAAAGAGTCAAAAAGCATGAGGAAAGCTTAAGAGACTGGTTGGATACCATCCTTTGGGCCGATGTGTATATTACAGGAGCCTTAAAGAATGAGACAGAAAACAGAACCAGAAAGATTATGCAAAGAAATAACTGAAAATTCACCAAGTCTAGAGAAGGAAATTGACGTTAGGATCCACAAAATCAAATAACCTCAAATACAATGAATCTTTAAAAAAATCCATACTGATACATATTATAATTAAATTGTCCAAAGTCAACAGTAAAGAGAGAATTTTGAAACCAGCAAAGAAATGTCTTCACATGTTCAAGGTAACCTTTGTCAGACTACCAGTGCATATTTCAGCAAAAATCACGCAGTTCAAACAAGAATAGGATAACATATTCGTTGTTGAAAGAGAAAAAACCTGCCAAACAAGGATATTACATCTGGAAAAATTGACCTTCAAAAAAGAAAGAAAAAGAAAGAATTTCCTGGATGAACAGAAAGTGTGGTGGTTTCCTCCAAATAGATAGTTCTGTGAGAAATGCTTTTGAAGGGAGTCCTTGTTTTTCAATTTGCAACTGAGCTAAAAAGCAACACAAGAATATTAGAAAAATAAAACTTGTTGGGAAGTAAATATACAGACAAATGTGGAGTACTGTATTTCCAGAATGGTGCTGAGCGTATCATTTTTAAATTTAGTATAAAAGTTTTTAAAATATTAAGATCACTTTAAAGAAAAATAAGTTAATGAATACATTTTAATTTGTGATATTAATAACATAAATTATAAGGAGAAGTAGAATTTTTGTATGTGATTAGAGTTAAATTTTTAAGAAATAAAGCTGGCTAGGTGTACTGGTGCACGCCAGTAATTCCAGCACTGTGGGAGGACAAAACAGGTGGATTGCAAATTCAAACCAAGCCTGAGTAATTTACCAACTTAGATATTGTCTTTAAATAAAAATTTTTAAAAAGAGCTGTGGAAGTAGTTCAATGAAGAAGCCCTGGGTTTAATTCCCTGTACAACAATAAAGAAATAAGTAAACAAAATTCAAAAAGATAATAAAGATCATTTTTATAAATGCTCTGGTAAGCACAAAGAAAACAGCTATAGAAATTTTTAAAAAAGGGACAGGAAACAAACCATAACAATACTAAAAGTGAAAGAAATCACTAAAACATAAGAGAAATAAAAAGGGGGCAAGAAAAGAGTTTTTAGAAGGGAATTAGTAAATTTCCCTGTAGATAACTACTTTAAATGTAAATTGGTGAACATCTCCAATCAAAAGACATACAGTTGCTGAATGGATATTTGTTAAAGATCCAAACACAAAGTTAGATCTGCCCACTTCACAGGTTGCTAACTGCACAGTACAGTATTGTAAATTACAGAAACAATGTTGTACAGCTGATTGCTACAAAGCAATCACCTTGCATAACTGAGACTTTATGAACTTTGCTTCTCAATCCCCAATTTCCCTCTCCCTGTGCCTGGTAACCACCATTCTACCATCTGCTTTAGTGATTTTGACTGTTTTAGAGACTCGTTTAAATTGAACTGTCTATTAT
Organism: Heterocephalus glaber; assembly: GCF_000247695.1. The sequence continues at coordinate 15,212,230 of NW_004624736.1, read as the reverse complement.
TTGTCGTTCTTTGACTGGTTTATTTCACCTACCCTAATAATCTATTTTGATTAATGCTGCAGCATATTAGGGGATTTCTCCTTTTTAATGCTGAATAATATTCCATTGTGTGCATACATTATTTTTTTCTTTACATGTTTATTAATCAATAGACATGTAGGAAATTTCAACACCTTGACCATTATGAACAGTGCTTCAATGAACATGGCAAGAGAGCTAATATCTCTTCAAGATCCTGATTTCAACTCATTTGGATAATACTCAGAAGTAGGATTTCTGAATCATATGGTACTTCTAAGAGTTTTAAATTTTTAAAGAAACTTCCATACTGTTTTCCATAGCAGTTGTGACATTTTTGCATCCCACAGGCAGTATACAATGGTTTCAGTTTCTGTACATCCTTATCAACATTTACTGTCTCTTTTTATAATAGCCATGCTAACAGATGTCAAGTTATATCTTATTGTGGTTTTGATTTGCATTTTCCTAAAGATTAGCAACATTAAGCATCAAGCATCATTCCACATACTTATCTGCCAGTTGTACATTTTTTGGGAGAATTGTACTTATAAGTCCTTAGCCCATTTTATAAAAGAATTAGTAGGCTGGGGATTTAGCTCAGTAGTTCTGCTCCCTGCCTCACAAGCACAAGCTCTCGAGTTCAAACCCCAATACCAAAAAATAGAATAAAATAAAGCAAAATAAAAGAATTAGTAAATATTTTATTTTATAATTGAGTTGTGTGACTTATGTGTACCTTTTGGAAGTTTGCTGTTCATCAGATATTTGACTGCCAAATACTTTTCCTGTCTCACAGATATCCTATGCATTTTATAGGTTGTTTTCTTTGCTGACCAAAACTTTAGCTTAATGTCTCATATAAAATATTAATTTTTATTTAATAGAATTTATTTTAATCCTTTTTTCTTTTCTTAAGTAAAACAACTGCTTCTTACATTTTTTTCCTAAAATTTTTATGTTTTAACTATTTAAAATTTGTATTTCAGTAAAATATGAAGTGGAGAGCTATTGACATACTATTAAAGTTCAGTTATCCAAATACTAGTTCTTAAATATTTGATTGGTACTGTTTGCTACCTGTGTAATATAACAAAATCCTTCATAGTATTTTTACTATTTCTGGCTCCTTCATTCTGTTCAATAGGTTTCTGAATCTAAAAGTCAAACCATACTATAATTTTAAGCTTCATTTATATATCTGTTATTTTTAGTACTTTCATGTCTATTTACTTATATTTTCTTAATTTATATTAAGTTTTTAATTGCTCTATGACTTTTAGAATATCTGTATAGGATCACCAAGATTATTTTGAGTATTAATTGGATTTATATTAAATTTACAGAATAATATGGGAAAATTAACATTATACAACTATCTTCTCTTTTTTGCATATGTGCCATTTATTTTTGTTAGAACAAACAGGGAGAGCACTCATCTGGATTTAGAAGGGAAGAGGGGAAGTGGCCCATATGTTCTCTGAAAACAGATATCTTTGTCCTTATCTCGAAGTGTGAGATTTCCTTGTGTCCAGGAGGTCAGCTGGGAAAACACAGCAAAAAACATAGCAGAACTGTAGAATGACACTGCTCCTGAGTTCTGGAGAAACAGCCAAAGAGAGTGACTCCCTATGGGTAGATAGAGATAAAAGGTCATCCAGGGGGAAGGGCAAAGGAGACTTTCAATTATGGTGAGCCCCAAAAAGGGGCAGGCCGGGGTAGGTGGCTATGCAAGTTACTGACCAAGTTACTGAGTACCACTTCCTCCAAAAAGAATGAGAACGTCGACTCAAGTATTGGGAAGAACAAAAATGTGGGAGCAAAAGACACATGTTAACTGTTAGGACACACATGTGGATGCTGCATGATGCGTACAAGTTTTCTTGTACCTGGCAGAGCCTAAAATCGATTGTTCTGTGACTGGGTCAGTGACGAAACCCTGGCAGCTCTTAACTGTCTGACACTAACACACAATGAGTGATGATGGGAAGAAAGAGAAAGAAGGGAAATAGAAGAGACAAAAAAGAAAACTCCCCTACATGGGGACTTACTTGCTGGGTGGCTTGCCAAGGAAAAGTTACCAGTTTGGGGGGCTCAAATAACTCTTTCCAGGTTTCTGGTGTCCTAGCAAAGGATCGGACAAGCCACATAGAAAATGTATCAAGGGTGTTTTTATTTAAGGTGGAAAAAGTTTGCTCTGCAGTGTGAGTGCGGGCCACTGAAAAGGCTCCTCCAGGCCATGAGGACGGTGGAGGGGCCTCCAGTATCTGGAACACTAGGCCTGGCCTCACCACACGCAAAAGGGTCATTTGGGATGGTTCTCCTGTCCAAAAGTCATGTGAACTTGTGCCAGATTCGAACTGTCCTGTCCAAGACTCACTTGGTTGAGTACCAAATGGAAATGAAAAATTGAAAATGGCACTTTTGTGACTGGTCCCACAAACACTGTTTAAGAAGCCCAGAGTCATTCTGTTCTGTATTCTGCATTATGTGCCTGTGCTCTGAGCTCTGTGACAGATTAGGCCCACCTGCTTGACTGCATTTCCCCCAGTCCTTCTTTTTTTTTTTTTTTTTTTTGGTACCCGGGAGTGAACTCAGGTCCTTGCGCTTGTGCAGCAGGTGGCAAAGCAACTGAGCTAAATCCCCACCCCCCTCCCCCAGTCTTGATCTACTATCTCAGTACAGTCTGTGACTTCATTGCCTTCTTAGAAGGCACCACCAAAACTTTACCTCATTAAGGCCACTATTTATGGGATAAAAGCATCTTTCAGATGTTCCATGGTGGCTGTGTTTAAAGTCCAGCATTGACAAAAAGAGGTTTTACGTGGACTCTTTAGGTCGCTGGTAACGATAAAATTCTGGTGTCTTGGAGACCAGCTGACAAAAATTATCAAGCAGAAGCAAAGTTCATTTAACTACACTCATAGAAAACAACAATACATTGATTACTGCTGCCTTTGACCTATGAGAGTCTATGGAGTTGGACATAGACCATGATGTTCATAGGGAAAAATCAAAGATACTTTTAAACTTGAAAAACCTGAAAAAAGCCAAAATCTAGTGGATCAAAAATGCTCATATCTATTGTCGCAACAGAAAAACACAAACTGGAGCAGATTGGGCACAAGAAATTCAGAAGCCATTGTCTAATAAATAGACTACAACCCCTTAATGAATTTCTCAAACTATAACCTAAAACATGTAAAATAAATATTCTTCAAGTTTCTCACTAAAGGAACTCACAATTATTTATTATAATAACAAACCAGGAGGAAACAAAATACTGAAATATTTTGAAGGCTACTAGTTCACAGTCCACATCTTCGTTTATGTCAAGAGTGCAAAATACCATTTATGATTAGCTTATTAGAGTAGGGGCTTCTGGAGGACAGATTATAAAGAAGACCTGATAGACATGTATGTTACAGTGAAGCAAATAGATCCATGCACATAATTTATGGTAATTTTTTGGTCCCTGTGTGCATAATTGGAATGGCTATGTGTAAGTGCTGACTGGGCCCTCGTATTTGGTTCTCTAACTACTGAAAGGAGAGGCATCACAGAGTTAAAATGAAATCCCTGAACCAACTCCCCATCACTCCACTCCCATACATCAGACAACAGAGTTTATCAGAAGCAACAACACATGTGGCAGAATTGTAGAGATTAGGGCTCACTTCAAAGTCTTAAAGATTTGCAGGGGTAATAGTACACCTCATTTCTCTTTTAAATCTACTTGTATGGTTTCTGAAAAATCAAAATGGCTTATGGTGAATGACAATGGATTGTTGTAAATGTAACCTGTTTTAGCTTCCATTATCATTATATGTATAATATTATATTTAATGCAACATTTTATTATATACCCTTACATTTATGAGATTATTGATTTGGATTTTAAAAAATCTTCATCAATGAAGAGTATCAAAAGTCACTATATATTTGGGGGGAATCATAGTATGCACACAAGATTTCACACCCAAACTATTATAACTGTCCTATTAATGTCTGAAACATTCACGATAGTTTTGACATTCTGAAGAACATTCGTGTTAGTCCACTATTTTCATGTCATCATTCCAGTAAGACTGATGAAAATTAAGTGATCAGTAATCCTAACATTTATGCAACCTAGATCCTACAGAATTTTAGGGTCCTGTGACACGGGTAAAATTTATTGCACAGCAATGATCTTGAACCAACTCTTTAAAAGAAAGGCCAGTGATTCACCTTATATACCCTACCATTAAGAAAATTTCATAATTCTTAGTATGTCTATTTGGATTTCAAAGCAGAATTTACTACCAGCAATGTTCCTAGAGTTTATGGAATTTTGAACATATTTTTAAGGACCTTGCTATATAAATAATTTAAAAGAACATTATTAAATTCCTGGACCTGTATGAAGTATATTAATTTATCTATAAAGACTGTGATTATGGAGTAAGAAGAGGGCATTTACATATTTATTTATTGTCTAAACATTATGAAAGCTTTTACAGGGTCCATTAGATCCAGAAACTATGTGTTCCTGTGCTTTATGAACAGATATGCTATTCCAGCTAAGTTCATATTTTCCACCATAAGAAAATACTATCAAAGTTTTTATTTACAAGCTGTGGCTTTTCAGAACCTGCATGTGTTGAAACAGTATGAATGTTCTTGACTCTATGTTTACCTAATCCTCTCCACTGCATGCCAGCTACATCCTTACTAATGACTCTGCAACAACCATTGTATCCTCTGTGAGGCTGGGTTTCTGTGGTGACCCTCTCAAAAATTGTTGTTGTGCTTCTTTGACACAAGAGAAAATCTTTCCCAGATAACACAGAAAAATGTAAAAGACAGAGCATTTGTGAACCGTGTTAACTGCTCATACTTCTACATCACAAAAGGAAAAATGTTTTCCAACTTCATCATTTCTTGAGCTGTTTAGTCCCTAATGCCTGCATCCCTAGAATGCAATCACTTCCAACACTGGCTGCATCTGCCTCTCATGCAACAACAACTTATCCAACTCCTGTGAAGTGATTGTTTTACACTGTGAGTAAATAAAATACCTACACCAAGGAAGACAAGGAAAAAACTAGATGAAAACACACACACACATACACACACACACACACACACACACACAGAAGTGGAAGGAGCCCATTGAAGAAAGGTGGTACAATGCAAGCAAAAATACCCATCTCCTTCTAGCATGGCTTAAGACCAGTGAAAGAACTGCTCCTCTCACTGCTGTCTGAGGCAAGGTAGACTTCAAAAAGAAAAATCTTCTGACGTTATGCATCGAAGGTCTCAAAAGTTTCAGGAGACATAGGAGCTTGTGGATGGGAACAGATGTTGCTCCAGTACAAGAAGAATAGACATGCCAGGGATAAAGGTAAACTCCCAAATACAAATGTGAAGGCAGTGCTACAGCTGGAACACAAAGCGATGAGAACTACCCCAAGGGGCCACATAGAAACTCAATCCCAAGGGCTAGCAGTGAAGTGTTGGGAGCTCACACCCCGTATGTGCTGTGTGTGCCAAAGTTTGAAGGTGTACTGAATGTCCTCCACTGTGACTGGAGGGCTGTTCCCCAGGTTCGCAGTATTGGGAAGTGCCGTAGAACCTTTAGGAGGGAGGGCCTTGGGAACTCCTTAGGTCTTCTGGGGTGCAATTTTATGAGGTACTTCTTGTGTGACACTATGGCATTCCTCACCAGAAGATTGGCTTTCTGGCTTGAGGTGTGAAAGGTCACTGCTACTCACGCCTCTGCCGCTGTCATCTACCATCAGCTGTATGGCCCTAACCAAAACTGAGCCAGTGTAGGTGCCAAGCCCTTGAAGTGCCAGAACTGTGAGCTAAATAAACATCTTTTTCTTCATGAGTTGCCTATGCCTGTTATTTAATTATAATGATAAATAACTGACTAAAATAGTATTCAATCTGAGACAGTAACCCCCAAACTAATAGAGCAGCACCACTCTGGGAGCCCAATTTTATAGAGTGCCACAAAGGTAATACTTCCTGTTTGGCCATCTCCATGAAAATGGGATATATTTACAGGACCTGGATCAGCTTTTCCCAGGATTACTGGCGCTCCGTAGGGTATTGGGGCAAGGTCTGTGTAAGGATGGGAATGGGTAGGGGACAGAAAACAGTCCAATATTAAGAAATGGGTACAGAGGCTCACATGTATCTGTTTCTTGATTTACTAAATGGCTAATCCCAAGCAGCATAGGGTTTTAGTGACAAGAATGCCTCCGCTGGGCTTGTGGCACTTCAACCAAGGAACTATTGGCCAAAGATTCCAACATTAAGAGAGTATTAGAAACTGTTGTAGAAGGCACTCCAAACAACAAACAACTTGGTTTGCAAAAAAGAGCATTTGGCAAAATTCTGTTTTGGTTTGCAAATTCAACATCAAGTAACAAATATGACTCCAGATATTTTTCCCACACAAACAAAAAAATGGCTGTATTTTAAAAAGTCATGGAACAAATTAAGTTGAACCAAGGTACCACTGGATTTCAATGATTTGTATTTATTATTGCAGCAAAAACTTAACCAACTCATGATAAATGACTGTTTTTTACACTGTCTGTAAGTAAAAGTGCCTACATAGAATTAATATATCAAAGGAGACAAGAAACAAACTACATGAACACACATAGACACATGTACACACACATATACACATGCACAGTGAAGTTATGATGAAATATTCAAAATTTTTAAGAATTTAAGAAGTAGTGGAGGCTAATAATGTAGATGGAGTGTATTAGGACAGTATTTCTCAGGAGATGATATTTAAATAGAAACTTTGATGAGATAAAGTAGAGGTCTCCAGTCTCTGAGCTATGAACTGGTACTGGTCAGTATCTGATTAAGAACTGGGGCACACACCAGGGGATGACGTGTAGCTACTCCCAACCACACATGTTAGATCTGGTCACATGCTCCTTATGAGAATTCAAGGCCAGATGGTCTGAGGTGGAGCAGAGGCAGTGATGCTAGCATTGGGAAGCAGCTGTCATTCAGGTTAACATCAGCACAGAGTCTGTAATGAATCAACCACTTGCAGAGTCAGACCAAAGCCATTCCAGTGAGTGGGAAATGACAATTAAAGTGCAACTAGTGGCAGTGTTTATAGTGGTAAGTCTGTTGATGTACTTCAATTGAACAGCTGCATCTGGTGGCAGAGTTTAAGGCAGAATCTGACACATCTTTTAGTTTGTGTGTGGCCTGCCCCTTATTTCATACTTCCCTTCCATCCAGGCCTCCTTTCCACACTGTACACTTGCCTTGGTCATGGTTTTGATAAACCCACACCATAAGCCTTGTTAAAATGAGTGAAAAACATGCAACACTGGCGAACTTCTTTGAAAAAGCGGAAAGCCTGAAGATGAGACAGCGCAAAACTCTAAGATTGCTATGAAAAATAAAGCTACATTTAAAAGAAAAATATTGAGAGTCCTACCTAAATTACAGGTTCATTGCAGCAGGTGATTCACATTCTCCAAGTTGGTTTTTTATAATACACAGTGATTGACTATCGCACAAAGCCATGAAACCTTCACATGCTTTCCCACACAGTGACCAAGCATCACACCTTAAAAGACAAGCCTTTAGAACATTTTCAAAAAAAAAAAAAAAAAAAAGGGAACATGAACAACAGAAGCAGTTATTAAAGGTCACTCCTTCATCAAATGTGTCTGCACTGAGAACGTCATTCTTACTGGCTGACCACATTGGTGAAGCTAAAAAGCCCTTTAATATTGGTGAAAGGTTGATCCTGCCTAATGCTAAAGACATTTATTGTGAACTTCTAGGAAAGGCTACAGTTCAAAAAGTGGCATGTCTTCCTCTTTCAGCTAACTAGACAAACTGATGAAATAGAAAAGGCCACTTAGGCACAATTTTTAAAGAGGATTAATTAATTACCATGATATGCAGTCTAGGTTAAGAAATCTACTGATTATCACAAAAAGGGCAAAAATGCTCATTTTTGCAATGTATTTTTCAGGAAGATATACATGAAGATAGTTTATGTGTGCACGTGTTGCCAACCAGTGTTGTATCAGTAGAACTATTCAAGTCTTAGAATGATTAAATATCAAGAAAACCAAATAGGTCTTCTCATGTTTGTATGTGTCCACATGAAGCAGCTGCCATGACCCTATAAGTTTCTGGTTTTACTACTTGTATGAAAGAAGTTATTTCTGAATTTAAGTCTACACACTCTGTCACCCATACAGAAATGATGGCTAGCTGAAAAAGTCACCTGAACAACATTCACAGAATGTGATTAAAGTTATCTACTACAGTAAAGTACATGCTCTTACCGTGCATCTGTTTGTTCCAGTCTGAGGAGATGGACACAGAGCACAGAGATCTCTTATATGCAGAAGTGAGACAGTTTTCTACAGATACATCACCAGCATCACTCTCAAAGTTTCTTTTAGAATAACAATCACCACTGGCAGCACAGTTCGGTGACATAGATCCATTGCAAAACTTGCTTACTTGTGTGACATACTCAATATGAACACTGGGATTTTTGACATGTTTCAAACATTAGCAAATATTTGGAAAGAGGCTGAGCCAGATGCTTCTTTGTCCCAGCTGGTTCATGAGAACCTATGTCCACATCCATAAGAGTTTGAGCATTATTTCCCACCATGAAAGACCCCCAAATTGGGAAGGAATGGATCTGTGACCCATTTGCAAATAAGCAGTTGAATCAAATTTGTGAATGCTAGAAGATCAGCTGCTTCAGACTGAAAATAACAGTGGCCTGAATAATGTGTTCGAGACAAAGTCAAATCTCCATACATTCTGGATTCAGGTCAAGGTGAAATATTCTGAGATTGCTACAAAAGCACAGAAAAGCTTGCTTCCACTTCCCACATCCTATCTTTGCAAAGCAGAGCTTTCTGCCGTGACAGCTCCCAAAATGATATCATGGAGCAAACTGGCCATAAGCAACACACTTTGGGTGTCAGTGTCTCCCATCACCTCCCCAAGGGACCATCCAATTGCAGAAAAACAAGCTCAGGGTTCCCACTGATTCTGCATTTCAGTGAGTTGTATAATTTCTTCAATATATTGCAATGTAATAATAATCGAAATGAAGTACATGATAAATGTGATGCACTCCCAAAACCATCCCCATTTGCTGGGTGGAAAAATTGTCTTCCGTGAAACAAGTGGTTTGTGCCAAAAAAGGAACCATTGAAATGAAAGTGGGAACCATATGAATACATGTGAGAACGCACAGCAGGAAGTGCAGGTTGGTTTGGGTAAGATTGTGGAAGGCCGTGTGGATGAGTTTGAAGAATACCAATAAAGATTGCATAAAAGAAGCACACGGAGCATCTAGGAGAGAGGAAGGGAAAGAAATTGGAAGGATTTCATTAATACATAGTGTCTTGGGACAATTGTGAGGATTTTCTCTAACTTTTGGTTGGAATCCACTAGGAGTTTTGAGCTGCAGAACACTTATTACCCAGTTTGTAGCTTTAGCTTGATGCTTCCACTCCATGTGAAGAATAGTGTGTTGATGCTGTGTGTGGTGTCCCTCACTTGTAATCCCAGCACTCAGAAGGCTGAGGCAGGTGGATCACCACCTGTTTAAGACCAGTCTAGGCTACAGACTGTGTTCAAAGCCAGCCTGAACTACATCTTCAGATACTGTCTCAAAAAAAAAAAAAAAAAAAAGGGAAAGAATAGTGTGTTGATAAACATGGAAGAAAAAAGAATAATTAGAGATTCTTAGAATAACCTCTATATGGAATGGTGAAGATCAACTGAATTAAACATTTAAACATCCTCAGAGCTTTTCATGCATAAGCAGCTTAACATTATTTGATGATTGTGTCCTATATCTATATAATAATTATATCAATGTTTCTTACAATCTTTTGATAGGAGATTGAATTGCTCTGTAAAAATGCCATGCTTCACTGAGATACCAAAAAAATACCGAGTTTTTAAAAGAAATAACAAAAGATAATCCATCACTGTTTGCAACATATCAGAAAAATAAATTTTATACATTAGAAGTATTTGATTCTACTAACAGGAAAGAAGGATAAATAACCATTTTAAATTTTCAAATTTGTGGGGGAAGCCATCAACCATATTTCAAAGTATGTTTTAATGAGAAAGCCATGACAAAAGAGTTCAACCTTATATGCATATCTCTCTATATATAAATTTCATATAATATATAGTTTTCTTTAAATATTTCCAATGAAAATTTCTAAAATAGGGGAAATTAGCCAGTCAGAAATGCAGCACACAGATATTGAATAATCTTTCTCTCCACTGAAGATGATATATCTCACTATAATTTTCAAGCATTTAATCACTTTAATGGAATTACAGTTTGGTTTTCACTAACTGTGATTTACTTAGTGTGGGTTGATTTATGCCACTGAGAATTTGTTTAGTTAATGGGAACATTTTTAATTTATGACAGAAGGCAGCATAAAATTGCTTTGAATATCTGGATTTCATTACTATTGACTGCGGGTCGAAATTTTAAATGAGACAAAAAGTTACAGATAAAAACATTTTTATTTCAGTTATACCTATTACTGATGAAGCACAGATTTGAAACTAAAAACAACAAAATAGTGCCTTTTACACTTGCTTTTCCCAAATCTTGACTAGATACCGCAGTTCCTACTGACATATGGCGCTGTCTGGGAAGTCTTTTCAGAGAAGCCTCACAGGGAGTGAATGAGATGCTTCAACACATAGTGTCATCGACATGCCACTGACACCCATCACTGGGCCCTTTCGTCTGACCCAGATGGTACAAATCTTTGACTCTTAAGTGTCTGTCTGAGAGTAAAAAGCAAACTATGCTGATGATTTCAGAATAGGATGTACAGGTCAAAGGAGCCAGGAGTAAGTAAGGTTTAGGTTTCTTTTATTGAAAATTTATTTAAGCTTTGTCATGAGGTTACTTCGATTTGTAGGCAATGTCTGATTTACAATTGTCCATTTCTACAAGGTGACTATTCATTCATGACTCTAAATGTTTCCTTCATGCTATGTGACTTTACTGGAAAGAACGTACGCTGGTGGGATTAGCCTTCCACAGAATCTGAAACATTCCAGGTCTGGTTAAATTCACATGTACTTATTAATGTTTGGGGTAGATGTTGGTTCTTTCCCAGGAAGATTCCTTCTAACCACATGGAAATATGTGCTGAGTAGATAACCTCCATGGAGAGTCAGGTGGAGTCTTGCTTTCTGTTTTTATGCTGGATTTAATAAATAGAAGGCACAGCAAAAGGCTAATATTGGGTGGTAGGAATGACATCAGATAGATGTCAGGGTATTTGTTTCCCTAGCTTCCTGTCTCCCCACAGGACTTTGTAGTAAATGATTTAAGACCATAGTTTCTATTGTCTGACGCTCTCCCATAGAGGAAGGGACTGAGATTTTTGAGTTCTGACAAACTCTCACTCTTCTTATACCTTCAGCTTTAGCCTGCTAATGGCTTCTCTAGATGCTCCACTGGCTCCTGCTCTTTTTCCTTAATCATAACCAGGCTTTGGGAAAGAATCCATTTATGTGTTTAGCCATTTTTTGATCATGTCATATATTTCCTGCCATGTCCTGATGTATAATCATGTAGTCTACAGGATGCTGGAATTTCCCTTATAGCACCATTTCTAAATGGTCCACTTGACCACATGCTCGAAGGAGTATAGTAACAGATAACAATTTACTCACTAAGACAATCTATTCTATCCCTTTTTAAATCTATTCTATCTTTAATTAAATTCTAAATGAATTTAATTTCTTATTTATGGTAAAAGAGGACCTCTTTGTGCAACTGTAGAGAAAATATGTGGAGATAGTACTTTCTAAGCATGGAGAAGTGAAACCCAGGCTAAAGGAAAAGATTTGGAAGTTAAAGGGTAATTGAATAGATAAAGTCCTCTTAAAAGCCTAGAGCCAGGAGTTTACATTATAATACAGCTAGAGAATATTTATTTACATTCCAGAGAGTGGTAAATTAGGGATTACTTATTGTCACAGATAGTTTTCTCCTCTTCCAAATGTAAAGGAAGACAGCCCTACAGAAGTTTCTGTAGAACTCTAGACTAATAACTTTGTAGTTCTGGTCTGTGACATAGAAATGCATGTCTAGCCATCCAACTCTCATCACAGTAATCCAGAGTAGACTAGGGTATAGAGAACCAATATAGTCATTGCTTCTACCTCAGGGACCCCAGATTCAGACATCTCAGTTTGGATTTTAGGTCAAAATAAACATAGATATTAAGAGTTCACCACTGTTTCTTTCCTCTGCCTTTGGACTGATTCTATGAACTTGCAGAGCAGAGTCTCTTCAAAAGAAAACAGTATTATGTTCTGAATTTGGTGTCTTAAATCTGTATTCTTTTTTTTTGGCCTAGGGTTTAAATGTTGCATAGTCTTGTTAATTTTTTTGTTTGTTCTTTTCAGAACTTTTCAAAACTTTTCAGAAACTCCAGTTACATCCAGCCCTTGATTAAATAATGTTAAGTCACATAAATGCAAACTATATTCCATTTATTTACTAGTTATTTACTAGTTATTTTACTAGTTGAGGAGAATTATAGTGTTTTTCTAGTGTTCTTTTCTTTGAGGAGAATCAACTCTAATTATTTTCAGGCTTTTGTTAACTAAACTCAAGATTTATATTCCAAGGAAAAATAATGGACCTGCTTGGCCTTCATTGGCTTATGTACTCTTTTTTTTTTTGGTGAGATAATTCACCTTGATTGACTTTTCATCCCAGGAAATTTTAGGGAAAATTCTATACAACAGATAAAAATGCAATTAGACAATTACTAAACAGCTGAGAAGAAATATCAATAAATATTTTGCATGTAGAAGAACAACTGTGCACAAAGGTACAATGCAAAGATAAGGAGTTATCTTTGGAAACAAGATAGTACTCTAGTGAAAAAGTACACTGAAGGAAGTTTGTGGAGTGAAAAGCAGTAAATCAGTAAAGCATTAAAGTTTTGTTGATATTTGCTATTCTATTTTTGTTTTTTACCTTTTGCTTAGAGCAGACCAAATTGATTGATATATTAAAAATGCTGAAAAATTCCAACCAAGAACCCTACGTATAATTTCTGTTTTAGATAGGTTGCTCTTCATTTAAATAAATGTAACAGACTTTTGAATATTAATGTTATAACCTGCAAATCCATTGAATTCATTAATTTTAACAGGTTTTGTTGGGGGGAGGGTGAAGAGCTGGTGGTTATCTTTAGGGTTTTTTATGTATAGGATCATGTTAACTGCAAATAAGGAAAACTTACATTTCCCTTTCTGCTTTGAATGACTTTTTTTTCTTCTTTCTTGTCTGATTGTCCTTTTGGTTCTATATTGATTAGTAGTGATAAAAATGAGCATCCTTGCCTTGGGCCTGATCTTAGAAGAAAATTTTTGGATTTTTTCAGTGGGTTATGATGCTCTCTGTGGGATTTTCATAAATAACCTTTATTATGAGAAAATATCCAACTAAACCTAAATTGCTGAATTTTTAACCAAGAAAAGATATTGATCTCTATCAAATTCTTTTTACTTATTGACATGATCATGACGTTTTTATATTTTATTCTCTCCAAGATGTATCACATAGATTGATTTCTTACATTAAATCAAACATCCCACAGATAAATTCTACTTGGTGCTGATGTTTAGTGTTTTTATGTATTATACAATTCAGTTTGCTAATAATTTTTGGAAATTATATATATATATATGTCTTTTGTAATAATTTTGGGGTATCAAAGCAAAAAGTCATTCAACTAAAGCAAAAGAACAAGTAAATGAGACTATATCAAACAGAAAAAGAGCTTCTGCACAGCAAAGGAAACAACCAATAAAGCATAACTTAAGGGAAAAAAAATTCTTCTTGGCCTTGAGCCCTTCTCCCCCACCTCAGAAGCCCCCTTCCCTGTAGCTGTAACTACTTGTTTTGGTATAGCTAAAATTAACAACTATGTCTTGTAAACAAAGCTTATAACACTGGGTTATTTATAAGGCTCTATCGTCTTTCAAGGCTAAACTGTCTGTCCTTCTCCTGTTTCTATAAACTCTTTGGTAAGTCACTAGAAACACCACCCTCCTTTGACCAAATGTATGAAAAATAAAACCTTTTTTTTGGTTCTTCCTTTAGTCTCTTGAGGTGCTCACCTTAAACATGAAATAAATCCTCCTGTACCCCAGTGGTCTTTCCTATCACTTTTAACCCACAACACCACCAACAACAAAAAGCAACCTCTAGATTCAGGAAAATATCTGTGAATCCGATATCTGACAAGAATTTAATATCCAAAATACACAAATAATTCTCACAACTTAAAAGGAAACAAACCATTTAACCTAAATTAAAATAGTCAAAGGATTTAAATATATATTCTTCCAAAAAAGATACACAAACAGCCAACAGATATAAAATATACTTAAAACTACTAGTCATCTGAGAAAATTAAATCAAAACTACAATGAAATATTGTCTAACTTGTTAGTATGACTGCTACAGAGAAGATAAGAGAAAAGCACTATTGGAGACCCATGTACACTGTTGGTAGAATTGTACACTGGTGCACCTATTGTGGAAAACAGTACATAAAATTCTCAAAAATTAAAAAAAGAACTAATATTTGAGCCAATAATCCCAAAGGCACTCCCCTGCAGCATTATGTAGACTAGTCTAGCTATAGAAAAACCTGATTATCTGTCCATGGGTGAATGAATAAGGAAATCACTATTTATATATACTATGAAATATCACTACACAAGAGAAGAATTTGCCTTTTTTCAAAAATATGGATACACCTGGGGATATGTTACTAAGTGAAACAAGCCAGTCATAGAAAGAAAAATACTTCATTATTTCACTTATATGTGAAATTTAAGAATAAAAAGCCAAATAGATAGTAAGCACAACAGTAATTACCAGCTAGAGATTAATGGAAAGAGTGAAGAGTACAGAAAATGTGTGTGAGATGAATGAGGCTAGAGAGGTAATGTACAGCATGACTAGTGTAGTTAATCACTTTATTTCCTGGAAACATGCTGGTATAGTAGGTTATAGATGCTTTTCACATATACAAATAGCAAACTAGGCAAATTGATGGATATTTAATTTTCTTCCCTTTGGTAACTATTTCACAATGTACATAGATATTAGGAAATCATTTTGGACAATTTAATACATACAATATATTTTTCCTGAAAAAGATACCTATAACCTAGTGAAATGAAATTTTATTACTGGTAGAATGTTTCCAGACTTACAGTACCAGAAAATTTGTTTCTGATAGAGTTTTCCTAAAAGAAATCTCAGTACAGAAGATACATGCGCTAAGCAGGAAACACAGAAATGCAGAAAGGAGTGGAAATTAATGGAGAGTGCAAATATGAAGATAAATGTAAAATAAGAAATTATAATACAAAACAATAGTGATAATTTTCTGTTTCAACTTAAGTAGAAGTATATATTTGACATAAATGAAAAGACAGGTGGAGAAAAATGAGTAAATTGGTTGCAAGGTTCTAGTGTATTAGGCAGGTAGAATATTAGTCATTTGTACCAGAATGGAGTAAAATAAGCATGCATCCTGTGATTCCCAAAATAAACATATAAAAATAGTTTTAATAATGTACTTAATTAAAAATGTGGAACAATAAAACATATTGATTACTATTCAAAATTAAATTGAAGTAAAATGGAACTTCAAATGATGGGTCAAATAGAAAGAATTAGATGGTAGATATTAAATAGCACTGCTATTAGTTATATGAAAAACAAGATAATCAAACAGAGTGGAAAAATGTGAATTTAGAGTGAACAATGAAACAACTTCTTTCTTATTATGAAACACTTCTTAAATATAAAGCAGAGAAAGGTGGAAAGCAAAAAGCTGAAAGAAGACACACTTTGCAAATATTAACACAAAAACAGTTGAACATAAGCAGCATTGCGGTGGACACCAAATAAAGAGGTATTGGTCTCGAGAAAAGGAGAAGTTTGAATCAATAAAGTTATCTTTCAACTAGAAAAATATAGCTTCTTTTTAATTTTAATTTTTATTTTACTACTACATGTTTGCAGCACATTAAGTTTACATTCATCTTGGGAAGTACAAGTATGTACATAACACAGGCTGCGTCTTTTTAAAAATACCCTTCCCCTTCCCACTCACTTCCCTCCCTCCATTTCTAGACCCCCTTTCCCCAATTTCATTTTTGTTGTTATTCTTATTCCTAGCTCATATTTATGACATATAATATTTACATTCATTTCGAGTATTTGGTACCTTCAGATGACATATCTTAAATCTTCTTACTTCCCCTTTGCCTTCTGGAAAGACAACACATTACAGCAACATATGTGTGCCCATGTTTATACCAGGACTATTCATAATAGCCAAATCCTGGAAGCAGCCTGTATGCCCATCAAAAGATGAAAAGATAAAGAACACGTGGTATCTATACACAATGGAACACTACTCAGCTCTAAAGAAGGATAAATTCAAGCCATTTGTAGAAACATGGATGCACCTGGAAAATATAATTTTGAAAGAAATATCCACGCTTAAACATCATGTGGTATCTCTCATTTGAGCAAGGCTAAATACAAACAGAGAAATAAATAAAGGATGGGTAGAAGGAAACCAAGGAATAGATCTTTTCCAAAGGGAAAAAATAACTTCTAAATCTAGATTTATTAAATGATAAAACTTCAAAAATACATGAAACAAAATGGTTAGAATTTTTAAAGGGGAAAAAGATAAATCCACAGAAAGGCAGATTTAAGCACTGTTACCAGTGTAATCAGGGAAATAAAACAAGTTTTCAGAACTTCTATGAAAGATAACTACCTACTTACTAATTAGAGTTAATTATATTAAAGACTATTTTATCCCAAAGTAAGAGAATACATACTCTTTTGGAGTCTATAGGGAACAACCAAGACTAATATAGAATGATTCATAAAACAGGACTAAAAGTATAAGATGTTTCAGACCATATGGCTAATCACCAAAAATCAAAAAACCCACAAAACAATCTAGAAATCATGCTCAAGTGTTTAAATATTAAGCAATGTACTTCTAAATAGTTTATTATTCAATGAAAAAAATCACAAAGGAGGTATGAAGTATTTTGCTTTGGATAATCTTAATACCATATGTCAAAATCTGTAGAATGAATTTAATGCAATGCTTAGGGGGAAATTGTCATCTTAAATATGCTAATTAGAAATGAAGCTTTTTAAGAAGTTAATTAGAAAAGGCAAACTAAATATAGGACAGTAGATAGGGCAATTTAGAAAAGAGGATAAATCAAAAACATATAAAAGGACAATAAGAAAAAAATCAGTTTGTACAAACAGCTGATAAAATTATTATAGTGCCAATCATGAAAAACAAAGAAAATGTGTATTATGAATTACAAAATAAGACAAAAGGTGAAATCAGCACGGATATGATAGACATTAAAATTTCAATAGGAAGACATTATTAATAGCTTCATTTCATTACAGGTGAAAATGAAGAAAAGGAAACAACTGGCTCAAGCTGAAAAAGAATAGAACTCCTGATAGTTCTAGTTGTTAGGTAAACTGAGTCAATTATCAAAATACTTGCTCCAAATTAAAATTCTAATCACCTTTTCCTGTACTATTTTCCTCTAAATTAAAAAAAAAGAATACCACCAATCTTACATAAACTATTCCCAATAATAAAACAAAAAAGAACCCTTGCCAATTCATGTTTTTGTTTGTTTGTATGTTTGTTTTTTTGTTTAAATATCTTAAGCCACAAAACTCAACAAGGACATTGCAAAGAAAATGTAGACAAAATTTCCTATCATACAGGGAAATACTTAACAAAATAATGGTAAAACATCACAGAAATTTAAAAATTAACTGATAATGTCTCAAAAAGGTAAAATTTAGTAATGGACTGATTGAATATTTAGTAATCTTTTTAAAGTGATAAATTAATAAATGGATGAAGGAATAGTTACATGATAAAGCATTATAGCTAAATCATAAAACATAATAAAATGCAGATGTGGGAATATGGGTGGTTCTTATAATAATGTTTTATCTGTATGTGTGAATTTTCTTAAATAACATTAAAAATATACTGTAAACAAGTCAATGAAATTCATCACTGTAAATAAGAAATGGAACATTTCAACTGATACAAAAACTGCATTTGATAAAACTGAATATTCACTTGTGATTGAAATCTCTTACAAAAGTAAAAATTAAAGGAAATTTATTTAATTTGATAAATAATATATATTAATGAAATGTACCACTAATCTGTATCGATGTGTTTCAAGGCTTCCTACTGAGAGAGATTCAAAATATCATAGAGATAAGTGGATGTAAATTGGTATGCACTATGATTATCTCTTTTCCACATTGAAACAAGGTCCTGGCCAGTGTGGTGAAGAAATTAAAAAGGGTAAGAATCTGAAAAGTAGAAATGAAACTGTCAGTTTTGGGGTCTAATGTGGCTGTACATACAGAAAACCAGTGGAATTTATAAGAAAATCTTAGATTTAATAACAGGCATTCCTAAGGTAACAGAATACATGTGTTTCCATGTAACAGCACAACATGACAAGAAAAGGGGCTGTGCATTTTTATCTCAATAGCATTAAAAATTTCAGACTAAATGAAATATTTGTAAGGTTCTATAGTTCACATACAGTATTAAGTAATATTGATAGGTATTTTCGAGATCCTAATAAACTGAAGGATCTTCAGGGCTTACTTTAAAGGTGTCAATTCTGCCTAATTGTTGTTTAGATTGAATTAAATCTCTGCAGGTATCTTGTGTCTTTTTGTGCACATTGTGTGTGCACATGTTGTGTAGCTGTGTGTGAAAATTGGTGAGCTGATTCTAAAATTTATATGAAAATTAAAAGGATTAGGAATGACAAAACAATCTTGGAAAACAACATTTGAGTACTTACACTACCAGATAGATTAATTTATTTTAATACTGTAACTATTCAGTATTGTGATGATGCAAGGAGAAAAAAATACATCAAAGGAACAGAAGTCCATAAATAAACCAACGCATAGAGTCATTCTGTGATTGTATTTGTCACGTGCTCCACTTAGCGAATTACCCTCAAACTTAGTGCCTCAAAGCAAACATGTGTCCTCTCATGTGCTTTCTGTGTTGTGGCTGGGGAACTGTGGTGTGGGGTCTCTCATGAGGTGGGGGTCAGGCTGTGGGCAGTGTGGCTGCTGTATCCACTTCCAGTTCACTCTGGGCCTTTCAGGAAAGACTTCTGTTCCTCCCTACAGCACTCTCCATGGGCCTCCATACAGCTAATTTCCTCCATCAAATACTATGAGAGAGGACAAATGAGAAAGGGCTCCAAACAGAAGCCACTCTCTTTCCTAGTTTAATACCCTAAGGGAAGTATTCTCACTTCTGTTGAATGCTATGAGTCCCCTAGACCACTTGGGAGGAGAATATACAAGTGTGGGGTTACTCAGAGTGGGAATCTTTGGGGACCACCTTGGAGGTGGCTACCATAGATATTAGTTACATCACACCCCAACAAGAGAAGGCTTTTTTCCAAAAATAATTCTAGTCAGTTAGATATTCTTCCAGAAATAAAAACCTTGATCCTGTATCCCATAATATAAAAAAAAGTGTAAATGTCAGATTTGTATGCAAAAGGTAAGCAAATAAAGCTTTGTGAAGAAAAGCTTGGAGACTGCCTTCATGACATGATAGCAGGGAAATTTCTTAAGCAAGATGCAAAATCATTTACTGTAAAAGAAAAAATTAAAAACCAATATGAAGGAAGAGGACGTGAAAAGTCACATAGTGGGAAAAAATACACATGCCTGGCAAAAGACTAATATCCAGAATTTGTAAAGAACTGCAAAGCATCAATGAAAAGGCAAACAGCTCCTTGTCATTTGGATACTGAAGGTCCCTATGTGTTAAAGAGTTGGTCCTCGGGGCGACACAATTTGGAGGAGGTGAGGTATTTCAGAGTGGAGCCATGCACTCTAGTGAGTCCTGTGGTCTCGGCCTCTTCCTCTCTATCCTCTGCTCCCTACTTCACACTGTGATCAATTTTACTCTGCCATGCACTCCTCTGTGACATGCTGACTCCTCACCACAGACCCAAAGCAAACTGATCATGGAATGGAAACTCTAAAACTGTGAGCCATAATGAAACTTTTCTCTTTTTAAGTTGATTATCACAGGTATTTTCTTTTAGGAATGTAAACAACACACAGCCCAACAGAGTCAGAATTTTGAAAAAGGAACAAAAGATTGACAAAAGGCTATTCAGCTGGTCAATAAACATGAAATATGTTTAACTTCATTAAATCATCATGAAAATTCAAATTCAAATCACATCAAGACATTACTTCCTGTCACAACTAGAATGACTTTAAAAATGACAGATTAAAAATTTAAAACAGACATTTAAAATTTAAATGTTTAGGTGGCACAAACGCACCCAAGTAACTAAAATTTAAAATACACTTCTGAATGTTAGTGACAATGGATACACAGGAAGAGTGAAATGTTACAACCACTTGGGAAAACTCTTTTATAATTATCTATTAAAGTTAAAAATATACCAATCTCATGACCGAGAGAAATATACTCTTAAAGTTGTAACCACCAGAAATGCATATACATGATCACCGAAAGATACACATGATCACTGAAAGATACACATGAATGTCCTTAGTGCATTACTTTTAATAACCCAAAATTAAAGGAACCCAAATTTCCAGCACCATTGCCAAAAGCATCATGGTAAATTCTCAGAATGGACTCTACAGAGCAAGGAAAATAATTCACAATGACTCACAATGGTATACTCTGAAAATGAAGTTACAGTAAAACCTACATGGTATATACTTCTATGTCTTACGTGGTGTTCAAATTTTGGCAGGATTAATCTGTGGTGTTTAATATTAGGACAGTGATTATTTTTATGAGGGTAATGAAAGGGGAAGGACATATTGTAGGTATGTATGATACTGACAAGTATCCATGTATTATTGTTCTTTGAGTGTTGGTTCCATACGTCTGCCTCTTTGTATAAACTAATCAAGCTGATGCCATGAAATGTCCAATTTTCCATGTATGATACTATCCAAAAAAGGTTATCGCTTAAAAATTTATTGCAGTGAAAGCAGCAATTAAGACTACCATTAGGATATTGTTGACAGTGAAGTCAAGAGAAGAGACTGATGTTTTTAGCCATAATAACAGGAGAAAACAGCCCTTTAAAGAAAATGTGACTAGAACAGTACACAGGCATTTTTTTCAAAAGATCATCCACAGATCAAAGTTGATGACACAAAAGACAGTAGAGCCTAAAAAGCAAGACCTTCTGAGACAGAGTAAGCAGGAATACAGCAGAGATACATGTTCAAGGTTCAAAACAAGAGAGTGAGTTAAAACAAAATAGGTTTCTGTTGTTTTTGAGATGAGGTCCGGCTACATTCTTCCTGCCTCAGCCCCCTGACTGGCTGGGATTACAGCATACACTAACATGCCTGATTTAGAAGACAACTTAAAACACACATAAAATTAATTCAGGAATTGCTGGATTTGAGGATCAAGCCCTCAGTGCATGAGTCTTTGGAGGACATGTCTTATTTACCCCAAACAAATTGAACGTGCTTTTAACATTTATGATGATTTTCTTTCATTAATTTTTTCCATGTCATGATTGTATAGAATCATACTTCACTCCTTTTAAACCAGTAACTTGCCACTTTCATTTGCAAAATTATGCATTAATTAACAGAATTGCCACTCTACTAATTTATCCACAGTTATAACTATAGCTCCAAAAAGGTATATTGATATTTACATATTTTCCTGATGTATAAGAATGTGTAAGAATGAGGTGTATTATTTAACATTTTCTTGATAAAATTACTGATCAACAACAAAAATCTGATTCACACCTCTACTATTCTAAGAAGATAAAATTCTACAGTGAATAATTATTACATAGTACTTGGTTTCACATAGTTAGTGTGATAATTTCTTCACTTGAATAAAATTCTTGATATTTGTTTCTTTGGTCATGCATTTTTGTTTCTTTCCAAGAAATTCAATAATTACTTATTATATTTACAGCACCTATTTTAAGTTTCAAAAGTCATTTTATTGGATATGAGATGATCTCATTAATATATACCCTAATGATTTTCATGTATTTGCAAAATGAGATAAAAATTTATATTATGTTCTGAATTTTTTTTCTAGGATATGGGTATCTCAGACTTTTAGAGAACATATAAAAAAAATTACCAGTAAAATATATCTAAATTTTCTAAAACTTTGCATACAAAATTTCTTTTTTAATAATTTTAATTTATCAGTAACCAAAAGTAGATGCATCTTCAGAGTTCATTAAAACAGAAATAGCTGCTTCAATAATATATGCATAAAACAAATACATTGTTTTATAATTTATTTAAATAAAAGGTTAAATAATTTAGAAAGAGACACTTAAATAAAAGCAAGAAAAAAGTGGGGTAAAAAAGGTCTTTACTGCGTAAAAGCAAAGTAAGAAACTGCAAAAGAAAATGATAAATATGACTATTTTCATACCAAACACTTTTGTAAATCCCATGAGACTAACAATTGGAAAACTGGAATGAACAATTTGAACATGTATTTTAAACAAAATGTTAAAAGCCTCACTATGTAAAGAGCTTTATAATTTGATATCAAATTAAAGTTTCATTAGTTTTAATATTCCATTGATTTTGTGAGAAATATTTTTCTTTTTTTTAGGGACTTTGAATTCCCAAATTTATCCAAAGAAATCCAGGGTTAGTTACACTGGCCCTTGACCTAGTCTACTGTTAGCTTCTCTTTTGTTTTTTTGCCATCTCTCCAAACAGGAACTGTGATATCTCCTAAAGTCAGACACCAGACTTCCTGATGTTCCTCCTGTAAACACAGTTGACTACAGACCATTTCTTCATAATAAAATCCATCTTTCTACCAGTTCTGTAGGGCCAGAATTCTGCCATGTGGCGGGATGCCAGACACTTTGATTTGAAAAAGATAGTTTAACTCTTTCTGGATAGGCCAGGCAACTCCTGGAATTCCATCCTTCTGCAAATAGTCGAAGAAGAAGACTGCATTTGGAGCTAACCTGAAGAGTCACTCCCTTCCCAAAAATTAATAACACAGCATTCCTGCCTCAGTCATGGCTATTTATCAGGATATCTGGCAGAAAGTAAATTTATACACTGAGATTCAAAGAGAGCATAGAAACAAAACAAAATCAAGCAAACAAAAACTGAATATGAAATCTTTCCAAGTCATGGTCTGTCATTGGCTTAGATTTCACTTGTCTCCCCAAAGTCTTGTGTCCTTAGAAGGTGATTGAACCTGGAGGACACTACACTCCTCAGTGAATTCACACTTTGATGAGTTTAATACCTGAATGTGCCCTTAGGAGGTGTGAAATAGTTGGAGGTAGATCACCTACATAAGGGTGTGACATGGAAGAATGTTCTTGTCCCTGGCTCCTCCTCTCTTTCCTGGCTGCCTTCGAGTGGGCACTTTTCCTTCACCGTGCCCTCCTGCCATGCTCTGTCTGCCTTGAAGCAGACCAACCATGAGCTGAGTCCTCTAAAAACTGTGAGTCAATAAACATGCTCCTTCTTTAGTTGTGGGTGTGAGGTGTTTTGTCACATTGAAAGGAAAGTGACTAATACATCTTTTCAGGCTTACCCATGATCATTTCATTATGTGTGTGTGTGTGTGTGTGTGTGTGTGTGTGTGTGAAGATATATCCTATTTAAATAAGAAGAAAATAGTAGGTTTTAAAGTAAAATCCCCATCCATTTTTCTGTTTACATTAATAAGAGGAAAATGATTTAAAATTATCATATGACCTCTACCTGTTGCTTTTTCTCTACGTAATACCTACTTTTAATACTGTATTTCAAAAGATAAGCTAAATAACAAATTAATATTCTTATGAAAAGTAGCAGAAAACTAAGTAAATGAAGTCTTTTTATAAATAGAAAACAAATTTAAATGTAAATATTCTACTTTTTAAAATTTTCCTTCTATTTAAAAGAATAACTAAATTAAGTAAATATGGCAACATTACTACTATGGTAGCAATCTGGGAGCTCTGTACCAGCCATTGCTTGGTACAGAGTAAACTGCCAATAAGATAGGTTTGAATATGATGCTCAATTATTATCACTGTAATCTCTTTCTCTCTCTCTCTCTCTCTCTCTCTCTCTCTCTCTCTCTCTCTCTCTCTCTCTCTCTCTCTCTCTCTCTCTCTCTCTCTTTCTCTCTCTCCATTTCACCTAGGTCCACTATACTTTCTTATAAACCAGTTCATTTTGATAACTGTTTTCTGGTCCACAAATTTGTACATTCTAATTCTGTGGGAAAACTAACTGCAAGTTTCTCAGAATTCCCAAAAATCTTCCGTTCATTCTATTGGCTTTCAACGTATTGGGAGTCTCCTCTTAAGCCAATCACACTTGCTCAAAATGTGAGGTTCTAATCAACTTAGATCAAAAGCTATAGCCTTGAGAAAGATAGCAGGAAAGAATTTCATCTAAGCCCAGAGACTATGGGTGAAATAAATTAATCTCAACACAGAATACTGAATAATCTTATTCTGAAAGAAAGAAAAATGGTATGTATCATTATATATTAGAGTACTTTGCAAGTTACAGAAACCAATTTCATTTAACTTAATTAGAATGGGTTCATTTCCACAAGGAAATAAAGATGTCTCATTGAATTCAAGAACAGAAATGGAATTCACAAACATTATGTGTCTCTTCTCTTTGATTTATTAGTTATACTTTAAATCTTCATTCTTGGGGAGGGGATTTAGCTCAGTGGTTCTGCCACCTGCCTCGCAAGTGCAAGGTTCTGAGTTCGATCCCCAGTACAAAAAACAAAAAACAAAAAACAAAAAAAATCTTCATTCTTCATTTTTGCTGTCCTGATTTTTCTCATATCAATCTATGCACAGTTGAATAAAGAACCACAACTCCTGAGATTTTACATCATTTTTCAAATCTGAAATAGAAACCTGCCCACAAATAAATCTTTCTTTAATTGTGAGAATTTGATTGGCTCAAAATAAGTCAAATGGTCAAACCTCATTCAATTAACCACAGCTAGTGCCAAGGTTGAGTAGAATATATAGGACTGATATGTTGTATTGGGGGAAGGAGAGTTGAAAGCGTTACTGTGAATCTGGCAGGTACTCAAAACATTGACGACTTCACATGAAACAAGTCTAATTCAGTGTAACCAAAAAGCTTCCTTAAGAAGTTAGTCCTTATCAACACTTGAAATTTGGGTGGAAACAATATTTGAGAACAAATCATACTTACTCATAATTTATAGCAATGATGGTAGGAGTGAAAATCATCAAAGTAGTAGTGAGAGAAGAATTTTAGAAAGAAAAAACAAAGTGAAACCAGCAAGTTGCAGTGTCCATAAAAAAACCCCTATTTCCCCAATTTTCCCTTTTTTACATTCCATTATTTGCAAACCAAATACTTTGTAAATCAAAGAAAGTTAAAACTATATAGTTATGTTCATATTACCCTGAAGAAAAATGTGTAAGAAAAAAATACATAAAAGATTAATGAAAACATTTGCCTCTAGTCCCCTAACATTTAAATCAATCAGGTTTGAGTGGTCCAAACAATTCCAGGTGCAGAGTGACTAGCTGATGTGAAAGTCATCTACAAGGCAACACAGCAGGCCACCGGAAGGGGACTTATAAACTAAAATCAATATGTGAATTTCACTCCAAAGTCTATGGCAGTCAGGGCTGGTTGCAGGGCGCTAGTGAGTGGCCTCAATACCATATTTTTATTCGTGGGTCACCACCTTTTATATCAGCAGGAGTTTGGAGACACAGAGGGCGCAATAGCACTTTGAAAGACTGTCTCACCTTGGAATACTCCATACAGCAATTCCTGATTGTGCACGTACACTTAACACAGAGATGCACAACTAAGGGGAGAGAATTATTTTGTTTTTAATTTTTTTTTCTTTGCTTTGTGCTTGTTTTAAAGTGAAGCTTGAATAAAGATGAATAAGTAACTAGATGGATAAAAACCAACAGCCATCAAATTGTCTTGTGTTTATTCTCATGAAAAGCAGCACTGCAGAATAATCACATGCTCCATCTCTGGAACTAGGCTTCTTAGGTCTGAATACATGATTAAAACAGCATCACTTGGCAAATTTCTTAGCCTCTCCCACTCTAGTGTCTTTGTGAAATAGGTGTTATTTCAATATGTCATCCCTTCTCCCCACATTCTCATTTTCTGGGCAAAATCAACTTAAGAAATTCACATATATATACTTTCTGTAAAGTTTTTTGGTGAATGCTTATTAATGATGGATGTTTAGATGAATGCGCTGTTTTTAACCTCAAAATAGGAATTGATTCCTTAAGATTGTTTTGCTATTTTAAAAGGAGGAACTGAAAAGACCCCTGTGCTTATATATATTTTTGCAATTAATTAAGTATGTCAGCATGGGTACACAGATACAACATTTCTGAGTCAGGCTAGGAACTTCAAAATGAAATATCTCATTTTCTAATATAAATTTGACATTACTTATTTTCCATATATTGAAGTACAAGACAATCATTCCTATATAAATTCTGTATAATATGAACTGTGTAAGATTTGGCAAAACTCTATTTAGAATAAAACAGTTAGAATATGTATATATGATGGGGATTAAGCTTTATTATGCCAAATTGAATGACTTAGGAATTTCCAAGGGGAACAGCAAAGCAGACTTCAGAGTGTGTCTGGGTAGGTGGTAGAGGCCTGATTGTGGATGCTCTATCTGATCACTCAGCTCCTCCTTTCTGGAACTTTTTCCCTGCTCTGGTTTCTGGCTATCATAACCTAAGCATTTTCAATCTGCCACAGCTTTCCACCGTGATTTTTGAACCTTGGAGTAGGCCTACAATCGACTAAATCCCCAGGAACCATGAGCCAAAGTAAAGCTTTCTCTTTTTAGTAGTGTTGTTGGGTATTGGGTATTGGGTACTGTGTCTCTGTTATGAGAAAGCTGACTAATACAGGAAATTGAAATCAGAGAAGTAAGGCCAGATTGGAGACTACTCATACTCAACCATATGTTTTAGGAGACTTTGGAACAGGTTTGGAGGATTAGTTTGGAAAGGGTTGGAGACACAGGCTAGAAAAGCCCTAGAATATTATCAGCAGAGCTTGAAGGAAGACTCTAGCCAGAGCTTAGAGGACCACAATGCTGATAGGAATGTGGACAGCAAAGGCCAAACTCATGAGATTTCAGTGAGGAGTGAGGATTCTTTGGGAGTTGAGCTACAGACCTTACATATTACACTCAGGAAAAAAAAATTGTCTACATTTTGTCCTTATTCTGAAAATTTGCAGGATACTTATTAAGGATTTTGGACTAATTGATCTGGTAGAGAAAATTTCAAGACAGCCCAACATTCGGGCTTTTGCATGGCTATTGCTGGTTTTATCCAGATTTATAGTGAGACTAGGGGACAAATAACACCATAAATGTTTAAAAATTTGTCTTAACTCAATGATAACCATGTGTAAAGTTGGGGCCCAAGAAGGTGTGGCTATTGAAAAAATTAGCTCAGTTAAAAAGAAACAAACTGTTATATGAATATGTGCCACTTCCCCAAGATTTATGTAATTATTATCATATCAGAAACATATACTAAAAAAGGAAATCAAGTACTTTGGACTAGAATAAGAACAAAGATTTCTTGAGGTATCTCAGAAATCAGCAAGACCCTACTCTTTACATGCTTAAGGATTCAAATGTTTAAACTTTTCATTTGCGATGACAGTCCCTGGAAATTCTGTTGTAGAAGGGTCTCCTGGGAAATTGATTTTCTGGGATTTCTTTCACCATGTTCAGCCATCCAAACACTCAGAGGCTGCTGCATCCATGGTATAAAGGGCCTGGATACTCCTTCAGGTAACAGCAAAGCTTGGAATCATCCATGTAATGCTGGTTTTACTGGCCTACAGAATACAAGAGTCAAGAGTGGGGCATGGAGGCTTACATTAAGATTTTGAAAGAATCCCTGAGAGGCTACTGCATAAAGCTATGGAGAACCAAGGCAATCAGAAATATAAGGAACTTGAGTCATCTGCTGAAGACGTAGGCTGTGAGCAGAACCAGCTTCAGTGTGACAGTGTGTGCACAGCAAGCTCCAAGGCCATGGGGTAGGGCTGCCCCAGGCTTCTGG
The DNA here is from genome assembly GCF_000247695.1 of Heterocephalus glaber. Next base: position 15,183,883 of record NW_004624736.1, on the reverse strand, counting down.
AACTCACACAACATTCCCCAAATATCAGATATTGAACTACAATTGATGTCTTGGTGGGTTTAGTTCTTGTTTGGTCTGATTCTTTTTTATCCTTCTATTTCTCTTTTTTGAAATGGAAATATTTACCAAATGCCATCATACCTTGGGATGATGTAACTTGTTTTTGATTTTTACCAAGTTTCATAGTTAAGAGTTTGCCTTGAGTGTGAGAAAAGACTTTGACTTGTACTTTTTGAGGAAAATATTTTGGGGAAGGGATTGTTGTGTTCCCAATTGAATTCCAGATAGTTGCAAGGCATTACATGAAATTATTGGCACATTATTATATTTATTTGGAATTTGAGTGTGGTTCAAGGAGATGTGTTTGGTTGTAAAGTTGGCAGTAGTTAGAATGTGATGTTTAAGTTTAATTGTGTCAGCGTGATGGATTTGAGAGTCATGGAAGGATTATTAAAGTAAACTTCTGGGTGTATTTGAGTGAGTCACAGAAGCATGAAATTGTGTGCTATGTCTATTCACTCAAGCCACTCCTTTCTGGCCTGATCTCCCTGCTCTTGTTCCTGGCGGCCAGGACCTGGCCATCTTGGCTCCACTACTTATGTCAGTCATGATGCCTATGCTTTGGAGCCAGCATACCATGTACTGAACCCTCCACATCTGTGAGATAAATTAAAATCCTGTCATGGCTTGTGTTAAGATGTCCCCCTAAAGACTCACGAGATCATAGGTGAGGCTTTGGTGAGATCATAGGTGAGGTGGCTGGATCATGAATTCATAATGCTTAATTAGGGTGCATGATAACTAAATTAGTTTTGCAGATTTCTGGGTGTGGATAATAGAAACCTCACTCTGGGTGTGGGTGGTACCAATCAATAGGCTTCTAGCCTGGATGGAATATAAAGGGGCACTGCTTACTTCTGCCTGCCACACCAAGAACTGTTTCTTGTCTCTGATGGCCCTCTGCCATGCCACCCTGCCTTGGAGTCAGCAGACTATGGACTGAACCTCTACACACTGTGAGCCAAAATAAATTTCCTCCTTTCACTTATGGATGTTGATTATTTTGTCTCAACACTGAGAAAGTGACTAAGACATCTCCTTTAGTTTGTGAGTATTGGGTATCTCGTCCAGCAATGTGAAAGCCAATTTATACCCTTTGTTGTTAAATTAGTGCTTGCTCCCAGTCTCTTAATTTTTAACTATAATTTTATAATCTGTGAATTATAGGTAAGAGAGGAGTTGCTTCTTAGCACAATGCTAAATGAACACTCTACAGTCTTCAAATATTTTCCAGTTTATTGGCAAGTTCAGCCTGTCATCCTTTGAAAGGAAATGCAATACATGACTGTAGAAAAACATAGGAAGTTACATTGTGCACAAACATGGCCAGCACAGCTAATATTTGTTTATAATTTAATTTTGCATTTGTCATATGAAATGTTTTAAAAGACACATAGAAAATGTTAATTTGTTACTATGAAAATTCTCTTGAAAAGGAAATTTTAATGCTTTTCTGTTAGTAAATAGTTTCTAAGGCTCTTCTTTCCTTTTTTCCCTTTGACACTGTATTGACATCTTTTATAATGCTTCATTTTGTCAAGGTGTTATTCCTTTGCCATTCCACATGGTTTTGTCCACCTCTAAATCTTTAAATTTTTCTCCAGTGGCATCCTTTATCTACTAAGATAAGCCATTCCTTTTATCACAAGGCCTCTTGCTGAAAGTTTTAAGAAAAACAGGAGAGAGGTCAACACAGTCCTATTCTTTAGATGGCTAGTTTATATTTTGTCCTGACTTTTATGCATGTGATATGGGAGAAAGAGATTCTGGAGCAGCCTGCTGTACTTCTCTTCCCTTCCCCCATGAGCTGAGTGTTTTTGTGTATTTCCTTGAGTGAAGAAAAAAAAAAAACACAGGAGAACAATTCTTTTGTTTCACAACTAATCTGCCTTTCAAGTGTTTTAGATTACCACAAAAATAGTTATCTGAATCACTTCAGAAATTGCTTCTGAGTGCACACTGAGACCTTAATAACACAAATGAATAATGGATTTGGTTTTGTCGTTTTTAAGGTCACAGCATTCTCTTTAGACTGTCAAAGCTTCTTTATCTTGTCTGCAAATGCAAGTTAGAGAGTTACTCACTTCTACTTCATTAAGCTGACTCTATGTACTGATTCTCATCTGCTTTATGATAGAGAAAATTTTGCTTGTCTCTATTTACATTTTATGTACATATTATAGTGTATAGAAAAAAAATGGCTTTACAGGAAATGGAGTTTGAGACACCCTTTCAATGACTTGCTGGCTCTCTGACAGCTTGATAATTAATCTTTCTGAGTTTTATTTTTAAAATGTATATTTTCAAAGCAGTCTATTTCTTTAATTCTGGGGCCATGTAGACAATACAAACAGTTTAGGCTGTTTTAAACCTCTTCATACCACTTTTGCCTGACATTTCTGTACTTCGACATCTGCATCTATGACATGGGAGAATAAATACATTCTCATCATAAAGTTGTTATGAGATTAAAATGAATGTGCTCCACGATAGGTACTATGTAACACTGCAGAATACAATGTAAAGTTCTGAGAACACTCCCAGATGCATAGTGGGCATTTGTTAAAGTTACCAAATCCTATTACATTATAGTCATTTTATTCAAGTGTCTGTGAGGTTCCTTGCATGTTAGTCCAAAAGGAAAATACTTCAAAATTAATATTTCAAGTTATATTATGGTTGGAAGCATAGTAGCATTATCATTGTATTAAAAAAAACTTTTTCCTGGGCAAAAAAGTGAGGAATAATCTCACCAGCTGATCTTTAGATGAAAGTGATAAGCAACACAACACACTCTATCCTTGAAGTAGTTTTCTATTGCTATTGTAACAAATTACAAGAAATTTCGAGACTCAAACAACACAAGTATATTGCCTTACAGCTCTATATATCAGAGGTCTAACTGGGTCTCACTGGGCTAACCTGGGGTGTTGGCAGGGCTGGGTCTGACTGTAGGCTCCAGGGAAATCTACTTCTCTACTTGTGCAGGTTGTTGGCAGAATCTCTTTTTCTTGCTAGATGTTGGCCAGGTGTTAGTCTTGGCTTCTCAAAGCTGCCAGGATTCTTCAGCTCATGTGGTCCTATTTCTCCACCTTCAAAGGCAGCATTTGTGGGTCAAATCCCTCTCCTGCCAATCTCCATTGCCTCTTTGGACCCATCTCTGATATACTCTTCTGCTTCCTGTTTCATTTGTAAGGACTCACACAGTTAAACTGCCCCCATGTGATAGTCTAGGGTCCCTATCCTTAATCAGATCTATAAGTCCTTTTCCCAAGACGGTAACATATTCACAGATTAAGGTGTGCATATCTTTTGTGAGCCAGATGGTGCATATCTCTGTCTAAAACATTCTTTCCTTTTTTCTTTGTTGTGTTGGCTTCCCCTAGAGTCCAATTTTACCATCATTCTAGGTCACTTGCTCTTCTGTGTGCACCATGGTCACCTGGAAAGCTTTCTTAAAAACACCAGTCCCTAAACTCAATCCCAGGCCATTATCTGAGAATTGGTGGGAATGAAGATATTTGATTTACTCTAGATCAAATATCGTAACACATCAGGTATACTCTTTGTGACCTTTAATCTCAACTGGCAGCTTGATTGACTGGAAGATGCTGAGCGAATTAGTGAACCACAATTCTGTGTGTGTCTGGGTGGGTTGTAGAAGCATGACCTTGGAGACTATGTCTGACCCCTGACCCCTTCTTTCTGGTGCTCTTCACTTCTCTTTGCTGCCTAGACACCATGAGTTGACCATATTTCTTCAGCTATACCCTTCGCCCTGGCATTCCTGCCTTGGAGCCAGCAGACCATGGACTTAATCCCCTGAGGCCTCCCTTAAACTGCAACTGCTGGGCATTTTGTCTCGGCAATGGAGAAGCTGATAAATTCACACCTATTAAAGTTTTTGTAATAAAATCTAAAATTGCACAGCTCAAGTATGACTTTGTGCCTTTAATTTGAGTGCTATAACTTAGAGATGCTAGAGTCTTGTTACTCAAAGTGTGGTCAGTGAACTGGCAACATGGGCATCAAAGGGAGCTTGTTAGAAATTCCAAATTGTGGATTCCAGGCAGGAATGGAATTCTAATTGAGCATAAGGTACTGTATTTTACTCAGTGCCTCAGTGATGCTATTTCTACTAGTCATAGACTACACTTTGAATAAAAAAGTTCAGAGGATTATAACTATACATAAAAATAATATCAAAATTTATATGTCTCAATGGAGTAGGTATCATTATCCATATTTTACGGGGAAAAAAAAGGAACTGAAGCTTCATAAATTAAATTTCTCTCCCAAGCTATGTGGTAGTGGTAATAAAACTAAGATTTTAACACTGAGTGATTCATCTGTATTCTTCTACCATGGCATGTTCCTTTCAGGAAGGAGTAACGAGCAATTCAGTGTATGCTTATCTGACATCACTTTTTTCGTTCCCAATTAGAGAGAACAATTTAAGATAAAGCAAATATCTATAACCTAAATATTATTTGTTGTTGCTAAGAAAGACATTCATAGGGTTAAATTACTAAATTTGGGACTAGGAAGACAAATAATTTTCTAGGAAAACTACAAAGATTATCATTTCTGTTTTTCTTTTCTGGACATCATTTCAGGTTTTTTTCAACCAGTTTAATGGAAATATCAAGGATAACAAAGTGATGAATGGATTCAGGTTTTAATTTCTTAGCATTTCATACTCTTTGTTTGATCTGAAGTACAGTTTATATCAACAGCAACAAGGAACATAATTCTTTTTTTTCCCTTACCTAACCCCATCTGGAGACTTCCAGCTAAGATTACAATTTCCTAAGGCTGGAGGTAGATATTATCAATTACCAGCTGCTTCTTAGCCAGATAATTTGAGTAGCTTTTAATTTCTTTAAGTTCCAAATAACTGAAGATTAGTACTACTCACTCATAACATATTACACTACTATATATCTCTAATGGTAATAGTAACTAGCAGCATTTTTTGAATTAGACTAATGTTTAGAATCTCATTAAACAGGCTTTTCAAATCTTACTAGTGAATTACAGTTTTGACTTCAGTATCATGACATCATTTTATGGCCTAGGAAAAAAAACAACATAAATATAAATAAAGTCCCTTAACTTTCTTCACAAAATTCTTAAATGAAGAGAAAACTAAAATATTCACTTGTTATTCTTATTAAAAAGTTACCAATTATCTATGGTGAAACAAATCTAAAAATTAAAACAGCTATAATTTATGAGACTTTTGTGTTTAAGCGCTGTAACTTTCTGAGTTCAACCATGGTTTTTCAAATTTAACTAGAAAGATGAAAGATAAATTTTCAAGTTTTTGATGCTGGCAGGCCATAGACATGATTAATAACAAGACTGTCTACAAACTTGTCATGCCTGGGCTGCCATGGAAGATCCAAAGCTAAACTGGATCCTGTAGCCCTGGCCATGTGTCTGACAGGGACCGGCATCATGCTCTACAGGTTATGTAGATCACCTCTTTTAATTGTCACAATGTACTTTTGTATTACACTTGTTTCCAAACAATGAGAACTGGAGCTGATCAAAGGGTGTAAAACAGTTTATTTGGAGAATTTAAGAAACAATCCCTGTATATACAACTCCAAAGTTGGTTTACTTTCTTTGACCACAGTACCTTCTCCAGAAATGAAGAGGAACTAACTATGCTTTAACCTTATATACCCAAAACACAGTCTATAATAAGATACTAATTCATTGTTCTTCGCAAAATATTTGTTTAATGCTTACTGTATATCAGGCATTGTGCCAAGATTGGTGAAGGGAATAGGGTTTATCAATAAATAGAAAAGCCAGTTCTTGAATGGAGGCCACTTCTCCCCCAGTTCAAGTTCTTAATCACTGTTCTGTCTTGACTCTAAGGCAGTACAAGGTGTAATACAAAGGACCTAGCAGATGTGGAACCACTTTTGATTTTCAGTAAGAATAAATAAGAGAGCAGACAAGAGGCTGACATTAGTTTGGGCCACCAAACCCAAACTAAAGGAGTTTTAGGGTTTTCCTGAAGGTGGTCACTACCACTGTTGCCTCAATGAACATTGGCTCAAGAATCGGCATGAGTCAGTAGTAATGTGTTCCAGTGATGTTTCCTAGTAGAAAAACTGTGATTTAAGAATAACTCATAAATGTAGTTTATGAAAATCCAGTGAAGTATTTCTTCGCTAGCCTCCTGAGAGTATTAAATACCTATATGAAATGTTAGAATTTTAGAAGTTAATCTGAGCACTGAGTCATGTTATTCCTACAAATGTTGTATTAAGTAATTGTCAAACAAATTTTTTTTCTATTTAATACAGATTGCCTTCAGCTTACAATATTTTCTCTTAGAGTTCATACTTCAAATTTTGAATTTTGATTTTCTCTAGGCCTAGTGATTGCACTATGATGCTCCATAATGATGCTTTACAGTAGTAGGGAGGTGGCTTCCGATGAGGTATTTCATCAAGAGAATAAATCACTTCTACTCACTCTACTGTGTTGCTAAGCTATGCAGCTCTGTACATTGGCTAAGTATTTCTAAATGTATATTGAACTTACAATATTTTTAGTTTATCATTCCTTACTGTTCTGTAAGCCTATTAAATCAAGGGCCATTTTTAACAATATTGCTCGTCAACTTTCTCATCCCTGGGACAAATTCCTGGCATCCTCAATTTAAAGGAGGAGAGGTTTAATTTGACCCCTGCGTTCAGAGAAATCAGTCCATGGCTGCTGGTAGAATCAGTATGGCAGAAAGGCGAGGTGGGAGAACTGGTGAAAAGTGTCAGAGAAGGAGGAATCAGCCACCTGATAATAATACCCAAGGTCACACCTCCATGGCTCACCCAGACACATCCATCCTCCCCATCTGTACAGTCTCCACACAGGTCAACTTTTCACACAACTGAAATCTCCAAGATTGCTGAATTCTGAGAAGTTAGTCCCCAACCCCCATTTTTCCTGCATTAGCTGGCACATAATGTGAGATTCCTGGGTTCCTGAGCCAAAGTGTATATTCCCCTCATGTGAGGCTACTTTCTTTACTGGCCCCTACAAGGGTAGAACAGAACAAATGTGTGCCTGTGATGAATCAAAGCCCCACAGTCTCCCCAAAAGTTGACAAAGAAAGAAAGAATTCTGATGCCCTGGGAACCTTCCTACCTGTCAATTTCAGCCTGTTATCAAGCAATACTATTCATATTTAGCCAAGTTCTTTGTTCATCAATGATGGCAGTTAAGAATCAGTTCAGAAACTTTTGGTTTATTCATGAAAAATGTAAAAGGAAATTTAGAAGAGAATATTCACCATAAAAAAATAGAATTACTCTTTCGCATACTAAAGATGGAAGTGGGACTGCTTAATGCTCCAGGAGAAGCCCTCCAGTCATCATTTTAATCCTTTCAACTTTCCCTCTTCACACCAGGAGTCCTGGTGTACAACTACCTGGCCTGAGGCAAGATACAGAAGCATAATATGTACAAATATTTAAAATTTTAAATTCTGTCTTAAAAAATTTAAATGAAATACATGTTCTCTATTTGTTCTTTGACAGATACAGCTTTGCAATGCTTTGGAAGGCCCTGCTGAAATTAAAAATTTCCTCCTTCTGGATCCAAGGAACTAAATAACAATATGAAGAAGGCCTTCTCTTCCTGACTGTTGTTTTGTCTTACAGCCTGGGATGCAGATTCCCCTGAGAAAGACAGAATCTAACCTGAGAAGACTGCCTTTACCCGAAGTGGACCCTGAAAGAAAAGGCAACTGGATTCCATTTCTGGGCCACACTCCCAATAGCTGGATAAGGTCTTTTTCAAAGGGAAATTTAATCAATGCATTTTCATACCTTCCATCAATGCCAGGAGCAAATATCAGTCGCTGACTAGACTATGCATATTCTGACTCCATTTTAAAGAAAAACAATGAGCCTTTTTCTGGAAACCTGTCTCATGGTGTGTTCAGCTCTATCATGCATGTCCCAAGAACATGGCTCTAAATTACACCAAATGAGGAGAAAACCCATGTAATCCTTCCTCATATATTTCTCAACCAGACCAAAGTGACACTACTGGTGTTCATCTTGAGATCATTATGTTTCATTAAGAGTTATGCCTAGTACCTAGTACAGGATACACTTTGTTTCAGGGCATAGAAGGAGTGTTCAACTGCAATATCCAGAAGCAGGACACATTCACCAGAAGATGAAGATAGCTCAATGAAAATCCTATGAGAGGCTTGACTTCAAGCAAGCCAAGGAAAGAAGTGTGTATGGAGCACAAGTGCAGCATCCACAGAAATGACTGAAAGAAAAAATGGGGAATATCTAGAATATTGAATGTGGAATCCCCCCAGGTTACATTCTCTTCCAGAGATGAACTTCAATTACTTTATAACAAATCATCCACTACAGTCTGTAAATATTTTATATAAGGTCTTAGGGGGGAAAAGAGGAGAAATAACTTACCCATAAGAAATGATAATTAAGCACTGAATAGAGGGTAGCATAGAAGACTAATTCTCCAATGTGAAACATTTTGGATCAAAAGACTAAAGTTGAGAGTAAGTCTCCAGTCCTTCCCCTGTAAAAAAGTCCAATGCTAAGATCAGTTCCTTTATTCCCAAGCTCAATAAACCTGTTATAATGGCAAGGTCTTCTGGATATTTACCAAAAGGAAGAAAATTATAGGGCAGTTTCTCTGGTAGGATGGAAATCTAGGATACAATAGCTGCATATGAGTATCAGCATCATTCTTGTGTGATGCTGAGAGATAGGAAGATAGATGCATTTCCAAGAATTCTGCTCCTGACTTTCAGCCTCCAGCAACTGCTGCTGTGGTTGTTTACCCCACACCATTTACTTTAATACATTTTTTATATACTTTTAAGAAATGTAAGAGCTCAGCATTTACCAAGTGAATATCTATGAGGCACACTTTATTATTAAATGAGGGCAAGTTTTAGACTGTGCTCAAATTGTACACAATCTCTAAAATCCTAACTGACACATGCCTTTTAATATAGCAATAGCTTCCATGCTATGGATTTCAGAGGTCTGATGCCATTTTGAGCCCACATCTGAAAGAACGCCATTAGCTTTGATGCTTAACAGCATAAATACGTCCAGTGACGAGCTTTAGTTTGCATCAAAATGATAACATAACAGTACAAAGAGTCAAATTGAGAGTCCCACTGTTCCTCTTCTGTATCTGGGTGGGGAAGTAGAATTAGTGATGCAACATCTTTGAAACCACTGAAGCTGCATCACAGACATGTCAAAACACACACTCTTGGTTTTGGTATCTTCCTCTGCCTTTAGGGTCTGAAAATATTCAAAAGTAACTTTTTACTACAAAGACAGTAAAACAAAGGCCTCATGATGGGTCCAGGATTCTGAATCCTTGTTGCTTTATCTTGATATAGCTCCTTGCATGCTCTTGGGCTGAAGAACCCATGGCTCCTCTAACAGGGTGTACTTCTAGTGCCCTTGTGCCTAGGAGCAGTCATGACGCTCTACAATCACCTAGCATCTGTCAGCATCTCTCCTCCTTTTTTGTTTTGTTTGTTTACTTTGACCCACATAGTATTTAAATAAAGTGATATGTGCTTAATAAATATTGGAAATACTTTCTCCACTTTTTACAATTGACAAATTGATTGGTCTTCCTATAATTCCAAAGGTCCATGTATTTTGAAGGCGTAAATTGGTCTTTCCTTCATAGTTGTGTTACTGCCTAGCAGAGGCATCTCATTTTCCTTTATAGGTGACTGAATGGGTCCACCAGCCAAAACAGCTTTGAGCTGTGTTTATCAAGTATTTAGGAGATCAAGTGTTGTTTCTTTGCTTCCTTAGAATCTTTCTTTGTAGTATATATCATAAGTGGACAATAATATATTAATCATTTTAAATGATGAGCTAGTTTATATATCATTCTAGTAAAGTAATAAAGCATCAACTCTTAAAGAGTGATGATGATTCTTAGCCAATCAATGAGGCAAGACAAGAAGATACTAAGAAAGAGGCTTTTTCTTAGTTCAAAATACTTCCCAAAGACAAGTGTCTAGTTCTACTTGCATACGTCTCCACTCCTAATTCCATTACTTAGGTGTGCCTATTACTTTATAAGCTTGAAAAAAAAGACTATCTTAAAAAGCAAGCCACACTTCAGACACATTTTTGATTGTCCTAAATTCTTTTTCTTCTTCTCTCTTCTGTAACCTAAGTTCCCCAAATGGCAATAGGCCACTCTTAAAAGAAACTGGGTTATTTCAGTCCAGTATAACCTTTTAAAATAACATAAAAGTTGTAATAATTTTGGTATTAAAACTCAAAAGCTCAAAGGATGGTTACCAAAATAGCAAATAAAGTGCTGGAACAGTAATGAAGACAAGAAAAAAGACAGTCTCCTGAATATACCTCAGGCAGAGATACCACCAGGTGCTGTCTAGAAAAGGGCAGGAAATACACCCAGCAGTTGCCAGAAGTTTCTGTCCTTTGTCTCTGGGAAGACAAGAGCTATCACTGAAACAAGAAGGGTTGTGGCTGTGGATAGCAGATTTTGTATGAGTCAAGTATGGCTCCAGAACAGTTAACGATTTCTCTCAGATGTCACAAAGATTAGAAGGTTAAAGAAGTGTCCTTTATTTCAATTTCTTAAAAAGGGATCATAACATTCTAAATATTCTTAGGGTTAAATCTGTCATGATTTTGATGTTATTAAAGAAAATTGGCATTTTACATGTTATTTTATTACACTGACAGTAATTAAATCATGATAACAGTTCTGATTTTCTCAATTCTCTCGTTAAAAGAAAAAACAAAAACAAAATAAAAGATATCATAGGTCAATTCATACATCCTCCCTTACGCTGTAGGGGGAAAAGAGTATTAAAACTTCAGTTTTTAATCAACAATATTTAAAGAAATAGTCTTTGTTTGCTGGCAACTTAGAGGCTGGGTGATTTTTTGAGAAGTTTAAAAAATCTTTCATTCAAATTTCTGGTGTTCATGATATTTAATAAGTTGAAAATTTATTATTCAAAGAAATAAAATGTATGAAGCATAAATGTTGTGATGAAATCGATTTTTAACTCACCTTCGTCCTTGAATGTACATTTGGGCTTTTATAGGATGATATCAATCAATATCCAGTTAGGCCCCATACCAGTTAAAACATGCTTTTATACTTTGGTGTGGAAAAAGCAGAGAAAAGTCCCATTTTTCATATAAGGGCCTGCAGCATTATACTTTATAGGAGTCTTTCCCATTTTCAGCCTAAACAGCAATATCTACTTGCAGCTGTTCTATTTGAGTAACCTGATTAAAGCTGAATGATAACATTTCCTCCCAGTCTTTATTTATGATTCTTCAATAAATGGACACAATCTTTCTCCACCAGGTAGGATTTATTTCTTGAAGAAGCTCAGCATCTTTTACTTCTTGGCTTTGATGACTTTTCTTTTGCAGGCTGTTAGTAAAGATTGTTTGATCGAAACATCTTTTAATACCAGTGGTCCACCTAATCATTCCACTAGCCAAATAAGTCTTATATAGCTCTATGCTGAAAGGGAAAATTATTTCATTAATTTATTTGAGAGGAAAGACATAAATAAGTAGGCTATTGAGATCAAAATTGTCCCAGAAGTTTTTTAAAAAATCATTTTTATTTTTGTATATCTATTTAAGAACTTAGGTCCTTGAAAAAAAATTTTATCCCTGGATAACGTTTGTTGCTTGAAATAGAGTTTTAATATGAAGTTAAGTCATCTATTTTCCCAGGAAAAAATTTACTACACTTTTATTATAAGTGGAACAATATTTCAGGTTCTGAAATATAAAGACAAAGCTTCGTTTAAACATACATCTCAAAGTTCAAAAGGAACTTAAAATTATCTCCTTTACCCAGATATATCAGTGACTTCTTTAAGGCCTTCTTTAGCAGAAAATCATCAGCTTTTCCTTGAACCTGTACACAAACAGAAGGCTTTCTAGCTCATAGGAGACCCTATCTCATTATTACTTAGCACTGATGACTGAAACACCTTTTTCATATGTTGAGGAAAAGCTTTCTCTATCGCTCCTCCTATTTTTGCTAATTCTTGCCAATTCCATAATACAATGAAGTAAAATCTTTAAGTGATTTTCCAGATATTTAAAATGTGTTTTCATGCTAGTCTTTCCATGTTCATCTTTCCCAAATAAATGAATTCTCATTTTTTAAAGTCCTGCAATAATATCCCTCTTGACATTAGATAAAATTCAACAAAATATCCCTGGTATGGGATAGTCACAAATTCTTGCTTTTCTTTCTTTGATTAAAATAGCTTTGAGATGCATTTATGTTCACATTTGCTGTGTTATGTTACCAAATTGTGATCAATTTGATTATATGTTAGGGTAAACTGAAATGTTAGTAACTGACTGTGCTCTCGGTGTTTATGTAAGTAAACACGTTATGGTAGATTGGAGGGTGCACACACACATGGTAACTTTTCTAAGGGTTTTACAAATTAGTTACCATTGAACCATTTACCCAGTCCTGTGCCTTATGTATTTTTTAAACTAATACTATATTTTTATTCTGTTATTGCCTATATTGCCATTTCATTTGCAATACGAACAATGGTATTGACATAAAATTTGTATCACTGTGTCTTTGCAATAAAATTTCTCATCCGTCTTCGTCTTATGTTCATTTGTCTCCTTTCTTCAATTACTGGTCACCTCCACTGGAATGAAAGCAACATAAGGAAATATTCTTTTTTATTATAATGTTTTATCTTTACTGTAGAGTCATTTCTTAGGATATTGAACACATAACAGGTGTTCAATCAAGTCATTGAAATATGTAGAAAAGGATCAAAGGCTATTGTTATAATAAATGCAACTGTACACTTTATAGGTAAGCAGAAGTAATGAAGACTGCCTCTCATTAAATAAGACTCATTTTTTTTTTACGTTTTAAGTATGTTTCCAAAAGTATAATAATATCTAACAGCACTGTCATCATTATTTTTATTTTACTCTTTCTCATAGATATATCAATTTGTAAATACATAAAAATAAACATTGAGTTTTCCTTTCACTAGGGAATTAACGTATCAATAAAGTTAAAATGAAAATAGATTAATTTGGCTTAAATTATTTACAGTAAATCAACATAATTTATTAGGTGCTTTTTAAACATAAGGTATCTGTTGAAACATTTTCGTTGTATATTTTGACAGACTGCCACTGATATTTAAAGAATGTGTCCTTAATTTCAAAAATGTTTCCTCAACATGATACACACATACACACACCTTATATATAAAACATACATATACAAACACATTTTTATCTGTACTTATTATAGTGTAAAGCCATAAAAAAGTCATAGGTTATTTATATGAATTATTTTGGTAGATTAAAAACAAAATGTTATGGTCCAAACTTATTACAATATTTAATGTTAATTCTCACCATATGAATGCATGCCTTTACAATAAATATGGAATGTAATAACCTTGCTAGGAAATTCATTCATTTTCACATGTAGTTATAGAGTGATACAAGTATATCAGTATACTGGTAAATCCAATAACTACACTATCTTGGAGAATTTTGCAATGGAGTATAAACACTATTATGTGCAAGCAAAGGATTTAGAGTCTCACTTTTTCTAGGTGATTTAAGGACTAATAATATTTGAAATTAACTCAGCCAGTTTGAACATATATATCTGTATATGATTGTATATAAATACAATTACATTAATTATATAATTTTTAGTTTCCCACTCAATTTTTAGCCTCTTCTAAAATCCAAGTTCTTATTTTAGTTTACAAGACAGTTTTACCTTTGAAAACCTATTTATATAGTCTTTCTCCTCATCTCTGATAAGATTCTCCTCTAATCACTGGCACTAATCTTTCCAACACACCTTTTCTGTTTTCTTCTATCACAGCACATTTGGAACTGAGATGTTTGTAGTAAGTCCTCAAGTTCTTCCTTCCAGAAAATTTTAAATAACCTTTAAAAACAGCATAATATGATTGTGCAGGAAGCATAATAAAGCACTTTAGAAAAGGAAAAGAAAGGAAGGATGGAAGGAAGGAAGGAAGGGAGGGAGGGAGGGAGGGAGGGAGGAAAAGAGTACTGCATGTGGAAATAGATGTTAAATTGGAAGGAAGGTACTGAGGACACTCCTTGGCCCAAAATGTATAGATCCACAAAACTGCCTTGGACTAAGAAGATTCATAGAAAACAGAATGGATGGGAGCTTAGTTTTTTTACTTCCAAGTAATGTGATTTTGAGCAAGAATCAGTATTTTTTTCATTAGTACAGACTCTCAGTAAATAATAACTGCACTCCTTGTGCGAGGTTTGGTACCCGGATGTGACACAGCTTCCTTCTTCCCTTCACCCCTCCCCTCCTCTCCCTGCCTGTTCCTCCATCTCTTGACCCGCTTCTCCCAGGGGAAAGATCTATCTCCTTGTTCCTATTATCTGTCTTTTATTCTGAAACTCACTTTCTTCATTTACCTATCTAGTAAATGAGGAAAATCTTTTCTTCAGACCAGTTTTAAAGAATAAAAACAGCATTTCAATCAATTCTTTGCTTTTCCTGTCCCATGCACTGTACTAGGCAATATTCATATATATTTTTAAAATATTTAACTTAATATTCTCAACATCTTTGTGGAAATAAATAGCCTATGTAAAAGCTTGAACACTGTGTATGAATCACATTATTTGGTATTAGTTTCTTCCTTCTGTTTATAACAAAATTATAGTCTCTTCTGTTTGTACCAAAATTAGTCTCTGTGCTGCATTGTCCATTGAATTTCTTTAAAGTGGTAACAAAACTCACGTTTATTTCATTTATGATAATAATCAGATACATGACTTAATACTAATTCTAATATGTAGAATTTAAATAATTTCAAAAATTTCCTTCTCAACTATGAATCTATTCAGCTTCTTAGCAAGGTACAATATCCCAAATTTAAAGATTTGTGTTTAGGATAATTTCACATTCAATCTTCAATGTTTATCTAGCAAATTGTCTAAGAAATTGTAGGTGCTTACATGTTTGTGAAACTAATATCTTCAATGATAAACTAAAATAGTAACATAATAAAGTTATATCCCATAGGTGAACCTAAATATATAGGTACACATAGATGTGGAATGTTAAAATTATTGCTTACCAAGTTCAAAACATCAGAAAAAAACTTTGGTTGTTAAGACAAAAGTAATTTTCATTTAACAATTAAAAGTAAACACATGTCCTCAATTCATAAGTGTCTGATGATCTTCTATTTTGAGAATTTTTTGCATATTTATTTATAACATTAACATATTGTTTAGCTTGATTGTCAACTTGATCATCTTGGGAGCCACCTAGGCCATTAGCAAGGCAGATTTCCTGGTGAACCTGGGTGGGACACAATGGTGTGGCTTTGGATCTATATTTGTTCCCTCATCCCTTGCTCTCTCGTGTTATTCTCACCCTGTGCTTCCCAACATCATGATTTCAGCAGCTTTGCTCCCCATGCTTTTCTGCCATGAGGTTTCTTCCTTGGAGAAAAGTGATCATGGACTGAACCCTCTGAAATACTGAGCTAAATTAAACTTCTCCTCTTTTAAGTCATTGGTGCTGGGTATTTTGTGCTAGCAATGGAAAAACTGACCAATAGATACATGCAGGATAGACTGAAGTAAAGTATACCAAAGGCACAGGTCTATTGTTTCAGATATAGAAAGACACTGGGATGTATTCTATGGTAGAGAATATACTGACATACTGCAGCACAGTGTATCCAGCTGTGGTTACAAGAAGATTGGAGTGGTGACATACACTTAATTAATGGGTAAACAAAATAACTGTTGTGTAATTTTCTATAAGAAGATGAAGTAAACTAATTTCATAAAGTATTTATAGATAGACACACTTCTGTGTGTCAAGTGAATGCACAAAAATTTATTTTGTACTTCCAATATCCCCTGAATGTTGTTACTACTAATTCTAACATCAGAAAAAATTTTATAAAACAAAACAGACACACAAGGATGAAGACACCTGCCTAAAGTTATCCAGAGAGTAAACGACTGAACCCAGACTCCAGTTTAGCTGTGTCTGACTCCAAAGTTCACACTCATTCCTACACCTTCTTTCATTCCTTTATTCTTAAATTTATATTCATTAGTAAGAAAATATTAAAACTATTGGAGAGGTAACCTGAGTTATTTTGTTTTTGTTTTTGTCCCCTGCTAGTGTCCAAACCGAGGGCCTTGAGTATGTTAGACAAGGGCTTGTCATTGAGTCTTGTCTCCAATCCCTAAAGAGGGAAGTTCTAATTTTCCCCGAATGGTTTGTTCCATTAATAATGCCCAGATTAGTAATACATCAATTAACTGGTAGCTTAGTTACAAAATTTTTGACTGAGAAACTGCTTTGAGTATATTTGATACATAAGTCCATTCATAAAATCTCTGCCAAGCCATGTCTCTGGTACTTTACTTCCACATTGGCCTGTGCAACATTATCGTCAAAGTCATATGGACTCTAATGTGGTTCTCTAGGCCCCGCTCTACACATGGTAGATCCAGAGTGCTTGGCAATAGAGGTGACAATCTCGTCCTAACAAGAATACCAAATAATTTTTATGCTCAACAAATGTTGATCAACCTTATCATAAGATCTACAAATATATTTGGTGAATTTCATTTGCACTGATAGTCATAAAAACATTTCAACTTGGGCTGGGGATTTAGCTCAGTGGTTCTGCCGCCTGCCTCGCAAGCAGGAGGGCCTGAGTTCGATCCCCAGTACCAAAACAAACCAAAACAAAACATTTCAACTTGTCATTAAGTAAAATTACATGAAGGATTTTACCTTTCTGTTTAAAATTATTGGGAAAAGTAAAAGCATTAAAATAAGCTAAGTGATGGCAAATTAAAGTTTAAGAAGCAAAATGTTTTCCCAAAGATTGTCTTTGAAATTTACTTGTTTTCTTTTCAGAATGTATCTCTACATTCAAAAGCACAGAAACTTTTTTCTACATTGAAGCTAAGGACTATTTCAACTTTTAAGTAATTTATTTGTTTAGTTATTTTTTTATTAAAACCAATTATTCTGAAAATTACTAGCAAATGCTGAGTTTGTCAGGGCATCAGTCTCAATGGGCTAATTGGATTATAATCATTGTAAAAATAGAACCTGTAATAAAGGATAACCAGAAATTGAGAAATCTAAAAGGAAATTATCTGCTAATAATTGCCTTCCAATTTCTTATATAAATTTTACTACTGTGAACACTTTGATACACAGTCATGAGCATAGACCAGGAGTTTGGGCAGTGACAGACCCCACGGACAATGGCAGCCCCGAAAGATCATCCGACCTAGTCGTGTCTTAGCCATCATAGTCCGTGCAAATGCTCTCCTAGGTGTTTGTACAACAAAGTCATCTAATGACACACTTCTCAGGACACATCTTTTCTAAGCAATGCATGACTGTGTTGCCATACTTGATGCTTTAACTATTGATATTTATATAAATATTTGCACATATGTTATTATAATGGTTTACTTTTCCATGATACAAAATTATGTGAAGGAAATACCAAGCTACAGTGGAACAGTGCAGGTCTATGTGACTCTTTCAGATATCTCTTTATTCACCCAGCCCATTTCCTGCCTTGTTTGAGGCCAAATGAACAAATGTACACATTTTTATTTCAAATGGGCAAAATCTTTTTTTAAAAGTTTATATCATAGATTTATTTTGGGTACCTCTTTTCTTAAATTTTTGTAGAATTTTCAGGATCTCTTTCTAAGGCTAATGAGTTTGCTGGATATTCCATTAAAAAAAAACAAAAATAATACGTGTGTGTGTGAGCGTGTTTGTGTATTTTCTGCTGTTCTTCATGCACAGCCTTTCCAGTGACAATGGGGAGTGATTAGAATGGCAAGAAAAATCAACAAAGAATGTCAGAATCTCAGACATTCCACCTTATCTGATCTCAGGGTGTTTTAGAATGTGAATCAGATACCACACATTTTAGGAAATAATAGTATCTGAATCCATGAAAGGGTAAGTTAGTTTGGAGGAACTCAGGGTGTTCAGATTGAGGCTGAAATGTCCACCAGATCTGGGACTGTAAGGACATTGCAGGTTTGCAGTCAGAGCTACAATTTCTTTAAGAATATATTTGACAGAAATTGTAGCAGATGAGTCGAATACATGAACTCCATCGGTTATTTATTTTACATTTAGAAATCAACCCTCCAAACAGACCAGCTTTTGAAAATATTTGTACCATAAATTATCTCAAATGTCCTATAGTTCCTTCTGGTAGTGACACTCTCCAAAGTGATTTGTTATTCAGAAATTTCACTGGTGCATTCTATTAGCAATAATTTATGTTTGCCAATGAAACTTGAAGGGACAACTTGACACCTTGACATTTAATGCTGTGGCGAAGGGAAGTAAATTGGTGGTTTCATACTGCCTGTGCAACTATATTAATATATGCAGCTTTTGCACATATTGAACAATAACATTTGAATCCATAAACAAAACTAGGAAACAATGATTTAGAGGAACAAAGTCAATACTGAGTTATAACCTTGCTTTACAAATACATGTGGCCATATCTGTACATATTTATAAATATAATTTTCTTAATCTCTTCTCGAGTATGCCTAATCTGTTTGTAAATTAAAGGTAGATGTAAAAGAGCTGGTTTAAAGCTATTAATGAATATTTCCAATGTATTAAACTGTGGAGTCCTGTTTCAGAAAGGCTTGGCCTCTAAACTTCATGAAAGTTAACCTGACTTTTCAAATGGTTGGTTTATATATCTAGATCAATTCCACTATTGAAAAATAATAATGAGAAAAGAATCATCTCCTCCACGTTCAAAGGATGCTTCTTATATGTAAATATCACGTTAAATGTAAAAATTCCATGAGTATGAGTTTCATTTCTTCATTAAAGAATATAATCAGTGGGTGTTATATTTATGTGAGCAAAATTGTGAATAATCTTTGTTATTTTATTCCAACATACTTTCTCTTTCCCATTTTAATTTACTTGAGACTTGAAAGAAGAATACAACACTGAACACACATTAATTTAAATAGCTTCTAAGTAGGTTTTCCTTTTCTGGTTACTTGAAAAAGTTAGAATCACTTCTGGTAAATCAAGAATGAAAAGCAGATCCAAACCATTTCTATTATGCTTTAAAGAGTGTATTTAGAGATGTCAATCTTTCAAACCCTTTTCTCACAGTATGCAATTACTTCACTTGTAAAATTTAACCCAAAGGTTAACCAAATTTCCCTCTGAATATGTGAATGTTTATGTGCTTATTAGTTACAATCTACTGATGAGGAAATGATTCACTTTTTAGAAGAGGATGATGCTATCCAAAGTAAATTGAATTCGTTAGAAGCCTACCTTCACTTCCATGCGCTCTACAAGCTTGGCTTTTGTAGCAATAGAAAAACAGCAGCATTCTTCATTTGAAACCGGGCTAGGCTACTGCTAGGGCTGTAACTGCAACACTCTCTCTTGCTTCTGAGCCTCAAGGACAAGCTGAGGTCACAGAATATTGCCTACAATTCAGACAGTTCCAGATGCTGCTGAACAAGAGGATACTGCCAAATTCCTTCCAGGATCTTATTTTGTGGACCTTGATTTTGCAACATTGGAAGTATATTAGTTGGAATTTCTCATTCTTCACATTTTCTTTCAGCTCTAAATACTTAGCATACACAAGGACAACTTCCCTCCAAATGCAGAGACTTCAGAGCAGATTATAAAGCTGACATTAGAGAAGAGTGTAGAAGGCAGAAAAGAGCTGCCATTACTTAATCATCACAACTGATTATTTTATCATCATAGTATTTGAAATTTAAGCACCATGTTTTTAGCCGAACTGCTTTGGAAATTTTATATCACTTGAGAAAGGAATGCCAGGAGAAATAAAAAGCAGCCTTGGATCGGATTCCATAAATACATTGAAAAGTCTTACAGTATAAAATAGGAGTAGCCTGGCTCTGAAATGCCATATATTGCATCAAGAAAGGACAGGAGAGGGAGGGAGGGAGAGAGCGATAGAGACAGAGAGACAACAGACAGACAGAGAGACAGACAGACATAGACACAGAGAAAGATAGAGAGATCCTTTTATATTGGGCAAGAGAATCTTTAAATACCTAAACAGAGTGTAGAGATTTAAAAGAATATAATTTGGTTTAAAGTACACTAGCTATGCCACTATAATAGCTTAAAGAAATTATTCCCATGGAGTGAACATGATAAATTATGCTCAAAATTTATCAGAAGTTAACTAAGGACATTCGTATGTATGCTTTATATAAAGAGTCCACAGTATTGTTTGTTTGGGTCTACTATGTGAGACTTTGCATATATAAATATTTAAGAAGCAAAAACTACTGATTTCTCAGAAATTAAATTCAGAGACATTACTGATATTCTTTCTACTGCACACTAAAATCATTTAAAAAACCTTTCAGAATATTTGTAAATGCAAATAAGAGAATAAGAAAATAGCTTTGGAATAAAGGACAAGAATATCTATGCAATTGTGCCTTCATGGTTTCATGTTGTGTGTTCTCAAGTGTGTGTGCGCGCGCGTGTGTGTGTGTGTGTGTGTGTGTGCTCACATAGGCAGAAATAAAAGGAAGAGGCATGCAAAAGAGACAAAATAGAAGAAAAAGAGAGAGGGAGAAAAGAGGTAGAGAAGCAGGAAGAATGGAAGGAAGGGAGGGAGGGAGGGAAGGGGGGAGAAGGAAGGGAGGCTTACAGTTAAGGCTCTTGTTTATGGAAAGTTTAGATTAAGGGTTCCAAACAAGCTACTTGGTATAGGAGATACTTTATTCTCTCATTTTCTTTCATTATACTAGATTATCTTCAATTGGTGTAAAAAATTCTTCTCTTAAAATGCAAATGAAGTTTGTAAAGGGATAGATAGGAAAGAAACCTAAAGATCAGCCTATTTCCCAGAAAGTTGGAGTCACATGACTGATAAAAACTATCAGAATTACAGCTATTTGCTTTGAGTAGCTGTTAGGTACTAAGAACTGTTCCAGAGTGGATATACAGTATAGCAGTTGTAATCTTCCCAAAGACTTTGTAAGAAAAATGATTATTCTCATATTAGAAATGAGACTAATGATCAAAAAGGAAAAGCAGATTTCCAGGATACAGGACAAATAAATGAGAACCAGGCTTGGATTTAAGATCTTACTGCGTCTGACAGTCAGTCCACTTAAAGTCACATATCAAGGGCAGGAGGAGTTGGATACCTTGTGTTATGTTTCCATAGAGTATTTTAGCTGAGCACAGGGGTCAATGTCACTGGCATTCAGGTAACATGAAGTTGAGGACAGATCATGATATAAATGAAATTATGTCCTCCCAAGGCCCACTATAAAATGTCGTCTACTTACAGGCAGCATCCTCTGGTATCTCCTCAGCAATTTTGAAATTTTGCCGTGATTTGGATAGTGTTTAGCTAAGACTTAGGTGTTAGGAGTTTGGTCATGGGGTAATGGTATTAGGATGGGATAGGACCTCGAGCTCAGAGGCCCTGAATCAGATAAAGGCTGCCTCCAAAGGGAATGGAGGCCATTCTCAGGCTGTTTTAGGTGAAGCCTGTTATAGAAGCCTGAATTTGGCTTCCCTCACTCATCCTCTGCAGTGGTCCATATCTCCCCTCGAAATCCCAGCATTCTCCATGGGTCCCTGGTCAAAGGTTGTTTGCACTTCCTGCCACTGAAACTGTGACCTAAATAGACTTGTTTTCCTTACAAAGTTAGATTCTCTCAGATATTTTTTCATAGTAACAAAAAGAATCAGATTTAGGAAGCAGCTATGATACTTTAACAAGCGCCAGGTACCTGATGAAGAAAGAATCTTAGGAAACAAACCTGTTAGAAAACAAAAATAAAATCACATCAGTAGCAATGGTATTAGCATGGAAAACTGGAACAGAAAGGAAGAGGATGGGGGAAAGCAAATGATTTGATACAGATTCTTTAGTACAGAATGGGGGCCATTTTTTACAAATTGCCAATTGTTATATAATGGTCCTTTAGAGTTAATTTTATACACTGTAATTTAAAAATCTAAAAAATGGTTTTAGGAGGTTTTTTTCAAATATAATGCATATTACTGATCCACAAGAAATTCTTTTCAAGTATAGAAAGGCAGTGTTAATCAAGCTTTGGAGACTTTGAATGTTAAAAAATGGAAAATTCTGTTTTCCTATAACCTTAATAAAGGAAACATATGATGCTAATATTATTCGTTGCTGATTATCTTCAAAGGTCTAAATTAATGGCTGGGTTCCTTATGGAAAATGTTTATGAATTCAGAGCTGGTGTAAAGGTCTTTTCAAGTCAACAGGTAATATTTAATTTTGCATCAGCCTGCCAATTGTAATGCACTGTTGGTCTGTGTTTTCTCATTGCAGAAGCAAGATTATATATAGCTATATTGATGAAAATGGGAAGAAAAAGATGTAAGGGCAGTGGTTCATGGTCATAAAAGTTAGAGAATGAATAGCAATAGCTAGAGCCTAAAACACAGTAACTTCCCCTAGTGCATCAAGAAAATAAAACAATGCTTTTTCCAGTCAAGGGTTTCTACTATGTGAAGATAAATGATTATAATAACATTCAGCATTTTCAACCAGAGATCACACAATATTTTACAAACCACAGTTTGTCATAGTTTCTAAATGGAATAAAATTATGGGCTCAGGATCAGGTGGAAAACTTAAGTAGAGTAAGATGTTCTATTTCATAAAATAAAATTATACCTCATCTTTCAGAAGCCTGTTGTCTCTGGAGTAGCTTCTTAATAACAGCATTGAAAATAGCTACACCTTTGTTCAGTCGCTATATTGGATAGTATATAGTTGCATATTTTATTTGGGGAGTTATTAAAATATAAAGGAAATGGATGTGCAGTTGATAAAAAGCTACAAAAAAGTATTCATACTATGATGTCATGGTTCTACTTTTTAAATGAAATTTTTCCTATATGTATACATGGAAATGTTTGCATATATGGTCTGAAAATGTATGCAGCAGTGTAAACTCAGCAGTGATTACCTCTGAGAGGTCCACTAACATGTGATTTTCAAAAATGCACTTTTATTCATCCACATTTTTATAATCACATATATTACTCGTATCATGAAGAAGTATAAAATGATCCAGTATTTATAGCAGTTATAGTTAAACATAGTTTTAATCATTACTTTGCATAGTGATACAATATTAACATTTAGAAAGGAAAGGTATAAGCCTTTTAATCCTTATGATGTCATTACGTTAAACCCAAAAGTGCCTTCACAGCATCTTAGAATATGTCAGCTAACGACATTTTTGTTTTGAACATCTCCATCATTTCTTTATTAAAGTGTATTGTCTAGGAAATTGAGTTACAATTTTTTACTGTAGTCCTATAATTCTCCTTTCCTTGTCCATTTCTAAATGTCATATACCTTTTCCTGGAGGTGCACAATGCAAGTCATAAACATTCAGTTATAAAATATCTCTTACATGGCAAGCACACCTTGGACACATTACCTGAATCATTCTACTAATTTCCATAACAACTTTATGGCTGAGAATTTGGTGTTTTCATTTTGGAGATGAGACAGACAGGATGATATATGAGATAACAGTCCAAGGTCAGACATGTAACAAATGTCAATACCAAACTTTAAAAATTCTTTTATTCCATTTAAATGCAGGTATTTCCACTGCACCATGTAAAATTACCCTAAGAAGTTAGTCAGAGGGACAGGCAATCCATTCCAAGCTTGAAAACTTACAGAGATGCATTCATATATTAAAAGATACCACACGGTTAATTTCAAATCTTCTGGGATTTCTTTCTGATGCCATAGAACTTGAATTTTTAAACATCATGCTGGCCACGTCATTAACAATGTAAGAATTTGGCAGAACTTCTTGGCTAAAAGTGTCTCATGGTAAGGCCTTTTAAAGATAGTTTAGAAAATAAAAGCAACTTGTGATTTACACACCCAAGGAAAGTATTTTGTGTATAATTCTGTGGATATTTATTCCCCATCTATCCATCATCCTTCTTTCCTCACTGGAAGACTGGCAGACAGAGCAATACCTAATCAAGATGTACCTGTCTATATGCTGGCCATATTTCTTCTAAGATACTTCATCTATCCAGATGACTAAGAAATTTTCCTAAGTTTCCAGCCACCACTTTGCAGGTTATTTATCCTTCTACTTTCTTTCAAATTGTGTGTATCAGATCACACTCTTGCAATTGTCTTTGGGTTTTCTTTCATTTGATAATTTCTTTGGATACCATACCTCCCCACCCCCGTCTCACCCAAATTCCTAGGCTGTGACCTTTCTGTATTGCTTTTTGATCATCCTTTGCTGATGCACTATAATGAACAAAGAAAACAAAAACAAAAACAAAACAAACAATAAAAACACAGTACTCTTGTACAGTCTAAGGCTGGGGCCACAGTGTGCTTCAGGCTCCACTTTGCTTAAACTGGATTTGATCCCAGGTAGTAGAGGCTGTACAGCAGGTCTGAGAAGCTTTTTTTATGATTCTCAAGGACTTTTGGGGAGCCAACTCTCATTCTAATGCCATAGCCCTGGGCTCAGGAAATTACTGGAAAAGGCACTTTAGAGTATGGGGGCTGGAAGCATTCGTTAAAACCTACAAGGCTGTGCCCAGGCCTGACTGAACGATATATCACCCTTGCTGTGTTTCATGTTGTATAATATGAATGTAACACTGATAACACGGTGGGATCTTGATGCAGTATCTATTCAATTCTCCTTGAATGGTTAGACATGGAAGGGCCAGCTGAGCTTTCTGAGCAGGAGAGGATTCTCTTTCACTGAGATGTTGACATACCTAGCTGTGAACACCTAAGATGAGGATCTCAGGGGTGCACAAGAATGCATCATTGCGTCTACTTTAGCAATGCTACTGACCTCTTTTGGCCTATTCTGCACGGTCTTTTTGTGACCTCTTCTTACGAAAATAATTTTGCTTTCACCTAACTAACTATACCCATGTTGATTTCCCATCCAGCTGAGCTTTGTTCTTAATGATTTTCAAAATGACGTTCAACAATTTGGCGAGAATGGCATAGATATTCTGTGTTAGGGTTTATGTTGGGATGTAGGTGGGCTTTGGAAGGTGACTGGATTAGGCGCCTTTATAGCTGGCTTGCTGCTAAAAGGTGGGGTGCAGTGCAAAGAGGTGGGTCACTGTGGGTGTGGCCGGGAAGGGTTTGTCTCTCTTATCTCCTCCCTCCTAACCCTGTTTGGCCATGAACAGCTGTTCTCTGCCAGCCTCCTCTCCTGCCCTGTCCCTCAGTGGAGTCCCCTGACTACTGAGACTTCAGCAAGAAATTACCTGTTTCCTTAAATTGTGGGGCGAGGAAAATGACTCAGACAGGCTCAGACTCATGGTGGTAAAATTCTTTGAGGAAAGAAGGTGTTACTTCTGCGCTGCTAAATTTATTCCACACATGTTGAAGTGTGGACATAAGTAAAGCACTGGGATATGTTTTTAAAAGATTTTCGGTGGAGCAAAAGGCTATACCAAGAACTTTTGGAAAATGGACCTCTGATGGATTCAAAATGTTTGTAATGACTAGTTTTTAGTAATGCTGTGGTGGAAAAGATTGAAAGGATGCTGAAAAAAGGAATGCCAACATAGCTTAGACAGGGCTAAGGAATGGGGTGCATTATTGACAGTAATCCCTGAGTAACAAGAAAATCGGTTGTAAGGCTTTACAGGATCTTGGAGAAGCAAGGAGATTCAGGAGCAGTGGCATGAATAAACAACCCAGAAAAGGTCAAGGACTTGCCCAGAGCTCCACAACTTGGTAACAGAAGAGTTTGGTTTTGAACCCTTGCCTCTTGACCCAAAGTCATGCTGTTTGCAGACCCTGTTCTCACTTCTGGGTTTCCATCCATGTGGAGATTCCTCAGGGAAGGCACACTGACTTACTCCCTTACACAAACTCTAAAATTATGTATCAGAAGAATATTTAAAAAAAAACATTTCCCATAACATGAGTTATAGCATCAAGCCCCCCAAATACAGCATTCTTTTGTGCTTTTTCATGTAATAAAATGCACACAACAGCATGATGAAAATTCATATTTTTGGCTTTAACCCACACCCAAGAGTTCCTGGCTGATAGTATGAATGAGTGCTCAAATTCAGTTAGTAATTCATTTCCTAGATGTTGCATCAGCCAGAGGAAGGGATGTTATTATACATCCACAGGAAAAAATGTATTGTTTGCAGTTCACTCCGATGAAGATAGTACTTTCAGTAATTCACGAAGGAATCATATTTCACTGTGGTGTCTTTGCTAAATTCTACTCTTAAACACATTTAGCGTTCCTGAACTGTCACCTTCATTCTCTCTAATATGCAGTTACCAGAAGTGTTTTATGTGCCAATTTTTATTTTATTCTAATAACATTAATTTGTACTGTCCATTTAATCCAGTTTAAAAATAAACATTAATATACATTCTCCTTACCATATCCTATTTTTCTAGATATGCCCAATCCAAATATATCTGCAAAATAATATTCTTCTGAAAACCTGAAAGTTGCAAAGACTAATATAACATCCATGCACCCACCTTTCTTCAATTAAAACATACACAAAGCCTATCACTTTGATATATATTTTTTCAATATTTTTTTACAGAAATTAAAGTTGAAATCCTTACATTCATCTACCTAGCTCTATTTTTATATCCTTAGACACAATTACCATGAATTCGAATGGTAGCATACTCCTCTTCATATACTTTCCCAACCATGTAAATAGATTTACATTTATGAAAATCCTGTCCTTGTAAATTACACACATGCAATCATTTGTAACTTCTTTATTTAACATCTGATTTTTGAGATCTCTAAGGTTTGCAAAATATATATGATGTATAGTATTCCATGTGGTTTCTGAAAAATACTATAATAAATTTTGAGTTTTTTAACCTTTTTCTTCCAATTCCTACATATTATAAATAAGATACAGATAATATCCTTGTGAATATCTGTCTAGGTTGTGTAAGAATTTACTTACAAATGAGATATCTTGGTGATAAGGTTATATGTCCACAGATTTATTGGATTATATTCGCTTGTTCTTTAAAAAAGTTGAACTAATTTATGCTTCCACTAAAATTATATGGAGTGTCTGCTTTCCTACTTTATTTCTTTTTCCAAATTCTATGGCAAAATTTTTCAATGTTTTCTAATCTGGTGAACACGAAATTGAGTTGGACTGTGTTGTAAAACTGTATTATACTGTTTCCTGGGAAGATTCATGAGATTATTCTGGTTCTTCTCTGAACTGCTTTATCCATTATATATCTATATATTATTGGCCTTACTTTTATATGAAAACATGTATTTAAGTATCCTGATACCTATAATTTTATGTACAGTGTATTTTCTACCATTCTAACTTTATGTGATTTGTAAGATAATTTTAATTTTGATAACCATTCATTATTTTTATTATTGTTTTACAAATTTTTCATAAAGTTTTTTCTAGTCATATTAAGAAAGACACTGGCCTTTCTGCCTGTTCTATAAGGTTTTGAGCTTTTTACATGTTTAATATGTTTATGAGTTTTTACTTCTATATGGAAAGATGGTTGATCCAGCCCTTCCCCGACTCATCTGTAGTCTCTCCTGCGTATCGGGATCCCACGAGTGGACCATGTTCTATTTTCCAGGTCACTCATATATCTTATCATACATGAGCACTACTTGCTCATTCAGAGAAGGATATATATATATATATATATATCCTTTCAAGATGCATTTGAATTTATCTCACATTGGAAACCCATGCCTGAATCATTTCTATGCTTTACCGTTATTAAATATTTATGGCTACAAATTTCACTCCATTATTCCCTACTCATTTGTGTGTCTTTTATTTGTCTGTGTGCATATGAAATATGGTTTAACGCTGACGCACATTAAGGAATTTTATGAACAACAATTTGATGCTCAATTCCAAGCTTATACTTCCAAAGTTTCCCCGAAAACTATCATCTTTTGAGCATATGAAATAAATCTCAGTATACTTTCTTGTACTACTATGAACACCTTCTCGTTACATACTAAGCCTTCATCAAAGTCTTCCAAGCTTTAGAGATAAGTTTAAACCTCTTGACAAGTCAATGAAGCTCTTGGTAATATAACACCCTCTGCTACACTACATCTCTGCAACAAATCTGTTGTTCGAAGCTTTCTCACCTCATTAATGCACAACTCATTTTCAAAATTCAGTAATTGTTTCTCCAGAAAATCGGGATGACTCTGTCCAATGCCCAATTTGCTGACCCATATCACATTAACTGATCCTTTGTTAATCTTTTAAGCATATCTGCTTGGTTTTAAAAGGCAGAAACATAAATTTACCTTTTTAATTTTTATATATTCTGTATTCCATGATCATTTTTAAGTGGTGGTGCCATATTTACTATAATATGACCAATGTTTATTTATTACTGAAAAGAACAGCATGCATATTGGAGTATATAAGGATGGATAATGTACTACCATTCTACTTACAGTCTAATAAGGGATACAGATATCTTTATATAAAATTAATTAACAGAACACTTTAAAAATACAGTTATTTAGGGCCAGGGATTTACTCAGTGGTGCCACTGGCTGCCTAGCAATGCAAGGTCCTGAGTTCTATCCCTGGTACCAAAAAAAATTATTTCACCATGAAAATAAGAATCTCATATCCTATGTGTAACCATAACCATAAAGAAGATGAAAAAAATCAGAAAATGCAAGAAAAGCAAAACAGAACAAATTTTAAGGTAATTACCTTTAAAAAAATTATTGGCTTTATGATACAGATACTTTCAATCTGTATGCATATAAGTAGGTGTATGTATATTTTAGTCATAAATATATGTAACTATAAACATAGATACAGACTCAGACAGAGACACAGAGACCAAGAAACAAATAGATACTGAGAGACAGAGGAAAGAATGAAAATTCTAATATTTCCCTACATAAATAAAAGTCTTATTTTAATAACCACAGACAAATTTAAATTTCAATATTCCCTTATACATTTAACAAAGCCCATACTGACAAATTATTTTTTCAGTGAGAGATTTTGGTACAATTACCATATAATGATAAGGACTTTTTAAACATTACTAAATACTTAAAAATATACTTCTTACCATGAAATTGCTGAGTCACATATTATGAATTTTTTTTAATTGATATATAATGTCAAATTGCTTTCCTGAAATTTTGTGAGAATTCAAACTTCATTGATAGCATATTGAAGTGCACTCAACAGTATAAATTCTAGAGGATTAAAGTTTAAATATAATGAAAATAATTTTAAGTATTTTATCCACCAGGGATTCATTTTTATATAAAATATGATGTCAGGATATGTGTTGCTAGCCAATTAATTATTCCACTGCCATTTATGGATTAATCCATTTGGTCCTCTTACCTGTTTAAAATCCTACTAAAGATTCATTATTAAAGTAATTATGCATAATTTTCTTTGCTTTTAGTGTCTCATCACTCAGGCATTGACCTAGCCATATACTTTGTTATTCTGATGCTGTTTCATTTCTTGTGCATGCATAAACTTTTAATGATTGTGAAAGAAAACTCCTATGACTCACTGTCTTAATTTTGAATGTGTATGTTCCCAAATGATATTTAAAATTGTTTTATTAGGTTTATTATATATTTCCAAAGATACATTTGGTTTAATAGGGTCTTATAAGTATCTGTTAAAAGAGGAAATGTTGAAATCTGTATTTTCAAAATTATATTCATTTTCATTTTTATTTTAAATTCCATAGAAAATTAATGTATTGCCCTACCTATAAATATCAAAGAATTTATTTTAGCATATTACTTAAAGTTTTATATATTTGTTATTATATATGGCTCCTTGTTTCTATTTAATTTGAGGTATTTGTTATTAGTATACATGACAGTTTGATTTCTCTCACTTTGCATCAAGCTATGCTAATGTAGCCATAAAATATAATAGGTTTTTATTTGGTTTTCTTGGACTTCTAAGAAAAAAGTTATATCATTAACAATTCATTTTTATTTTCCTCTTTTGGCTATAAATTTACTCATTTTCTTTTCCTGAATAATTACATTAGAGATTTCAGGATGACATTTAAAAAAAATAATGGCTGTAATGGTGAACTTGATCTTGCTCCTAAATTAAATGGAAACATCTTTAATGCTAAGTCATTTTACAAGGCTTACTTCAGCCTTGACTAAAGACCTAATATATTAAGGAAGTATGCAGGTTATTTCACCATTCTACTGATGTTTTTTGTTGTTTTACTTAAATTGTTTTAGATATTTTTCTGACTCAATTTGTTTTGAGTGTTTGAGGTTTTTTGTTCTATTTTTTGTTGCTTGTTGTTCTGTAATGCATTTTTTACACTTTTGTGCAAATACTATTTCCCAAAGAGTTTTATATTTAAGGATGCATGGCAAATATTGATATTTGGTCAATCATCTATTAATAAGATCCTACTGAATTTTCTCTCTTGACCTACTGATATGGTGCATTATATTAGCAGATTTTTTTTTTACTATTGAAAGATCCTTTTAAAATACATTGATGGATTTTGTTGCTTAAGCTTTAATTAGAATTTTCAGTAATTAACGTGTGCGATTACTTTTAACTTTTATTATACTATACATTTCAGACTCTGGCACTCTATAGATGATATCAGAGAAGGGAAACTATAAAATAGCAACAACTTCTAAAATTGATTGTTTTAATATGTTCCTTGAAATTCACCAGTAAAAAAGAGCCCATCACTTTATGGGAAAAATTCTTCCAATATAAAGTGTTTATGAAATACTCCCACCTGAAATATAGGCCACCAGAGTTCATTTGGAAAAAGATTTTATGTGTTTACTCCTTTTATAAAAACAATAAGAGTAAAATCATTCCAGTTAAGAAAAAGAAGTGAGCAAATATATAATAAAAATGGAACTTTTCAGGTTCCAAAAGAACATGAAGTCAGTCTTTCCCAAAGTCACTCTGAAGATGCAAGGATGTAGAGATCATAATTGTACAATTAGAAGAACAGATATTTCCAGTTATGTGAGTTCATGAAGATCCATTCATTTTGTACATCCAAACCACCACGACTGTGATGAACCACATAGTATGGTGATACAAGATTTCCAAAATATTCTAATTAAAGTATGTCAACACCATATCCTTGTTAGTTCCCTCATTAATATAAAAATGTTTCACCAAAGTATTCAAAGAAAATGTAAGCTTTGGTACTCAATTATCACTAACATGTAAAAATATAGAGAGATATTATTTCTTTCCTGTGGATGCACACAATATCTTTATCTTCTAGTGCCTAGTACCCAATAGGAGAACATAGGACAATACAAAATACCACGGAAACATCAGGCTCTGCTAAAAGTGAATATTTATATTTCCAGTGCATGAAAAAATGAGTCAGAAAAAAACAATATTGTAATATAAGAAACGAAGAAAAAGTTTAGTATCAGAAAGGCAATCAAAGGACTTGTAGAAGTATGAGTGAGAGGCTGTAGGTGCTGGGAATGACAAAAAGGCAGCGTGGTGAACAGATCCACCAGGGGACAGGGACTTATTTCTATGGCCTCTGGTCCACTGCCCTCACTTGCTTTCCCTGAAAGGCTGGGCAAGGCAGGCTTTCAAAGGGAAAGCCAAGCATCTGTAATTACCAGTTCTGATTAGGAACACACTGAATACAGACAACTCTTTGCTTCAAACATAAATTGTTTCAGTCAGAAGCTACAGTGGATCAAATGTAGCTATGGAAGAGATCAGAAGCCCACCTAATGTTGCTTTTTTGATTCTAATTTTGAAATGAAAATATTATCAAAGCACAGGAAAACATTGCATTATTTGGTAAAACAAAAATGGACTCAACAATCAAGTTGGAAATGGGAATTGGTGTAGATTCAGAAAGTAGTCTAGTGGCTCTCATTTGGCCAAATAAAAAATGTGATTAACAGAAATAAAAGACATAAAGAGAGTTAATTAAAATTTATTTTAATCTTTAAGTCTTGAAATATGTCTGGAATTCTCCTCTACATTATATTTGATAAAGCATATAGAATAGTATTATCTTTAGTCAACATGTCAGAATATTAAAGCCTCAGAAATCAAAAGCAACTCATCACTGGTCACTCTGTCAGCCAATCTCAGAGTTTAAATCAGAATCAACCCTATTATATATTGTAGTTTTATTTTTATGTGCTTTTATTTCCCATGTTCAAATAGTACTCAAAATATTAGCCATTATGCCAAAAATGAATCCACAGAGAAAGAAGTTAGGAAAATAATACCATTCACAATCAAGGAAAATTAAATACATAGGAATTAACCTAACATACAAAGTGAAAGATCTCTAAAATGAAAACTACAGTATTGTGCACAAGGAAATGGAAGACGATGTTAGAAGATAGAAAGACACCCCCTCCACCAGGACAGGCAGAACCCACATGGTCCAAATGGCCATACTCTCCAAACTGAATGCAATCCCAGTAAAAATACCAACACTCCTTACAGAACAAAAGAAAACAATCCTAAAATTCATATGGTACCAGAAGAGATCTAGAGCAGCAAAAGCAATCCTGGATTAAAAAGAGCAAAACAAGAGGCATCACAATCCCAGGTTTGGAATTACACTGTAAAACTACAGTTTTAAAAATAGAATAGAAGATCCTTATCCCAATCTGATAAAAGGCATCCATGACAAACCAACATCCAACCTCTTACTAAATGGGAAAAAACTGAAAGCTTTCACTCTAAAATCAGGAATAAAATAAGTACATCCACTATCACCACTCTTGGCCAATATAGTTCTGGAAACTTCAGTAAGAGCAACTAGCAGAAAGTAATAAAAAGAATATGGATAAAAAGGAAAAAATTAAATTGTAATTATTTATTGATTACATGATCCTCTACATAGAAGATCCCAAAAAGTCTACTAAAAGAGTGCTTGAATTAATAGTCAAATTTGGTAAGACCAAAAAGTCAATACACAAAAATCAATACCATTCCTGTACATGAATAACAAACTCAATGAGAGAGAAATTAGGGAAACCACACCTTTCACAATAACATCAGGAGAAATGGAATACTTTGGAATCAATCTAACCAAGGAAAGGAAAGACCTCTATACTGAAAACTACAGTAGTCTGAAAAAGGAAATGAAGAAGTTATCAGGAAATAGAAAGATCTCCCTTTTCTTGGATAGGCAGAAAAAATACAGTGAAAATGGCCCCAATTCCAAAACTGTTAAACAGATTTAATCCAGTCCCAATCAAAATACCAATTATATTCCTCAAAAAACTAGAGAAAACAATCCTAAAACTAGAAGGGACCTATAATAACAAAAGCAATTCCAGGCAACAAGGGCAAGGTGGGGGGGCATCATAATCCCCAATTTGATGTTATACTACAAAGCTACTGTGTTAAAAACAGAATACTATTGGGGGGAAAAACAGACTTGAGGATAAATGGAACAGAGTAGAAGGTGCAGAATCAACTCTGAGAACACTTAGCTACCTTATCTTCGGCAAAGGGTCCAAACACCTTCACTGGAAGAAAGATAGCCTCTTTAATACATGGTACTGAGAAAACTGGATTTTCACAGGCCAATGATTGAACCTAGATCAATATTTTTCACCATCAATAAACTAAAATAGAAATGGATAAAGATCTAAATATTAAAACAGAAACACTTGATCTTGTGAAAGGTAGAATAGGTAAAATTCTTAAAGATATAGATATAGACAAAGACATATGAACAAACCCCAGTTGCACAGAAAATAGCACATCAATAAATGAGATCATATCAAATTTAAAAGCTTTTGCTCAGCAAAAAAACCACCAACAGAATGAAGAGAGAACTCACAGAATGAATATATCCAGAACTGAAAAAAAATTAGACCCCCAAATTTAAAAACCCAATCCAAAAATGGGCATCTAAAATAAATAGACACATCTCAGATTAAGAAGTACAAACAACAAGTAAATATATGAAAAAATGTTCACCAACACTGGGCATTCAAGAAATGCAAATTAAAACACCAAGATTCCATCTCACTACAGAAGAATGGTTAGCATCAAGAAATAAACCAATACCAAATGCTATTAAGGTTGTGGAGAAAATGGAACCCTTCTCCATTGTTGATGGGAGTGGAAATTGGTACAATCACTATGGAAATCAATACAGAGATTCTTTAGAAAACTAAAACTAGAGGTTCCATTTCACCCAGCTAGTCCCCATCTAGGTATTTTCCTGTAAGACTTGAAAGCTTCATACCACAGTAATACATGCATACCCATGTTTATTTATAGCAGCACAATTCATAACAGCTAAATCTTGGAAATGTCCCATATCCCCATCAACAGACGAAAAAAGAATATGTAGTATTCATATATAATGGAGTACTACTCTGCCAGAAAGAAGGATAAACTTGAGGCATTTTTTAGGAAAATGGATGCATCTCGAAACCATTAAGTGAAATAAATCAGACATACAGGTTTAAATATGGTATTGTTTTTCTTGTGTTAGAAACCCAATGTGAAAAGAAGGAACAAAATCAAAGATAGATATATGGAAGCAGGAACAATTTGTTCACATGGAAGGGGAGCAAAAGAGAGGCGAAAGGGGGAAAGGAAGGAAGAGGAAAGAGATTTTATGAACAAAGAGAAAATGAGGACAAATGGAAAGAGAGCTTTTGTAAATGGGGAACAAAAGAAGGGATAAGGGAGGGGAGGAGAATGGGAATAAAAGAGAATTAAGGCATATCATGTACAGGTACAGATTCCACATGGTGAATATGATCATTCTATATGACAAACATGCACAATAAACAATGAAGATAAAAAGAAAAAGCAAAGCAGGAAACATCACAGTCCCAGATTTTAAGTTATACTACAAAGCTACAGTAATAAAACCAGAACAGAAACATTTATGTGAATCAAGAGAACAAAGCAGAGGATCCAGAAACAACTAAGACACATTCAGCCACCTGATTTGTAACAGAAAGGCAAAAAAATGTGTGCTACAAGAAAAATAGCCACTTTAGCAAAAGGTGCTGGAAAACTGGCTGTCCACATTAGAAGATCAAAGCTTGATGCAAATTTCTTAACATATAAAGAAAGAAAATCAAAGTGTTCAAATGTTTAAGAATCAATATAGATCTAAGAATTAGCAAAGAAACACAACCTGTTGAAAGATAAAGTGGATGGCAGAGCTTTTGAAAGTGCAGAAGCAAATTAAAGATGCAAAACCCAAAAGCTCTGATGGACAGTTTGTACCACAGACCTGTCCATGGATTAACAATCTTCCAAAAAGTTTCTCTAGACCATGAAAGTGAAGAAAGTGAGGGTGAATCCAGAACCATTCAGAAGGAGAAAAAAACATCTAAAGAACCAACCCTTGAATTTATTTTGAAAAAACTGAAGGAAAAACATGTTGAGAGATGCCTTCCAGAAGATATCAAGAAAATGACAAAAGATCATTTGGTTGAAGAGAAAACTCTCCAGAAAAGTCTTCTTTACTATGAAAGTCAATATGGAAGCCCAGGATCTCCCTCCACCAAAAGAAGAGGTCAGATGTCACAGCCAATCATAGGAGAAACCACATTGTTTTGAAGAAATCAAGGAAGAAGATAAAATAGTTAAAATTCTTGAAGTCATAGGTACAGCCAAAGACAGAATAGAATCCCAATTTGCACAAAAAATAATATCAAGAATCAACAAATGAGAAAAAACTTCTGCACAGCAAAGGAAACAACCAAGAGAGTGTAGAGACAACCTACGGAATGGGAAAAAAAATTGCCAGCTATACCTTGAATAGAGGATTAATATCCAAATACATAAAGAACTCAAAAAAATTAGACTGCAAATTTAGAGGCCCAATCAAAAAATGGAAAACTGAACCACAAGGATCCAACATGGAGGACAGTGAAGACACATTCACTGAAGACCAGTATTGTAAATAGGGAGAAACTGACATACCCCTTGGGATGAATAGCCATGATCGATATTCCAAGTTCTCCAGGTCATTCATCACCAAAGTCTTGCACGACAATCATGGCATTGAGCAACAGTGGCACCAAGAAATGATCATTTCCCTTGAGTCAAAATACTGGTTTTGGAAAACGACCACCACTTCACGGCATTAATGTACTCAGCTCAGTAGACTAAAGCAACAAGGCACAAGAAGAGAGACCAATCTATAGTCTGCATCTCTGGGATGAGAAATTGGTGAGGAGCAGGCACAGCATATGGAAGACAGCCAGCTCCAGGAGCCACGGCTCAGTGCAATCTGTCATGATCACTGCTGGGATGCTGGCAGCAAAGGAGCTGGTGAAACAGCAGGGGAGTTATCCAGAAAGCCTGCCCTCATAACCCTCAGCAAGCCCTTCCATGCTGTGCAGCTCCTAAGCAAAGTAAGTGCTTGGGAGCCAATGAGGAAGCCACAGTGGAGAAAATGGATTAGTTGGAAAACTATTGGACTAAAAACAGTGAAGATGAAAACAATGTGAGGATGAAGAATTAAGAATTAAGAAGCAGTAGGAGTCAGACTTGTCAGAACTAAGTGATCATTTGGATTTAGAAGGTTAAGGAAAACAGAAGAGCAAAAGACTCCAAGTTTGGGCTGGGGATTTAGCTCAGTGGTTCCATCACCTGCCCTGCAAGTGCAAGGATCCGAGTTCGATCCCCAGTACCAAGCCCCCCCCCCAAAACCAAAAAAACCCAAGTTTGAAGTACTGAGTGGATAGTAATGCTGCCATTATCTGCATATGGAAGATAGAGTTTGGAGCCAGTAAATGTGGATCCATACTCAATCCCAAGCCTTTTGGCTTCATATCCTCTGTGGCTTTTGTTTAAAAAATACTTTTTGTAAGTCCATTGCTTGGCAATCCCTATGTATTGTTTTTACTTTGGCCCAGGCAAAAGACAATGTTTCTAAGTTCACAAAAAAAAAAAAAAAAAAAAGGGAAACTGAAATGTATAGTCACTTCTCAGAAGTACAAATGACCATTGTGAATAAAATGTTCAAC
>NW_004624736.1:15107318-15142551 GCF_000247695.1 Heterocephalus glaber | reverse complement strand
AGGGGAAAGGAAAAAAGGGAAAAGAAAAAATATGAGAAAAGGAAAAAAATGGAAACAAAGTCTTTGCAAATAGAGAAGGATGGAAAGGGTGAAGGGAGGGCAAGGGAAGGGGAAATAAAAAAGAACGAAGACACTCATGTAATGGTATAAGAGCCCAATGATGAATGTAACTGTATTTTATACCGAAAATGTACCAATAAACTAAAAAAGGAAAAAGAAAAGAAAAAGATGCATCATGTAAAGGTACAAGTTCCCAATGAGAAATGTAAATGTGTTGTATACCTAAAATGTACCAATGAAAGAATTTAAGAAAAAAAAAGAAAACATGGTATTTATACACCACGAAGCACAGCTTTGCTATAAACAAGGATAACTGAAGTCATTTGTAGAAAAATGGATGCACCTTAAATCCATAGTTTTAAGTAAAATAAATCACTTAACCTTAAATATTAGATGGTTTCCCTTATATGAGAAACCAAAAGTATAAATAATGAGCATGACCACCTGCGTGCATTTGTATTTATCTAATTATATTTTTGGAAATATAAAATGCACATAATTCAAATTTCCATATGTTTCAAAATTGTTGGTTTTATTTTATTTGACAGGGTGAAAGTTAAGTACAAATCCAAGATGCTTGGATTCAAACCTTGATTCTACTATTTACTAGTTTTATGACCTGAGGTAAAATAATTTCCTGAGTCTATTTATGAGTCCTATAAATGATAATCATGATACTTCTCTCATGGAGCTTTAAGAGATTTAAATTTGAGAAATTAATATGCTTAAGAAAAAGTCTGATATATTCTAAATATTTAACAAATATTAGTCACTATTAAAATTGTTTCATTAACTAAAGCAGCCAGGTTTCCGTAGTACCTCAGAGATTTAAGATAATAGAAGAAGGAAGATCTCCAGGGTATAGACTGATTTAATTAACCTGAAAAAAATGAGATACTTGGAAAATGTATTCTCTTAATTCTAGGTCACCTAAACACATCCACACCAGAACTATGGAAAACAAATTCATTATATTATTCTTCCTATTATGTTGGCAGCTTGACTTTTCATAATTTTTCAACCTTTGAAATATATCTCTCAACAATATAATGCAAAAATTGGTTTGCTCTCCAAAAAATGCCAGCATAGTATTAACTTTTTATTTTTGATTTTTGCAACTTAAAGAGTACTAAGCTGATAATCCATTCTGA
Source organism: Heterocephalus glaber (assembly GCF_000247695.1). Next base: position 15,141,340 of record NW_004624736.1, on the reverse strand, counting down.
AAAGGTTCGATAAAACCTCCATAAGACATTATTCAATAAATAATTATGTAGCCAATTTTCAATACTTTAGCATACTTCAGCAGGGTGTACAAAACATGAGTTGTAAGAGAATCAATGAGAAATAAGTTTAAACTGAACTATGCAAGTTGCTAACAAGAAAAGCCTTATTTCCATCCCCATTCTGTATATCACCTCTTGCTTTTCCACTGTGCTCAAGTTATCTTGGCTACCCACTGCTTCTGCCTGGATCTTTCCTCTACCAGAAGTGCCCCCTTCCCATACTTGCCATGTGATAGGTTCCTCATCATAAGAGGGAGAAACTGATATAATGGATATCAAATGTCACCTCTTCTGACAGGCACTTTCAGACCACGCTAAAACATCTCTATCATGCCGTAACTTCTTTACTTTATTATTTCCTTATTTCAAAGGCTGTCAAAATAGTTACTACTTATTGGATTTTAATGTATCTATATTATTAGATTCAGAACTTCATGAAGATAAGATCCTTTTTTTCCTAGCACTCCGTTTGCAACATATGAAACATTTGCTGAAGCATGATAGGAGTCCTAAAAAGAGTTGTCCCACAATAGGCCAAAACAGCCATCAATGTCTACTTCCCTATAATGTTAATAATAGGATTAGTGCTCCTGTTTAATCTTGCTCCCTTGGATAGAATAAGCTCTTGACAAATAAAAGAGCTAATTTGAAAGAAGATATCCTTATGCTGAATTCAGTGACAAACAGAGATAAATTCCAAGAGAGGATTTAATCAGTTACACACAGAACAAATTTAGAGAAAGAAGCAAGTTGTGTAGAGTCTGGGAAAATGTATGTGAAATAAATTGAACCATGGCTTTTGTGCTTATCTTTTAAAGTTGGGGATGTGTGCAGATACACAAATCTGAGCTACTGAAAGCCGTCTGAGTCAGAAACAATGCGAGCCATAGCTTTCTGTGTGAGGGTCAAATTATAAAGACTGTCCCGAGAGGAACAGAAGGTTTGTATTAGGCAGTAGCTGGGAAATTTGGGTAAGTAAGGCATAACAGAATCCTCCCTGAAAGTGGGGTAAAAAAAATCCAGAATCGAGGTGATCATCTCAGAGTTCCCTTTCCCTGTGGCTTACACCACCCCATGAAAACCTCTCTCTGGTCCTCTTCTGCTCTCCCCTGTGTGAAACACCCCCCCACCCATAGGCTCAGAGCAGGACACTACCTGTGTGTACCACTGTTCCAAACACCTCACAAAGTTACTGGGATCTAATTAATGTCAACAATGTTGGAATACATAAATGTAATCCACAAGAATCCTCCAAATGTTTTTAGACCAATAAAATAACAAGAAAACTGTTGTGTTTTTGAAACACACAGATTTAAATTCAGAGGGAAAATGTAGGAAGCTAGTGTCAGAAATCTGAGATTGAGGTATTGTGAATCTGGTTATAGGTGGTGGCCAGCAGGAATAGAGTGAAAGGAAAATTATGAAGAATTCATATTAAAAAAGTTCCATCCTTATTTACAGATTGGATATGTACAATGAATTAAAATAAATCTCAATAAGCAATGATTCATGGGCCGTGGTTTTAGCTCAGTGGTGCCTCTGCTTGCCTCACAGGCGCAAGGACCAGAGTCCGATCCCTGGTACCAAAAAAAAAAAAAATGATTCCACTATTTTTTTTTCTGGCAACTGAAAAAAAAATGTATGGGTATTTAAAGATTTGTGCTACAGTTTGGATGGTGAATACCCTTGGAAGACTATGTCTTAAAGGTTTTCCCCCAGAGTGGCAGAATTGGGAGGTGCCTTGGAGCTGAGGTAGGTGGGGTGTAGTAAGAGGTGTTTAAGACCCCAGGTTCAGTCACCCTCAAGGCAACTGTGGGACCCTGAACCATTCATTCTTTTGCTTGAGGTTCCTGGCTCATGAGACTAGTGGTTTGCTCCACCCACTTCTGCTTATGCCATGATGTGCTGCCATCCCTAGAGCCCCAGAGCAACAGGGTCACCCAGTCTTAGACTGCAACCTTCAGACTGCGAGACAAAATCAGCCTCCTTCTTTATAAGTGAACTGTCTCAGCTACTTCAGTGTAGTGGAAGAGAGCTGACTCATCCAGTTTTCTATGAATCTGGATGAGCACATGCTTCAAAGATTAAAGAATTTGAATTTTGTCTTTGCTACTTCCAGGCTTCAAGACTTCAGTACAAGAACAACTTCTGCAGCACTTCTCACTCAGGGCAATAATAAGTGCCTCCTGTGATTAGAATTAAGACAATGATGGTTCAGGATCATCTGTAGAGGAGGTGGAAGTCATGGATCCTGTCACCACCCACCTGTGGTTTCCTCAGTCTGCATCACTCCAGATAGGGAACAGAAAGTATTTCACTTGACTTCAACCAAAAAAATGCTTTGATTTTTATTTTATATCAAACTTTATTCAAAGTTTTAAAAGACTAAAGAGAGTTTACATTGTTGTATTTGAAGTGTTAAAAATAAATATTGGGTATTTTTGGCTTTTTTTTCCTATAAGCGTAGACCTCTCCCTTATTCTCCATCCCCCTCTCTACACTGTGGATCAGAATATAAATTAGCACAAGCACCATGAAAATAAGAAGGGAGATTCCCCCCAAAAACACTGACATCAGAAATTTCATTTGACCCAGCTAATTCCTTACTAGATATCTTCCCAAGAACCTAAATCATTATATTACAGTGATATATACATACCCATGTTTACAGCAGTACAACTCATAATAGCTAAATCTTAGGAATGGCCTATATATCTATTGATAGACAAATGGATAAAGAAAATGTACTATTTATACAAAATGGAGTAGTACTCTTCTATAAAGAAGAGTAAACTGGATTCGTTTGTAGGAAAACAGATGCACATTGAGACCATGAAGTTAAATAAATCGAACACAAAAGTTTAACTATCACATGGTTTCTCTCTCATGAGAAACCCAAAAATATAAATAGCAAAATAAAAGAAACATGATAGGAATTAGAAAGGTAGATCTTTTGTAAGTGAGAAAGCAACCAAGAGATAGAGGAAAGGGAAGGGAAGAAGGTGAAAAAAGAATTAAAATGTGTATATGTACAGGTAATAACCCTCTATAAGAAATGTAATCATTATGCACTATAAACATGTACTAATAAAAAATAAAAATTGAAGAAAAACCTTTCACCCACAGCGAGATAGTATGGTATGCAAGTAAAGGTGAATGACTATCATAACCCAGGTGTCTGGAATATATGCAGGGAGTGTAAATATAAAGATATCAAAATGGATGGTTATTGCTAATTTGCTTTGACATAGACTAATAATAATAAGCTGAAAGGAATTCATCAACAATTTTAAACTAACTATACGAACAAGACAGTCACTGGTAAATCTTTAAAAAATGGTCTTCTTTTGCTTTTAGCAAACAGAAAAAAAAACAAGACCAAGCTAAGGATTTGAAAAATCAGGTGCTACAGTTCAAAGCCATTGAATGCTCACCATAGCAGATCTTTTATTCCAAAACCAGAGCCTTTGCTGTAAAACCTGGGACCTGGCCCAGGCTGGGGATATCTCGGTGGATAACCTGGTAGTTTTCCTCTCTAGATGTCTCCTAACGTTCTGGTCTGAATAAGTGGCCCACATCCCTCCACTAACATCAGAAAATAACACAAAGGTATTTACCATGGAAATTGTTGGCCCTCACAAGCTATTGCCATCTCCAGGAATGACTTCCAATTCTACAAACTCAATTCAGTCCCAGCAAAATCTGTCCAAGGGTTTACAGGCTGGAGTTGCCATAACAGATGGTAAAGGAGGGAATTAAAAGTCCCAGGTAAACTGGCACTGTTTATAGCCTAGGTGTGTACATTTCAGGTCTAGACACTCTTAACCAAAGGGGTAACTGGATCCCGATGTTAAAGGAGCCTACAGTACCTTGGCCAGGATATGCTGTTGTGTTTTATCTAAGCCTTTTCCAGGAACCTGCAGTCCTTTACTGTACACTGTACAAAGAGGAATACAGAGACACTTCGAGGTCTAAGCTGACATTCATACCTGCAGAACTTAAGTGGCCTTATGCATTCTCTGATAAAATGGGTCATTTTGGTTTATGTAACAGAGTGACAACTAAAGTTCAACTTAAAATTGATTCACCAAGTCCACTAACCCACCTCGTGGGAATTTCCTTGCTGTATGAAGCTATATTTGGCAGAGATAAACTTAGAATTTCAAGTAATGCTGCAATTCGAGGCTGTCGGCTGTGGAGCTAATAGCTTGGGAAGACCAAGTAGAAGTTTCTAAAACAATTCTTGCTCCTCCACCTAAGATGGTGAAATAAGCCAAAAATACATGTCACATTCCAGAGGAATGGCAAAGATAATCACTATGTTTAAGAATCTAGAGATTGGGGGAATAATGTTCTCCATCGACTTACTTTAATTCACCAGTTTGACCTGTGGGCCATGTTCCAGATGGAGCTTGAATCCCAGTGAACAACAGACCACTGTGGACTTAAAAAGCAAGTGCAATTGCAGCTGCTGCATCAGATGTGGTATATTTGTAAAGAGATCAGTCTACCTCAAGTCAATGATATACAGCCACTGAATTAGTCAATGATTTTGCTATTCAGTTAGGAAAGAAGACCCACAACAATTCTCATTTCTTTGGACCAAACAAGAATATTCATTTACAGTTTTCCCCAGGACTTTATTACTTCTATCATGCTCTCCCATAAGAAAGCAAAAACTGATTTAGGCTGTCTAGAAATTCTGGAGAATATCCCATTGATCTGTAGCATTATATCAATGGCAATATGTTGATCAGAAGGACAAGCAGATGGACATATGTTTCAGAGATAGAAAACAAGCCATCAATGATCAAGGACCAACCACTAACAGGTTTTAATGATTGCATGGTAGGGGATTGACAGTACACCACTGTAAATATCCTCTGTCCATCTTCTACTTGAAAGAAGAAAGCATAACTCTTATTCCCCCACACACAGTTTTGGGGAAAAATACATTTCACACATTCAAATCTTCTTCCATCCTATATATATGAAGACTGTCAAATTCATGGGGAATGCACGGGGAAGAGCTCTACAGAAGCTCTGTTAGAAAAGTGCCTATTAGAAAAGGTACAGTAGAAAAGAGGAATTAAACTTCCAAATGGGAACAATATTTAACAGGTTAATATTAATTGACACAGAAATATCAGCAGCCTCCACATACTGTGTACCATGGTGGGTGAATAAAAAGCAAAGCTATGATGACAAGGACGGAAGCACTCACATCAAACCATAAATTCCTACTTACCCAGTCTCACTATACCACTGCTTATGAATGTCCAGAATGGGCAATCACTGTTTCTTACTCTGTGCCTTCTCCAGCACCACTCTCCAGGTACTTTCCTAATGTCTTATCCACGGCCATGTTTTCTTCAAAAAGCATCTGACCACAAGATCTGCTGGTTGTTATACATAATGCATCACCCAGCTGCTATTGACCCAAGAGAGCGTTAGGAAGGCCTGCTGAAAGAAAATCTAAAGCAGCATCTCAGAGGAAATCTCCTTCAAGAATGAGGTTCCATCCTCCAGCATACTTTATATGCATTGAATCAGAAACATTTTTATGAATAGGGACAGTTAGGCTATTAAACATCCTACAATGGACAGGATAACCTCCCAAACAAAAAATCATTTAATCCCAAATGTCAGTTCTGCCTAGGTTGAGAAAATTTGTACTGAAGATACAAAAGTAAGGCTGCAAGAATGTTGTTGCATAGAATAAGAGGTATCGGTGAAACCAGGTCAGGATGAAATTTAGCGTCCAGTTATTCTATTTCTTTTCCCTTCTTTTGTGGACGAACTGCTTTTAACAGCATTTATTTCAACTTGAACTTAAAATGTAATAATTTGGGACTGGTCTCCACCATTCTACAAGATAGCATCAGAGTTTCCTGTACCATTTCAGAATGAATAAAATCTGTCATTCTAACTTGCCAGGGCAAATTCAATAGAGAAAGAAAAGGAGACTTCTAAATGGGAAACTTGTAAAACTGTAAAAAGTTCCTGTGATGAATACACTTGAAAACCACTATCTGACATTTATTTTCGTAAGACCAAACAATGAAACTTCTCTGACTTTTAAGACAAGTTAAATATGGGACCATGAAGACAAGGATGGAAAGATTACAGAATTTCCTCTAAGACATATAACGTTTTCTTTTACATGTTGTATGTATTATTACTACCATTTTACAACTATATTTGCTAAGACAAAGCATTAAAAAAGAACTATGAAGAAAATTATGTAAAAAATAATTATACAAATGAAAAGTAAAATCCTACCATTTAATGTGTTCTCTATCTTGCATTGACAAATATTTTCCTATTAATTATTATTAAGCAATTCATAAACACATAATAGGAAATAGACCTGATAATCATTGATTAATAGTTTTCAATATTGAGAACATATCTGACATTTCTAAAAATAATATCTTATTCTTCGATACTATACCACAACATGCTGGACATGTAACTTAGAACATAGCATCTTCCTGTCCTGTAGCAGGATATGAAATACTAAGGTTTGACTCCACCAAGGTTGTGACTAAAAATACAACCAGCACATGTGTTTTGCCTGAATTTGCTTGTAACTTTAATTGAGTAGTAAATTCATTTCTCCTGCCAAGACTTTTATCATTTGAGTGAATTTAAAGAAGTAATGGTCACTTTAGGGAGGAGGCATTAAATCTACCTCACAGGAAAAAAAGGAAAGGATATTTGTACTTTAAAAGATTTACTGTAAAATAAAGAGTGGATCCCATACAAAAATGTGGGTTATTTTGAAGAGATGATGGCACACCATTAATAATGATACTGAAAGGGATAAGTTATAAAAGCATTTTTTTCTAAAGCCTTGTTAATGGAGAAAGTGCTAAAAATAAGTACAAGTAATTAGGAGACTTCTTGGCTTTTCTACTTAATCTGTTATTAAGTATGTAGGGCAAATCTAAAAAAATGTAAAATATACACTAGTATTTTCTTGCACCAAATGTTGAAAATGGAAAAATAATTGCATAGTTCTATTGTACTAACTCCAGTGAATGTCATTTCTTAAATGCCATAGAGTACCTGAAAGACATTAACAAAATTCATTAGAGTTATATGTATTCATAAGAGAAGAAAAATTTCATTCTTTAAAATGATGATTTTATAATTTCTTAGTGCTTTAACTTATTAATTTTTATAGCTATGGAAAATTGGTCAGAGTAAAGTTTTTTAAGTTGAAAATCCTTTTTAAATAATAAATTACCCATCAAAATGTTAATAAATAAAATGATATTATGTAAAACTAATGAAGCATTTCAAACTAAAAATTGAATAGGGACTGAATGAGAAATTACAATTTAAATTCAAAATGAGCCTTCCCCTCTATATAGTAGATAGCAGATTGACTCTAAATTAAAAGACTGAACTCAATTGTCAGCAACTCACTTAATTCTGCTAGTCAGTTTTTGCTCTGCAGTAAATGACATTGAAATCACTCTCTAACAACAACTTTTTCTAGTAGTTCACAGGACTGCAGGTTCCTGTAGTTTCATCAACCTCACCTGAATCACAAGGGTTCTAGTGGGCTGGGCTGCACTTGGCTCCAGAGGAGTCCTTGCCTTCTCCTCTCTCTTACTGAAATAACTACCCCTTGTGTGTATTATCTCCATGGCCTGGAAAAAGCCCATGAAACAAGTGGAAACCTGGATGCTTCTTAACTCCTCAACTAGAACCATTATGCTTTCAGTATGCGCTGAAAAACACCAGGCTTAAGATTGTACATTTGCAGTCCTGATCAGGGAATTGAAGAATCAGGAGCAATAATTTACCTTATTGTATACTTGTGATCTCTGGTTTACCATCTGTGAAATGTTACCTGCCCTACTTTCTTTCAAGAATTAATGATCCATTACATAAACAAATACTGTTTGAATGCAAATTGCTTGTTCTTACTACACATCAAGAAGTGCTCAACACACAAAGTGGTATAAATTACTGGTTAGTCAAGTAGCTGAATGTGATAATGTATTTGCCAGGACAACTTCTGCTATGCTCAGGTAACAGAAACTCTTAAAACTTAGTATATCCATGCAATAAATATTTATTTTAGAATACACAGAGTCCATTTTAGATTGGAATTTTTTCCTTGGACACTGTCCTTAAAGCAGTGAGAGAGTAAACCAAGTTGCCGGCATTTTATGCTCCCACCTCTGTTATGGCTTTCCTCCTCACAAAAGTGAATGTATGCAGAAGATTATGCAAGGAGTTTCATGGCCAGGATCCAAATTGTGACTATAACTTGTTCCCACACCAATAACACTGGCCACTCGGACATTATCTAGTTATACAGTAGTAAACTAACCACAGAAGTTTGGTAGACATAGTGTCTCTGTCATAATCCTCTTTTATGTCCACCAAATATATTTCCATTTTTCCCTAGACATGGAAGACATATTTTTCCTCCCTAAGGGAGACTACAGCAAGTGAGTCCTACTCACTTATGATATCCAGCTCAAAGTACATAGCATAAAGGATGCAGGACCCTAGCCACAGAATCCCAGTAGGCTTTACATTCTCCTAGAAGTCAAAATGGCTGTGCTCTTTGGTCAGAAAGATCCCTGACTGCAGACACATACACTTCATGCAATGTAGAGAGAGCAGATATCCAGAATAAATGTTTACATTTGGAAAGGAAAATAAGGAGGAAATCTCATAGTCATTACTGTCTAATATTTCTGAAACTCCAATGAGATAATACAGTGAGATCACTATACCCCAGTACTACTGGGAATTCTGTCATTTTTTAGGAATCTAGAAATCTACTCTACAAGAGAAACTATCATGTCCATGGTTTTCCTTGGCCTCTAAGTCCGCATTCTGGAAAGGCCTCCCTACTCTGTTATTCACTTTGTCTCTGTATAAAATAGTTTTGGAGAACAAGCTCCTCTGGGAACCTGAGGAGCTCTTCAAATGTGCCTACTGCTCATAAAGAATGAACTGTTAAGAGTCATTTTAAATCTTTAAAAGTCCTCAATATTTTATGGTACCAACTATCCTAAAAAATTAGCAAATGTCAGATATATTTTTCTTCGGTCTATTCACACTTAAAGTTTTTTAAGAGACACACATCAAATCTGCTGATATTGTTTTCTACTATCTCACTGCCCATGGCTCCCTCACTCAATTTAACAGTGTTTACCTTAAAAATTTCAAGCCTAAATGAGAATCTGAAATATTCTAAAGCTAATTCTGTAAATTTCCCTGGATCATTTTATTCAAGTGAAAAACATTACCAAGATTTTGCCAAAAGCTTATTTCTTAAATTAATTTCTTATTATGTCTGATCTAGAAGTTGGCTTTTCCATCAGTGCAAAGCCTCCGACTCCCTTCTCTTTGTATTCAGTTTTGATCATAATCTTAAGTTTTTCTTGAAATCATTCTTTTTTGTGATTCTTCATCTATTTAAATCAATAACAGGAAGGTGTGCCATGATAAGAATTTCCAAATTCTTGCTCTAGGTCCATAAAATTAAGAGGCCTATAATCCACTTCCAAAGTTATCACAGATAATCAAGCATTTCACAAACAGATGATGCAATAAAACAGCATTGTAGCTACCAAATTTCTATTTCGTCTTTATCTATTCCCTAATTCCTACATACGTAGATTTTCCTTTCCTTATATTTTAAGATAAACAGTTCAAATTAATAATCTGTTTATTATATTGCTTGTACTTTGATGCATTAAAAACACAACCCAGTGGCTTCAGTCCACAAAATCTTTTCTAACTATTCAAATTCCAATGTGTGCCAAAGGTTCTGTTAGAGGTTTTCTTGCAAAAATGTCTCAAAATTTTAGGATTTTTCTACTTATAATATCACGAGTTTCAACTCAATTCCCATAATTATTAAAGTAGAAGAGACTACGGAGGATCACAGAGCAAGTCTTAAGCCTTGGCATAGAATACTTTTCCACCTACATTCCATTAGCCAGAATTTAGGTATGTGGCCAAACCTAAAAAATTAGCTGAAAATAAAAGTGGCAATATACTCTTCCCATAGGTTCAAAAGAGTGAAATGAGTTTGGTAAACATTTTGCTAGTGTTGCCATACACACAAATACAAAATTCTAATCTTGCCTAATATGAAACTAGTCTGAAGATCAAAGAGTGGCCAGCATACAGTCTAAAATAGCATACACACTAAATCTATTTTATTAGGCCACCTGTGGTTGTGGAAAATAATTGGTAATTTGTATATTAACAAAACCCATCAAGTCAATATTTATCTAAAATTAAATATTTTTAAAGCCTGCAAAGACATAGCATTAAGGTTCACAGCATATTAGTGTAAATAACTAAAAGGTACATTTAATATGAAGTTTATGACCTATGGGTCAATCTACTAGGCATTAATAGTCTTTTGATCAGATCTCTGAAAATAGTAGATTTAATCCTCCTGTAATCTAAATTTAAATAAATATTATCTCTTACATCAACTTGTTTTAACATAGTCAAGGGAGTTAAAGTTGAAAAGAAGAAGAAAGCTTCCCCAGCCTTCAGCCTGATATATAATATTGTTTTCAATGAACATTTTTCGTGTAATATGTAATATGAATAGCAATTTGCGAGGTTAAATTATAATTTAGCCAATCACTATATATTACTTTACTTGTAAGCAAAACACTCTAATTATAGTGTCAGGGCAAACACAAATTAACTAGTTAAATAGTGCTCTCGGGAATTATCAGGAATCAGAAATTCTCCAAGCACTATATTTGAGAGTATAGATTCATTTTTCCATTCATTCACAATCACATGGCTCCAGGCAAAAATTTACATTACATTTTCTCACTGAATTCCAGAGTAGGGAAAAAAGGGCAAGTTAAGAGTCCTTAGTTCAAGGATGCTGTTTTTAAGTTCTGTATTTACTACAATCACAATAATCTTTTAATATAAATTGAAGATAATTAATAATGTAAAGGATAACTAATAATCCTTAGCGTAAAACAAAATGACACAACCGGGAATCTGAGCCTTCCACTTCATGACACCACCACCTCCTGGCTCTACACACACGAACGAGTCTCAGTCACCACAATTACTGGTGAATGAGTGGATTTGGGTAATAGAGGAAGGAAGAGTACTCTTCCCTTAACACAAGGTGGTTCTGGAAGTCATACAAGACAACGGAAATAAAGTGTTGTACCTCTTTAAGGTATCAGGACTGTTTGTAAGATCGCTATGGATTTTGTGTTAGGTGAAGGCTTTTCACTCTTCTAGCTATCAACAATGTTTATACTGTATATCTGTCCAGAAGATAGTCATCCATAAGCTTTTCTTTCTTTGTGCTTTCCGTTTCTCCCGGTGCATGACTTCAACAAAGCTATCTCTTTTCAACATATAAAATGCATTTATAAACCTGACCATAAGAAGACAGTTAATATAATAAAATATATCTAAAATGTTTATCTAAAGATCAAAATGAAAGATATGAATGATTTGTACTACAAACTGTCATCAAAATCCCTGAACACTAGGGAATGCATAAGACATGTGCAAGAATCAATATTAAAACCAAACTTAGCACAATTTAAGAGTGTACTAGTGACATTCAGCATTACATTTTACATTTTGCTATTGGATTAGAAAGGCATCTGTCATTTTGAGTTCCTTAGCAACAAAATTTACTTTATTCTGCAAAGTTGTAAATGGAAAGAATTCTACAGTATTAACACTTTTTTCTAGCATAGAATGTGACTGACAAAGCTTCTCCCCACCCCATGTTTCTTGCATTCTTGTTTCTTTGTTTTGATAAGAAAAATCACAAATCAATTTAATGTTTATTATATGTTCAATAACAATAACTATCATGTTGTCTCTCAGAGTTTTGTCATAACTGACCAGGCAATATATAACTGTTGAAAGATAGTAAGAGATAATTCATGTTAGCATCATTAATTTCAAAACTATACACAATTTGAAACTGAGCATGCAAACATCAACATGAGAGATATATGGAAGTGGTAACAATATGTAGCACACCTGATAAAAACGGTTGCATCCTTATAGACCTTAAATTGATCTAATTTCTTCTTATGATTTTAAAAAATATTTTATTTTGGTGTATTCAGTGAAAAATAAATTTTGATGAATATACTTGAAAATTATAATCATAGTTATGATAATATATTTGCCTAATATAAGTAATATGTTTCATAGAAACATACAAACTAAGCTATAGGGAATATATAGATTAGATATTTTATTCTATATTTATTGATTTTCTTTCTTTATTATGCTCTAATAGCAAGGTGATTTAATTACCAATATATTTTCAATAAATACAAATTACTTTTATTAATTTGTATTTGATGACTATTTCTCAATTTTTATTATATCTTGCAAAATCATTCTTTCATTATCTTTAATGATCATCCATCTCGCCAGTGGATATAAGAAAAAGCCTAATCATGAACATTTATGTAATAAAAGAAAAACCAAAAACCTCTGAAGACTAGGAGGTTGACATTCAAAGAGCTTTTTCTGCTCGTACTGGCCACTACTGTCATATTTGAAAGACAGTTCTCTGATGAAGAAAGGTGATAGGCTCAACAGAAAAGTTGTGTGACGGTACTTTTCTTGGCAACTAAGTGACAGGAACAGTGATAACAGCCACATTTAAATCAATCATACTAAATCTAACATACATTCTTGGAGATGTGAAAGAAAAGACTACTAACATCTGGGATAAAATGAAGAAAGATCACATGCTTTGAATAATAAAAGACACCCACACTACACAAATGGTACAGAGTGAATTATCTACATATTAATGAGGAGTTTTTATTTTTGCCTTACTTTACCTCCTTTCATTTAGATTCCAACAACAGAGAATCCAACTATCGGCTCCTCTTGTAAGTAGTCATTTCACTAAGCATGTCCATTGTCCTTCACGTGGCAGCTTCTTTTGTAGGACCATAATAACTGTCATTTTTCTACCTCACTAACTTGCTTTCACTGGTATTTGTATAAAACCTGACAGCAATTTCATGAATTAACAAGCAAAAAGCACAAACATTACTTTCATTTGTCCTGCACCTTAGATTGGCAGGATAATTTCCAGCAATGATTTAGCTAGTCCGGTGAAAAAGGCATAGAGCCCCACATGCAAAGTTGTACTTTCCAACCGGCATTCTGCAACGACCTTGAGCCTATTTGTCCACACCCCAAAGCCTAAGGTAGAAACCCAGGACAGGAATAAAAACACGAAAGGGGTATTTATTAATACTCTGGTCTTACTAGACCAGAGATGGGGTTTATAAAGTGCTTTATGTAGTGTTTGGCATTCAAAATACATTCAGCAAAAACTAGTTATTATTGTGAGAAGGAAATATCACATATTGACAACCTAAGTTTGATGATGATACCTAACACCTCAAAATATGATTAGGTTTGGGAGAAGCAAAGACGTCATTTTATGCTTGAATGCTCCTAGAGCACTAGATACTTTAAAGAGCAGAATTCGAGTTTGCCCTTGACTTAGTGCTTACTGACTGATATGCTTGCTTCATGCTATTGATTTCTCAAGCCTGACTCAAGGCCCTGGAAAAAGACTGGAGGTAACAGTGGCTTAAAAGTAAAAGACTGTTTTTGAAATTTTTGTTTGTTTGTTTGGATGATGGCTTATATGTCAATGATCATCTAAAATCTGTGATATATTTTCAAATTTTTCAAAGAGAGATGTACCAATAAAAGAATTTAAGCAAAATAATTATAATAGTAATAATAATAATATGTGGCTTGTCTGTCCATTTCTAAACTGATAAATTGAAGATCCACCTGGTTATAAAACTAAGAAGTGCCAGATGCTATTCTTAGACCTTCATATGACAATCTTAGGATTTTTGCTTTTCTTACATTTTTAGCATTGGATTCTGAGGATTATAGAAGGTTTTTCTATAATGACATACTATAAATCTTTTTAAATTCTTCTTATATTTATCATCTTTGTCAAGGGACTCTTGAACTGTACAATGTGAAATTTTGTTTTTGTTTGCAACACCATCTCTTGCCTCTTTTACATCATTAGGTAATCAATAAATTTCTAGTAATCAAATCATCTAGATATCACTCCAGAAAACATAACCTTAGTACCCTTTTTTTAGTTTTGTTTTCTGATGTAGCATAACATAAAAGCTTTCTAACTGATTCCTTGTCATAGATTTTGCTGCCTTCCATCCTTTCTCAACTTGGTTGTTGTAATTCTCTCCTTGGAGCATTACTTCTGTGTCACTAAGAAGTGAGTTCTTATTGAGTCTTCCTTATCTTTGCACAAGATGTGCCTTCCTACTGTGACCCTTGAGCCAGTCACCCTCCACACCACCACCACAGTCCAAGCTTCAGTGACCTCAACACAGATGCTCTGCTTTTGTGACAGGGAAACTCTAATGACCCCCAAACACAAACTGAGGTAACCTTTGTGCTCGCTGCTTGGACCTCCTTCAAAACTACTTGTAGACTTTTCCCAGTTCACCCTCATTATAGGTTGTATTCCCTTTGACTGTCTAAAATTTATTAATAGGATATTTACTGGGGATACTTTTTAGCCACAGTTCATAAAAAAAATAAAGGAAGCAATATTGGTCAGAAGGGAAGGTAAATTCTGAGACAATTACAACAGAATCCTCAGAAAAGCTCATCAGGTTATCTGAAGCCAAGAAGACCCAAAGATATCGCTACCTGCAGAAGGGAAGGCAGGTCAAGAAGCAGTCTCAAATATGGGCATTCCCCGGAGGCGAAGGTGACCTTGGCCAAGGTGGATCTCTTCAGCTGAGGATAAATTCCTGGAGAATGATTTGTCCCTGTAGGAGAGGGAAATGAAGGCTAAGTCCCGATGGAGCTTCTAGGTGGGTCATAGTGCCTTCTGCACCACCGATTGATGGAATTATTCATCCCACACTGTGTCCACCATGTTTGGGACGAGCGTGTGTCCCAGCATGCGCTACCCTTCACTGCAGTGGCATCTGACCCTCATCACTCTATGCCTCTCCCAGGGGCCATCTGTCCACCTCCCACAGCCTTCCTAGTTGGCAGCATCTCGCCTGTTACCTACCAGGCTCTTAGAGAATCTAGCAAACAGCAGTTGGATTTCTGACAGAATAAAATAACTTATGCCTGAAATAATAATACCCTGTGGTAGGTGCTGCCTTTTAAAACAGGTACAGCAGTTGTGCTATGGTGAAGCAGAACTTTAATGTACATGGCTGTGTGGTTATATTGGCTTCCAAGGAAGCAAAAGCATCACGCCGAGAAGTTTGGTGTGTAGAGAAATCTCTATAATGGAGAAAGTCATTCTGGGAAAACAATTAATTATCTACAACAACAGTTAGGATTCAGAAAAAGGAAGATGAGACAAAATTAAAATTCGCAAGAAAGGATGATCAGGGGCTCATTATTTGAAAGTTGACTGTGGAGAACTGCAGGGATACATGGATCAGAGGGCTGATTGTTAGAAATTATTTGGGATCAACTAAGCTCAGGATCACAAAAGCACCATGGTGCTGGATATAAATTCTCAAGTAGCTACTTGAGCGATTATTTCAGTAAAATATATGGATGTTTTGACTGGTGGGGAAACTACCAAAATGTCAAGAGTCACGCCCTCCAGACTCTGGATAGTATAAGCTCACATATTTGTTTGCCCACCTCCTGTCCTCACAGGTAGAGATTTTAACCCAGTCTTACCCTTTATTTCAGACTTATGCCAGAGTCCCTAGTGTTGTCACTTTCAGAGGTGTTGTATTGGACACCTTATGCCTCTCATAAGAAAACATTACACCCATGACTCAGTCTGGAATTTCTGAAGATGAAAATAGCTGTTGATGTCTTTTTACTGTCTTTATAACTCTTCATTCCTTTCTTTTTCCTTTGCCCTCCGTCCCTCTTCCACACAAAAAACATAAGGCTAATGTGGCCATTTTAGATGAACTTGCTATATAAAGGTTTTGCTTACAGTGTGCAAGTATTGAGATAAATTCAAACACACTTTTTTCTTCCCATCAGTAAATAAAATTAGTTGCTATTCAATTAAACAAGGAGTAGTCAGTATCTGTATCTTGCAAAGCAGTGCCCCAAAAAATAGTCTAATAAAGATGAGTAAAACATAAGAATGTTGAGCAGGAAGACAAATAAACCCCTAGATGAGATGGATAGGAGAATGAAATATGTCTTATGGTTGAGCTGCATTGAATGTGCTGAGACCAAGGAGGAAGAAAGAATTACTTTTGACTGTGCCTTTTGAGTGTTCCTAGTCATTAGTTAACTGACTCTTGCATGTAAATCTGTGTTGTCAGTTCTGGATGTATTTCCCAGTAATTAACCATTTTCCAAGTTAATTTCTGGTGTCTTTCATCTGTGTCTTTTGGATGCAGAGTTATGTTAGGATTATTATATACCCACATGTCTCAGGAATTCCAGTTTTATGACTGAAGGTTAACTGAAAGAATACTAAACACATAGCTCAGTATTAAGTTAGCATGGAGTCCAGCAGAGAGAAATATAGTACAAAAGCAACTAAGGTCACAATAATGATTTTGAGGAAGTAGACTGAAAAAGAAAATCTGTAAAGTTAAGATTCAATTCAGTCATGATAGAACTAGCACAGTATAGTGACCAGAATGACAGGATCAAGGGCAATGACCATTTGAGGCTCTTTCAAGACATCTGGAACAAAGCAGCAAGAAAGGAAGATTCTATTTGGTATAAGAATTCAATCTGAATTTGAAGACTGCATCTAGAAATTGGCTGCAAAGCTGAGATTGAGAAAATTCAGTTGAAAAAAAGATAAAGCACCCTAAAATTGAAAAGTAAAAAATGTGTTCTGCAGGGTTACAGAATGGCTCCTATCACATACTGATGTGCAAAGATAGTGTACATTCTTTGTCTTTTCTGTAACAACTTTCTTACCTTTCTTGCTACCCTCCAATGGCAGGGTAACAGGAAAAGGAAGTACTGTAATGGAAACTTTATTTTGCTACTCTTAGTACAGTCCAATCATTAGTTTTATTTTCCTTTGGAATATATGTCTCCTTAGATGATTCAAATGCATGACTCTTATATTCTATAAACCTTCTTCTGGGTAAATAAAGAAGAGGCATGGCTTATGACCTGGGGAAGGAGCCTGTTCAGCTACTTAAAAATGTCTCTGGCTTATGGGCTGACCTGTAATTTACCTAAGCTGCTGTTCTGCATTCTGTGAGCAATAGTTGGTGATTTCTGCAGCAAATAATTTTTAATCTTAGTTACGCTATTGTCTAGGACCCCTCCCTGCTGAATTAAATGTTTTAATTTCTGTTGCTTCTCCCATGTAGCCTGTGGCTTGTGTTCTAAAGGTAAAGTCTCCTCATAGATGACATTCCTTTCCATCACAGGAGGCTGAGCCTCACCTGTGTCAGAGACACTTATGAGCACGAACATCTGAAAATCAAACTATTCCTTCTCTTTGCCTGACAATACTGCTCCAGCTTTCAATCATACCCAGGCCTCCAATGTAAGCACGAGGGCATTGTAGGAAGGGGTTTGCTCTTAGTAACAGAAATGTGTGGCAAGGTGAGATCCCATACTAAACTGACCTCAAAGTCTATTTCAAATTAAAGCATACTTCTCTAACTATGGCAAACTTTGCAATTCAGACCTGGAAATCAAGGAACAAGACTTCCCTGACGTAGACTTTTTCAAACATTTTGTCTTCTAGTTTTTTTCCTAAAGTCTTGGGGAATCAAAAGTTACAGGATTTTCCTATCAACCACTAGTGGTTGATTTCTCCTACTTGCCTTACTGGGAATTTAACTACATCAAAATCTGTCATCTCGGCTTACAAGTTCAGAAAATAATATGTTCAATAGAAAAATGGAAAAAAAATCCTTTACCTTATAATAATGTCTGACTTTTAAATCTAAAGATATCAACATTTTAGTTTGAATATCAGTTTATGAATATGACCTCTTTTTCTTTGTATTGAATGCTGTGAACAGAAATATCGTGGCGTTTACCTTGAGAGCTATGGAAGGCCTTGAGAATTTTTGATACATACTTCCTATTCCTAGGTGAAATCAACTAGATCCTTCATATTTCAAAAAAGCCTAGGAAAGAGACCAAAAGTAAAAGCCATGTTACACAAGGTGTATGACTGGAAGCTAGGATTTTTAAATGAGTGTATTCTGTTTTGTTACACTATTTCTGTGTTTTTTTTGAAACTGAAATTACTGAACATTTTCAGGTTATACACTAGAAGTTGACCACAGAGTAATCATTAGAAGTGCATATCTAAATTGACAATAATAATAAAATAAAAATTCACTGTTGGATTGTTGAATTGAACTGTTCTCATGATTTAAATATATAATATTCTGAAAAAATACTTTGAGGAACCATTTATGAAAAGAACCCAAATATTAAAAAATCACATTAAAAATTGAATCTTGATTGCTATAAGATTGATAGAGAAAATAAAAACAGAAAAATTTCTCCTATTATAGTATTTTTAAAGTGTAAATAGAGTGGATATTGGAAAGATTAGAAAATCCAGATATGAAGATATAAACCTGATCAACCTGATCATTGCTTACCAGCCCATAAATCAAAGTGACTAATTAAAATGTCATTTTTGAACCTCTTTCATCCTCTTCATTATAATTTTGTTGACTGAAGTTGACCTTATAAGCTGTATTTTGAACTGTTTCCATCAGTTTAGGGAACACAGATTTGGCAAATGTGAACATTAGAGCAATATGTGGTTTTCACCTTCTGGACCTAGACACAGTGTGTATTAGTGACAGGATGCACTTACACCTGACCTGTCTGCAATATGGTTTGTATTTAGATGTCCTCCAAAAGCCTCGTGAGCTCACAGGGGGCTTTGGAAGGTGGTTGGATTATGATGGCCCTGCAGCTGACTTGAGTTTCTTTTTTTTTTGGTACTGGGGATCGAACTCGGATCCTTGCAGTTGTGAGGCAGGCGCTGGAACCACTGAGCTAAATCCCCGGCGCATGACTTGAGTTTCTTTAAATAAACATTTTACGTATTTCAGGATAATTTCAGATTTACAGAAAAGTTGCAAAGATAAAACAAAGAGTTCCTATGTATTTCATACCCAGTGTCTCCTATTAATCTGTTCTATTGTAGGGTATGTATTATAATGTATGAACCAAAATATGTAAGTAATGTGCCAATAAGCACTTGATTTAAAGTTACAGAAATCTGAAATCCAGTAGTAGTAGTAATATTAGTAGTTGTTGTAATTACACTGGTAATAGTAATGACAACCAAATGATCTAGCAATAATGGGAGCTCTAGGCATGGTGGGAACCTGGCCTCAAACATAAGCATCAACACACTCTCTTTACTTTTTTTTTTTAAAGTGTGCTTTACTAATTTCCTAGGCATCTCAATCCAATCAAGTTCACAACCAAGATTAATGATATGCACAACAGCCTCAAGCCCAGATGTATTATTTTTAAATATTATTTAATAGTCCAAAAAGTCTTGAGACTTAGCTTTATTGGAGTGACTCAGGTCGTATGACCTTTCCTGGCTGGGTCAATCACCGGGGAAAATTTAACACATGGGTGGATTGCCCAAAGTAGCATCACTCTCTAACCCTGGACTCCAGGGTGGACTTAGCTTTCCCAGAAAAGGTGATTCTCATGAATAAATGAAGTTGCTGATAGGAAAAACAAAAAAGAAACTTTATGCAGTGTACAACAAAGATAAAACTATTTGACTTCTGCTATATGCACATGGGTTGGTGTCTTAATTTGGAAGTCTCTATGGTAGTTTACGAATATTTCTAGTCTGAACTACAAAAAATAGTATACATTTTTGAGTTTTTCTTTATTTGTGGAGATGGTAAGAAAGATAAATATGTTTCGTTTTCATTTTGATAATCTTGCAATTTACCTATTTCTATTTTTTTTTTTTTTTGAGATAGGGTCTCCTCGTGTAGTTCAGGCTGGACTTGAACTCACTAGGTATTCTAGGCTAGCTTCAAACTTGAAGTGATTCTCCTACCTCAGCCTCCTGAGTGTAGGGATTATAGGCATGTGTCATTCAACTTAAACTCAATATTGTATCCCCCACAGTCCTATGATAGAAAGTATTCCAAATTCCTGTCCATATTTTTTCTAAAATTAATATATACAATGTTTTACAACAAGGTTTTGAAATAATTGAATATTTCAAATTTTATTTATACTTTTCGGAATTTTTCTTCATGACAGCAGAAACAATATACCATATTTATCATAGTGCAGAAGCATTGTGAAAAATATTTACAACCAAACTACTTTATGTTTCATAGAGCAAGTAATTAAGATTGTATACTCATATTTCCATGTTAAAGAGGGAGCAATTGAAACCAAAAAGCAAAGTATATCCCATAATGTCACACAGCAAGTATGTATTTCTCTCAGAAATACACGTCACTTTTATTCCCGTTTCAGTCTTCTTTGCTTCACCTTCAAAAAGCATGTGGCCAGTTGTTACACTCCTATATAATGCAGAGAGCTCTTTTGTGTGGATTATGACCAAATTCACACAAGTACAGCACAATCATTCCTTTTGCATGGAATCGGCACACCATTTCTTCCCTTCTCCAAGAATTCCTTCTTGATGCTGAAATGTTAGACTTTGTTCAAGCATTTGGTCCCTCTACCTATGTGTCCCAGAAGTGGGATGAAATGATAGGCCTAAAGATGACTCTTTAACCAATAAATGAAATAAATAAAGTCTTCCTTTCTTGCCAGGCCTGGAGTGTCCTGAGAAGAAGTCATTAGAAAAACTTCCTGGGAGACATTACGATGTGACAAACCAATCAATGACACTTAATGCCATTAGCAGTCAGCTTGGGAGTGTGCTCCAGTGTTAGTCCCACGTCCTCTCTGCCTCCCTTCCCTTTCCCTCATCCTCGTTCCCAAGGATCATACTCTTGAATCAAGCATCAATGCATGGACTTTTTTGTGTTCTGTTTCTGAGAAATTCAGCCTAAAATAGTTGTTACAAGAAATGGTTCTGGAAAGCAAACTCAGCGCAATTTTTTGACTCTGCATTACTGACTAATTTTACAGTAAGCACAGTTTCTTTGCTGGCATTAAGGGCTAGCAATAAGCACTGCTATGCCGTGTTATCACAATTTCTTTCCCTAGTGGTTAAGTGAGGTGAGATGCAGTTTCTCTCCTTATATGTTATAGGGACAATAATATTTATATGGATGTGAATTGGGTTGGCTTTTGTTAAAAACACTGGGAAGTTTGGAAGAGAAAATTATATACTTAGAAAAGGCAATTAGCAATTTGAAGTACTCCATGGTAGCTCTGAGTTATCTATGGTTTCATTTATTCAAGCTTTGACTTCTATGGGTACAGGGTACTCTGGGGAAAATTAGACCCAAGATTTAACTGTAAATGTGACATAGCCACAGTATGGGCTGAAAGCATTGCCTTGAGGAGTCTCATCTATTTATTAGGATTGTGGTGAGAAAGAACACAAATCTGAGAATTGCAATGAGGTTGTTTGTGTGGACAAAACTTAGAATTTTGAACTCTATATTTTTTCTGAATAGAAGCAGAAACAGATCTTTTCCCCTGAAGAAGGGAACAATTTTTCCATACTAAAACACTGTTTACAAAGCTCTCATGGAGGCAGATGGTCTGAAAAATACATGAGCTCTTTAGGAACTTCTCCACCACCACTTACTTTTCTCAGGCTGACTGACTACAAAGCAAGAAAGTCGAGTATTTCATCCAGGAGAAAGTAACTTAATCATCCTCTAGAGTAGGAAGAACTGATTACTATGTGCAGGGTACAAAAGGTGAAATAATTCTGGTAGTGGATCTTTCAAATGTTCGAAGAGAGCAGTAGAATATAAAGCTTGATATGTTAGTTTGACTTGACTGGGGAGCCTGACTTTGAGATGTAACTGTGTGGACAAGTCTTGTAGAGTGAGAAGTCTGGAAAATAGCACTGTCAAAGGTGAACAGAGCAGGGATGGCCACAGGGAGAAGTTGAGCTGTTGTGATGCACTTGACAGAGGGCTTTCAGCCAATGTCATAACAAGTCTGTAGTTGGGTGAGTATTCAAAGCAGTTGGGAATGCAACTTGATGGACTTTTGAGCCCAGAATGGACCAGTGGTTCAACGTGTGCTGACCTGTGAAGGGAGGTGAACTTGCTCGAGGT
The DNA here is from genome assembly GCF_000247695.1 of Heterocephalus glaber. The sequence continues at coordinate 15,119,060 of NW_004624736.1, read as the reverse complement.
ACTATCTTGTCCCCAACAGCAATTCTCAGAAATACTGTATCCTCCACTCTGAGGGATCACCCAACACTGCCAACACCAGGGTCACCCACACCTGGGCTGAGTGGGGAGAGAGGCAACACGAGGTGACCCAGCAGTCACCATAGCATGGAACATTTTATTGAACTTGAGGTACCAATTCTTACATTGAAAGTCAATGTTCTGTCAACAAGTAGAGCCAGTCACCATAATCTGGTGAGTTAATTCTTTGAAGCTTGGACACAACAATAACTTACAAGTGAAGGAAGTAGAGACGTCAGTACTTCCTGCCAGAAAATTAAGGAAGAAAGACACTCTCAAAGCCTATGCTTAGTTTACATAAGCATACTGCTTTATAAGTTTTCTGTTTTATAGTTTTTCTCAGAAAGATCATTATGTCTGAGAAATTAGATACGGCCATCTTTAAAAATCAGGCTGTCTTCTGCTAATTAAATGTTACTCATGAATTCTCTGTGGTAGTTTTATTATGTACAGTATAGTCCATTAAGAATTAAATTGAAACCACTGTATACCTTCTACTGAAGATTAATTGCAGCTATGGTGTTTTAGCAAGATGTGCAAATTTAGTTCATTGTGAGAGATTACAATGATCATTCTAAAATCTCTCAGGATGATATAGTAAAACATCTGTAAAATGATTTTTAATAAATGCAAATTCTAAATATTAAAAGGAGAAAGAAGAGGAATAATATAAATAATATATAGATATATGATAATATATATTATATGATAATATATATAATATAAATATAAATTTAAGATAATATAAATATATGATAATATAAATATAGAGAGAGAGAGAGAGAGAGCGAGAGCCTTAAGTTTATTGTATCAACTAAGAGGGGAAAAAAGCGGTGATGATTAAAGACATTTTTAATAAAATACATCAACAAAGAATATTTTTAAATGGACATCTGTTATAACACCAGAATATTTCTCACACATTTATTTTGTATGTTTGTTTGTACCAAACAGAGTCCTAAAATTATTTGTGGCACATTAGAATAAAATACATGTACTTAAATGTATAAAAACAAAAATAATAAAAGACAAAGCCCACCACTTAGTTCTAAGCTTCCTTATAATCAGGGCAAAATAGGAAGTATATTTCTCATCATAAGAGAAAAGAAGCTATCAGAAGACAGAAAATTCATTCATTTTCTTTCCAGAACATATGCTAAATAAAGAATATGTACTGTAAGAGTTTATGTAAGGGCCTTTACATAGAAAAAATATGAGCTATTTTTTACAACCACTTTATTATAAATATATGGCTGTATGAAGAGTCAAACAAAGATGTCTTAAACATCTACCCATTGTTTTATTATAATAGGAAATTTACACTTTCAGTCAATATTATCAAGAGCTATGCTTTGGGAAATACCTTCTTTATGCTAAGTTAAGTCATTATTATTTAAAATCGGTCTCCTGATCCTGCAGGAGGCCTTGATTTCACAGAATAGATATGGAAATCTACAGAGGAAGCAAAAGCGGGAAGTGGTCTATCTCACATTCCATATGCTTTGGCTCCCTATCTCTCTAGTAGGCTTTTTGTTGTTGTTGTTTTAATTTGTTTGCTTTTATTGAAGTGGTTGAGAATACTGTCTCCTTTGTGCACAGTAGTAAAAATAGCTCAGTCTTTTTGGTTAGTTAGATATTGATTTAAGTGTAGCCTCAAACATTTAATAGTTATGGGACTCCAGAATATTATTGACTTTCTGTAACTGAGGTTCTTTAACTACAAAAACAAAATAAAAATGTATTATATAAGCCTCAGATACCAAATATATTTAGGTATTTATTTTTATAATATCTGAATCTATAGTAGCTAAAACAAAATCACCTGCCAGAAATCAGGTTTATTGCCAATCCCATCAAAATATTAGAATTTGCATTAAAATACAAGAAATTAACAATTAAATAAAGGGAAATTAAACTATGGAGGGTCAATGATTAGCAATTTTAAGATACCAGCTCTTTTTTTTTAAGATTTTGGATCTTTCAATCATGGTAAAAAGTGATCAGGGGTTGTTATTCTAGATAACTTTTCTTGTTTTTATTTACTGCACAACTGTTTCTATATAGAGTACTTCATTAACTTTAGTATCCCCCTTTTAACAAATGGGTGTGTAAATTTGAACTGAAGTATTTAATGTACAGGCCAGATTTTACACTTCTTTCTGTAGCAGTATAATTTATCTCTTTTTACAGTATATTTTTTCTGCTTATCATAATTTGGACAAAATTTCTTTATCAGTAGAAGAGAATGCACAGGGCAGTTAGTTGAAAAAAATCAGAATTGAAATCAGACAAAGTGTCAAATTCCCTTTCCTGTTAACACTAAGAGCTGGGATGAACTTGCATGTCTGTATTACTCAAATCAGCCTGGCAATAGTTTCTTCCTCTATACTTGTTTGCAGTACCAGTTTTAAGTTAAACTATAGTATCCTAGTGACTTGGATTTGGTTTAATATTTAGTAATTAAAATTTTTATCCAGGGAATGAGATTAGTTGATGAAAAAAATTTAAACATGTGTTCTGTATTGTTGATATGGTTTCTTGATATCCCCTCAAAGTTAGGTATTTTGGGTAATGATTGTTATCATGGGGATATGATACTCATCAATGGGTTAGGCCATTGATGAGTTTGTAGCAAAATGTGATTTGGAAGTTGAAGCTTGGTTAAAGGAAGTGGACCACTGGTGGCCAAGACCTGGACACAGGAAGTGGGGTTCTGGGGCCGTGGCCTGGAAAGGTCTGTCTCCCTCCTCCCCTCCTCCCTTGGTTCTTTCTCTGTCTTTCTCCCCCTCTCTGTCTATCTCTCTGTCTCTCTGTTGCTGCCTCTCTCTCTCTCTCTCTCTCTCTGTCTTTTTGTCTCTGTGTTTCTGTCTCTGCCCCTCTCTCCCTCTTCCTCTCTCCCTCCCCCTGCCCCCCTCCCGGGCCCCTTCTTCCTGCATGCCATGAGCAATTCTCCCTACAATGCACCTCTACCATGCCACCCTGCCTTGGAGCAAGGAGACTAGACTGAAACCTTCACAAACTGGGAGTTGAAAAAAGCCTTTGCTCCTTTAAATTGTGGTTGTCAGGTATTGTTTCTTAGTAACAAGAAAGTATCTAAGACAGTCTTTACCATAGTTAACATCCATTTTACCTCCATAAATCAGAATTCATCTCAAAAGTCTTGCTATACTTACCTGTTTCAAATGTGTAAGGATTTATGTAAGACTTTTGGACATGAAAATCACCTATGCAGCAAACCAAAAAGATTATTTTAATATTATATATTCCTGGGCTGGGGATTTATCTCAGTGGTGGGCTGGAGATTTAGCTCAGTGGTTCCGCCGCCTGCCTCACAAGCGCAAGGACCCAAGTTCAATCCTCAGTACCACAAAACCAAAAAAACAAGATAAAAATATTATATATTCCTTTGAGACTATAGTGCCAAATTTCTAAAAAACAGTTTCCTTTGGTTTCTTAAAATAAAATCTTAATATAAAAATTTAGATGTCAATGTAGGTATTAATGTAGAATTTTTTCAGTCTCATATTTTTAAATTTTAAGTTAAGTTTAATGCAAAAGAGGTGTGAGGTACTTTGACTCTTCTGACCACAGCAGAAAACAAGGCATCATATCTAGTTTCTAGACACTGTTTTCTTAAAATTTCCTTCAAATATGCTCTAAAATATTCTGGTGTGTATACTTTTGAATTTATCTATACCCACCACCAATATGTAGTTGTGTTTATTTCTTTTGAAGTTTAAGAAATGTTAAGTCCTTTCAGTGAGAAATTCTGAGTTTGTGAAGTTGAATTTCTTTCCTGACTGGGATATTAACGTGGCACTCATCCTGATGCCTTCTGACTGGACCTCAGGAATTTTTGGAATGGTTGCTTCCAAACTTTGGAACTACATTTTAACAAGTTCACTGAAGTCCAGCATTTTAAGATATAAGAAATAAACTAGCACCTTGGCAACTTCTTCACTATTATTTAAGCTCACTGAGCCTGTTTTCTCATCTGTACCTGAAGATTTTGGTGCCCACTGTGTAAATTAGCATTCCATTGCTGCAGCAAAATATCTGAGCATAACAATTTAAAGGAAAGAAAGATTTAGTTCGGCTCATGGTTTCAGAGGTTTCAGTCCATGGTCAGCCGGCTCCATTACTGTAGGGCTGTGGTACGGCAGAAACATCATGGTGAAAGGGCATGGTAGATGAAAGCTGCTCAACTCAGGGTAATCAGGAAGCTGAGAGAAAGGGAAAAGAGCCAGAGGGGAAGTGACAGAACCAGATACAATCTTCCAGGACAAGTGGTGATGACCAAATCCCTTCAACTAGGCCTTACATCTTAAATAGCCCACTCAGCTAGGATCTTATCAATGAATTAACCAGTTGACTAATGTTATTGATAAGATTCCCTCCCTCATGATCCAGTCACTTTCCAAATGCCCCTCAGCTGGGCATTGGAGGACATCTTCAATCCAAACTATAACATCCATTTTTATAGTTTTGGCAGATGTGTATTAGATAGGATAGGCTTGGCTATATGACACAAATAAGCAGGAATTCCAGTGACCTATAACAATAAAATATATTTCTCCTTCATTCTACATGTTGATTTCTGGGTGGCCATGACCCCTGATCTTACAGGCATATAGAAGAATGGCATTACAGGATTCAACATTGCACAGGAAACAGTGGCTTTGTGTTGTGCTCCCTCAGAGAAACAAGTATACGTTGCTGATAGCTGTGAGGTAATGTTTCATACTTTAGCCTCTACACTTATACTCACATAGTGTTGGCAAGAGTATGTAACTATGCCTACCTAAAAAGAATGGGAAAAATGATTCCTGATGGTTGTTGAGATGGCAATTTGTAAATATTTGGTTAAAAGTACTAATGAGTACATGTAAATTAGCTTATTGATAACACAGTAATTAATAATCTCAGCAATAGTAAAAGGCTTCTGGGTTTTCATTATGGCTTATATCTAGATGCTTCTCCAAAGCCTCATGCACTCATAGGTGGGGCATTTTTAGAGCTGGTTGGAACTAGGGTGTGTGATACTGGGATTAAGTGTGTGCTTTACTAAATTAGTCCACTGACTGGAATCAGCATGGTTCTGATTGTGGGGAATGAATTTCCTGAATTACAGAAGCCCCACTCTGGGTGGGCCTGGCACCACCCAAAAGGGTTATAGCCTGGATGGGATAAAAGATAGAAGGCAGGCTGCTTGGTGCTGCTGCTTGCTGCCTTCTGCCTGCCATACCATGCACTGTTTCTTCTCTGTGATGACCCTCTTCTATGCCACTCTACCTTGTAGCCAGTCAACCATGGACTGAACCTGAACAGACTGAGAGCCATAATAAACCTTTCCTCCTTTAACTTTGGGTGTCAGATATTGTGTCTCGGCAACATGAAGAGTAACTACAACAGCTTTCACTAATTTATTTTCAGTCAATTGAAACTGCTATAACAAAATACAAAAAACTGGGTGACTTATAAACAACATAAACTTATTTCCTATAGTTCAGGATGGTGGGAGGTCTAAGGTAAAGGGAAATTTGGCATGTAGAGTGATCTTGCTTTCTGGCTCATAAATGGCCTCTTTGGGCTGTGTACTCACACAGTGTCAGAAATGACCAATTCTCTTCATGGCATTAATCTCATTCACAGGGGCTCTCTCTTTATCACCTAAAAACTTCCCAAAGTATTTACTTTTCATATCAAAGACTCATTGTACCACACATGTGTCCAATCATCAATATAACTACTCACTAGCCTTGGTTTTCTATTTCCAGCTCTTTCTATACTTTCTGGCTCCACTTAACTCAATTGCAAGCTGCCTCTACCTCTATTATTGTAGTATTTCTCTTTTAATAAAATTCTATTGTGTCCAAAACATTTTACAGAAAATGTCATTCAGTATTCATACTGAAATCAAACTCATTTCTCTGTTCTTCACTCCAGTTCCTGGATCAAAGAGTACTTTCAGAAAGAAATTAAAGAATGAATTGAATAGATATGGTCCACTTCAAATATGTGCTGTCAGTCCAGTCTGGTTTAGAGTATAGTGAGGATGTCTAATTTACACTATTTTACAAAGAAAATTAATGTTGGTGTTGATTTATGTTTTCTCCATATCACTGTATGTCACAAATCTCCCTTTCCTTCATATTATTTTTAACTATTTTCCAATAAATTAAAGACACTAAATTTTCTGTCTGTAAATGTGATATCATCATCTGCCATTGCCTACAAGTTACTCTACTTTTGTCTTTAAATTTATACATTCTTAGAGTCATAAATTTTTAAGCTTAAATATAAATTAGAGATTATATTTGAAATCTGGTTCACATATGCATTTTGCCTATATCTGTCAATACCACCTACCCCAACTTCTCACTAAAATACAGAGAAAGACTCAGGAAGAAATGGAAATTCACATCATTGAACACTAGATCTGGAACAAAATTTAGTACCCGAATCTGGAAACAGATGAATGGGAAATGGGAAAGAAATTGTGAATAGAAAATAAATAAATAAATAACATGTAACCATCACCAAAAAAAAAAAAAAAAAAGCTACAAGATTTAAGCTTACCATACATACTGATCTCATTTCATTAAGAAAAGAAGACTGTGATTTTCAACAATAATTATAATTTATATTAGTTCAAGTATTTATGTCCAGTAGAGTTCTTGTTAATATTATTTCTAATTATTAAACAAATAAGTGAAAGCTCTTATGTCAGAGTAGGCACATATTATTAATCGTCTGAATTGTAATACTAATACACAATACATAATATATACAATAATTGAATAATACTCTGGAATGAATATAGAGTGCAACTATAAGCTCCAAATTCATGTTTCAAGTAGCAGTGGAAATGAAAATAAATTTAACTTTTCTAAGGTCAGGACTTAATTGGTATGTGTAGTCTCTGAAAATTACTAAAAGATCTTTGTAAGTGGTTTCTTTTTGTTCTTTACCAGTATTTCTTTCCTATATTCTATATGTAACATCATCCTCTTCTAAAAATATAAGAAAGTTATTTCAACAGGAATGTAGTTTGAGAGAATAGAGTTTAGTCCCATAGTGAACATTTTCCATCATTTCTTTTCCAAATGGGATATTTGTTTTGACTTTTTTTCTGATATATCACAAAAAGCCAATCTTTTCTGGGGGGATAAACTTTTCTTTTAAACAATAATCCTTCAATAGCCACGAAAAAATAGGACCCCAAACAACACTTATATTGAAGTTGTAAGAAGTTAGTGAACAAAAAGTACTTCAACGTTGTTTACACAGTAGATCTTTTAAGTCCTTTGAGTTTAGTGTAAATGATGAAACATACTCTTTCTCCTTGCTGGTGACAGTTCTGCATCTTTTCCAAGTGGACCCAAGAAACTGCTGTGACATACTTTCATCCTTAAGTCACAACGTTTACCAAAAACAAGAAAGAAGCCTCTCCAATTATATTTACACTGAAGCGGCCCGGCGAGTGCCATCTAACTATCAAGGATAGTGCACTAAAGTTCTCCAATTATTGCTGACATCAACCAGGTATAATTTGTCTTGACTAGTTCGGGACAGCTAAAGCAGTGCTAAAAACAATTGCCAGTTTACCCGCACACACTTAAATGCAGACATCCTCAGACAAGTGTCTGAAGGCTAAAGTACCATTTAAGATGATGATAAATCTAGGCTATGTCAGAAGTTAAAAGTGTGAGTTTAAAAACATTCAGTTCAAAGGAAGAGGCAGGTTTTAAATTCTCTCCGGACTACTATTGATCTGGTTAAATTACAGAAATCCAGTACCTTTACATGAATATATAATTGGCAGCATTTTTTTAAAGTAACCTTGTGATAAACCATTTAAATTTGTTGACATTCCACTTATTTTTCACCCACGTAATGGGTGATTGTTATGGTTTAACCTGCAAATCCATTTAAGAAAAAATTCTAGGGCAACCTTTAAGTTCCTTGCAAGGAGAAATTCAGAAAGCTTCAGTGCCTAGCTCAGGATTCCATGCCAGAAAGAAGTAGAATGATTGCTCACCAGTTATGCTATAACTTTTTAAACAGTTTTCACATGTCTTATGATCTTTCCTTCTTCCAGACCTCTGCATGTGCTGCTTATTCTGCATGAAATGCTCCCCAGTCCCCCATTACTAATTCATTCATCACTCAGTTTGCACACTGAAGGGCCTACAAGGAGGCAGGCGTTCTTGACACTCCGCATGTGTGCCAGGTCCCCATGGAAGCTCCTTCTCATCGCTTTCCCTCTTGAAATCATGAAATCATCTGTAATCGGGTTGGTCTCCTGCCTTCACAGTGGACTATTGTAGAGCTTTGTACCAACAGTCATGGCCACAGAGTACCACGGATCATGACAGAGTCAATAACAAATTCAAGGCATTCAGTATAGTAATTTAACAAAAACAATTCTTAGCATCTAGAAGGATTAGAATTGTAGTTTACAAACCAGTGAATTAGAAGACTACGAAATCATTTGCATTATATTCATTTATTATATTATCCACAGAATTCTAGTAATTAAAAGAACGCAAGAGTTTGACATTTATTCTCAACATGGAACTCTGTGATATTAATACCTGCACTTAGACATTTAGAGAAATATTATAAATGCACTTTCAGTTTTCAAACACTGAAGGTTAACAACTAATTATTCCTCTTTCTTTCTACTTTGAATTTTTCTATTATAATGTAAAATCTTCAACAAGTAACAATATGTGAATCATGAGATGATTTCAGATCTGCCCCGAAATCACATGTGCACATATAACTTTCAGTAGAGTGAAATATAAACATGTTTAATTGACAACATTGCATGACATGAATTTATATTTTACTGTGCTGCCTTTTTGGTGTTACAGCAGCAGGTCTTTGCTAACTTTAAATAATTTACAGTGGACACCTTAATTAGTAACATACAGTAAACCATCCAGGAGAGAAGCTAATTACTTGATTGTCAAAAGAAATAACAACAATTTTCCCTACAGTGAAAGCTCCACCACTATAATTAGGTTATGTTGTACTTTAGCCTGAAGGAACATAAAATCCAAGCCCAGCTAATGCCACTATATTTTCCTATTTACAGGATGATGCTAAATTACTACCTTCATGGCAGAGCTCAGACATCAATAGCAGAACAGCAACAATGCTTCTATGCTCAGTTACATTTGCTTTGTGGATATTTATGCAAATGTAGATCACATAAAGGAATAGTTTACTAAATAAACATTCATAGTAAAACAGGTGGATAAAAAAAACCTTAACAATATTATGAACAATATTTAGGGAAAGCATTATACTTTACAAGTTGATAATACATTTTTAATTTATACATCTTCACCTCTGGGGTTGTGCACATGTGAACTTAAAGTAAAACCACAGTCTATTGACTGATACATTCTAAATAAAAATGGAACTACACAAAATGTTATCCTGATATAATCAATACATTTATCATTTAATGTTTCATTACCCAAATTGTGTTTTACTAAAAACTGATCAATCCTATCAGAAGTAATTATATAAAATATTCTCATATATGCAAATCTAATTAGTAAAGAAAGTAAAAGAGCCCTTGTCCTATAAATCACCCAAGTTACACTGTGAGGATTAAATGAACAAGCAGGGGTGAAATAACTTTCTGTGGATGACAGCCTTGCTGATTCTAAAATAGGTCACCCGTCAAGAGGAAGATTGATATTTCCTGGTCATCATTGTACTGTTGTGTGAACCAGAAGAATGAGCTGCTTGACACAGTGAAACTACTACCCACATGAATTTTGGCTTACAAAAGACTTTTAAAAGGCGATTTGAACATACAACAGAGGTATCCTTTTCTTTTATGTTGCAGGGGGGGATGAATATGTCTTCATTTAAGCAGTTTAGTTTGACAACTTAGAAGAAACAAGTGAACAGAAACCTATGTACTTTTGGCACGGCACACGGAAAAATGTCCACACATAAATGCATTTTAAACTCCTCACAGAGAAGCACACAAAGTGCACATGCACCTGGGTTCCTAGATAGAGGCAAAGAGAGATGAAGAGAGATAAGGGAAGTAACTCAATTAACATCTACAGGGGAAACCCTCAAAACTCATTCCACAATCCTGAATATATTTTGAAATTGTCTCAAACCCCAGGAAGTTGGACCACTAGGCATAACTGCATCTTGTTATAGTCCCAACCAATCCAGAAGTACTAAGAACGTCTACCTAAGGCCCGCCTCCCAACCCAAAGCTTTTCCCACCTTACCATATTTTGCCCCTCTTATTTATAGCCAGTGTAGGCTCCAGGCAAATACTTAATATTTTCATCCTCAAATTTTTGTTGTAAATATGCTCTTTGCTTTTATAGGTCGGGTGGATATATTTCCAACTGCCCTGTACATGTGCTGCTGGAAGATGTGGTAACCAGTCCCAGCTCAAATCCTTTTCTGCCAGCATCTGCAACATCCCAATGAACCTTTATTTCAGAGAGCTCTCAGCTAAAAACCTGGTACTTCACACTGTGTAATTACATATACAACATACATACACATTTGAAAAGATGTCCTCCCAGACTTCTTTGTGGAGGTTTTCACAAAAATATTTTCTACTTTCTCTTGTCTAATTGTCTTATTTATATAATTCTCAACTGAACACTGATCGTTGTAAAACACTGTAAAAACGCAAATCTCATAAGCCAGGGGATGAGCATCAAAAATTCCACTGCTCTACACATTCTGCTTCTATAAAAGGATACCATAGACTGGATGATTTATAAAAAGTGGAAGTTTATTTCTCATATTCTGGAAGCTGGGAAGCCCGAGATCAAGATCCTGGCATAGTTGATGTCAGATGAAGGCTGCTGTTTTTCCCAGATGGTGACTTCTTGTTGTGGCCTCAAGTGGCAGAGTTGACAGAAAGCTACAAAGGCTGTCTTCACATGGCAGAAGAAATTGAAAGGCTGGGCAGCTTTCCTATACCACTTTTATAAGGCCACTAATTCATTCGGCGCAAAGTCCTCTCCACTTAGTAACTTCCCAAGATGATCAATTTATCAACTTCCCCCAGAGGTCTACTTATTAATACCATCTCCTTGGGGGTTACATTCCAATGTATGAATTTTTGAGGGAAATTTACACTCAAACAGGAGTATCTACTCTATCAAAATAAGCATGGATATTCTATTTTCTTTATTCTCTGAAAAATGTTTATTCTTTAATTTTTCTTCTTACCCTTAATATAAAGACAAGTATATTTTATTTAAAAACTTTCATTGTTTTTATTTCTTTATATGGAAGCATCGTAATGCACTTGCTCTTGTTAAATTTGTAATCAGTAAAACAAAGAGGAGATGTTGGAACATAAGTGATAGTCATTTATAGTAGTTTGTTTTAAATAGATTACTTGAAGACAAATGATCTAGAAACACTTAAACAATTTTGGAAGTCTGTGTGCAATTCCGTATTATTTCTTCCATGTGTGCTTAGGAAAAATGTGGAGAGCAGAACTGTTCAGTGACAGAGTATTTGCATATAATGGAAAAGACCCCAAGTTTAGTACCCTGCACTTTAAAAAAGAAAAAAAGTCTGTAACATTGCTGTTAGTTTTGTTAACTGGATAGAGGTCAAACAGTAGGCTTTAAGAATCTGACAATTTTCACAGTGATTGCACCAGTCTACACT
>NW_004624736.1:15086421-15105493 GCF_000247695.1 Heterocephalus glaber | reverse complement strand
AAAAAAAAGAATCCGACAATTTGAAGTGAGAAAAGTAGAATCTAATTATAATTTAATATAATTTGGTAATAATGACTTTGACAATTACTTAATATGTATTTGAAATTTTCCTGTTTAATTTTCCATATTATGTGAGTTTAATTTTTATTGAATTTAACCACAAGTTTTAGTAGAAAAATTAGAAAAAATGTTTTGTATGTATTTCCAAGTCCTGTTTCTTTTTTTCTTTCTTTTTCATTTTTTTTTTTTCCTTTTCTTGTTGGGTTCTCCAACCACTTAGACATATTTTATCTTTGGTTGCATGAACCATTGTGAACACATGTTCACAATGAGCTTGAATGACAGGTGTGTTAGACATGTAAACAGTAGAATTCAGTATCAAAAGTAAGGCTATAGTTTAGAGGTTTGTTGTTGTTGTTTGTCAGCATTTTGATCCTTCTTTGTCCCTGGAGAAAGAAATGTATGGATTCCATCCATGGACTCCTTTGGTTTGAGCCTGGACTAAGGCCTCTGACAGGAGAATATTTATTTTCCAATTTCCTCTCTGCAGAGCCCCTAATGACTAGCTAAGTCCTTCCATCTAAAGTAACAGCTAGGGAAAGGAGAGCTTGGTACAGAGTACTGTGTCTCCAGCTTCAGAGAGCCATTCTCTCCCTTTGACCTTGGGTGAAGAGAAGGTTCCTCTCATTTTTAACAAAAAAAAGGAAGTGGATTTCAATTTGATGTTTTCTGGTTTCACTTGGATTCTGTTGTGGTTTCAGTAATATTTCTAATTTATAGATTACATCACTTTTCCCATTAATGAAAAATTTGAATGATAGAATTTATTTTGCCCTCACTCTTAAATGATGCCTTAGATATTACATTTTAGATTAATCATTACTCTTATCAAATCTTAGAAGATAATTCTACTTGCTTGTATCTATTGAATCTAAAGAGAAGTTTGGTGTAAAAAATAAGTGCTGTTCAACTGTGTATTTTCTGTTCTTCTCTTTTACTTTTTAAACATTTTTTCTTTATATTTGATCACCTAGAATTTCATTAATATGGCAAAGGAATTCATTCTTTCTGTGAATCCTGTATGACTTTTTCAGTCCAAAGGGTATAGTTGCAATCTGAAGGCACATATTTTTCTTTAATTCTGGTTTAAACCCTGGCAAAAATATATATTTGTATGATCATAAAGATTCAAAGTACAGATTGCTTTCTGGAACTACACAAAAGTGCCATTTTACAGTGAAAAAATAAAAAATAGGACAATGAACTTCTAACCCAACAGTATATGTTAATATTCTTAACAAGGAGACAGACGCATCATTTATCTCTCTGTACTCAACTAGTTTCTCCTATTTATAGACTCTAGACTTCATACTAATATTTTTAATGAGAAAAATATCCCTGAAATAAGCCCTCAAATAATACAATCATGAAAAGAAAATAGCTTAATATCTACCGAGTTATTCAACAGTATTACACCAATTTGTATCTTCTTAAAATTATTTTCACAGACTGATCCACACTTGTTCCCCTCCCTCATGTTTTGTTTACTAATTCAGAGCAGAAAAACAAAACAAAATAATGTGGGGGAATTTTCTCCCCAATTACACCCAAAATATACAGTAGAGTTACAAAGAACTGTGTTTATGCAAATGAGGTATCCAGAGTCATCCCTCAAATGCACGATGCTTGCCATCCAAATTGCTACTTCCAAATATAGCATTTCCTTTTTTTTTTTTTTTTTTTTCGGTACCTTGCACTCACAAGGCAGGCAGGGTGCCACTGAGCTAAATCCCTGGCCCAAAATACAGAATTTCCTACAAACAACATAGCTCCAACCACACTGACATTTATTCAGTTCTTAAAGAAGCCCTTTTGTCACCTCCAAGCACTTACATAGCTTCTTAAGTTTTGCTCTTTCTTATTTATGAAGCATGTGCAGTCCTAATTAGTTCACATCCAGGAACATCTGAATTCTTAAACAATTTCCCTGACCGCTCACACCCTACCTATCACATTTCATGGTTACATATTCCTTTTAGCTCATTTTTCATAAAACAGATGAAACGTTAAATATTTTACTTGCTCAAGAAATGATCAGTCCGATAGATAAGTAGGTAGATAGATAGATAGATAGATAGATAGATAGATAGATAGATAGATAATGTGTATTTTTTTTCAGTGCTGGGGATTGAACCCAGGCCCTTTGCACTAAGATACATACCCAGTCCTTTTTTAATTTTTAATTTTAAGAAGGGTCTTGCGAAGTTGCTAAATTGCCTGGGCTGGGCTCAAACTTGTGATCCTCCTGCGTTCCACAGTCTCTCACATGCTGTGATTACAGGCATGTGTCACCACACCTGACTAAAACAATGCATTTTATTTACTGTTTCAGCATAGTTGAGCAAAATGCCTGAAATATGTGTGGAAATTAACAAATCTTTCATTCAGGACTAGTTGAATTAATAAATAAATGTTTATATTATTAGATTTCCATTTATGATTTTATATAACTCCCTGGTAAACCTAAACTTTTGTGTTTGAAATGCCTGAACCCTGGCTAACAAATAATGTTTTTGAAGTTATTTACAATATGATGTTTTATGAAGTTACTTCAAGCAATGTTTTAAATGACTTTCGAAATTTAACTACTAGCCCTTACTGGATTCCACATGCTTTACTGAAGACGATCAAACAGTAACAACCTGATACCAAAGTTAACTACTTTATTAAATATCAATATTATAGCATGTTCTGATAAATGCTGTTTTAAAGATATTTTCAAGTTTATATAGATGATTTAAACCCATAATAAAGAAAAGGGGGAAATTCACTGTAAGTTACCACCTAATAAGCAGTTTAATTTTACAGTCTCCACTGTCTCTTGCGTTCCAAGATGATACAAATCATAGTTTAGGAAGAGATCATGTGGATTTTTTCATTTGATATTCATTTGAAGGTTTTTATTTTTATTTTTTGCTTGTTTGTTTAGCATATTGGGGATTATTGAACCCAGAGCCTTCACACTGACCTATATCTCCAGTCCGTTTTTCATTTTTATGTTTTTAATTTTGAGACAGGGTCCAGCTAGGTTGCCAATTGGCCCAGGCTGGGCTTGAACTTATGATCCTCCTTTCTCAGCCTCCCAGAGAATTGCAATTACAGGCGTGTGCCATCACACCCACCTTGAACATATTTTAAGGTTGTATTTCCATGAACTTCAGTGAAAACATCAGATCTAAAGCTGGTATTTATCATGTTCAGATACGAGATCTTGTTGATTACTCCAACATATACTGGTAGTTTTGATATTTATGGGATATATGCCACAAGACACTACTTTAGTAATAGATGGGTCTAACGTTTTTCTTAATTTATGAATCCATAAGGGAAAAATTCTGATAATTGAAATTGTCAACAGAGACTTATCTGTAACAAAGGCAATTCCCATGTTTAACTACAAAGTCTTATGGGAAACAATCAGGAGGCAGCAGGGAGATGCACATAGTTTGGTGTCAGCTTTGGACCCTACTCCCCACTCCAGTGTGCACTTGGACAACAGCTATTTCAATGTTTTCACTTTAGCCACATCAATCTCACGATTGTTGTTTTTTAAAAAATAATCACTTCTTACTTTGATTTTTAATATTTCTTCAAATTTCAAAAGCAGAAAATTCATTTAATACAATCAATGAAACAATTCAGCAAAATGATTATGACATTCTTGTGACCACTGCATCCAATTCTATCCAACTGTGAACATTTTTAACCCTAGCACACAGCAGTGCACATTTTTCTACTTGCTCATACAAACATTGACAATTTATATACAGGTAATTTTATTTGCTGGTTAGTACAGAAAACCTTCAGTTTAAGTTTGTTTTCTTAGTGTAACTATTAATCATTTCTGGTTGCTCTCAAAATCATCCAGCTTTGGATGATAAATTACATAGTCAATCATTATTCCATGGAGTTTTCATGTTTAAATTTAATTTACTTATAGCTGTTAGCACAATGGTGAACATTGGGTAAGCAACAATGGCAAGTGTTAGTAGTATGCTCACTTTCTTGGCATCTATAAAACATTTAATAATGCAGTTCTAAAGGGAGTGCTTTAATTATATTAGAGTTAAGAGCTGAATGGACAAAATACTTGTTACAAAAAAATTTCAGTACTTTTAATGGGTAGATTTTTATAATGTTTACTCAAAGATGAAAGAGTAAACTCTATTGTGTTTCATTTAAATAATAAATATTACAAGTTTTTATTTTATAGTAATAAATTGGTGTTAGAGAGGAACCCACGTGGCCTTATTCAGAATTGATGGTGCTGAAGGTATCAGCTCCAATAGGGCGAAATGATTTATTGAAGGTCACTCAGATATTTAGTGTCAGTTCCTGGCACAACTCTCTACCTGGAAATACATATGTAATGTTAGGAAGATAAAATCCTCTCAAGTTAGTAGACTATTTTAAAGAAAATTATAACTAATTTAATTGGTTTAATTCTGTAGGAATTATAGCATTAATACTTTAATACTGTAGCAATTGTAGGATTTTTTAAATGTATTTTTTCATACTAAAGGTAAACCAGGCATGCTGTAATCCCAGCACTGGGGAGGCTGGAGCAAGAGGATCACCACCAGTTTGAGACCACCCTGAGCTATATGGTGAGAGCCTGAAGTACTTACAGAGACCCCATCGCAAAACAAACAAATGAACAAACAAAACAACAACAAAAAAGTGTACATATTTTCAACTGAGCGAGCAAACCTGAAAGCCTGGGGAAAGGGCCCACTTTTCCACTCAAGCAATAGAATCATGTTTGTCTTTTACCAAGGGTTGTGACCTGATTTAAGTCTTAGCAGGCAAGTTTTTAACATGTTTAAAAAGCCAATGATTTCCTCCATCAACTTTTGTTCCCCACTTTCCCAATCATCAATGAATCACATTTTAAGGAAAGATTGAGGTATACTTTTCTGAAGCAGATTGATATTGATTTAACAACATAATAACTTCTCTAACTGCTTGTATTTTAAGTTTCTTTAATCCACTTATACACATGTACTGAAGATGATGACAAAGTTAAAAAGGTATTCCAAGGGAAGACATGCTTCACTAAAGTCGCTAAGAACACTGACTTTTGTTTTTGTGTTTCTGCTTTTGTTTTTTTGGTAGAAATCAAAAGGAGTGATATAATTAGGGGATTATGTGTGAAAAGCTCATTTTGTTTTGAAATATGTCATACTTTTTCTGTAAGTCTGCAGGTTTACCTGTCACTGCAGTTAAGCAGATGAGCCGTGGTATTGAAGAATAAATAGCAGATATATTTGAAGTTCATATAAGAGGAAAATGAAGTATGAAATCCTTGATGAAATAAAATGAAAGAAACTGGGAGAGTGAGTATCAGCATTTCAAAGATAGAGAAATAATGAGAGAATGAGAAATTTTCAACGGGTTCAAAAGTTCAGGTAACATAAACTCTCCAAATTTAGATGTCTTTAGAACCATATTCTAATTTTTGGAAAAGACACTTTTTGTTTTTTTCAGAAAAAATGAGCTAAACTTTTATCAAAACCTTTGTTTTCTTTGTCTTAAGTTTCTTAATAGCTATATTTAAAAATATGCTCTCAAAAAAGGCTGATCAATTTAAAAATGCGTATTTATTAAATAAACATATATATTCATTTATTAAACATATATGCATATTTAAATACATATTTATTAAATAAACATCTACATTCAAGTATTGAGACATTGATACTTGCTTTCTAGGAAGTGTGGAAAGCCTATGGATTTTAGTTAAAGAATGACAGTATTATCCAAAAATACTGAGGGCAAGCACAGGTTTTTAAACTTTTTTCATTTTTTCTTCTGTTTACAGTTTCCCCAAATCTATCCAAGAACAAGTTTCATTTAAGTGTGAATCATAAAAAGCATAAAAACATTTGCTAATACTTATTGAATATTTCCTGTAGTTCAGATAGACGCTGAGATGTAGTGAACGTTGTCTCGTTCCGTTGTAGAGAAAAGAACACTGAGATTGGGTCCAGGGTGACAGAGCTGAACTCCAAGTCCAGATCCAAACAGTCCCACTCTAGATCCCACTTTGGAACGAGGTTAGATTGCACTGGCGCCTTAATCCTCACCAGCCTGCTGAAGCGTCAAGTGCTCCTGTGTTAAGTTGTCAACCAATTCCTTTGTTCTCACATCCCCTGTTTTCCTCATACTGGAGTCTGAGGGAATTTTAATTTTTGTTACTTTTCCCTACAAAGCAAACCTAGAGTTTTACAAAAATCAAGTAAGTAGTCGAGCACCCATTTTCTTTTTTCTTTTTGGTATAGGAGTTTATACCTAGGGCCTTTGCACTGAGATACATCCCAAATCCTTTGTTTGTTTGTTTTTGAGACAGGATTTTGCCAAGTTGCTAAGTTGCCTGGGCTGGGCTTGAAATTGCAATCCTCCTGCATCAGCCTTCCAGAGTGCTGAGATTACAGGCATGTGCCACCCTACAGACCCTTTCTTTTTAGGATTTGAATGTTTATCTTTATAAATACATGCACATATATACCAATGTCTGTCGGTCTTTAAGGATTTAATTTTTGGCAATGAAAGAGAGATGTTGTCCAATGACTGTTTTTCTCTCCTCTCCTCCATTATGGGGTCAGCGTTCATTGAACGGCTCTCGACCTCACTTACACTGGAGAGTGGTGAACATCAAGCTGCTCTGTCCCTAGGCCGAGGTCCCTGTTCCAACTTCATGTTGTTACTGGGTCTGTTCTGCATGCACTTTCCATGTACCTTTTTGGGTTAGGATTCTAATTACTCATCGAGTGTAACCGTTTTAAATAACTATCTGTTAGTTACTGTTCTATGGTTTACTAGCCGAAGTTTATAAAGAACAACATTATAGTAGAGATAACCATGCACTTTTGCTGAACATTTCCTATAATAACAACCAGTAGAGAAGACTGCTATAGTCTGAATGCCCCCTCTAACATTCATGTTGGAGTTGAACTGTCATTAAAGCAATATTAAGAGTTAGTAAAAAAAAAAAAAAAAAATTAGTAGGGACTTCAAGATCTCAGAGACCCTGATGGCTCCACCGTCATAAATGGATTAATGTCGTCACAAAAGGAGGCTAATTCTTAGGAGGAGCCACTATGAAAGTGAGTTTGGCCCCCTCTTGTATCCATCTCTTGCAAATGCATGCTTTGTCCGTCATTCATGATGTAACACACAGGCACTTGGCCCTGCTCTTGGACTTCCCAGGCTCCAGAACTATAAGAAATAAACTTCTCTTCTTTATAAAACATCCAGTCTCAAGTATTCTGTTATAGTACATGGAAAGAACTAAGACAAAGAACAAAATGTCAAATTAGATCAGTGAAGTTTATGACAAATGTGTGCACTTTGGCACATAAAAATGAAGATGAGTGCTGAATATTATAGTCCTATTTAGAAGTTGATAGAATGCAATTTATAACTATGCATTTTGGAGGAACACTTGTGTAGGAGTTAAACACCCTTCTGTTTGAATTCTGACTTCAACTCTCAACTGGGGAAATTAATTGATCCTGCTGAGCTTTAGCTCCTCTAAAAAAAATGGGGGTAATTACCGGTATGATTTTTCAGGTTTACTGCAGTGTAGTAAGACTGAACCCATACATCCTAACTAAAATTACAGAGAAACTATACATATATAAAGCCTAACGATTTGTCTTTGCAGGACTGCAATGCTAACATATTGTCTGTAATTTGCTTCCTCTCTCTGCATAAAAAATGAGTATTTGAAGTATCGGATACTGTCTGAAGTCATTATTTACTATCCTGTCTTAGATGGAAGACTTACTGTTCCCATTTTGCTGAAAAAAAAATGCCTAGAAGTTTTTTTGGTACATCACAATTTTAATCTCCAGCACAGCCCAGATCTCCGTAAGTGAATATCCAGAACATAAAGTATTTGTTTCTCAAAATGACCCTACTTTGAACACAATCAGAAGGTACATTTTCAGAGATGCAAGATGACTGTCCATACTATAGAGGTAGTGAGCCAAGCTTTTATGGCCTAAAATGTCAAAGTCTTCCATTATAGTTAAGAAGATTAATATAAAAGAAGGTCATATGCCAACATTCTGGTTTATGAGAATATATGATCTGTATTAATCTAAATAATTGAAATTTTTGTACCTTACACAGTTCTTGTGATATAAAGGAATCATCATTTAATACATTGAATATTGATGGGATATTTTTTAAACTGAAACTGCTTAAAATGTGAATCGTAGTATATAAAGAGACTATTTAACATTTCCAGAATTATGTAAATGGAAGATATAAATAAATGATATAACCTTAGATCTTTTGTTGCAATTTAGGAGCTTAAATGCATCAACTGTTGGAAAGTTTCAAAAAATAAAAACTATAAACAGAAAACTTTTATTCCAATAATTGTAAATAATTTGAACTTCTCATAAATATGTGTCCTTTTTTCAATTTTAATGTAGGTTACCAAAGCCTGGGAGATAAATGTGTTGGGATTTTGTGTTTAATATTTTTTACTTGGATTTGAGATAGCAGACAACCCAACAATAGTGACAGCTGTTCCACTAGATCCTCTTCAGAGTTTTAATGGAAATGATATTCAGGGTACACTATGACTAAGTAAGATAGAAAGTGAGTGCCAAAAATTCTTGAAGAGTTAAAGAACAAATTGCAAAAATTATAATAATCTAACAAATAATAATTTATTGGTTTAATAGAAAAGTCTTCATTTTATTGCTAACTTGGATATTTTGTAGGATTAAATATAAGACTAATGTAAGGATTAAGGATTGAAAACAGACAATATTTCATGATACTTTTCAGAGAACAAGAGCATCTGGGTAATTTTCATCTAAAATTTAATTCAGAGACAAAACCAAAATAAAGCAATATGTCATGACTTTTTTATGAGTCGTATGTTCTCCTTCAATACCATTTAGTATTTATTTTCAGAACTGTTAGCAGCTAAATTTATTTCTTTTACCTCAAAGTAGCATGCACACTGTAAGCACCATTAAAATGCATGATGCCAATTAATTCCACTTCAGAACTACAGTGAAAATGCAGCGTTTGTTTTTTATATGTAGCAGCAAAAAAAAGTGTTTTGGTCTTCATTAGAGTTCACTTACATCAAAGCAGTGCTGCTGTTTTGTACAGAAGAAAAGGACCTGACCTTGGAATTCTGGTAAATACTGACCTTTCTCCCTGCATTGCCATGTATCGGCAAAGCCACCTTGGATTTGTCATTTAAACTTTATGAGTCTTGGTTTCTTGATAAAATCAGAATAATAACTCTCCCTTTAACTATCAGATTATTGAGAAGGTCAAAGGATGTAAAGGAAAATACTGTCAATATCATAATGTTATTGTTACTCTTACTGTTATCACTCTGCTTTTGTTTTGCTTCACATGCTTTTAATAAAAAGTTATTTTAAAGTAACCACTGAAATTATAGCACTGCAGATTACAGTAAAACTATTCATGAATTGATATTGAGCAAGTAAAATGCTTAAACGAATGTTTAAGGTCACCTGATAAAACAGGCTTTTGATTATTATATAATATAAGGTGTTTTATTCAGATTAGTTGAGCAACAATGAACAAGTTAAAAGGACATTTAAACCAGGGTGGAGGAGTTAAGTGTGAAGCAAACCTATCTTTGTCAAAATAGGTACCTAGTGCTCTTACAGTTTCTGTGGATAAAAATAATTTTAAAAGTTTATTCACATCAGACATATTTTTGTGTAAAGATCATGTTTTAAAGATTATTACATACATTTTATGCTGTGTTCATTTGGCATTAATAGTATATCAAGATGAAAATTTTAAAATTTTGGAAATTTCATTGCTGAGAAACTGTAGTCATTAGGAAAACTACTGGTAAAAGAATATAAAAGAAAAAATCAAGTCATAATTAGAATAATAAACAATATCATGGAAAAAAAGGAAAAATTTTAAAATCTAAATTCATGTATCATTTCTTTAAATCATGTCTCAAAACCTGCATGACTGGCCTGCTTTAGATCTAAATCTACAAACAGTATAAATTTCAAATTTTTAAATAGTACCGAAAGATGCTCCTTGTTTGATGCATTAAAATCTAACGTGTTTCCAGAAGTTTATTCACATAGACTAATTGTTTTGGTTTGGGTTGGTGAAACTGAAAGTTTTACTTTACCAAAATTATTTTTTAAAAATCTGATGAAAATTATGTATCCTGTTTTCTAATTTTGATAGAATTATATGGGGTTCAGTAAGTCTACAGGCCATAATGAATCCTGACATCTTTACAATTTAAATTCCTTTGAAGAAAAAAAAGAGCTAGTTCAAAAGTTTTGTGCTTGATCAAAAATATGTACTTTATATGTGCATTCAAAAATTTACTTTCAGGTACATTTGTTCAAAATAGGCTTTTATTAATTAGCAACCTGAAATTTCTTTTTTCATCCATAATACATATTTATCATAATTTGATGATTAGCTTGATAGGTGAAACAAATACTTTATTATATGAAGCAAGAAATCCTTTGCCTTGGCTATGACTGGTTACCTTATTGAATTTCATGTTCATAATGCCAAGAATCATCCCTTTTTAGCTAGAAGTCTGTTACTATAGAGTGGGGTAAAATTAATACAGTGTAACCGAACTGGAAACATATATTTCCCTTCTACTTACAGATATTTATCAATCAGAAATATATATATTTTTACTATTAAGGAGTTATTGATTTGAAGCCAAAAAATCCTTCTTTAAATCTCTTGCTTGCCATTTGTCACTTACAATTTGTGCAAATTGTCAACCCTCTTATTTTCATCATTGGGGAAATGGAGCTAGTGACACTTCACAAACTCATTTTAAATACTAAATGAAAGAAAGCTCATAAAACTTTGCAGCCAGGTATAGAAGTTTATGCCTAAATTCCCAGTTACATAAAAGGCCGAGACGAGAAGATTGAAAATTCTAGGCCATTTGAGTCAATCTATTGACTCAAAAAAAATATTGACTGTCTAAAAATAAATCCTGGGGATGTAGCTCAGTGGTACAGCGCCCCCCCACTAAGTTTCCTGTTTCATTCACAGTACCTAAATAATAAAGCAAAAATTAAATTAAATTAAAAAGTAAAATGCTATTTTGCAAAATTGGCTCTACAGAATTAATGTTTGTTGCAACACATTGATATTAGGTAGGTATATAAAGTTAGATGGCATAACAAATGCAAAGAAGCAACAGTAAATACCAGTCCAACACAGAAACTATTCTCGATGTCATTGGATCCAGCAAAAGGTAAAAGAAAACAGAATTGTGTTGCGCTACTAACCTTAGAACAAACTGACACCAGAATCACAAATTATTGCTGAATTCTGAGAGCAACATGAAAAGCCATCAACAAATCGGCTTCCAGTCATGTGATTCTCCAGACCTGTGTAGTCTGTGCTGTGTAGTTTGAACTACTTTAGTTCTTATTTCAGTAATATTATTCTAAGGCCTTAATCATTATTTGCATTCTGATTCTGAGAGCAATATTAACATTCAAAGTCCTTATTAATTTGTTTCTGTGGATATTTTGGCATTTAATTGAGTGCACATAAATAGTGCTACCAATTTCAGACTATAGCATAGGGTTTGTTGGTCCTCGTTTTTGTGAGTATACTGCTTCCTGGAGCATCTTTTGAGATGCTGTAGGAATGTGTACAGCATCTAAAGATGGGCTTCCTATGGGATAATATAATTAGTGCAATTAATATTTTTAAACATCTATTAAGTACCAAGCTTAGCAGAGAAGGAAATACAAAAATTCGCCCTCTTTATGTTTATCTTCTCATAGGGAATAGAAAATAAACAAATAAATAAGTTACAATGTACAAAAGTGGTAATAGGCAGTGGAGAATAACAAAGCAGAGAAAAGATGTGCAAAGAAGTAGAGATCCAAACTGTGTGGTCAGAGTAGACCTCACTGCTCAAGGGGGGTTTGTTTGTGCAGGAGCATTAGCACAGGTAGAATCTTATGTGTAGGACCATTCTTGATATGCCAGAGGAATCACAAGAAAGTTAGTACTGTTAAAGTATAATGCTCAGAAAGACAGACGTAGAGAAAATTAATGAAGCAATCAAGAGTGCAGTACAGATTTTGTACAACTGTATGAGATTTGCTTTTATCCTGAATGAAATGAGAAGCCATGAACTGGTGTTGAGTAGAATATTGGAATTATTCATACATTCTTTCCTTCCTTCCTTCTTCCTTCCTTGCTTTCATTATTATCGGAAGCCTTATGACATAATTCTAGGTATTAGGGATATATCAATAATTCAAGAGAAAAGAGCACAAACAATATTAATGACTGCATTCTATAACAGGTGAATTATTTACTTGTGATTTTTGCTGCTCTAGTGAATTTCTACAAATTTAGTTGTTTAAGTAAGAAAATTTTATTATCTTACAATTTGTAGGAGAGAAGTGTAGCACTCATTGAGAGTGCAGCTCTTGAGAGGAATCTTCCTTTTCTAGAGACTGTAGGATAAAACCCCTTTCCTTCACTTACTCAGTCTGCACAGGGCCCTCCCTTCCCAGAGTTCATGGTGTCCCTCCATCTTCCAGGACAGCACTGTGAGGACTGTTTTTCCTCATAAGAAAACAGTGATTCTCTTCCAGAGTGTTTCTTTCCATTTTAAGGACATTAGGCCCACTAGACAACCTAAAATCACATCACTATTTGTAGGTTACCTGATGACCAATTTTGGCCCCACATGCAACCTTAATTTCCCTTTGCTATGTACCCTAACTAAAGGTTTGGGGAATCAATGTGCAGGCTTCTTTAGGACACATTATTTTGGATATGAAAGGGAGGAGTAAAATCAGTTGGGAAATAAAATCATGCCAAATGTTGTGTTTAAAAACTGGATTGTAAGGCAGAAGGATAGCAGCCAGGACTGGCTATATGGACCTCATGTCCTTGTGTCTGTTCTCCAATCGGTCACTTCAACCACTCGGCAGCATTCTGTGTGTTTTGTCCCCACTTTGAAGCCAGCTGTGAGGATTATAGTTTTCACTTTAAACTTCAGCTTGATCCCCTTTTCCCTGGAAGAAGCTTTAGCAAAGTAGGTGAAATACTTTAATTACATTGAAATATAAATTTGTATATTTCAGTTTGTTCTACAATTGACCATGGAAAATGTGTTAGAATACCTGAGTATATAAAAGGCTCTTGGGGGAAAATATCATTTACATAGCCTAATAGGTTTATTTACTATCACTCTTACAGTAAAATAAAAACACTTTTTTTCTTCTAAGCACTTATCATTGGAGTTCATTATTTGTTTAGATGTATTTTTTAAAAATATTTTATTTCTCTACCCATAAAGTTAAGACTTATTTGAACATTGCTACCTTGTAAGTACTTAGAAAAACTCCTGGCATGTATTAAGTACACAAAATAAATATAGTAATGGAAAATAAATAGTAGGAGAGTTCTCAGCTATCTGATCATCATAACTGATGTGTCTGAATGTTTTATGCTTTATGTCTATATTTTTGAGTTTAAAGATTAAAAATAACTCTCTTCTGCACTCACCTGGGAAACCATATGAGAGGGAATGGCGAGTGAAATCAAGGAGATGATTGTTTATTTCTTAAGTGGATCACTAATTCAAGAACAACCTAAGATCTGGCTTAAATTAGTGACTGAAGAAGCTAAAACTGTCCTAATTCTTGAGCATATAACAGCTCAGATAAGGAAAAAGGTTTTGATCTTTTTAGTGAATCTGCAGTGCTTACAACATTTTAGTAGATTAGCTCTTCCTAATTCAAAAACAGAGGCATCCTTAGTAGGTAGCTTATCCACAGGATTAAGTAAGGACATGAATTCCGGGAAATTGTTTCAGTCTGAACATTTCAGAAAGAACCAGGGGTGAAGAAACAGTCTTTCTGCCTAATCCCAGTACTCAGGAGTTGTAGGAACAATGCAATTGGAGAGGGAAAGGGAGATTCAGCAGGAGTAATGTCACCTCATAGACTTATATTGTATTGAGATCCCAGGTGACAAGATCTATGCTGGAATGGTGGAGTGACAGTGATTCTTATGTGACTATCTTGAGTTTATGGGAAGGGCTTGGTTACAATATGCATTTCCTCATTACTATGAAATGAATTATTAACTAGGATCTCACTGGGTGGAGGTAAGGTAGACTCAGTGTTTATTGAACTAGTTTTGTCTTATGAGACATGCTTATTCATAAGCTGCACTTCTTTAATTAAGGAGTTTTACAAATGAAAGCTTGTGATACTTCAGGAACGATGTTTTTTGGTGGCTTTTGGTTAATGATTAAATTATTTTTAAAGTAATGAATTTGAAATATGATTTTACAGAATGATTACCCTCATATTTGCATAATATTTTATAAAGAGGATGGCCACTTACACACTGTGATTCAGTTTTCAAGAAATCCTATAACACAGAAGGAAGTGAGTGCCCCTAAAGCCTCTCAGGGGCCATCACAGGACCAGGTCCAGCAAGTAAACTGCTAAATACGACTCTTCCTACACATGTTTCAGAATCTATCAGAACTAGACAAACAGCTTTTGAAATGCCTACAACCACTTATTTCAGTATCTTTTCATCGTGTGTCCTCTGATAAGTAATATGTTTAAGACATGATGTTCACTAGTCTACCTTGCTTCCTAAAGTTCACTTCTAAAATACACTTCAAAAAAATTGCATATAAAATTGCAATACTCACTAGGTTTTTATGAGTGATTAACAATAAATGTTTCCCACTTGTGAGTAGTCAAGTAGAATTTTTACTTTTTTAAATTAAAAAAGACAGGCTTTATTAAATAACAGGACTTACTTTTGTGTTAAAGATGTCCTAATGTCATAACGCTTCACACTTCTAAGTTTGAAACCATTACATCTAAGTGAGCAAAATGGCATTAGTATATTTCACTTGATGTTATGGTTTGTGTCTAGATGTCCCCCCAAAGCCTCATGCAGTTTTAGATGAAGCTTTTTCAGAGGAGGCTGGATCTAGAGTGTGTGATGCTGGGATTAAGGTTGTGTGATTATTAAATCAGTCCACTGATTGCCTTGAGACCACCCTAATCCCAGTAGCCTGGACACAATATAAGGAGGCTTCTCTTTCCCCTTGTTGCCTTTGCTGTCTTCTGCCCCCATGAACTGTTGCTCCTCTGCCATGTGCCATCCTGCCTTACAGCCAGCCGATTACAGACTGAAAGCTCTACAAACTGTGAACTAAATAAACCTTTCCTCCTTTAACTTTGGTCTTCAGGTATTTTGGGTCAGCAACAAGAAAATTAAATAAGACACTTGATAATGAAAGAAGCAGTGCATCAGGACTCGAATTCGGAAAGGTTCCTTAAAATGTCACACGATATATTTGTTTGCTTGGAATATAATCAGGAGTTCTACCAAATGTATATTACCTTAAGAGCTGATGGGAAAATGTGAATTCTGCATTTGTCTTGTTCTTACTTGCATTCAATCATTTCATCTTCAGTACGACACAGAAGAATGGTTTCTATGTTTTAGAAATATGTAAATTAAAAAACGTTTGAGCTAAAATATGAAAGCAGACTAAATTAGTCTTAAACCTTGAAATATTTAGTTTTTATTATTCTTCAAGGATAATCAAAATAAGGGTAAAATAAATCAGAACTGATGATTTTGTTAGCTCAGGTTATAAATGAGATAAGAAAAACATGAAAGTAACCAAGCAACCAAGGTTATTTTAAAATAATTCTAGTTAACTTTGGGTTTTTGTATTTCATCAAAATTGTTGATGATTCTGCTTATGAATAAAAATATCAATTTTATAATAAAAAGAAGACACTTAAGACAATTTAAGTCTTATGACAAAAATCTATGAAGTACCTCCTTAACATGAAATGAACCCCAAAAATCTATATGCCAAAAATATAAAACTTTACAGAAGTAGACAAAGCATACCTGAATACACTGGAGAATATACCATGCATTTTTAGAGAAAGACCATATTAAACACACGTTTCTGGTATCTTCAATTAATTCATAGTAAGAATAATTTCTATAATATTAAGTGTTAATATAAATTAATTCTTCTGTTCAGCTGGGAAAATGAATACATAAGAATAAGAATAGCTAAAAAATCTTTACAAAGCAAAATGAAAGAAGTATGATATACTTACTAGCTAAACATTATTTCAAAATCACATGTAAAATTTACAAATTAAGAACCTACAAAATAAGTTGGTATAACTATCAAAGACTGTTGTATATTTTATAAGTATTTAATGATTAGAAATAATAGGGAACAAGCAGTTTATTCCAACAAATGATATTGGAGCAGTTAACTATATACCTGGAAATAATGTAAAATTAGACCCTTATCTCAAACCCATTAAAAAATTCAGTAAAGTCTGAGGAATGAAGAAAACTTTAAAAGTACGACAGTGATGGGAGAAAAGACAATTCTGCTTTTGAATCTTTCTAAGATACGAACAACACTGGAAATGTCAGTGAAAAAGGGAACTTTTACAAATAACAGAAGCAATAAGCCAAGAAACTTCTATGTAGTAAACCCCCACGAATACAGTTGGAAAGTATTCTTGTTCATGTTCATATAGAAGCTTCAGGGTATCATGCAGGAGCTGATGTGGAAAGAGGAGCAAGGGAGATTTGGGTAGAAAGAGTCAGGAACTTTCAAATGCATGCTCACAACACGAGTTCTGCAAGCCATGCTGGAGTCTTTCAGTGAAAGTAACACAGAGACAACTGCTGGTCCTATCCAGAGGGGTTGCCTTTGTCTTCCATTTCCAGGAGCAGCTCTGAGAGGCAACTGAGGGGACCCAGTGTGGTAAGAGGTCTAGAGGGCATCCTGGGGACAAGGGATCTCTTCTGGTGTTTCATTTCCATCCCAAAAGGCAACAAATGAAATAAAAAAGACAACTCTAAGTAATTACAAATAAATTAAGCAAATAGAAATAACATGGAAATGGAAAAAACTATAGATAAAAATACATTCTTGTCATAAAATTATGAAAATACCCTTAACTTTTTATCAGATTAACATACACCCAAGTGGAAGTTAAATATAAATTTTCACCTATCAGATTGGCAAAAACACTAAAAGATTTAAAGAAGTCGGTGTCATATGGTAAGAGCACTTTTGAAGGGCAGTGGAACGATAATTCTTACAGTTCTTTGTACTGTGTAATTCTACTTGCAGTTTTATAGTGCAGCATTATTTGTAATGGTGAAAATCTTTGAAATTTCTTTAGCGTCCTTCATTAAAGAAATGGATAAGCAAATTATTAGGAAATTACTCATTTTTCTAGTTTCTCCAGGAATAAAACAGCTACAGTATTAATTTTCACATCATAAATCTTTATGTTGTGCAGATTTAGATGCTATACTTGCTTAATTCTAAAATAATATATCTGTTTATGTGAGGATTTCAACATTAGACATGAAGTGTTCAGAATGTTAACTAGACTGGAGCTAACAGCGCAGAGTAGGAGGCTTCTGGGTCAAAGTGCCACAGCTCCCAGCACAGAGGAGGCTTCGGGGTCAATGTACCACAGCTTCCAGTGCAAAGGAGGCTTCCAGGTCAACATGGTACAGCTTCCAGTGCAGAGAAGGAGGCTTCTGGGCAAACCTACCATCACTCCCAGCACAGAGGAGGTGAGCCACGTGGGTGCCAGCAGCAGCCTCCTGCAATGAAATGAGGTAACAAGCCTCAGAACCAGACTTCCAGATCACCTACAGCAACCCCAAAGGGAAATGAGATTGAACACTCTGTTACTCAACCACCAGGAATCCCTGAAATAGCATCAAAAGAGGATCTGGAAAAATGAAATCAGAAATAATTTCTTACTTAACAGCAGAGATTGTGCCCATAGTGCAAGACATGATTAATAAATCTAGAGAGAACACAGGTAAAAAAAATAGAGGAGCTGAGGAACATGATGAGATCCCAACATAGGAAACAAATAGAATCCATAAAACAGATGCAAACCGATTTCCATGAGATCAAAACACCATTGAAAGTCTAAACAGCAGAATGAGCCAATGTGAGGGCAGAATTTCAGATATAGAAGAAAAGACTGCAATTAGTGACCAGGAAAAGAAAAATGGCTTTAAAATTGTAAGGGACCATGAGAAATCAATCCAGCAGCAGCTAGATGGTGCAAAGAAGAATAACGTAAAACTGATTGGAGTCAATGAAGAAACAAGAGAGAGTGCCGATGACATAAAAAAACTGTTCACAGAAGTGATGGCAGAAAACTTCCCAAGCAGGGGAAAGAACTTGACATACAGATAAGTAAGGCATATAGGACTCCAAATAGCCTTGAGGAGGAAAAACATGTACACATAGGCATAGAATTGTTAAGATTCCAGAAACTCAACAGAAGAACAAAGTTCTACAAGCAGTTAGAGAAAAGAAACAAATCACATACAAAAGGAAAGTCCATCGGAATCACAGCAGACTTCTCAACACAAACCCTCAAGGCAAGAAGAGCTTGAAGTGACATATTTCAAGCCCTAAAGGAAAACAGCCTGAAACCCAGATTGATGTACCCTGCAAAACTATTTTTCAAAAGTCATGGTGAAATAAGATACTTTCATGACAAAGAGCACCTTAGGAACTTCAAGAATACCAAACCCGCATTCCAAAAAATTTTAGACAAAATCTTAGGAAAAGACAACAAGAATCACAACCCCAGGAAGCATAGTAGAATGAATCCACTGGCATGACAAGAACTTAAAAGCAAAGGGGGAGAATCCAACAAAAAGAAAAAGTCATGAGAATGATAAGTCTATACGTATCAGTTATAACCATCAATGTTAATGGTCTCAACTCACCAATCAAAAGAAATAGACTGGCAGAATGGATGAAGAAGCAAGATCCAACAAAATGCTGCATACAAGAAACACACTTAATTCAAAAAGAAACTCATAGTTTGAAAGTTAAAGGGTGGAAAACAATACTCCATGTGACAGGAACCTGAAAAAAGCAGGAGTAGCTACGCTCTTTGCA
>NW_004624736.1:15038337-15072854 GCF_000247695.1 Heterocephalus glaber | reverse complement strand
TGTGATTTGTTTCTTTTCTCTAACTGCTTGTAGAACTTTGTTCTTCTGTTGTGTTTCTGGAATCTTAACAATTATATGTCTATGTGTAGATTTTTTTTGACCAAGGCTATTTGGAGTCCCATATGCCTCACTTATCTGTACGTCAAGTTCTTTTCCCCTGCTTGGAAGTTTTCTGCCATTACTTCTGTGCACAGTTTTTTTATGTCATCGGCACTCTCTCTTGTTTCTTCATTGACTCCAATCAGTCTTATGTTATTCTTCTTTGCATAGTCTAGCAGCTGCTGGATTGATTTCTTGTGGTCCCTTATCATTTTGAAGCCATTTTTCTTTTCCTGGTCACTAATTGCAATCTTCTATTCTATATCTGAAATTCTGTTCTCACATTGGCACATTCTGCTGTGTAGACTTTCAATGGTGTTTTACATCTCATGGAAATCGGTTTGCATCTGTTTTATGGATTCCATTTGTTTTCTATGTTGGGATTCTATCATGTTTCTCAGTTCCTCTCTGGATTTATTAATCATGTCTTGTACTATGAGCACAATCTCTGCTGTTATTTGAGAAATTATTTCTCATTTCATTTTTTCCAAATCTTCTTTTGTTGCCAGTTCAGGGAGTCCAGGTGGTTGAGTATCAGATTGTTCCATCTCATTTCCCTTTGAGGTGGCTTTAGGTGACCTGGAAGTCTGGTTTTGAGACTTGTTTATGTATCTTCTCATTTTCACCCAGGGTGGGGGGTGCTGTTGGTACACATGTGGCTCACCTCCTCTGAGCTGGGAGCAGTGGGACAGTGGCTCAGAAGCTCCTTCCTCTGGGCTGGGGGTAGCGGGATGGAAGGCAGTCCAGAAGCCCCTATCTCTGGGCCAGGAGCGGTGGGACGGAAGGCAGTCTGGAGGCCTCTACCTCTGGGCCAGGAGCCATGGGATGGACAGTGCCTGGAAGTCCCTTCCTCTGGGCCAGGAGCAGTGGGAAGGTGGTTCAGAATCCCCTTCCTCTGGGCTGGGAGTGGTGGGAGGGACAGTGGCCCAGAATCCCCTTTCTCCTGGCCAGGAGAGGTGGGACCGACCTCTTCTCCGTTTAATATGACATTGGCAGTAGGTTTGTCATAAATGTCTCTTGGCACATAGAGATACTGTTCTATAATTATTTTACTGAGGTTTTTTTTTTTTTTAAATCACAATGTATGTTGGAATTTGTCAAAGGCTTTTTCTGTATCCATTAAGATGACCATGTGATTTCTGTCCTTGCTGCTGTTTATTGATGTATTAAATTTATTGATTTGTGTATGTTGAACCATTCTTTCATTCCCAGGATAAAGCTTACTGGTCATGATGTGTGATCTGTTTGATGATTTCTTGCATTCTTTATACCAGTATCTTGTTGAGGATTTTTGTACCTATGTTTATGAAGTTGGCTTATGAGATTGGCTTATAATTTTTTTGTTGCTTGGATCCTTTTCTGTCACTGGATTCAGGGTAATGCTAGCTTCCAGGAGTGACTTTGGGGGTACTTCTTCCCTTTCAGTTTCATTTAAGAGTTTGAGGAGTATTGGCATTAGGTCTTTCTTGTAGAATTCAACAGTGAATCCATCAGAACCTGTGTTTTTCTTAATTGGGTCGCTTTTATTTTAGTATTTCTTCAATTTCATTGCCTATTATTGGATTATTTATGGCTTTTAAATTTTCTTGGTTCAGTTTTTTGTAATTCATATGTATCTGAATCCATGCATTCTTTTCTGAATTCTCCAATTATAGATGTACAGCTTTGAGAAGTAGTTGTTAATAATCTGGATTTTGGTGGTGATGTTATGATTCACCATTTTCATTCTAATTGCATTGACTTTGGTATTTTCTTTCCTATTTTGGTAAGATTGGGTAAGGGTTTATCTACTTAGTTTTGTAAAAATTTGTTTGACTCTAATGCTATTTTCTATAGAGGAGGCTTAAGAGGAGAATTACTGCAATTGTAACAATTTACTAAATTCAGTAAAATTCTGACTACTGGGTTTGCATATTTAACATACCTTCAAAAGGACATTATGAATTTAATTCATTTTTAAATAATTTACATTTTTCTTCTTTATCCTTATGTTATTCATATAATTGGATATATTAAATCATATTTCACACATATCTTGATATTAAATTTTATAAAGTTTCCAGTATTAGTGTTGCTCACTGTTGGCTATAGGAAAAAGAAAGTCCAGTCATTAGTGTCTAAAATTGACAATGCTTTGTTTTTCCATGGAACAGGAAATTTAGGGTCTGGCAATCATGGTTGCCTCAGTGATGGGAGCAGATACATAGGCTTCATCTATCCTTTTTCTCCATCGTCCTTATCTGTGACTTTCAATATAATGGGTGCAATTTGTAAGCACCTGACAAGAAGACAGGCAGTTGCTAAGAGTAATAGTGCATGCCTATAATTTCAGCTATATAGGAGGCTGAGGCAGGAGGATCCAAAGTCTGAGCCTAGCCTGGGAATGTAGTTTAGTTTGAAGATTCTAGGTTCAATATTCAGTATACCAAAAAAAAAAAAAAAAAAGCTTTCCTCTTACATCTAAGAGGTCAAATTATTTTCCAGGACCACTGCTATTTGCAGAAGTGTTAGAAAAGTAAATAATTGCATAGGGGCACATTGTTCCACCCCCAATAAACTGACATTAATAAGAAAGAATATGAGAATGGATATTGGGTAGATCATTTCTAGTACATCTAGTACATATTGAATGAAGTATCTTATTCTCAAAGAATTCCAAACACAAACTGGCTGGTAATATATTACTGAAAAGACAGATTTCTTTACATTGGTGATAAAGTTTTCATTTGTGGTTTAACTTGTCTCAGTTCACATTATGACACTCTTTTCCACTGCTGGTTTGAGGATGTAGTCCATATTCATTATGGTGAATATGAAAGGTTGAATTTACACAAATAAGTTAAGCACATATAACAGGGAAATGAGGTTAATTACCAAGATTTTTTGAGCTATCTTGCCATTTTGAGCTGTGTTTGCTGCTTTCATAGTCAAAGCTGACATTATATGTTTTTAAAACATTTTCTGGGGTTTTGCCAGTGAGATTGGTAGTAGTTTTCATGACTTGTTGACATATTAAGAGCTGGCTGTTATTAAGTCTACTTGACATGGTAGGAGACTGATTTTCAGAGAGGTTAGGAGTTGCCCAAGATGATGGTATCATATAAAAGTCACAAAATTTCCTTTAAATATTTAAGCTAAAAGCTCCTTGTTTAATTCTTGCTGTGTGACATAGACTTCCATTCCTTTTTTCATTAAAAACAGAAAATACTGGGAAGTTATAATAATAAAAACATTTCAAGAGAACAGGACAGAAACCAACATCTGCTTGGGGACAACACCCTTATTCCCAATCCTCATGAAAACCTGCATCATAAGCACTGCTATCCCAATTTTGGGGTAGTTTCTTAGTCATTTTCTCATAGCTGGGACAAAATGCCCAACACAGCTCATGTTTCCGGTCAGTGGTCAGCAAGCTCCAAGGCAGAATGGCAAGGTTGAGAGGGGTCCCCGAGGACAGCTGCCCACATGGGGCAATCGGGAAGCAGAGTGTGAGAGGACATGTTCTCCAGGAGAAAGATGGACTGTCCAAATGATGTCACCAGTCACTGCCTTTGAACAGGCCCCTCCTCTCACCAGCAAGGAAGCTGAACTCACCCCTGGACTAATGCCCTGTTAAGTACAGCATAGCACCTCCAGGATCCAATCACCCTCCAATAGCCCCACCTCTGAACACCTCAGGCTTTGGGGGGCCCTTCCAGATCTAAAACATAACAAGCAGGAAGTCTGAGTTTGAAGGTGAAGTAGTTTGTCCAAGACAGAATTATGGTTCTGCCTCAAACCTATTAAAGACAACCACCTATGAAAGACAAGTGTAATTTGTATCACGTTTTTGCAGGCTCTTGATAATGTTACTCAGGCCCATAATATTTAGCCATCCTCCTCCTCATCATTCTCTCTCCTCTCTAGCTCCTTCTATTGCAAATCTGAGAGTAATCTGATACAATCTTGTCAACTCCTCAAACATGCTTCTTATGGTTTAGATATAAATGCTTCCCAAAACCTCATGTGTATGGAAGGTTGTTGGATCATGGGGTGCCATAGCTGACTTGTGCTTAGGAGATGGGTCATGGTCAGAATACAAGGGAGGCTGAGTGCATGCCTTGGACAGATATATCTCTGTCCTCTCTCCTCCCTTCTCTTTCTGCCTCACAGTTGCCACAAAGTGAGCAGCTTTCCTCTGCCCAGGTCCTTCCACAATGCTATTTTCCCCAGAGCCAGTGAAACACTGACTGAACTGTGAGTGAAAAGAAAAGAAACCTGCCCTCCTTTAAGTTGTTGGTGTCAGGTATTCTGTATTACCAGTGAAAAAGTGCCTAAGACAATGCTCTTGTTGGAACTTACCTATGTTAGGTTACCCTCCCTAAACACGTTTGATTTTTCTTTTATATTTTGAAAAGGTTATCCCTTTTTGCTATACAATATTTATTCTTTTGGGGCTTTTCCCAAATATCTACTGCTGTTATGTCAGAAATGAAGTCTTCAGAAGTTCATCTTCACAGAAATGTTTGGCCATTTCCTGGATTCAAATCAACTCTGTCATCCCCACGGCATTTTGTTTTACACTTATCACATAATGCATTTTTCACAGAATGATGTGCTTATAGTTTTGTATTATAAAACTACCTGATTGAGGTAGGGATCATTTGTTGAAAAATACAGAAATTATTCATCCCAAGATTAAGTTTCTTTGGTCAGCAGATCTTTATTTACATTAGACAAGACAGATTTTAGTCTGCCTATTGCAAGCTTAAATCTCGGGAGAGAAGGAAAGTCATGAGCTGAGACCTAACTCTGGTCATCTGTGTGACCTCCTTTCTCACCTCATCTACCAGGATCATGCTTCTTCTTTCCCTCTTGATCAATTCTCCCTGGCAATGTGAGGCTAAATAGGTTTACCTGCTCCAAACCGACATGAGCTCAGAGTTCCAAAGCACATTCCCTTCAGACTTTATTTTCAGTATCTCTTCAATCAAATCCTTGGAAAATGAGACAC
The DNA here is from genome assembly GCF_000247695.1 of Heterocephalus glaber. The sequence goes on along the minus strand of NW_004624736.1, from coordinate 15,067,762 downwards.
AGTGGATGCCCTGTTCCCCTACAAGTCAGCTCCTCTGTATTGGCGTAATCCAATGTGGACAGAATGTGTGGTGCAGTTTGTTCAGGGGAAACATTGATGAGGACTAATTTCAAAGCAGGGGTGTCACTTCAATCCCAGAATATAACTGCTTTGAATGCTTCATGGCAGTAATACATGAAATGTCCAGCAAGGGAAGGTAAGCAATACCTGCTCTTTGTAGCAGCAAGGGTTAATGCTCATAGAGTGATCACCATTTATTAGTATTTTACATATTGCTCACAACCATACTGTGGGGTAGATTTTATTATTAATCTTGTTTGACAGGGAAGGCAATGGGAAAATTTATTATCACTGCTTTACAGAGAAAGTGAAGGAAATGTACTACTAAGAGAGAACAAAATATTTACCTTCAGTTAAACATCTGAAAGTGAAGAAACAGGGATCTGAACCTAGGCAGTTGTTTCACTGAGTTCACAGATGTAACCTATATATCACATTGCCTTCCACAAGAGATTTTAAGGAAAGTAATTTTTTTACTAGTTAAAAAATATCTGGACAAGTGAATTATCTTTTGCTGAGTCATCTATAAAATTGGGAGAAGAAACTTGCACTTTCCTAATAATATATAGGACTTGGAGTGGATATCTGTTGACATCATTGAATCTCAAAAATTTAGGTTTACTCTGTTGGCATTTTATTGTATGGTATTTGTATGTAGACGTTAACTTGAAGTCATTAAGGTGATTGCAAAAAATTCTGGCAAGTAAAATTTGTGAAACTATTTTCAGAGAGCTGAGGTGACAGTGACTGAAAGCCACTTGAGTGTTGGAGTTGTGGTGGTCTATATGACAGAAGCTGCTGGTTTTTCTCTTGTTACTTCTGGACAAAAGTTCAAACCACTAAAAGCACTTAGGAAACTGGCTACTTGTATGAGAAAAAGTGAACTCTTTATCCTAGGAATCCTACAACATAGAGAAGCATGATCTCAAAAGGGGGTTTTGCCTACTGAAAAATCCAAAGAGGGAAAACATAACCCACAGATATTCTCTATTATGATACATTCTTTCTTCAGGGAGTTTGACTTTAAGTGGAAAATGGAATGAAGTAGTACAGTAGCTTTCTCTTCTATTTTAAATATCTTCTTTTCAATTTGGACTATTTTAGTGAATCATTCACTTCAAAATAAATTATCTTTTAATTTTTTGAAGGTTATTTCCAGAGCACAATTCTGAATCATTTAACTGAACTTAGCAAAACAATATGCTTGTGCACAACAACCAAAGACCTCATGTTTGAACTCTCTTGAGCTATTTTATTTCTGGCATTCTTCAGTTATCATTTTGTTCCTTTTAGGAATGGAAACAGTTTTTGTCCAGAGAAAGATAATGAACAAAATAATCTTTATAAATTTTATTTTAGTAGGAAGACTTGGAGACTCTTAGACAATATACAAAGACTTTAAGATTTAATTTTGTAGACTTTTTCTAACAAGATTAAATATTAGTTTTATCATTTTTTACTGTTTAAAATATATATAATAGGGAATAAAAATGAAAAATTGAGAAATAATTATGCAAGCCGTTAGAAAAAGTTCAAAGTTCACACATAATAAGTTACTTCACTTCTTTTATAATTTTATATAAGTTCTATTGAAAGCAAAATGAAGATTTTGAAATAAAAACACTGACTCCCAGAATATATTGCAAAAAATTTAATATCATATACCATACACTTAACATAGATAGCTGGTAAATAAAATCAATTATTTTCTTAGAAAGTATAGGCACATTAAAAGTTTAAAATGACCCTAGCTATTGCAGTACATGTTGTCTTTTGTTTGCATGTGCACACAAAAACATGCACACACATCTGTTGTATTTTAATTAATCTGAGGAAAATTTTTCTATTTTTAAATGTTTTTGAGATAATACATACTCACCAAAACTTGGAGTTCAAACTGCAATTTTTTGCAATACTAATACAACTATTATAGTTGCATTTTTACAATTCTGATATTAAGGCTACTACTATGTTTTTCCTATCTTTATAATTATAATTTTACCTACTTCTCTTTCTGTGCTTCCATTTTCCTTGGAAAGATAACTTGAATTTTAGAATATAATTATCTGCTTTAAATATCTCCTTTTATTGTTTTTTTTCAAGAGTGCCTTATTGTCTTAATAGTTCAGAGCACAATGCAGTTGTCTCTATAATTTGTTTCTGTTTTCTATTTATTCTTGAAAAAGTACTTTGATATCTGGGATCACAAATTTTCTTTGCTTTTCTTCCTCACTACACCTTACTGCCACCTGCAAACAAGTGGAAGCCTGCTCCCCTGTTTAGCGATCATCAAGACTGTTCTTTCATGGTATTTTCCATTTCCTGGCATTTTCCAATTTCCTTGATTGAGTCATGGCCTATCCCCTGGTTGTGAAAAATCTGATGACTTTGGAATTTCTTCCAAAATATTTCCCCTAATTTTCCTCGATACTGTGCTGTAATTTTAAGAATTAATATTAAAATTCGCCATACCAACTTCTTTAATGCCATCAACATAGTTGATAGGCTATTGATTTCTTTAATTCCTGGTAGTTTGTAATGACCTTATAAAATATCTTTGAGGAATTTAATTTAATCTTTCACTGTCAATTTCAATTAAGATTTTTTGACAGTCTGAAGATTTAGTCATCTTGCTGATATGTAGATTTCTTTGAGCAGTCAGCATTAAGATGTTGGTCACAGGATTACCTAATGAATTCAATTAATTCCTGCATGTTAAATCATTTTAATCTAATTACATGCACCCAGATTTCTGAGTTATGTTTCTTTACAGCCATTAGTCATGTTAGTCACCTCAATCCCATACACATGTATCATCTACTTTGCATCAAATAAACTCTCACAAGATGTATTTGGTGAAATCCACTGAAATTTGGTACCTTGCTTCCCACTGCAACAATGACATATAGTTTGTATTCAAATAAACCAAATCATTCAACCTGGACTGTATTCCTTTTAATCTTATCTGCTTATCAAAGTAGACAGGTAGCACAGTATAAAGAATGTAACTAATATCTTTTATGTGGCTAAGGATATCCTAGATTTTGGTGTACCGTGTGTGTGCTTATGACCTCCTTAACTAGAGTTTGAGGATGGAACCACCGGAAATAAAGCTATCTAGAAGCGCTAATTGATTGTTCAAAAATAATTTAGTTTTTATTTATATTTTTTGCTTTTCTTCTACAGAATAAAAATGAGGGAAATGTTTATAGATGCTTATGCCAAAAATAAAAAAAATATATTTCATTTGGATGTGTACACATTTTATTAATATTCACATGTAGAACTTTTGAGTACCTTTATTATAGTGTCATTAAAGGTTTTTTTTTTTTGGTACCGGGGATCGAACTCGGGACCTTGTGCTTGGGAGGTAGGCAGCGGCACCACTGAGCTAAATCCCCAGACCTAACTAAAGATTTTTAAAAAGATCCTTTCTGTAACAGTTCAATTTAAGTAATGTATTTGTTATTAAGGAAATATTTATGTGAAATATTATATAAAAACAATAATTCTAAAGGTAAAACATCTAATATAGATGAAATATATTTATCCAATTTCTATTAAAGTCACATTGACACCTTTTAAAAATAACTTGAGATTTTAAAATCAATTTATAAACTATGCTCCTGATCACTATCTGCCTCTCTGACTATGTACATGTGGAGTGTATTTTCTGTATATTTGTAACCCTGGTCAGATCCCAGGATCCTTCTGGTATGGTATAAGAGTTTTTGATGCCCAAAGAAATAAAACATTTTAAAACAAAACAAAACAAAATAATGAAATGTGGTCCAGGATCTAATAGTGAGCCTTTCAAGAGAATTATCATGAGGCCCTGAATCCTGTCCCTAAGTGACATTTCTACCAAACGTAGAGCTTTTCTCTTCTTCCCAACTTCTCTGTACTTTGCTGTTGCTTAGGAGATTATTTTATAACTGCCTTCAATCTTATCTTTTCACTCTATTTTCCCCCAAATCACCATCTGAGTCTCTTCATCCCCATTCAGATTTCCACCCTCTTCTCCAGTGCCTGCTGCCTGCTCTTCTGGTTCCTCCATCAAAACCTAAGAAAGAGAAGGGGACATTTATTAGGGGGTAGGAGAGGCAGAAGAGCCAGGCCAGAAAACTACAATTCTGTGTGACACCAGGGGTAGTGAGAAGTCCTTGCACAGAGGACTCCTCCACACTAGGCACACGTTTTTATCTTCTTTTAGGAAGACTTCGTTCCAGACACCTTTCCTGATGATTTCTCTTTCTGAGTACAGCAATAATTTTTCAATGTCTTGTTTCAAATTTGTTTAACAATACACTGTGGTAATAGAGTTTTCATAAAAATACAACACTGTAGGCTTAGAAAAATATATGTAAATTAAATTAAAACACTATATTTAAATAAAACACACACACATATATGTACTTTTATATGTGTGCATACACACATATATGAGGACAAGGTGCTGGGTTAGATCATCTCTTATGTTATGGTATTGATATTTACATGAAAAAATAAATTTAAAAACCTGTCTGGACTCGTTATTCTTGATTTACATTAGATGTGCTTCCATAAAGAGAATAGAAAGTTCTGATTGATTTATCACTTACAAAATATAGAAAGGCAATGCCACCATCTGCCTTGCAAGCGCAGGCTCCCAAGTTTGATCCCCAGTATCAAAGAAAAAAAAGGTTAAAAAGTAGAGTCCTATAATGTTGTAGTTGTCATATTTCTTCCCTTTGATTACATTTAAAATTTTTACAATTTTAAGTATTTAAAAATGCACAGAAACTTTGACAAAAATAAATGCTACTCTAATTTATTTCTGGTACCATAGCATTGCTTATGAACCAAAGGTGAAAAATAAGTAAGTGGGAAATATACTGACCTTTACTAGAGCAGGGGCGAATCTGACAAAAGTTCCAGGGGAGTTGATCCTTTATTACAAAAAAAAGCAATATTATTATATTAGTTTTGTTCCTCTTTGTGTAGGTAATGGTGGAAAATGAATAAATGTGAATAGATAGAAACAATGTTGTAAATGTTGGAAATGTCATAAATTGTGGTAACATACCAAATTTGTCAATAATTTAGCTATAAAATCATAAATATTTTATTTTTTATAATAAAATTATCTACTATAATTAGATATCATGCAGAGCATATGAAATGATTTAGCCTGTAAAAATAAACAATATGCAAAATGGTTAAATTAGAAATACAAAATCCTCCCCCCCACAAAAAAATGACAAACCAGCCTTTGGGCCAGGGATTTAGCTCAGTGGTTTCCCTGCCTGCTGCGCAAGTGCAAGGACCCGAGTTCGATCCCCAGTACCACAAAAAAAAAAAAAAAAAAAAAAAAGACAAAATCCCCACCTTATCAGTAGAAAATGAGTTCTCAGAGAAGGTACTTCAATTTTCTTTTTGTACCTATAGTCTTCAATCACTGAACAAAAGTTTTTCCATTTCAACTAAGTGTTTTATATGTCCCTGAGTCTAAGACAGGAAACACACAGTTGTGAAAAAGATTTTAATGACACAGAGCACTGGGAAAACAGCCCCTCAGGCCAGGCTGGCTGGGTAAGTCTCAGCGCTAATTACTAACTGCTGCATTAACCCACCATGAGCTCTACACCCTGTCTCTCGATCAGTTTTCTTATCGCCAAGGTTCATTCATTCATTTAATATTGATTGATTGACTGATTGGTTGATGATGACTCTGAGATGAAATTGGGGGGCTTGAGGATGTTATAGAAGTGCTCTACCGTTAAGCTTCAGTCCTCAGATCTAAAATTTAGAAAGCATATTTTAACACCTCTTAGCTAAATCAGTGCCATGAATGTGCAAGTGAGCATATATGCTACTGTTACCACTTTTATACCAATTTTTTAAAAAAAATTAAAATTACTCCAGATAAAAATAGACAAAATATGTCTTTATTGAATAGAGCTGCATAGGTGAAGCCATATTTGCTGTTTTTATTGTTAAAGTAAAAATAGATTTAAAAACTCATAGAAACCATTATATTTTCCTCTATCAGATGGTATATAACTTTCTTTTAAAAAAATTGCTCTGATCTTTAATTTATATGATATATTTTAATTATTTTCCTAAAGCAATTGGTGGATTCCATTCTTTATATTCATCCTCAGTTGCCTGCTGTAGGGGCCAACAGAACCAGGTTGATGCAATTTCTAAAGATAAAACCCAAGGGCACAGAGAAAAGCACCTGAGAGTCCTGGGGTTGGGATAGAAGGGTTAGGATGGAAAATGACCAACAAAATAAATACGAACAAAAAAAAAGTCCAGATTTCCAAAATACATGGATTTTTGAGCAATTTAGCTTTAGTCACATGGTGACTTCAGTGGAATAGTAGCTGCATCTGGAAAACACAATCCTGACGAATATGACCCTATTTATAAAGACTCCTTAAATCGGATGAACACATGATATTTTTTCATTGTTTTGTAAGAGTTCCCAAGCAGTTATCTTGATGGCAAACTATTTATACCAAGTCAGATGAATTAGATCTAACTGGCAAATTAGACCTGTGCCTTCATTGGCCAAATGAAAGCTGGAAGAGTATAGAAGTATCTTAGTGCCATATGAAATGATATGAGCAGTTTGACTCACTAAGGGCATCACTTCCCAAACAACTGTCAATATCAAACTGTTTCTACTTATACTTTCTGCCAATTGGCATAACTTTAGAAGGAAAGGTGGAGAAAAGGGAGAATGAATTATATGTACATTGTTTCTGCAGATGAAAGCAAAATATCAAAAATAAACAAAGACGGCAAATTGTGAGAGACTGCTAAGTAGTCTACCTTTTCCTCAGTAGGAAATGATTCCTCATCTCTTGATGCTTATATAATATATATTATATCTTTTTCTATATATAAACTCTAATTGATAAATTAGACCCAGTAGGAAATTAACAACAATAAAATAAAGTAGAACAATTATACCAATATGCTGTAATAAAATTATGTGAATATGGTCTCTCTTGAAAGAATCAAGACATACATATTGATAGTTTAAGAGTGTGGTTAACCACGGGTAACTAAAACCAGGAAAATGAAATCCATGGATAAGGGGAGACTCTTGTGTTTGGAAATCAAACTCACCCCCAAAGTGGGCTTGGAGCTCCTCCTTATTTCGTTGCCTCCCTGTCAACAGCTTTTTTGCTCTCCATGTGTTTCTTAATATCATCATTTGGTTCTTCCTCATTATTTTCAATTCCAAAATATGGAGTTCTGCATAATTAGGAAGTTTCCCCATATCCTATTAAAATGTTTACACAATATACTAGGACAGGAAATTGTTATTTTGCAGATACTATTGATGTTGAATTAAATCTAATTTTGAAACCGAGACCAGAAAGAATGTACTTATTTTCTCAAAAATCCAAAGTACAAATGTAACTTTGGAGAGTCTATTTACAGCTGGCTACTAAAATCAATTACAAGGCTAAATTTAACAACGCTAAATGAATTTTTGGTAAATGAAGAAATGTAGTGAAATAAAGCGAATCCCCAAAGAGACTCATATTCAGGAGCATTCTCTTTTGCCCTCTTTTGATTATTTCTATTTCTCATTTATTGGGGTTGTTTTAAACACGCGGTTCACTGATCAGCAATTTAAAGATGTTACTGGATTTTCAAAGTAAAATATAAAGCCATAACTGAAAGAGGGCAAATAAATCTGCCTTTTGATTGAAGAAAGAGAAATAACCCTTAATATCCCAAGAGGAATAGATAGGTGGATACATAAGGAAATTCTCTTTAACTCTTCAGGCTTGGTGGAGTCACCTTCAGAAAAGATATCTCCACCCAGTTCTCAGGAGGGTAATCAATAATAAAATATTTACAGGAAGGCAATCACAGTGAACACTTAGGGTACTACTGAGTGGGGGGCAGCAGGAAGGGGTCGGAGCATGGCACTCACCCTTCCGTGGCTTTCAGTGACCTGTGATTTTCCCGGGGGCACCAAAGAATGGCTGTGAAGAAGCCAGGGTAAAGCAGCCCCAGGAGCACAGCGTCTGCAAGATGCCAGCATGAAGCTGAAGTTCAGAGGAGATTCAAGTTCAAAACACCCCCACCCGGCAGTAAAAAGATACAGGATATCGACACGCTCAGCTGCATCTTGTTAAAAGCTTCCTGCGGGTTGGCAGAATGAAATCTTTATTTAAAATACACAAACTATTGTCAAGGGAAGGATAGAAAAGAGAGCACAGTGGAAGGGCCAAATGCTTTGCTTAACCCAGAGGAGCAGCAGCCTCAGGAAGGGAAAAGTGGTCACATTGTCTTCGCGACAGTAACAGCAGAGAGGGGGCCTGACGCCTCTCCGTCAGCATCCACCTGCTTGCCCTTGGCTTTAAGGTTCATTATTTCTCTCGGAATTAATTATATGTGTTTCCGGGGGGGAGGGTACATATGCTATTGTAGATGGCAAGAGAGGAACTCTTTGTGCTGCCGTGGCGCGTGCAGTAAGCCAGCAAGTGAGGGAGGGAACAGCAGCGTCCAGCGTCGCTGTGCCCACGCTCATTGCAATTCGCCCCGAGTCCCTGTTGGTAGCCAGGGCGGCCTCACAGAAAGTTCATGTAAAACCATTATTGGACACCAACAGGAAGAAACCGAGACAGAGGGAGTGTGTGTCACGGTGCGGAGAGGGAAGAGGAGGGAGGCTAATAATTACTCATCATCTCCGCAGACAGACAGCACCACACGAGGGGCGAGAGCTCTGCGTGATTCCGGAGCTGACTGGGCCTGCACACGCGGGCACGGGCCGCGGCCCCCCGGTTTACACGCTCACGCTGCTCTTCCCAAGAACACCTTTAAGCGAGGGTGCACGGGAACTTCCTTGGCCGGGTGAGCTCACTGGCTTCCAAGAGGCTGAACAGGAGGAGGCAGAGGCTCCAGGGTTCAGAAGAGCGTCCCTGCTGGGCAGCACAGGGACGCGGCAGGCAGGGCAGGAGCCGGCATAAAAGAAGGAAAAGGTGACAGGAGCCCGGCGAAAATGTCACCTGCATGGATGGACCTTTAGTTCTTTTTTGGAGAAAGTGACATTTCCGCTATCAGATCATGAGCAGAAGAGGAGAGTAGATGTCTCTCCTGCTTTGTGGTTTTCCTCCAGAGCGCTTACTACACCTGTGACCTAGGGTACCTGGGATGCCATGCACACCCCCACAGGAGACCCATCCTCCGCTCAGGGCTCTTTCTCTTAAGCACCAACCTGTGACACCGCTGCCTCCTTAGCAGGAGCGTTTGTGCCCAGAGCCCTGTGATCCGCTCAGACATACATGATGGCAAAGTGGCCAAAGCCTGCTGCTCCTTCGCCCATCCCTCCCGCCTCCCCGAGAGCTCCAGGTCCCTGTGCAGTCGCCACGGGGCTCAGGCTCCGGCCCCTCCCTACTCAGGTGCACCTGCCCAGCCGCCCGGCTCCACGCAGGTCCACTCAGCAATTGCGCCGTCGGCAAGGCCCGGCTGCCTCACGCCCCTGACGAGCGCTGCGCACGCGTTCCCTGCCCGGGCGGGCTCCGGAAAGAGCAGGTGCAGCGCCTGGCGCCCGCCCCTTACCTGCTCCACCCTCCGCGCCCCAGGCTGGCCCTGCCCTCCGAGCCGGCGCCGCCCGCGCTCCCCATCCAGCGGCGCGGCCGGGAAGTGCAGGTGAGCGGCCCGGCGGGTGCGAGCGCGGCGCGGGCGCGGGCAGCCGCTCCCAGGCTCAGATCCCAGCCGACCTCCCTCCGCCTCCCGGGTTCGGCCGGTGCCCCACCCGCCTGCCAGGCCCCGCCGCCTCCACAGCCTTCTCCCGCCGGCTCTCGGCGGCCTGCGGCGGGCGGTGCAGGTTCTCTGCCTGCGCCTCACTCGCAGGACCCACGCACGCTTGCCTGCCCAGCGCCCCTTTTTTTTTCTTTCTGCCGTCGCCTGCTTCCTCCTTCCGGGAAAAAGAAGATCCTACTTTGGAAACAATCAGCATCCCGGAGGAGCAGCCCGCCCAGCCAGACCCTGCCCGCCGGCTGCCGTGCATGTGCCATCCGCTGCTTTTTAAATTTTTTGCAGTTTATTCTGGGCCTGTGTGGAATAGAGACAGCTCTCCGTGTGACTGGTGGGAGAGAAAGGCGACTCCTCAGGGTTTCCGGGGAGCTGGAGCGGCTGCTCTAGTAAGTAACTGTGCGTCCCCGTCCCCATGCCCATGTCCGGAGTGAGGCTTCCCTGGCCACTCTGCCCAGAGCCCTGCACAGTTCGTTCGTTGGACCAGGGGAGAACTTGACTTATGTAACTTAAGTAGTTCCTGTCCGAGAAGTGGTCTGCTAAGCGTTTTTGTGTGTTTGTTGGAGGAAGAGGAGGAGGAGGAGGACTTAGAAGACTTCTGCATGGGCATCCTTCCTGGGAGTCTGATTTTTAAGCGCTTATTGTTCAGGGGCTGCTGGAAGCCTGGTTGTGAAAACCTAGTTGGTTGATTCTAAGATTTAAGGGCTGCTACTTTGAGCAAGCTTGAGAATGCTAGCCCCAGGGGCTCACTTTCCTCGGCGCCCTCACCCTTTACCCCCAATGCATCCCAACTTCCACCCTCCTCTGGCTTCTTCAGTTGTTGGTTGTCTCATCTTTAGTTATGAAGAACACTTAGAAATGGGTCAAGGGAAAGCTAGTAAAGATGGTTGGAAAGACAGACGAGATCCTGTTGAGATTTCTTCACGCCGGTGGAAATAGATACCATAGCATGTGGAGGAAACCCTAGAACTAGCCTACCTGGAGAATCTGAGTGCATGTACATTGGAGAGGGAAGCTGAAAATGCTTCGGAAAGCGCAAGAGCCAAGGCTGTGACTTTGACACAGCGGGTTATACACTGTGACAGGGGCTCTGCGACCAGTGACAGGCTTAAGGTGTCTCTTAAGTCTGAATATTTCTGCAGCGAAACTTTTGCAGGCGGTAATTCTCTCGGGGGCTGCCTTCCCCAAGTCAGTGGCTGCAGCATTTCTGAGAAAACAAGCAGGACAGTCTGCCTTTCTCTATGCCAGGGTTAGTGGTACCTACGATAATGTGTAGTTTAACATTTGCCAGAGTTTTGTAATATCTAAATAAAACCTTTGCGTTCTGTCAGGAAAAATACAGTTGAGTCAGTGTGTTTTGCACAGAAAGAATCGATAACATTTCAGCATTTTTTCCCCTCTTTATCACTGCCAAATGGATTCTGAATCTAATTCTTCTTGCACTGTTACAGTAGAAATTGCAATTTGGATAAAACAAAATTTATTTTTAACATTTTCAAGGTTGATACAATAGAACTTATGTTGACAAGTATAGAATAGTGATTAGAAGTTTATTTTTAACTTTCAATTTTTTGTCTCCATACAAAACATACTTTTCTAATGAAAACCGAGCAAAAGGTGTAAACCTGACTGACAATTACAACTGCTGATATTATAGAGAAGTTCTTTTCAATAAAATAGCTTATTTTCCTGAAAATAACTAAAGATCTTCTCATTTTTAATTTTTGATAATGGCAAATTGAATATTTTATATGTATATTAACTCAAGTCTACAAGGCAGTTGTATTCATTGAGCATTGTTTTTAAAAATTGTAAGACTGAACTAATGAACAATAGTTTAAGACCCAAAAGTCTTTTATAATTAAGATTATTCAATTTTCAAAGCTTTGACTATCTTGGGACATAAGTTTTCAGAGTGATGAGATAGGACAATAGGACTTTTGATGAATTTTTTGACAGGAAGTTACCAGAGATAGAAATCATTTGGGAAAGATATATCATTGTTTCTTGAAAATGGCTTTATGTCTTATTCAGATGAGTTTTTAAAGAGGTATTACTGTTCTCGGCTGCCATTTCTATTGATTTAAAGTGAGTTTAATTTCTTTTAAATAAAGTCCCAGGTTGAACCGATTTTGATTATAACATATGACCTCGATCCATTTGTGACCTCAAATATCAGATAGGATAAGTGGTATTTGAAGGTATTTGAAAGAAAATTGAAAAATTAAGGAAACATTGTCCATAGTACCCACATTTAAGAGTAGCTCAAATATTCTTTTATATATATTTTATTATAGGATATAATTTCCACACTAAGACAGCAGAAATGTTTCTTGTTTGAATTTCTGAAAACAAATAATTACAATTAACATTAAAACTAACCTGACACACATTTCATCTCTATTGTAATTATATCATAGTGCTAGGGAAAATAGCCTGAATGAAGGCTTTTCTAGTAAAGCCTATACACCTATTTGACCACTGTTAATATAACAATAGATAAAAAATCCAGACCTAGATGAGGTGATTATATTATTAGTTTTTTGCCGACAGCTTTCTGTGCTACACAGGAGTTGCAACTTTGAAGTTGGAAGAAGAAAGTTGCCAGTGTCAGCAGTAATGCGTCTTATTATGCAGTTGTTCTTGTTATTCAGATCAGATAATGGCCCGATGAAATACATAAGCAGTCTGCAGGGAATGAATGATTAATTCCTCTAACGTGTGCTTACTAAAGGAATTCTTACTAATAAAGTGCTGTGAACCTGCATTTGCTTACAGTTGCAATTGGTGAAGGCAAACATACTTGCTTTTCCTCTTAATATTAACATAAAATTTACAAGTCAACTCCTGTAACTATAGCAACATAAGGATGATTTTTGTAGACCACATGGTTGTATATTTTATAGAGCTCTGGAGATGATGATCAGTTACTTAAGACACTTAATTTAAAAAGTACAACAAAGTTAATTACATGAAATATTGGAAGGTTGAACTATTGGTTAAACTTTTTATTTTTATTTTTCCTGTGTGCAGTGATGGTGTATCTTTCCCGTGTCTTAACAGTAGAAGGCATGAACCCAAATGCTCCTAGTTAGAGTTCTGCAGTACAAATGACATTTCACTCCAATGATATCAAATGTAATGAACAGCTAAAATATTGCTAGTTATCAAAAAATTAGCTGCACACTATTCTACAGTTTTAAGAATGGATACTAGTGCACATGATAATTGTAGTTCCAATTGGTGTAAATTGTTTTGTGGCTAGACAAGTGTCATTAATGTAACTTTAGATATCTCTGCATTTCTAAAACCATTATGGTAGAAGATGGTGAGTGGACAGATTTCATGTGGTAATTTCAGAATAGGTTTCCTGAAATGCATTTTACATGCTTAAAATTTATCTACTTATGCAGTTATTTTATAGAGTTCTGAATTAAGTGATTTTCAAAGTTGTATAATTAAAATAAATATCTGTGTCTCCAAACATCCATCTATCCATCCGCATTTCACACTTAATACAACAAATAACTTACTGTAAAATACCCATATTGTTTGGATAAAAAACCTTAATTTTAGTAATATTTTCTGAATATACACTTACACACAATTTAATAAACTTAATGCAAATGATAAGCTAAATATATTCATTAATGCTAATTAAAAGTTATGGTGAAAATTAGATGAAAAGAATTTTGTCTTAAGAGTCATTTCAACTTATATGTTTAACTGCAATTTCTTTACAACTATTTGGTTTTAATTAGATCTTTCAAAAGTAGTTTGGCATCAGTAAAGAACAAATTTCCATTGCTACAATTAGACAATATAGAACTTAACTGCTACACACTATTCAGATTCTTCCAGAATGTTTTGATCGAAGCAAAATGAATAAGGACTAAAAACAATTAACAAACCTAACCCCTAGGTGAACACCAAGGTGATGTGGATAAAGGCATTTTGGGTTTTCCTCTCATTGTTTCTGTTAGTTGTGTGACCATGAGTTGGGCTAGGTTTTCTCCTCTGTCAAGTGAAGACATTGACCTGCAATCCGAGGTACTTCTAATTTCCAAATATTATGATACAAGTCAATATAATTGATACTACCATTTAGCAAATTGTCAAGTTATGCTGTGACAATATGAGAATCAATATAGGAGTTAGAGGCTAATATCCTTTTTGAAAGGAGGGCTCAGGGAATTTCTTGAAGCCGTGTAAATAGTACGTGGTCATTGTTATGTGGACTGAATGTTTATTTGGATTGGCTTTGGAATAGGAGAATGTAGATTGTGGAAGTCCACTACAGTTCCTCTACAGCACCTTTTACTCCTGGTCCTGAGAGAATATGAGGTGGATAAATATTTTTGAACTTTGTCACTCAATAACAGAAGAGCATAGAACATAAAAATAAAAGGAAATGCTTAATGCTTTTGGCCTTCCTATAGATAAGAGGGAACAAATATTTATTTGTATGTATAAGTTATTTGACAATACACACAATTTAAGTGAATTCATTTTTGTACATGTTTCAGGATGTAAAAGATAAGGGGAACCACAGAAAAAATAATTTTACCTTTTGCATTTTAAAGAGGAAATGGAGGACTTCAAATATGAAAAAATATAAAGCAAGATGAACCTTCCATTTTCATATGGAGTTTTTTTATACCAATTTGCTTGTATTCAGGAAGATAACAATGTGAAGTAAATACAAAGATAATGCTTTCAACATCTGTTAGTACATTATCAATAAAATAATTCCATTGATGATGTACAAATTTTTTCTAAAAAATGAAATTATAGAAAATGAAAACAGGATTAATATGTTAATTTCAAAAGTTTCCTTTTCTTAAAAGAAACCAAGAAGTAGTTCTTAGTAGAATTCATATGACACAGCTGATAAAAATTGGAAACATTTCCCCCTCCAAGAAAATCAGTACATCCAATCCTTTCCTTTCTGAGATATAAAAGTTTGTATTGTAACAAGAAGACTTATATGTCTCTATAAAATACATATTTTAAATCACTGGTGCCTGGTAGATCATGCCATACTTAGTTTCTCGCTTGAAAAATACAATGAATATAAAGGATTAACTATAGACACATTATGTACTTTTAATTTTGTGTATATCCATGTGTGTACATGTGGATATGTATGCATTTCAACATATCTGTTCAAGATGGACCTTAGCGAAATGATGTGTTCAAAAATTTTAGGAAGCTGTGTATAGTAATTAAATAGTAAAAAACAAATTATTTAAATCAATGTGTAATATATGAGACTCTGTTTGGTTTATAAATAAAATTGAAATTCAACAATATACCATATTACTAAGGCTTTATACCTCATAAATTTATATAGATCATAAATAACAATTAAATATTTTTAATGTTATGATAAAGTGAAAATATTTTTCTTTATATTTAATACATGTTTACATACATTAGATACTAAAAAACAAAAGAAATTCATGATGTATTATTTACATTTAATTTGAGACTAAAGGTAGCTTAAGTTAAATGTATGTAATTTTAACCAAGTTGACTTCTACGATCTGTCACATGTGTGATTCTATCTGACTTACAGTAGTACGAAAGAAGCAAGGTATAGTTAAATACAGATTTAGTGAACTTTTGAAATAATTCTTTTTCAACATGGCAAATATTCAAATAACTACTAGTCCGTTTATTGTACTGCAACCACTGAATTACAGTTGTTAAAAACTATCCAAGGTTATATTTTCCAAATTTAGTTTGTATTAAAAAGTGAATTCCTTCAGCACCTGCATGAACAGAGAACAAAGCTAGGTGTGAACCTGGTTGTTTTTAGTAATAAACGTGCTTGTGCATCCTGGGATTTGCATCATAGAAATAATTCCATTTCCTTTCTTGAGTACAAGGTCCTGGATTGTTTAGGAGAAAGGCTTTGAACAGAGCTACTTTCTACCACAAAGAAAATAACCTAAATCTTATAGTCCATATCCAGTTCCGGAAAAGGTAAAAAGTATGGGACTCAAAAAGAGAAAACAAAACCAACAGCAACAATAAACCTAAATCAAGAGTAATGAAGTACTTCCTCTTTTTAAACCTGACCTGGGCTGCCCTCGATCTAAGGCATCTATTTAGAAAGGAAGAAAAGCCCTGGAGTAAGATAGCATCCCTGGGACATTCCTCTGATACAGTGACCTAGAATCTTTACAATCAAGGTCAGATATTCTACTCAGAGGGAAGAGAGGAACAGGTAGAGTGAGGAGATCACACCCTAGAGACAATATTTCATTTTTTTATTCTTCTCAGAGATGATTCTCAAAATCAGAAATATGTCTTTTTCCCCTTGGGGTATTGGTCCTGAGATGAACAGGGCAATCTAGCTGACACTTTCATCTTGTTATATTTTCAGTTTTTAACACTGCTGCCATGTAATCATCTGGAATCACAGAGAAGGTCATTTGATCATTTAATGATCTGTATAGATTCTTTAGGTTTTTACAAAAATTAGAAACAGGGCAATTGTTTAGATACTGTAAACCACGTTGTGTGCGAATACGAGAAGCTATATCCTTTTATATTTCCCAATTTATGTATGTTGTGATCCCTTCCTATTTGAGGAACATCTATCTCCCTTATGCCTGTATATGGTTTTAAATTTTAAAGTTGAATTATGTGGATCACAAAGATAGGAAAGTATGTTCCCATCATTTTTAATTCTCCATTGCATTATGCAATGCCCAATTAGTGTTCATTAATATTTATTGGTGGTTCTTATTTCAAGGGACCATTTCTTGTACTAATGGTTGTAAGGATGTCAAGGGCTACTCTGAATGACTGGGTTTGTTCCATGTCATATATCCTTTGAATTTTTTTCCTGGGAGGAAACACATGTGGTTAACTCTGCAAAACATGACTTACTCTAATTGTTTATACCTGTGTGGTTGTAAACAACAGAACATTCTTGCGGTAGAATTATGTGCTTTCAAGGATTGAATTTAGTACTTCATTTTCTCCTTTCTCCACAGGAAAATTTTCTTCCTTTTCAATTTTTTGTGGGCTCCAAGCATTCTTATTTTTTGACAAACGCTTTCTGCTTTAGAAATGCACTGGTGTTTAATAACACAAATTACATATTTGCTGAGATACATTAATATTTGCTAAGTTACGTTGATTTTTCTAAGTACACATCAGTTCTTAAGAGATCTCATTATATTATCAATATAGATATGTAGATATAGATGGCTGTTTTTAGCAAAAGGACTTTCAGGCCATTATCTAAGAATATTTTGTTCTGAAATTTTATGTCTCGTGGTCCTAGAGATGAACCAGAGTCAGAGGCTAGGTCAGGAGAAATCAGAAGGTTCATGCCCTAATACAACAGTCCTATCTCTTACCATTTATGCTTCTTCTGCCAGTTCCCCTCTTCTGCCTCATTTGACTTCCCTTGAGCATCTGATGATTCAGACATGCAGAGATTATTGTGTTGGTCTTGGGAAAGCATAAAAGGATATATTGTTAAGATTTAAAAAGAGATCATATTGTTTATGTTGTGTAGTTCCCTCACATCTTATTTATCTTTCTTGTCACTATAAGCCACATTTCATAAATAATCCAGCACTGTTTAAGAGGGAAACTATTGCAAGGATTTTATTTCCAAATCACAGATGGATTCAGAGTCATTTATGATTTATTTTCTTCTTGAGTTCTTGAAATTTTTTTCTCATAATAAAACCTTATCATGAGTTATGGAGAATCTTTAGAAAAAGAGGTGATACTAACAGCTAATATTTTCTAATTCCTTAATACATACCAATAGCTATTTTAAGTGCTTTACATATATTATTTTGTTTACCTTCATATCCTGTGAGGCTAGTACAACCCTTGCCTTATTTTACAGATGAGGCAACTAAAGTATGCAGAGCTAAAAGAGGTTTAGCAAGTTAAGCACATGGTCACCCCACATTTTAAACCGTGTTATTGTTTTGAAATTGTGCCACAAATAATTTCTTAGATTTGGATCATGTTTTCCAAGGTATACAGTAGACCATAGGAAATATGCCACAATGGTGTAGATCTGTATATCAAAAGTAGAAGGTGGGAAGTGATTCAAAACAAACTTAACTCAGGTAAACTCATGTCAAATATACTGTGCGTAAGAGGGGTGCAAGTGTTTCTTATTACAATTTTGACCCTTGATGGAGAGAAGCAGTTGTGCTGTCTAGCTCTCCACTTTTCCCAGTGGTGGCCACTGAGGTCAGGTCCCTTTCTTGGGGGACATTGATCAAAGTGGTCCCCACTACTCAGGTGGCTGTGGTCTCTTGGGCACAGATTTTTTTTTTTTTTTTTTTTTTTTTTTTATCGGGGATTGAACTCAGGATCTTGCACTTGCGAGGCAGGCAGCGGAACCACTGAGCTAAATCCCCAGCTCTTGGGCACAGATTTATTCTGTATCATGTCCTTAAGTATCGTGCTACCCATGTTGTCTGTGACCGAGAGACAGCCAAGAGCTGAGTCAGTTCACCTTCCCTGAGAGGGACGACAGAATAGAGATGGAAAGGGAAGATGAGCTGCTGAGGCAGTATGGAGAGGAATTCAGGGTCAAAGGGTCCCGTCTGCAGTGACTAGAAGTCAGTGTATTTAATATCTATCCCACATGATAATGAAATGCGACTGTCATCTCTAGCTGATGCAACACAAATGTAGAGATGCTGATAATAAGCAGTAATGTAAAAGAAGAAAACCAAAAATTCATGCTGTAAGAGTCATTTTAATTACAATTACTTGTGTGAACTGCTTTTTATACCTGTTGCCATATATTTTATTTATGCTACTGTGTTTCATTGGATTAAATTGTTTTGCAAGTTTGATTTTAGTAACTATTTTCTTATTTTAATCATATATTTATTACTGTTTTTAAATGTGAGAAGACTGATTATTTCACACAAAAACAAATTGAAAATATATGTATTAGGACATAATTCATGGCTTAGTCTTTAGATTGGATGGATGTAGAAGCTGTTGTCAAAAATAGTTGAATAAAATAGTCCTCAGTAAATACTTGCTTGGTTTCTAATATAAAAGGAATGTTCAGTGTACACTGAAGGAAACTGGATGTCCCCAATAGAAAAAGGACAAAAGAAATATTGAGGATGTTTTATAAAATTATCAGAAACCAGATGAAAAAATGTTTGCTTTGATCTTATTTAATTTGTTGAGTCACACATTCCTCTACATTCATCAAGTTATTACTTTTACTAATACCATGAGGCAGAAACACACATACAAAAATTGTTTTATTGTTTATGAGGGACACAAAAGTATTTAAGAAATAGAAAGTTAAAGTTAAAAAATGAAAAGTAAAAGACACAACATAGGAAGTTAAAGTTATCTTGTTCATATTTGAAGAACATAAAAGCTTTACCTTGCAAGTGTGGAAGATTTATAAACAGTAAACAAAAATAATTGGATTTTCTTTTTCCCTATGAGGCTTCTCCTTTCTCCCTAAGGCTTTTGGGTTAAGAAAATTCAACAAATTTTTAATAGTAAATTAGAGTTGATGAGTAGAAAATATGCTAGACTGAGCAGTTTTGTGATTCAAAATTGTCTACTAGAGATCTTTACAGAACTGCTAAACTCTTCAATTGCTTATTATGAGCCAGAGCTTGGCCTTCTGTCCCAGAAGAGCTTGAAGCAGGAGTACTGGTCAAAAAGGTAAAACAAGCCTTAGAAAGTTTAGCATATGGGCAATAAATCACTTTCTTTTCTACTTACAAAAAAAAAAAAAAAAGAAAAAGAAAATATCTCCTTCAGGTCCGAAGTCTGCTTGTTCATTCTTTCATTTGTCCATCTCTCCATCTGTCCATCCTTCCTTCCTTTCTTTTTTTCTAATGCATAGTCATTATTTATGAAATTATATATATATATATATAAACATGCACCTATACATATATACAGCATATTTAGTCCAAAGTATTTTGTATTAAAGCTCTGCAGGGAAGTAGATGTAATAGTTTCAGTTAGTTATTTGAAAACACCAAAATTTATAACAAGAGAGTGTAGTTTTTTAGAAGTCCAGGTTGTCTCATCAGATTTTTGGTATCATCCATATTTAGAGTGGTCCTGTCATAAAACTTGATACCTATTATTAAGCCCTGTTGAGACTACTTTTTCAGAACATTAAATCTTTCCCTATGGTCATAACTTTACATTATAGTCTTAACCAAATCTTACCTGGATTGTTATCTCCTGTTTTTTTTTTTTTTGTTTTTTTTTTTAACCTCCCATTTACTTTTATTATTTTGTCTGTCCCAAAGACACTTATCAAAAAAACCCCCACCAAATATGATCATTCTTTTCTAATTACATAGATAGCAATGCTAAAATAATATTGGCATGATATGAAGGGATCTTCATTATCTGCATTGCGGACAACATTTTTATTTTTATTGCTTGCCTTTTCCCATAGAATTTTCCAAGAAGGACATGTAAACACCTTGAAGTTAGACTAAATTATTTAGGTGGCTTCTGATGAAGACAGTGATACCTACGATTTATAATGGCATGTTTTCTGTTTGGAGGGGCACATTCAGAGCTTGTCACATTGTGTGCCTGCATGGTTGCAGAGTATCATGGATGAGTATTTTTTCCATCAATGACTGACTTGCGATCAAGTCAAATTTTGGAAGGACCTCTCTCCTTTTGTGGCTTTGCTCAAGATGAGCCACCTACTACATTAGTTCTGGACAACAAATTGATCAGTATTCTGTTGTTTCCCAGTAGCAGCCAGTGTCTGCCATATCGAATGATGATCTCTAGCGACATTTTATGTTCCATTTTCTCTGCCAGCTCTGAAGTGGTCAGCTTCCTTTGGCTCCCCAGCCTGGAGCTGTGCGTTTCTTCCTGCAGCCTGGTCTTCATAGAAACATGCTTTGCTACTTACAGCTTGGCTGAGCTCCAAGTCTTCATTGCTGAAGATGTGGCTGCAACATCTGTTGAGTGTGGCATACACATAGTGACTCTCCTCAGCCTTGTGCTAGATGCCATTTCCAGGCTTGTGGTGCACATCCTATAACGTGAAAATTTGTTTTGAAGAGAATGTTGCAGGTTGAAAAGGAAAATACCATATGAAATGATGTTTTCTCCAATGTAGCTTTGATAGTTAGAATTTTCAAAAAACTTACTGGGTAGGTATTCACATAACATTTGCCCATTTGTTTGGTAGAATTACCGAATAAAAATTATTTTTAAAGATTTATTTGCATAATCAGTGTATAGAAATCATTGTTTTTTTAAGTGATCAATTTTAATTTCTATTAGAATAGGTAGTGCAGAATATGCCTCATAAAATGAAGTTGTATAGTCACAACTTCCAACTATTTTAAAATGATCTTTGAATATATTGCATGGACCTTTACTTTCAGCCACAAATCAAAACTAATGTGCTGACTGTGGAAATGTTGACATAATCCACAGTAAAATATTCCTATTAAGAATTCACAGTATTAGGAGTCCCAATTTTTTCAATCCATGGGTAAATCTTATGATTATTGATTCTGTTGAGATTGAAGGACTGAAAAGGCTAAAGTCCTCTGATTAGAAGAATTAAGAATCTACCTCTTCTGTTATGGGTGAAAACTTAAAAATAAGAGAGAAAACACTTTTTTAAAGATAAAGTAATCTTAAACCATTTCAACTTGAAAAAAATTTTGGAGTTAGGTGTTTTAGTTAAGTAACCATAACCAAATGAGCAGTGAGAGAGTTTGGAAAACTCACATCCAAATTTGGAGGAAAAAAAAAGAAATTGCCTTGGAAAAGAGTTGTTGCTTATTTGTTTGTTTTTTTTAAATCATGAACAGTCTAAGATTCTAAAGGCTTGATCTTTTACTTTTGGGGTCATATATTAAGATACCTAATTAATATCAAAAATGCATTGTACAAGCTCATATGATATACTGGAAAACCTAAATCAGCAAAAAGGGAAATAATTATAATTTAAATATTCAGTACTGGCCATTGTACAAATTAGTTTACAGATTGCATTATTTTATATCCATGACACTACAAAAGAGTTATCTAAGACAAAATAGAATTATTTTTCTGAAGTAACAGTCTTAAGATGAGTGGTTCATCCCGGTGTGATATTGTTTTACAGTGAAGTTCATGGCCCCATTTATGCCATATTTTTGCTCAGCCCTTATATGTGGAATAGTCCACATCTGGTTCATAAATGGAAAGTCAAGCAAATTACAGTTTTATCAAACTTAGTCACATGGTGATAACTAGACCTGGGAAATAGAGTCCATACCTGGGTAGTTATGGATCTAACTAAAATTTGACAGTTGATAAGTTTGCTGTTTGTTTTTGCATTGCTGGATATTAAGCCTAGGTCCTTGTGCATGCTAGGGAAGTTTTCTACTACAAAGCTATTTCCCACACCTGAGAGTTGCCTAAAAAATCAAAACCCAACCCAACCAACACAACCTAACCCAGCCTAACCTAACCCAACCCAACCTAACCCAATCAAACCAAGCCAACCCAGGATAATATTGAAAGACCTAATACACTCCACTTTACATTTACTTCTCTTCTTAACAGAAATTGGTGGTAGTTCATGTTCTCTCTCTGCCTCTTTATATCCTGTGCTTTGTATTTTCCTTCACTCTCTGAATCTAGAGTAGCTAATTTAGATACTAGTTATTTATATTCTAGTTTGAAATATCTATATATATATTCCAGAGCCCCTTTATGTCTTTATTATTATTCATACTCTTGGTAGTGATAAATTTCTCGGCAATCTTTGGTGTCTTATTTGATATAAGTACATAAAATAAAGAATATGATGTACTCTAGAGAGGGCTGCTTCATAACAGTCATACAAATATAGGTATATAATGTTTTATTCTGTTTGAAATAGTACTTTTAAAAACATCCACGATTTTCTTGTTTGATATTATTTGCATTAGGATGTATATACATAGATCTGCCTATCTATCTATCTATCTAAACATTTAATTTTACTAAAAGGGAAAAAAGCTCACTGATGCTGAATATCAAATTTTTATAGTTAGTTTCTCTGATATAAGGGCATATAAGACAACTTAGAATCCGGGAAATTTAAATCTAGAGTCTAGATTTCTGTACAACAGAGTATGATTGGCACTGTGTACAATTTTCATTTATTTTCTAAACAGAATGTCCTAAAAAATAACATTTTTAAAGAAGGTTGCTAAAATGTTGGTATCTCCTCATCATCATTTCCCTTACATTTTCTTGAATCTGTCTTTGCTCTGATAATTCAGGCAGAAATCATGGGCAGAGTTTTATTTACTTTAAATTATGGCACTGCGTCAACTCTCTTTACTGAAAACACGCCAATTTTGAAGTAGGAGATTCAAAATATGTGACGCTTACAATAAAACTGTATATCATAAGGCCGGGGATTTAGCTCAGTGGTACCCCCACCTACCTCACAAGCACAAGGTCCCAAGTTCGATCCCGGGTACCAATCCCCCCCAAAAAAGAAACAACCCCCCAAAACCTTTATATCATCATATCTTTATGTATAGAACAAAATATCTAAGATAAAATCAAAGATTTTACAGAATTTATACTTTATAGATAAATTTTTCTCTTTAAGTATTGTAAAGTTTTCTGAGTTTTGACAGCTAAGCCTCAATGTGTGGCTTTTTTGTCACTCTACCTGCAGTGTACTTGTCTGATACACTGTGTTGGTTTCTAGTCAATCCTGCTGGTAGATTTGATGAAGGCAACAAATGCCTATATCTTACGTCACACCTACCCATCAGGACTGCGTTAACACTCATGATTTCCCCAGGAAGAAATGTAAAATTGCCCAAAGAATCAAAATACCATGAAAGCATATAACACCCCCCCCCGCAAAAAAGACTTGATATTCAGTGAAAGTCACATTATATTCTTAATGTAAGCCAGAGAATTTCTTATTAGAAAGAAAAAATGCTTCTTGCTGGCGTTCTAGCTGTAAATAGTGCAAGAGTAAATACTTTAATAATTTCAATTAATTCTGAAGTGTAGCTTTAATTTTTCTAATTATAGTCACTATTCATAAATCTGGGACTTCAGCAGAAGTTACTGAAATCTCTGCTCACCACTGCAGTTATGTTATAAAACTTGCTGTGAAAGTACAGAATACTTTAATTAAAACTGTTTTCTAATCCACAATGAGCTACTGTAACTCCTGAAAATGTTTCATAATAAATATTATTTGAAAGTGAATACTGACTTCTGTTGCTATATTTCAATATTAATAAAATGTCAGTTTTTCTTTTTAAAGTGAAATGATGAAACATTACACAAATTCAGTAAATTCCTTCGAAGAATTAAGCCCTGGTGGTACTCATAGTATATTTATTCAAAGCATAGCATGTTACAAATTTGCTTTTGGTACATAAAAATCAAATGAAATATTAAATTATTATAAGATAAAAGAAAATAATGTGCATTTGCATATTCTAAACAATTTTGAAAGACTAAGGACAAAAATAATAACATATTTTGGGGAGGATTTTTTTTCTAGAGCCATTTTTTGTCTTATTATATGTACTCTTGGTAATGATGCATTTTCCACAGCCATCCTTGGAGTCTCACTTAATATATGTAAAGGCAAAAGAATAAATCAAAGACTGTAATGTACTCTGAAAGGACCCCTTTATCACCATCACAGAAGATAGTTTTTTTTTTTTTTAGTCTTTTTGAAGTAGCCCTTTTAGAAACACTCATACATTTTTCTTGTTTGAGTTGATATATTTGGGAAAATTGTATATATTATGCAAGACTTGGTCTTTACTCCTGGTCATTTATCTCATTTGGTGCCTTTTATGTCATAATTCTGCAGTGTAGCCAAATGTTATTCTAATAGTAAATGGAAATAACTTGAATGTCTTATAGTCTAGCCACTATCACATATATAATCAGATATTTTCCTAAAGAAAGAAAATTTGTTTTCTCTAATTTTATATAATTTTTATTGTAATGTATTCAAGATGTATGAAAAATACTTAATCCTGGGAAATTGGTATATAGACATTTTTCAGCTTCTCATTTTTCTTATTCTACCAGGTGTTTGCTCTATTGTCCAATTTGAAGTCAGGATAAACTTACTCCATGCTTGTCTCACTAAGTAATAAAAATAGTGCCATTATTAAACCCTGTCCCCCATAACGAAGAGCCTGCATTACACTGTCTTCTCTTTTTTGTTTCTTTTTATTTTATATAATCTTTAAGGTTAGTTATTGCTTACAACTATAGAAATATTATTTTAGAAAAAAATTACCTTAATAATTGATAGACTATAAAAGGACTAAATCTGGATGTATGTGATAGAAGGTCAATAAATATTCAGAAATAAAAGAACTAACATTTATGTGTGTAGGGTTATTACATGTTAAATATAATAGAATGCTATGGGGAACAACATGTACTTCCCTTTGTTCAATATAAGTTCTATTAAATAAATGATTGAAGGGCCAGGGATGTAGCTCAGTGTTGCTGCACCTGCCTGGCAAGTGCAAGGTCCTAAGTTCGATCCCCAGTACCAAAAATAAATAAATAAATAAATAAATAAATAAATAATTGATAGGTTTTATTATAAAATAAGTTGTTCATTATTGTTGAACATTATGGTTAATTGCAACCTTGTTAGAAATAGTCAAACTCAGATTTCAATTCCAGCGCTAGTAATACTTACTAGAATCTTGATTCTTGAAAATGTTAATAAAATTTTAGTTTTCATGTCTTTAAAAGAGATCTCACTTCTACCTTCATGTGTTTGTATGCAAGTAAGTCGGAAAGCAAAGATAGGTGTAAACATATGCATATATTTGTGAGTATATGACTGAATATGGAGGATTGCAAAAAATAACGTGTGAAAGAAAAATAGCTGTAATTATTTTTAAAACATGTACTGCTAATTACCACCATAAATTTAATGACAGTATATAGTCCATTCTTTTTAAAATTGGATGTCATAATTAATATACACTTGATGCATATATATTTTTCTCTTATTCTAAGGCATCATATTATGATTTTAATGTGTTAAATATTTTATGTTAAATATATAATGAAAAAGAACTCTGGCATATTCATTTTCTTATTTTTAATAAGATGATTATAGCTTGTTTTATTTTACAAGTCACTTTATCATGGGCAGGGAAAACAGCTAATACAGATAACTTATCCATGTACATAATTATAATTTTCATTTATTATAGACATACATAGTATCTTTTGTGAATTTGTTAACTAAAAGTCCCCCAAACTATTAAATAATATGGAGGGATGTATTTAAGATATGACTAAGATGTATTTAAGATATGAGGGATGTATTTAAGATATTTGAGATATGACTCTGAAGCTGTATAACAGAATTATCTAAAAAACAAAATTCATTTGCTCATAAAAGATCAGATTATTTGGTGATGCAGCTGAGAGGAAAGCAGGATTTCCTAAAGAAACCTGGTTATGTTTGTTCCAATTAACAGGTATTTAGTGGTAAGATACTGCTCTGAGTTGTCACTGATATCTTCAATTAATTTGGAAGCAGTTGGTTATTTTAGAGAAAATTCATGTAAGACTATTTCATTAGTTGTAAATTGCTTTTATTATCTTTTACTGTTCATCTGTTTTATATATTTAATTCACTTTTTATCATTAATTAGCAATTAATATCAGAAAAATTACTGATATCAGCTGGCTTTATAATGAATACATTCCTATAGATTTCTCTGGAGACAACAGTCTATTAATTGATGATTAGATATAACTTAAGCTTCACTTTCACTATGAAAATGATACCACTATAAAATTAGAGAAGAACCACATAATATAAGCAAACTGGTTATTTTATATTCAGGATTAACATATGGTCTTATTATCTTTTAGAAATTGTTATTTAAATAAGTCAGCCTGTCACTGAACTTTTTTTGAGCAAACACTCCTGAAAATATCTCCAAATTTTATCTTGGCAAAGTAAAATTAAAATTGGGATCATTTCTATGTCTACAAAGTGCAAATGATTCCATAAAGAAGTGGCATTTGTCATTTGATTTGGTACTGTGACAAAAATCTTCTAGGAAATCTGTATGTATACTTTTAGCACAAGGATCCTGATGTTTTATCTGGAGCTGCCCTTCCCACACACCTATGAACTAGTAGATAACTTCTGATACCTCATTAGACAGAGTAATTGTGTGCAGGGTGTGACCACATACTTCGGAAGCAGCCTCCAGTTCCATGGGTAGTGTGGATGGTAAGTGGGTCAGTCTCTGAAGGTTGTAAGACATTTGTTCTCATTAGGCTGCCAGCCTCCAAACTCCCACAACAGGGAGTACAGTTTGTTTGAGAAATGCAGGGATTTATCAAAGGCACTACTATATCTGCCTCTCTTTAAAGCAATCAGTAATTCAAAGAACATAAATTAACTGAAAGTTCAGGTATAAATAACATCACTTTATTTTTTCTAGAGTAAACTTCCTGCTTGTATTTAGATTGTTTTAGTATTAATCATTAATCACAATTTCATAGGTGCTTTTTCCTTTTGAATTTAGTTAAATATGAAGATTGAAGTATAAAAAGGCAATTCCAGTGGCCCTATTAAAGGCTACAAAAGTGATATCTGCTTCATTTGTACTTGAGATGTGTGCAGTGTAATTTCTCCTTTATTTGTTTTTAAGGGAAATAGAGAACAAATGTTTTCTCAAAACTGGAGGTAAACGGTCCCTCTAATTATAGGCAAAAGAGACTATGCAATGTGGTCATTAAGGTTCGTTCCACCTGATGGAATATAACGTTTTCCAAGGGGGATGGCAACAGTATAAATGATTCAAAATGAGAGGGACGATTGAAGGACATCACAGAAGGAAGTGTAACTATTATTTTCAAGAAGAAAGCATAAAACCTCAATACTTCCGGTTATAACAATTGCTAGGTTTTGCTACATTTTGAATACATGTTTTTAAAAACAGGGAAAGGCTTACAAAGAGAATGGGAGAGAAAGTGGCTTTTGCAAAAAGTAAAATCACCATTCTGGGATAGAGGTAACACTTCTGAAATTGTAGATTTCCTATTTTATTTCTCAGCAATAAGAAAAAAGAGACATTTTGTCACGATTACAAATAGGCTTAGAAGTCTTTTTTTTCATAGAAATGCATATTTTGTATCAAGATTTTTCTCTTCATTTGAAAATAGTTCATTAAAATCTCTTTGGCTCACGTTCCAAAATGTGTGCCAGATTTCTATGAGAATTCCCAATTTCTTTGTATCTGTTTGAAATATGTCATACATATATATGTGTTAAAACAAGATTAATCATAGCCTTAGAGAAACTACATCTAGAGCAAAAACACGATTCTGAATCCACTTGGTTCAGAAGCCATCACTAATCCCTTCCATATTTCTGTGTATGACCCATGGTTCTAGGTTTAACCAGCCTATAAGTATAAAATAAAGACATCATTGCTGTGATATTCAGATAATAATTAGTTTGAGCTCTCTTGTTTAATTGAAGAAATTTTAGAACTTTATGTCCCTTCCGATATTTTATGTCTTTGTATCTTTAAGTAGTCACTCTCACAGGTGTACTACAACTTTAGTATTCAGAGCAGTTGATGGAGCACGTGTATCATCTCGGATTTTACTAGAAATGGAGCAACCCAAACCCCACCCATGGCCATTTGAATTATTATCTTCATTGAACAAGATCCTCAGCTGGCTCCAATTAAGATTTGGAAAGACCTGCTTTTAAATCCAAACCCATGAACTGGTACTGATTGGATCTCCTCCCCAGTTTGCCACATCATGATATATTTTGGTAAAGAATATAGCCAGTCATCCCCTGATTTCATAGAATTGACTTCGCTGCTGCCTGTAACTGGGACCACAGCTGTTCTCTTCTGAGATGCTGCAGTGAACTTTCTTCTAACCATGAAACAATTTCCCCCCGTTCCCATAAGGTAAAATCAAGCTGTAGTTTTAAACACCTTTTATTAAGTTTTGGGGATAAAATGTATAAAGTTTTAAGTATACCGGATGAATTTTGTGTTCCATTTTGGTGGTTTTACTCAACAGGCTCAGACATGTTTTATTCAGGGGCCCTGTAGGACCTCTCTCCCACTTAGCGCACAGCTTCTTTCCATTAAACCCTTGGCTGTAGATGTTCAGCCTGCATTCCTGTGGAGTTAAGACTCTGTTCCTAAGTTCAGGCAGAATAGGAACATTCCATTTCAATGTAGGGCTCAGCACTAGAGTCTCCATGTTTTGCTTTTGGTCATCCTTATCTTAATTATCTGTTCTGCACACACAAAAATTACTCTAACACTTAATGATTTAACACAACTTGCATTCATTAGCTAAGAAGTTCCTGGGGTCAGGAACCTGGAAAAGGCTTACTTGTATTTTTGACCAGAAGTTTTTATAAGTCTGCAAAATGTGGGATGGGTATAGGATTTGCAGCCATTTCAGGCCTGAAGATGCCTCAGAGAATCCATTGTAAGTTTCAGTTCTTCACCACCTGGCTCCCTAGGGTTCCTCGTGACGTGTGTGTGTGTGAGTGTGTGTGTGTGATTGTGAGAGAGAGTGAGAG
>NW_004624736.1:15010465-15038237 GCF_000247695.1 Heterocephalus glaber | reverse complement strand
GAGAGAGAGAGAGAGAGAGAGAGAAAGTCAACTGCTTTGTATAACCTCAATAGAATTGAGTCTCTTAAATTCAACCCACATAGAACAGGAGGGAATATTAAGTGTGTGAATACAGGAGGCCAGATCCCACCACACTTTTCTTTTTCAGGTAGTATGTGGTTCTTTCTTTAGGGTATGTCCTTGTTTTCTGTTCTCAAAAATGCAATTTTCCCATGTCTTATAATAAATATGATCACTTTTATATTAATAGGTGAGTATCTTGCAATTCTTTAATCTTCAAAACTTTCTCTGAATGCTTCTGAGGCCTTTTTATCTTGTGTCCACATCTCTTGCAAACAACTCAAAGCAAAACAAGATACAATTAGCAGAGCATTCGCCTTCACCAAAACACATAGTAGAAAAGGACTGGTGCCATTTACGTGCTTGCAAACTCAATTAATATTTCTTCCCTTAATCATGTCCTTCACTCCCAAATCCAACTACCTGCACATAGATGCACACATAGAAAAAGTAGTTCACATTTTGATAGCTTTCACTTTTCATTAAAAAAATTCTGCATCCAGTCTAATAATGACCATGTAGTTCTGTACAAGAAATAATGGGTGGGATTTTGTTTAAAATTCATGAAACTAAAGTGAGATTTAGTTTTGTTGCTTAGATAAAAGAAGAGCCTACTTCAAAAATGAATTTGCTGGAGAATGGATGAGCACATTATAGTATGTTTAAAACTCTACAGCAGAAACAACAAAGTAACTACCGATGCTCAAGGATGTTAATGAATATCATATCAAAGCAGAATGTTTACTAAAAGAAACCAAAGATAGAATAGCATGTGTACCATGTTTCTGTTCATACAAAGTTCTGAAATAAATGATACTAATTTATGGTATTAGAAATCAGATCATTTGTTGCTTCAGGGAGAGAAAGACATGGATGACTAGAAAGGAGTAAGTGGTTATTCAGGACAATGATCTCTTTGCAGAGTAATTACACAGATATATATCCATACTTGCATATATTTGACAAAACGATTACTTAAAAAGGGTGCGTTTTGATTTCACATAAATTATACATCAGTACAGTTGATCTTTTAAATGTAAAGAATTAAATTCAATAATTGACTTCTTTGTTAATGAAACACTGTTTTAACATCTACCTATTGTTATATATTGTGGGGGCAGGAGCTATGAGTCAGTGTGAGAGCATGTGCTTAGCAGGTATGAGGCTTGGAGTATATCCTCAGTGCCCCACCCCCTCAAAATTATGTAATAAATTTCAATCTGAATTCCATAAGTCACATGATAGTTCTTTAGGCCACAAAATTTTAATCTTGCTGATTATTACTTTTTGTTTGTGGAATGCACCTCAGATATTTGATATTATGCCATTGTAGGTTATTGCTTTTTCCCTTACTGATGTGGTGTCCAATTTGGAACAATGGAATTGTTTTGTATCATTTTTAATGTAAGTTTTGTCCTTTTTTGACTTGAGTTTCTGTAAAAGTGGACTCACATAAACAGTAATAACATATTTGTTCTTGGAATTTTTAAGCTCATCCATGTCCTCTGTCCTCTGTAAAAAAATTTTCCCAAGTGTTATGAGGAGTTCCTCAAAGAGACTTCATGCATTCAAATGTTAATGCTCTCTTGGCTTCTGCCAATGGTCTCCTCTTCCTGATTCTAAGCCTCAGGTTGAGTTCCTGTGTCCACCCTGCCTCTCACGGAGACCACTGCATCCATCGGTTTCTGTGCTCTTCCATCAGGGATTTTCTAAGTCCAGGATAGTCATCATCTTTCATCATTGAGGCTCTGGAATTAGGTAGCTGTTACTATAGTAATTATCTGCCAAACTAGACAAGAATATCTCCTCTCTGCCCTTTCGTTTCTTACGGTCCAGTGCCTTAGTCATTCCATTCAAACAGCTTCTTCAGTTTTACTCATGAGCTCCTTTTCAACAATTTCTCCAATTCATAAAATTCAAATATGGGCTGGGGATTTAGCCCAGTGGTTCCGTCGCCTGCCTGGCAAGCGCAAGGACCCGAGTTTGATCCCCGGTACCAAAAAAACCACAAAAAACAAAAAAAACATAAAATTCAAATATGAAACTGAACCCTAGTCAATCTGAGTGACTGGTCCTGTACTTAATTGAAAATTTCCTTTCTGCTCCTGTGTCTAAAACTGTGTTATTTGGATAAATTCAATGTATTGTTCTCCCTCTTTTGTGCTGTCTCTCTTTCAAGGTGAATCTCAGGTGATGATCACAAAATTTCTCTAGGTCTATTGGCCCTGTTTTTCAGACTGACACAAAAATCTATATCTATATCTATAAAATATCTATATTTAGGTTCAAGTGGGAAGTCCTCCTGTGTTTCCTAACTTTCAATTGGATGTAATTCCAACTTTACATTGAGTTAAAAGGCTGAGTAAGGATAACATCCTAGACACCAGACAAACTTATAAGATACTTTTAGTCCAGCCCTGATATGTTAATGAGCACATACCTACTCTGTTTTGTGATCCATGAGAGGATTTTGCTATATTAATTCATGTAGTAAGATGTCCTCCCTTGAAAAGAAAAAAAATATGTTAGATACAGATCGCTGATAAAGAGAAAAAGAGAAGTGAGTAAAAGGTGGCATGTACAGTTTAAAAGTAAAGTATAAAATTTTAAATAGGGGGGCCAGAGAGATTTTCACTGGAAAAGGAGGCATTCGATATTGCCAGACTATTTTGGTTTGGGCCTATGTTTCAAAGTTTAATGGACAGACGAAGAGTAGGCATATCTGCCCTTGTTCTCCAGCCTAGGGAGAAAGCATTGTATCTTCTCCATTCATATAAGGCATTTTTGCTGGAAGTATGGAGTACATGTCTTTGATCTGTTGAGAAGGTTCTGTTCTACTTCTAGTCTCCTGATAGCTTTTACCATGAACAGCTGTAGAATTTAGTCCAATACTTTTTCTCCAACTAGTGACAGGATCATATGGCTTTTTCCTTTCCTCTGTTAAAATGATGACTTTTGGGGGTGGATCTTCCAATGCTGAACCAACACTGCCATCCCTATAATAAAACCACTTTCTACATCCTGCCAGATCTGACTTCTAATAGTTTGCTTTGTTAAACAAATTTCTATTTGTGTTCATACTTTTTTCTTCTATTATCTTTACGCAGTTTTAGTATTAGCACAATGTTGATTTCCTAAAATGAGGGGAGAAGTGTTCCTTCTTTTTTCTGCTTTAAATGTTTGATATAATTTATCAGTTAAAATGTATATGAGCTTGGGCTGGGGATTTAGCTCAGTGGTTTCGCCTCCTGCTGCGCAAGTGCAAGGACCCCAGTTCAATCCCTGGTACCAAAAAAAAAAAAATGTATATGAGCCTGTTGTTGTCATGTAGGTAGGTTTTCAAGCTAGGAATATACTTTCTTTAATAGGTGGTATTCAAAATTTATATTTCCTCCAGAGTTAGTTTCATTAATTTGTCTTCCAAGGTACTTCTTAGAAGTTGTGAAATTTATTTCAAAAAAGATTTTTGTAATATGCTTTCTATATCCTTTTAAATTCTGTAAATCTGAGGTAATATCTTCTAGATCTTGATATTGAATTTTTAAAAATGTATAATTGATATTGTGTAATAGGAAGAAAAGGTCTAAAGGTGTAGGGGAAGTGGGAGGGGTAGGGGAAAGGAAAGAAGGGAAAAGAAAAAAATATGAGAAAAGGAAAAAATGGAAACCAAAGTCTTTGCAAATAGGGAAGAGTGGAGGGGGTGAAGGGAGGACAGGGGAAGGGAAAAAAATAAGAACCAAGATACATCATGTAAATGTACAAGATCCCAATGATGAATGTAACTGTATTTTATACCTAATATGTACCAATAATCTTAATGGGAAAAAAATAAAAGGAGGCATTCAAATAAAGCATGTATGAAAGATATAGATCATTAATACCTTCCAGACTTCTATTTTAAGGATACAAAAAAAGAATTACTAACATTGAAATCTACTTAGTAATCCAGTGTTCAGTAGAAATCTTTTATCAGTAAGCAGTGATCTTTTATTACTAAGTATTATTATCTAATTTTAAAAACACTATGTAGTGTATAAATATGGTAGACTTCTAGTATCAATATTTCAACATGAATCCTGATTCCATAGGTAGGGCATTTATCTAGATAATTGAGATTAAACTTGTTTGGCTTAATTGTTCATCATTATTTGTGTAGATTAAGCTATGATAACACCTTAATTAATGGTGCCATATTGACTGTTTGCATAGTCACATAATAGAGTTTGGGAGATGCCCACTAAGTGCAATATTCTTGTTTCTCTCATAAGAATCATTTTATTCATGTACTTGGCACTGCCTTAGATTGCAGATCTTGGAGTCAGATGTTGGATCTGCATCTTACATTTAATTGCTGACTGAGTGCTGACAAAGAGCTAAAGTTGAGTTAGTGCAACAATAATACTGAGACCACTCCTTAATTTGTCAATGTGCATTTATTTTGGGCCATGCACTGTGGAAAATGCTAGGGATGGAATGAAGACTAAAAAGTCACATCCTGGAAGTAATACTTGCCTGCCTCACAGATAAGATATGATATCCTTTTTCTAAAGCACTTTAACATATTGCTTCTTAACTAAGCAATTTCTCCTGTGAGCAGTCACTTAGGTACTTGGTAAAATAGATATTGGATTTATATTTTGTGCCAATAACTTTTATATATGAACTAAATTTCCATCTAGTAAACTAGGAATATGAATAATATGCTTTGATTCCAGTTTTGAGTCTATCCTCGATTTATTGCTTATTTTTCCCAGAGCCCTCTGTGCTTTTAACCTTATCTGTGTTTATATAGTGTTTATGCCTTCTCTTGAGCTCTGTGGTCCCCTCACTAGACTGTGGGGAGACTGGGCAGATAGCAAAGTTTCAGTTGCTTACCTTGAATTCCTTGCTTGGTGCAAGTACGTGGCGAATGTGAATACAGTCCTAGGAGAGCAGGTGGAAGCCAGTGTGGTCTTCTCTACTGACAAGCTCTGTGCTCTCGGTCATGATCTTCTCAGAGTATCAGATTCTTTTCATGAAAGAAAGACATGTGTACCAAAGGGTTACTGTGAAGGCTCAATATGATAATTGGTATCATCAAGGATCCTTAAAAAGCAACTAAGTTATAAGCGGTTCCCAATGATAACACATCTCCTTCTACTTCTCT
Organism: Heterocephalus glaber; assembly: GCF_000247695.1. The sequence continues at coordinate 15,033,031 of NW_004624736.1, read as the reverse complement.
TTCTTTCTCTAAGCCCTTCTGCACCTCATTAGAATTACTCCAATATTTTTATTATTATTTAATCTTTATGTTTAAGAAAGAAACATTTAAATTATTCAAACTATTGTATGTATATCATAGATCTTCACTATATTTAACTTGATAATTGTTTACTGAGCTACCAATAGGTAGATAGCACTAGATTATATGTTATAGAAATGCTATGGAATAAAAGTAATTTTCTCTAGACAATAGTTTGGTGAAGGATACTGTAGTGTTCTCCACCCATGGGAGATCATGCTGAGAGAGCTGAGGCTGTGGAGTCCTGAACTGCAGATTCCTGGTGGCCAAAAGTAGGAACCTTAGTGTCAGCTGCTTGGACTTGTTTGTGTTTCATCTGTCACCGTGGGTTCTTTATCCTCTTCGCTCACCACTTCACTTTGTCTATTTAATCACATCTTAAGTGACTTATTACTAGTGATAAATTTCACCTCAAGTTATTAACATTGGTTCTGTTTATCAAATGTCATGTTTCTGGGGCCTAGATGATAATATAGCCAATCTTTAATGCCTACTCTTAATTTCTCAGAGCAGTACAGTTGGGATATTGTCAGGGAAAATGCAAACAGCCGCGTGGGAGTGCGCTGATTTAACATTTTATGGGATTGAAAGAAAAAGAAAATCCATGTAAACAGAGAGTAGTGATGACTTCTTCTGAAAGTTTATATTGATGACACAGAAGCATTGGTTTAAAAAGGTTTTATATAAGTGTGTATACACATAAGCACACATAACCTTTAAGAATCATTTCAGGATTGACAGTAACTTACACTTTTTTAGATATTAAGTGAGAGGAAAGACTGCATCTTCTATTCACGGTAGTCATTGCTGAGTTTTAGTTTTCAAGAAAATTGTTTGATCACAAGTAAACAAGATAAAAGTCATGTAAGAATGTAAATAATTCTTTTAAGATTCTCTATCAGTGTGACTTTTTTTTCTCATATGACTACAGTGGAGTTCGTCTCACAAAATACTTCATGGAGAATTGCTATGCAGTTTTTACAGCTCCTTTAAAAAGTGCTTTTTGACGTGTGTTTTGAGTATTGTTATTTTCACCACTGTTCTTTTCTATGTCATTTTCTAATTGAGCTGAATAAAGTAAATTTGTGGTTGGAATGATACCTGTATGAATTTGAAATTATTTCCTATGAAACTCCTCTAACGAACTCTATGAAGGCTACAAAGATATAAGGCCCCCCCTTGTTTTCCCATCTTGTACCATAGGTAAGGCCATTTTAACCAAGATGAAAATAAGTGTGTATTTTTACTAAAGCTATATGCTTTATTTTTCATTGTAGATTGCAGAGAGACATTTCCCTAAGAACCCAAAGTAGAAAGGTTAGAAAAACTTTTAACTATTTAAATTTTTCATAATTTATTTTTATGTAAGTTTCTACTACATTGTATTTTGAAAAAACATTTTTCAAGTACATAGCTTCAAGTAAATATCTCACATTAAGCATGCATCTTCTCATGTAACATTTATATTTATAGTTCTATGCCGTCATACTTTCCTTTTGTCCAAATTAAATTTCTAGCTTTCTTTGCTAACCAAGTTACATCACTGAGTTGAATTCATTTACATATGACTTTTTCATGGATTTTTTAAATCTGTGAAATATGTTATTTTTGTAAGCTTAGGTGTTAAAACTATCAAAAGTGGAAAAAAAAATCAGCTGTTACCCTGAAAAGTCTCTGATGTTTTAATATCAAACCTTTACCTTTGTGTGATTGTAGCATATGGATATGTTTGTTACCTGCTAATCTTATGCTCTTTTGATTGTGCTCATAGAATTCAAAGATACTTTAAATCTCTTCCTGTGGTTGCCTTAAAGAATAAGAAATAGAAAACATTGCATATTTTTAGGTTCAGTTGGTTCAATATATATGTATATATATATATTGCATTATCTAATAATGTTAGATTTTTGCATTATCTAGTGATGTTAGATTTTTTTCACCAAATTTCTAGCTGTTAAATTCTTTGAGTTTGTGGTATTTGTTTTATAATAGCATTCTTAAAAATGTATATATATTTCCTGTGTTGGTTAGTATATTTCTCTTTTGATATTTAAAGTTGAAATTATTAATCAGATAAATTATTAATCAGATAATGTCAATCAGATAATTCAGAAACCTGTCTCTTAGCCAGACAAGTTTAAATGAAGCAGAATGTGTGAGAGGGAAAACGTATATGTAATATCTAAATATGGACTTCCTTCAATTGAAGAATTGTGTAGTGATGAACAGGAGAAGGAGAAAAGGCACAAAAATAATGATTACTAGTTAATTATTTTTAGAATATGATAGTATTATAAAAGTATAAATGTATACAGTATATTGATTTTGTCATCCTATTCATCCCTGTTTGTGCAATTTTCTCATTCATGGAAGCCCATATTTAATTGTTAGATATATAATTATAGACCTATTTCATAGTTTAAAGGGAGTCAAAATTATAAAACATGATAAAAGCAAAGGTAAAATTTGCCACTGTAGGTCATGAATTATTTATTTTTGACGTCCCATATTGAGTTGATTGTATATCCTGTATTTGGGGCTGAGAGGTCTGTGTGACTCTGTCAGAGCTCTCAGTTTATGAGTTCTTTTGGTCGTGGAGTCACATTTCTGGTCAAGAAGCACTCTGAGGGCATTCTCCATGTGTACAACTAGAGTCAGGTACTGGGTGTTGTTTATTATTTATTCATTCATCGCCCAGTCTTCTAATACACAAACACACACACACACACACACACACACACGCACACACACACACACACACAATGTGTTAGTTTTTGAAAAGATTACCAAGATCCAGTTCTTATTCTCTACTGGTGTATGGGTTCAACTGGCTAAAATAAATCACCGTAGATGTGTACAGCAAGAACGGAGCTCACAGAGAAAATTTTGTTTGTAAATACTGTAGTTAAGGGGGGGAGGAGCAAAGCTTAATGGAGTCATTTAGATCTGAATTCACAACTGGCCTTCAAAGAATCGGACACGTGCAGCAGAAACCCAGGACAGGAACTATAGTAAAGCCTGCACCATGGTTGTGTCTAATTGCAATGCTGAGGGGGGTGTTTTACTGAAGAAAATAGGAAGGCTGCTGTGAAATCACTCTTCTTTTGAAAGCACATAAATACCTGTTGTCGATGATCCTGTTCTCATCTCACGGTACCAGCACATCTTGGTGGTGTAATCCAAGCCGAATTGTGAGGACCCACGTGAGAACAGCAGCCTGATATAGTTCCCAGGCTTTGGGGACCTGTGATATGGGAGAGAGAAGAGTAGTAAGCAGAACTTCAAGTAGCAACATGTAAGCATCCATCTCAGGCTAACTGTGTAAAAGTTTCCAAGTGTGAGGGTCTTTCTGTTGCCTCACTATTTAATAACATAGGCAACTGGTTGTAGATTAACAGCTCTCAGGATTGTTATTGGAGTACACCATACTGCACAATGTTTTTAATGTGAAGAAAGAGAGATATTACCAAAGCAGTCTTCAGTATTGTTCAGTGCTGCAGCATTATTCAGTGTACTTCAAGTAGCATTCCTTCCAAAGAGTGTAGCTGTCAATACCTGCCAGCCAAATAGAACATCTGCTTGGGTCCTCAGCACATCCACGGACCTTCCTTGTGGGGTACAATTGAATCCTCTTAATCCTTAAACTCAAGTGTAGTGTTGAGAATCCTCCAAAAGATTATCAAGGAGAGAGAGAGAAGAGAGACAGAGAGACAGGGAAGGAGAGAGGGTTCCCTGGTAAATGCACAAATAAGCACTGGTAATGCACTACCTCAAGCTCAAGGGTTCATCCTCTTCTAAAATATAACCACTATCTACACATCTTGCTGCTGACCCACCTTTTTATGGACTTTCTTCTTCCAAAGAATTTGATTGCACAGTTTGAAACTTCTACTTCATAATTATAAACAACAAGATAAGACAGAACTCTGGGGACATCACTGGTGCTTCAATATTTTGTCCTAATTGAATCCTGGCTTTCCTCTATAGAATTCATTTACTGGCATCCTTTGTGGTGATTATTGTTCATTCCTTCATGTCCAACATGTCTTCACATTCAAGATGTGGAGACATTTAACTTTGATTCTCAGTGCTAGGTCTAATAAACAATGATTAGATAAAAGTAACTTTTTTGTGAAACCTCTGCCACCTCACCATCCCACCTTCCCCGTGTGCTTGTTCTCGCACTCGTGGACTCTTGAACATTTTCATTTCCCGAAGACACAGTTATGTCAGACTCTGTTCCACACCCCCAGCTGCCGTCACGCTGACACTTGTGTCCATGCAAATGACGGGTCCAGCACAGACCTTCTGAGGTCTTCCAGCCTCTCCTTGTTTATAACCTCTTTCAGTCCATTTCTGCTCTGCATATTTCAGCACATTTGAAAATACTAGTCAAAGCTGATGAGAGCTTCCTCTTATTCAACTGACCATTTTTAAGACTGCCAAGTCTTGAGTTCCAGTAGCCCATGAGGAATTTTATAATCTGTCAGTTTTCTTCTCACATTCTGTACTGCTCTGATTCCAGCTCCATTATTTTACTGTGATTGTTTTCTTGGTAATGCCCTGCAGACTTACATTTTCTTCACTTTTATATACTGCCCTTCCTCAGACTTTATTGTCCTCAGGTTGCTACCTGGTAGAGTAGACGTAATCATAGATTAACCCAGTGTTGGTTTATGCCCTTTCTTCTGTCAACAATTCTCTTTTTTGCCCCCCGCCCCCGCATCTTACGGTATTTGCTTTCAATTTATCCTTCACATGTTCACTAAATACTACTTTGGCAATACTATTACATTTAAGTAATACGGATTTGAGAACTGATAACACTTCTTTTAAATAGTAACATAACACTGATTTCATATTTTGTTTAAAGCTGTGTTTGGAAGTAGAAAAGAGTCTGACCAGTATATACAGAGCTAAAAGAGAAATGGAAAATTAGAGGGGAGAGTCGCAACAAATTCAAGTGCAGGTATAGAAACTGACTTTCTTTGGTGGAAAAATGGGCAATTGCTCATGCTGCTTCTTGTTGACCAACAGTTTTATGCAGATGCCTATCAATCCAGGAGTGTCCTGAGGTACATTCTGACTCTGTTATAGCTAAGACAGCATTAGACTCCAGTGATATGACCTACTTTATTTAAGGAATAAACAAAAAGCCTGCCAAGCAGCAGTTGACCAGATATCTAAAAAAAAGTATGCTGAATTTTTCACTGCTGCCAAGTTGCTAACTTAATCATTTCTGGCTCCAGAATTCAGATATGTTTGAGTGGCAGAACTTTTACATTCTTAGTTCTTACTATGAGTTTGTTATTTATGTCACTATTTGAAGACTACTTTCTTATCAGTGATGGAGCATGATAGTAAATATCTTGAGCTAAATATTAATATGAAACCTGTATTTCATGTCATCTGTTTATAATGAACTTATATATTGTTATTAATTGCAGAACATCATTTAACTTCTATTTAATATTCTGATATCTCTCAGAAATGATATAAACTGCTGAGATTAAACTGAGGGATGGTGTTATAAAAATGGTGATTTACCTAATTAACACAGCAAGTGAGTTTTCTTACTCCAGCATGTGGTAAGTAATTGTGCACAAAATATACAAACCCTGCTAAGCGCACTGGCATTAATTTGATTCCTGGTTATCATCACAGGGACTTGCATTATAATTCTAAATGATCTAATATGATTACATCTGATTGGTCACTCTTTGGATATTACCACAAAAATTCTTTGACACCTGTTTACTTTTAACTGCCCCTCCCATGATATTCATCATAATGTTGAAAGAAAAAATCTAATTTGTTTTGTGAAGGCTGTGATTACATGAACCAGGAGTCTACGAACTTGTCGATCTTCTTTTAGCAGTAGAGTGGTTGTAAGACTTCCTTCCCTAAATTTCTTATATATTTCTTTCTTCAGAATTAAATGAATTAAAATGAAAATCTGTTGGTTAATTTTAAGATTGACACTGTTGTTCTGAAATTTAATATTGCTTCTCATTTGTGAACAGATACGTCCTTGGCATTTAACATTCACCAGGTAGTTTTCTAAATACTTTGTAAATGTTAACTATTAATCTTCATCATATTCCTGTGGAGTGAAGATAATGTCTGCCTTTGTTTTAGAAAAGGGAAAATTGAAGCACAGATACACTACATGACTCTCAAAGAGGTGTATGTGATGTTGTGTATCTCACTGTCTCCCTAAAACCTCATGCATTCAGAGGTGGGGCTCTTGAAGGTGACTGGGTCATGGAATGTGACATTGGACCATGGATGTATGATATTGATTGGTTTTGCTGAGTTCTGGCTGTGAATGGATTTACTGAAGAGGGAAGACGCATCCTGGGTGTGGATGGCACCAACCAATAGGTTGGAGCCTGGGTGGAACAAGAAGGGAAAGAAGGCTCCTCCCTCCCATGCCAGGGACTGTTTCTCCTCCACCATGCCATCCCTTCCTGCCTTGGTGCCAGTGAACTATTGGATGAAACCTGTTCATACAGTGAGCTAGAGCAAACCTTTCCTCTTTTAACTTGTGTGAGTCAGGTATTTTGTCTCAGCAGTGAGAAAGTAACTAAGAAATATAAATTTGGGAAGTGTCAGAGCCATGATGGGAATCCATGCCCTTAAGTTGGCCTTAGGTCTGTGTTCCAACTCTGTGATTTGGTATGTTTCTCAGACAAACATTTCCTATTGTTTGAAGAGTTCAGTAGGCCATTTGGTTCTCAACAGACAAGCATATCAGTATTACATTAAATTCATTATATGTCTAATAATATTTTATATGTAACAGATAAATTATATGGTGTAAGGAAAATTCATTTAAGGATCAGGTACTTCCCAACATGAGGCAAAATATACTACCCATGCGATGTAAATCAGCCTGTCTCCAGAGATCTGTGATCTTCTGCTATGAGTATTATAGTATTATAAGTATTATAATTCATAACCTTTTAATAGATTTCATTTATTATCAACACTACCAATAGAATTACTATTACTAGTTCTCTTTCACCTTACATTGTCAATTTTCTGATAGCTTATTTATTCAATCCCATCTAATCCTAAAATAATTAGAATGAATTATATCAGCAAAACTTTTGTGCCCTGAAAACAGAAAAAAATATATAAGAACAAGGTAAAGCAAGGAAGAAAATTTCAGAGACTCAGAAAATGATTTAAGCCAATATTGATTTCACAGCATATAGTTGCATGGGCTTGTACCTTAAAGGGTAAATATATTCTCACACTTTTACACACTATTGATTGAAATAAAATCATATTACCAAGACAGGGAACGTAATGTTTTCATTTCAAAAATAGCATGGACATATGTAAATTATTTCACTTTCCAGCTAAGATGTGCTGAAAGGCTTATGGCGGCACCAATGTCATATCTTTGAAAGGTTGGATAACCTTTAATGAGCTACCGATTTTGCTAGAATGTGTTATTGTTACTGTTGTAGAAAAAAATGTTCAAAGTTCTTTTGAATTTTGTAGAAGACACGAATAAGGTACTGAGTTGTTATAATTTGTGGTTTATTAAGAGAGAACAACCAAGAGTTAAATCTCTGATTGCAGGTTTCTATTTATTTTAAAATTGAATAACAACTAATGTGAATGCAAATGATAGTGTTGTAGTTTGTTACTGATTCACACAATACATTTGGGCATTTAGTAATTTCAATTAATTATTTGCTTCCACAAGGGAAGGAATGAGGCTCTGAATTCTTGGGTATTGATTAATCTTCTTTCTTTGTGAAAGTATAGACAGCTCATGTAGCAGCAGAATGAGAACTAAGTAATAAACAATTCTTCCTGGGCTTTATGTTTTTAAACAATTCATTCATGTAGAATTTCATTCCTAGCATTGGGAGTCTGTATTTTCTGTAACACAAATTAAAAATTTGTGATAATTTATTAAATAAAATAAAACAAAGATACCTAAAATGAATTAAAACTATTCAGTTTTTATTAATTAAAACTAATTAGTTTGTCCTGATTATATATACTAAATTTACATGAATTATGGTATTTTTATGAATATGAAACATTGTCATTTGAGAATGTAATTCCATTTAGAGTAGAAACTTCAGGAGATGTTAAAAAATGTTTATCGACATGCTGAATTCAGTTGAAGTGGGATATTTAAGTTCAAATCACTCTTGTTCCTGCACTATAACTATACATTAAAATGATAAAGCAGAGTAGATTTTTTTTTGTTTTTGTGGACTCTGAAGTATATTAGTGATAATATAGGTATCTTATGTGTGTAAGTTTAGTAGGTTTATGCCACTGCTTATAACAATTTGTTACAGCAGCAGTAGGAAACTTAACACACTGATCAATAATTTACCAGATTAGTAGTGATGAAAGATCATTATTAATTGATCATTATAAGTTTTGTTTGATTACATTGACTAAGTACAGGATATATTATTTTCCAAAACTGAACTAAACATTTGGGAGACTCCTTTGACATTCCAGAGGCAGGAAACTCATTTTGAAATGGATATTTTCATTAAGCACTAAGGAAATATAATCATCTTTATTTTTTTAATAAAAATTACCACAGTGTGCACAGTGGTTCAAAAATTAAAGCTTAGATTTTTAAAATAGGAAAAGAACTAGCTTTTTAAATTATTTTGATGACATTTTAAGAAGAATTTATTTCTTTGAAACAGATGTTCACCATTTCTATTTCAAGCCCTTTAAATATTAAAGAAGTAGAAAGAAAATTGTATGAAAATGAGGATCAGAGACATGCTCACAGAGAGCATAGTAAAGATAAGTCTCTAGTGGTAATGACTAAGACATTTTTCATTTGGTGGCACCTTCCCTCGTTAACAATGATGTATTGCACATGGTTAAATTTTTCTTCACAAGTCTCCATTTCATATTTATACCCACCTGTAAGTGCTGTGACAAAGTGAAGTAATAATTAAAATATTCCCTTGGAGCTATTGAACATATGGCATGTTGGATCCTCTGTTGATTTTACTGTGGCACTAGTTCTATTTTTTTATATGTTTTCTCAGCATGGTTATTTTAAGTTTTGCTGAGGCTTCAGTGGAGAGACAGCCATGTAGAAGAAAAAGAAGACTCAGTTTGCCTTTTTGTAAGGTAATGGGCTATGTGTTCTGTTTGATCCATGTTTTGTCTGAGTTGGAATCAATATGTGATACCTTCATGTGTTAGAGTAGTGAGGGTAAGATATGAACTTTTATTAAATGTAATCAGGACGAAGAGATGAACAGCCTTGTATCCAGTGTCTTTCAGTCACTTTATTTCAATGTGGCATATTAATTTTTAATAATAGCCCCGTATCTACACATGAGTTTCTTGCCTAAAATCAAGTATTTTGATTTTAAATACTGATATACTATTTTAAGTATGGTAGGATTCTATATTAACCCTTGTAATGTGTGACTCATAAGCATCAATCAAGCAATATTGAAGAAATGTAGCATATTTTAAAAAACCAGACATTAGAGATCTAGAAAATTTCTTTCAAAGTCACAGTACATTCCAAGCAGTTATCATTCACATCCTTTTCTTCAATACTGAAAATTCTTATGCGATATCATTAGACTGTTACAATTTATAATGGAAAAATCAATGCAGAAAGAAAATTAAATTTTACTGATAGCCCTTAGGCAAAATGCAATGTGAAAATGCATTTTAGCTTCCCATGTGGTTTATAGGCAAAGGAAGAAATGGAATCTGGGTTAGCAGTCAGTGCAAGATAGTGTTTTAGAAGCACACAGGCCTGCCTGGGAAATACTCTTTCACGATGCATTTGTTCCTGGATTACTTAATAATGTGAGAATAACCATGCTAATCTGATCATTTAAAAGGTCAGAAGTCTGTTCTTCTCCTTACAAAAGTAATTCCCTAGGCAGAATCAATGAGGAGATTCTCCATCTTCCCAGGAAGGGGAGTTAGCAAAACGAAAATGGATTCATCTCTTGAGTCATTTTAGCAATGACTTCGGAGTCCCCAGGGAGAGAAAAGGCGGAGAAAAGGGACAGAAAGAAGAGGTGGGGAGAGGAACAGACACAGGGTTAGACTGAAGCTAGAAAAAGAAAAATCCTCAATCTGCCACTTCTCTTTTGAGGCTGAGGTGCACAGACCACACTTGCTGAGGTCCATGATCACAGTGAGTGGTTGCTTCCCTTTGTTGTCAGACGTGTACAGCGGGTATGGATTGACATTCAAGTGTTTTACTCATCGTATACACATAAAACAGTATAAAGTCATGTTTTTTCTGAGTTATTTAAAACAGCATAGTAGTCATTTCCAAGGAGAATGTACATGATTAACTTTTTAGATAATAAACAAAAATACTGGTGTTTTATGACTTCTTTTCTACTTTAAACCTTTACTGACAAGAAATCCTTTGTTGGTCATAAAATGTAAGAGAAGATCATAGGTAGACAAGATAGTTTGCATTTTAGAATGAACTTTTTGTTGTTTCTTTGAATGGTTCATATTATTTAATGATAAATATTAATACTTTTGCAACTTTCATTATCTAAACTAGAGTAAATTTAAGTAAAGTTGAAAAGTAGTTCCTGGTCAGCTTATAATTCTTGCTTCTGGTTTTTTTTTTGATAGCGAGGATCAAACTCGGGACCTTGAGCTTGCGAGGCAGGTGGCAGAACCACTGAGCTAAATCCCCAGCCCGATCAGCTTATAATTCTTAAAAAAGGAATGGTTATTAGGTTTTCAAAGGACTTAAACTATTTTTGTGGTTGTTTATAATGCCAAATAATGGTTAAGAACATTATTTTATGTTTTTAAGTGAAGGTGGGCAGTGATTGCAGTAATCTAAAAGTTGTTGATCATATTGCCTAATCTCGTGCTAATGTTAAAAAACATTTCCCCTATTTTAAAAATAAGTTTTTTATCTTTATTTATGATTTGTGTTTGCTGTGTTCATTTTCTAGTCCACACTGCAATTTTTTTTTTTTTTTTGTACCGGGGATTGAACTTGGGACTTTGCACTTGAGAGGCAGGCGGTGGAACCACTGAGCTAAATCCCTGGCCCAGACACTGCACTTTTCTAAAGTTTCTTACTTTGAGATTTATTCAACACAGTTTCTGAAAAGTCATTTTAAACTCTTTCAATAAGTGAAAAAAAAGATTATTTAAGAAGTAAACCATTTTAAATGTGAAAGAGGAGAACCTATGTTATACATATATGTGAACCATGTACAATTTCTCTAACATATTGGGAATTTGATATAAATTAACACTGAAAACATGCATTCTTTATTAATAGAGGTATGTTATTGCACCGTTAAAGCATTGCACATTAGTCTTGTAATCTGGGACCTTATTTCTCTAGCTGGACTGCATTTAGATCTTAATCCTCAGCTTGCTGAAACTGGTTTGCAAAGACATAGGTAATACTATCCCCAAATGTCCTGATGTCCTCATATTTAACTCTTGCGGTCGGCTGAATCCAAACAACTGAATTTGACATAAAGTCAACATTAGTCACATCATCCAAGGACCAGCTCAACTTCCTAGGCTTGAGATAACAGAATAAGCAAGAACTGGCTTCATCTGAACTGAGCAGATGTTTATGTCATCCAGGACTTTTGGAATTCACAAGACGCTGTCCTCATTAATGACACGGATGGGAAATGAACGAATGCAGATTTTATCTTGTGACTGAGTCCAGCATACCACCTTGATTATCTTCTGTATATGACCATAGACATCGCAGATGGCGGCCAGTTCCTTTCCATTTTCCCACCGTCTGTCACCTTAGAGCCTCTTTTTTTATGTGAAGGGGATAGAGTTCCACATTGCTGTGATTGAAGTACTGTCCGAGCATTGCTTTGGGGCCCTTCACAGTGACTGTGAATGTCTTTAGAGTGATATGCACAGTTTTTGGAATGTGGGCAGAGAATTGTTTTCATTCTTATAGTAGATGCAACAGAATGTAGACAGCATCTCTGCTTATACAGATCAAATACTGATTCCTTTTTTTCTGTTTTGCTATGAAAACTTCCTGTGTTACAGTGCTTAAACTATCCAAGGAGTTTAATGAACATTCACTCAGAAATTTATTGAAATCATAAATTTTTCATCATTCCCAAATCTTAGAATTATTCCTTTCTTCTTGTTCCATACTGGATCCTTCTTTCACTGATAATAAAATGATGGTAGAAATGGTATGTGGTTTGTCAGGACTCATAGATTTGGAATTCTACTACCTGCTACTCCAAAGTACAGTAAGGACTCATATATATGGTAATGATTCATTTGCCAAGAATTACCATTGAAATTCAGTTGTCTCTCTTTTCTGAAACTCTGAATATAAACTCAGTAAGAACAAGTTTGAAACTATTAGTAAACGAGCAAACAAAAAGACTATTAACTTATAAAAGTTATATATATATTATGATATTTTATATGCTATTTTAATATATTCTATTAAACATTTTTATGAGGTTAAGGTAGAATTTTGGTCCTAGAATCTACTTATTCTTCTGTAATAGAGTGCTCTAGATCAAAGTAAATATACATGTAAAGAATGGCTTGTTATGAAACAAAAATCACCTTATTAACAAGTGAACAAGATATGGTGGTACATGCCTGTAATCCCAGAACTCAGGAGGCAGAGGAAGAAGGATTGCCTTGAGTTCAAGGCCAACCTGAACTACATAGTGAGACCTTGTCTCAGAAAAGCCAAACCAAAACAAAACAAACAAATGAACGTGGTTCTAGACATGTCCAGGAAAGTTGATCACATGGGTGATAATAAGCATAGAGATTGGAAAGCTGTATTAAAATGTAGTAATATGAATGTCCAATAATTGAATTAATAATATTGGCAAATTTTAGCTGACAGGGAGTTGAATAAGTAGCTAATCCTGGCTAGGAAAATTCTGGAGAAATCTGCAAGTGGTCAGACAGTAAAATAACACATTTTCCATCCTTTTACATTTGAGTGTGCATATGTATGCATTTTTCCAACATCTGATCTAAGTTCATATTCAGTCTTCCAATCTTACCAAAAAATTGTTCCATTCTTCCTCTCAACACCGTCTTCATTTACCAATATATTTTTCCACCAATACGGTAGTAAACACAATAGTCCCTTTTCTTAGGATTGAGAGAAGGAGCACACCACTGAAATATTTTAATCTCTGTTTAGCAATTTAAACTTAGCATAGTCATATGTTATTTTATAGGTTATCTTGCAGTAATCACATGGTGCTAGCTCTTAAACTTCTTAGAAAATTCAGTCTGATAAAGCAGGCTTTCCTGAACAGTAAAACATGATGACTGTTTTTGTACATTGTATTTTATCAAAATCAAGATTATGAGTAAGACATGCAAACAGATGATACAAAGTCCAGTGGATTTTGAAAGGAATAGACACATGAGAGAGAGAGAATCATGGACTATTTCATTAAGACTGTTTTGGAAAATCTAGAAATATGAGTTAAACTTTTTCCTTTATTATATATTTCATAAATATTTTACTGTAATATTGAAATGATCTCTGTATATGGACTCTTAGGCTATTGCTGGCTTATTTTATAGCTATATTCATCATGGATACATTGTACAAAGATTATTTATATAAACTAAATAGAAGCTGACCTGTATTTTGATCATTTCAGAAAATTGAGTTTCCTTATGCATTCTCAATCTTAAATTTTCCATTTTCAGATTTATTCAGGTATAGTTGACAAAAGTACATATTTTAAAAGTATAAAGCATGTTGTTTTAATGTATGTTCATATTGTGAAGTTATTATAAGTAATTAACAAACTTCACATAATTCTGTGTATGTGTGCCCGTGCGCACCTGTGTGTATGTGTAAGACTACTCAAAAACTACTCTCTTAACAGATTTCAGTGATAAAATACATTGCTATGAACCATAACCACAGGATGTATATTAGGTCTCCAGAAATTATTCATTTTCTAAATAGGAGTTTGTGCTCTTTAAGCCACCCCCACCTAAGCTCTCCTCATGGTCCACAGCCCCATTGTAACCATTCTGTAGGTTGATGTCTTTGAATTCACCATGTAAGTAAGGTCATGGAGTAGTTGTCACTGTGTCTTGCTCATTTCACTTGACTTAAGATCCTCCAAGTTTATCTGTGTTGTAGGAAATGGCAGAATTTCCTTCCATTTTAAGGCTGAATAATGTTTCATTGTGTTCATCATATGTGTTTACACACACACACACATATTGTATTCTCTTTATTGATTCACCTGTTGATGGACACTAAAGTTGTTTCCATGTCTCGAGTATTATGAATCACACAGCAATGAAATGGGCATTCAGACATCTCTTTTTGATATAGTAATTTTATTTTCCTTGGATATATATTATGTACAAGGTAGGATTTCTGGATTCCTATGAAAGGTCTATATTTAATTTTATGAGAAATTTCCATGCTGTTTTCCATATGGCTGTACTAACTTACATTTCAGCCAACAAAGTACAAGGATTCTGTTTTTTCTACATCCTAGTGACATTTATTTATTAATTGTGCTTTGATAATAGCCATCCAAACAAGTGTGAGATGGTTTCTCATTGTGGTTTTATTTGCATTTCCCTGATGTTTAGTGATATTGTACATATGTTCATATACTTTCTGCCTATTTTATATTTTCTTTAGAAAATGTGTGTTCATGCGCTCGCCCATCTTTAATAGGATTTGGGGTTTTATTTGTTGTGTTTTTTCTAGTGAGTTGTGTTTATTACGTATTTTGGATATTACCCTCTTTTCAGATGCATGGTTTGCAAATATTTCTTCCATTCTGTATGTTGCTTTTTCTTTTCTTTTCTTTTTTTTTTTTGGTACCAGGGATTGATCTTTTCTTTTCTTTTGTTGGATGTTTTTGAGGTGTGCAGAATGTTTTGATTTGATATAGTCCTACTTTTATTATTTTAGTTGCCTCTAAAATATTTATTTATTTAGTTGTCATATTCAAAAATCATTGCCATGACCAATGTCAAGATTTTTTACCTCTGATTTCTGTAGGGATCCAATGGTTTCAGGTCTTACATTTAAGACTTTTATTCATTTTGAGTTGTCATTTTCCATGTTATATGTTTATTTTTTATACATAGCATATTATTTCTGTCTTGTAAAGTGTGTTCCACTCATTTCTTGCCTTCAGAACTCCTATATATTCTATATATGACAACAGCTATGCCGTATCTGTTAGTCTCCCCCAGTTCCTTCATCAAACTCACTAAGTTTTCCTTCCCATTTTTATCATTTCATTTTTCACATTATTTCTTCTTTCCTGGCTATAAGCTCCTTAAGAACAGATTATTTTAGAAATCCTTATTTCTTCATTCAGTAATAGTTTTGCAATAACTATTGTGTTCCGGACACTACAGGAACAATGGTAAGCAAAATATATGTACTTTCAAAAAAGAACTTAAAGTCTAAATAAAGTTGATAGGTTGTTGGAAATGCAGATAAGTGGACAAACAATTCCAGTGCAATGCATTAAAATGCCAAGATAAGGCCAAAGAATTAAAAAAGAAAGTTCAAAATAGCATGAAAACTACTATATCACTTTAGATATCCTACTGTGTTGAAAACATTTCTCTTTCTATCCACAAGCATTTTGAGGTTAGTTGTACATTATTTTAATTCATTTAAGGTAAAACACTCCTAAATATATTTATTTCTCAATGGTTATTGCATGATTTAATAAAACACAATTAATACTTTTCTCCATTTCAAGAAATAATTTTTCTTATTGAACCCGACACACTTAAATTAAAAAATGTTTTATAGAACAAATGTGATAAATAATTACATAACTATGAAAAAAATCATAATAATTTACCCACCCAGATGCTTTATACAGTTGTGAAAAATTTACGTTGCATTTATTAAATGGAAGTAAAAGGGTATTCATTTATAGACCTCATTTGCACAAATATACAGAATGAATTTTTAGTATCTTAGATCAAATAGCACAAGTTCAAATAGGTTAACACAACAAGTTTTTTAAAAATCAGAAAACCAGGGCTTGAAAAGGGAAAACAACAGAGATATTATGGAGATGTATTCATGTAGGTGGGGAAAGTTAGAACCTCTTTGATTTGGAGCCTCTTGGAAACAAAAGGAAAGACATCACAATCAAAAGAACGTGTTGATTGGTATCCCTTCATAATTTCAAATAAACTATTCCATTGGCTTGAAGAGACAGCTGAAATTCAGTACTGAATATAGGTACAGGTATGTAGAATAGATAATAAGGAAGTTAAATATGAAATACCAAAGATATGTAAAAAATTCAGAGATTAGGTGTTTTGTTTGTTTGTTTGTTGTTGTTAGAGGAAGCAAGGATATTTAGAATGCAGAGTATATTAATTCCTGAGAGTCGTGATTTTTCCACCATGTTCCATTCAGCCCTTGAATTACAAAGGAATCACATTTGAAACCAACTCATAGATAAGGGAAGATGAAAGGATGGAGTGATAGGTAACTGTTTCAATAAAATCCTACCGACTTCAGTTTTTCTTTGAAAAGAAGGTCACATGATGAAAGTGTTCTTTGAAAACCACTAATAGATAATGCATTGTAAAATTACATTTCAAATCTTATTTCAGAAAATTGAAACTTGATATTCTGATTTTTAGAAGAAAAGCCATACAACTTTTCTAAGAAATACCAAAAAGTAAAATTTGTGAAATTATGAATGTGCAATTGATATTTCTTTGGAAAAATATTAAATAGTTTTATTTGATTTTCTGACCAAGGTTAATTAAGATTTAGAAAAGTCTGAATTGTCATGTACTTCATTCTAAAAAATGACTTTAAGCATTTAAAATATGAAGATAGCTCGTGTTTCTCTGCTCTCAAAAGTACTCAAAGCTCACTGAGAGAGGGAGAGAACACACTAGCTCTTGCAATGCTGCTTCACACGTACCAGGAGAGAGGAAAGCAGGCACACCATTTTGCATCAAGAATTACTGAGGAAAGAAAGAAGGATATCACAGAAGTATTTTAAAAATAACTCATATTT
Source organism: Heterocephalus glaber (assembly GCF_000247695.1). Next base: position 15,015,932 of record NW_004624736.1, on the reverse strand, counting down.
ATAGAGTGTTAATCTGGAATGATGAGTAGCCATGTAAAAGTGGAATTAAAAACTTCAATAAATAATACTAGAAAAATGAATTCTTCCCATGGAGGTAAGGTGGAGGATGAATATGAACCTGACTCATACTGCATTCAAAATCTGTTCCTGGTATATACCTAAAGGTGGAATTACACTTTGTCTCTTAGAAGAAAATATACAAACATTTTCATGACTTGGAGTAAGGGGAGGTTGTTAAAACACAAAAAGGCAAGTGCAATGGAGGGGAGAAAAGATGAATTTAATTTTTTAAAATTAAGAACTCCTTAAAAATCATCAAAGTGAAAATTAAAAGAAAAAGCACTGCCTGAGAAAATGTAGTTTCAACATCAGGTAGCTAATGAACTAACATACAGAGGAATATAGATAGAAGTTTCCAAAATCAAAGCAAAACAAACAACCTCAGATAGTCCACAAATGAGGAAACCCAAATCCCCAGTAGTCTTTGGAAAATATAGGTAGTATAATTCCATTATATTGCTAGGTGGTGGCAAACAACTTTTAAATTCAGTAATACTAGTTATTACTAAAATGTAAACCAATGGAAAATTTTCATACACTGTAGTAGTGTAAACATAAATTGACATTTTTTATAAAATATTGAGACATTATATGGTAAAGCCAGAGGTGTATGCCCTAAAGCCAACACATTCTGCATTTGCCCAATAAAAACTCTTTTGAGTGAGTACCAATCAATTTACAGAGGAATAGTCACAGAATCATTGCTAATAATCCTAAAGGCCTAAGTAACACACATGCTCACACAAGTGGAGTTGTTGAAAAGTGAAATAATCATCTGATGAGTACTACTGAACAAAGAAAACGAACAGATTATTCTCTCAACAAAATTAATGAATTCTCTGTCATATTGGCTAAAAGACACAGGATACCAAAGGATATAGGCAGCATTTCCATTAACATCAACCTCAGACACAGACTCTAATGTTAAGAATCGAAAAGCTGAGGTAAAATTTTGAAGAAAAACCAGAAGATGCTTTAAAAAGTCAAATAAGTGGCTACTTTGGAGAATGGGGGCTTACATATTTATGTCTCTACCACATACGTGTGTGTGATGCTTATCAAGGAAAAATAGTAAATATTTACCTGAAATGCAATGTGCAGAGGTACAGATGGGTAAAAGAATGTCTGGACTTCTGAAAAACAACAGGGCTGTGTAGTACAATAAGTTGCTGCACTGGACATAAATTAGATGTAACCAAGTTTCTAGTGAGGACTTTACCTATTATAAACTATGGTGTGTGTGGGTGTGTGTGTGTGTCCCTGGCACACACTTGAAATCCCAGGTATTCAGAAGGCTCAGAAAGGAGGATTGTAAATCTCAGGCCAACCTAGGCAATTTAGTGAGGCCTACTTCAAAATGAAATTTAAAAGGTGCTAAGAATGTAGTTTGGTACTGTCTAGGTTCAGTCAAAAGTAATTTTTTAAATGTGCGTTCCCATTATAGCACTTTTTTTTTAAATTGTAAGACTTTCCATAAGCACAGTCTCCTTAATTATTTGTTAGGCTCCTTCTTGAAAATCTATTTCCTTTACCAGAACATAAACTTCATGAAGGCGTGATTCAAAATTCTTTTTTTTTTAAATTATTCATTAAGTTTATTGGCACAGTTTAGGTACACAATATGGTGACATTCATCATTGGGAATTTGTACCTTTACATGATGTATCTGTATGACAGATAATGTAAAATAGGAAGAAAAGATCCAAAGGGGAAGGGGAAATGAGAGGGGTAGGGGAAAGGAAAGAAGAGAATGAAATAAATATGAGAAAAGGTAAAAATGGAAACAAAGTCTTTGTCAATAAGGAGGGGTGGAGGGGTTGAAGGGAGGGCAGGGGGATGGGGAAAAAATAAGAACCATGATTCAAAATTCTTTTTGATTTTTGGTACTGGGGATCGAACTCGGGTCCTTGCACTTGCGCAGCAGGAGGTGAAACCACTAGCTAAATCCCCGGCCCTCAAAATTCTTAATACAGGAGGCTTCATGCATAATCTTTACCACAAAATAATTTGTTGCATTAGATGAAAAAAATCTTTTTTTTTTTGGTACCGGGGATTGAACTTGGGTCCTTGCGCTTGAGAGGCAGGCAGTGGAACCACTGAGCTAAATCCCCAGCCCCGATGAAAAAAATCTTAAAGACAATGGTGTACCACAGAGACTTTAATAAGATACAAAGAATGATATTTTTTTGGCAGGTAAAATTAAGCACCAGGGAGATGAGTTAAAATTCTGTTTAAGTAACCTAATTCATTAAGAAATTTTAAGTTCCTGCTTTGAACAAGTAGGGAGATGATAAGATCTTCATTGAAATAGGCCTTTAGATTGAAATTTGTGCTATCATTTGTTTGTAAATCATTATTCCAAAATTAATCTTTAAAAAATTTTATTTATCATTTATAGGTATAATATCTATGTGAAAGTAGTAAGCAATACCTGCCTCATGAAAAATATGTACCGAACACCAGGGGAACTGCTTCATTTAATAAATGAGAAAAATTGAGTGCTGGGAAGAGTGAGTTTAGCCAGGCTTTTCCAGTTGGACTTTAGTCTTTTGTATAGTCAAGTTGTTATTTCTGAAAGAGAGAAGATTAAGTGAGGTGGGTTATTTATTGAGTAACATTTAAATATTTTTCATGATTATAAAATGAAAAACAATGTGGTGTTTGTATTTGTTGGGATCTAGTCCTCAATTAAAAAGCATTCTAGTTTACTCAGATAGGGAGGAGATTGACTACTGCAATGAATTGGTCCCAAGAAGGTGTGAAAGGGTATGCAAGGCTAGAACAACAAGAAAGGAAACAGCAGGGGTGAGTTTGGTGACCAGTGGTAAGGGCCAAGCTCCCAGCGGCTCTTGCCTTTGGCTGTTGGAGCTGGCACTGCAGTCAGCAGAGAACCAACAGCACTGGCCTGTCTGACTGGCCAGAGCCACTGGGAAAGGGTCACATTCTCCTCAGGCTGCAGTGACACATCCCGTCCTAGACAGTGTTAATGGCCCCTGCTGGGAACCATCATACTGCTGGAACCAGAAACAGAAGTGTCCCTCTTTCTTTCTGCCAGTTTATCTCTTTCTAGCGCCCACTAGAAAAGGGGCCCAAAATATAAAGGAAGTCAACTATCTAGGAAGCCCAGAAAATACAGTTCATTTAGAAACCAGCTCCATTAGTTTTTAAACAGTGTGTGTGGCTCTGGGAAGCAACTGGCACAGAAGATGTTTGAAACTAATGCAATCTTACAGATGTTTTCTCCAAAGACACTCTCATAAGACTGTGCAAGCTTAAATATTGCATGATTTCTCTTGTATGAGAAACCCAAATTATAAATAAAGAGAAAATAAAGGATAGATAATAGGAAGTATGAAAATCTTTCTCAACTGAGAAGGAATAGAAAGGAGAAGGAGCAGGAAGGGGAGAGAAAGCAGATGAAAAAGGAATTAAGATGTGTCATGTACATGTAGTAACTCCACATGTGGAATGAAACGTACTGCAAACATGCACTAATAAAAAATTTAAAAGTTAAAATTCTGTAATATCAACATTATTTTATAATAAAGTAAGTTATGCTAGAAATTATATAATTTGTTCAAAAACAAAATATCATACATGCAGTCTTTTGGAAGTGTAACCCAAAAATCTACATAACTCTTCCCAAATATAAAAGATAAAGAAATGGGAGAGAACAATGCCATATAATAAGAACCTTTTGATGATAGCTAACTTATTTAAGCATAATTTTTGAAGTTTAATTTCTATATTAAAGTACGTATTTAAAAATTAATGTGATTCATTTATTGCTCTGATAATCTTTATGATGAACGTTAGAAACTCAAATGTAATTAGATTAAATATTAAGAGTGGAAATATTGGTTTGAACAATCAAACCATGAATATAGGTGAGCTCAGGACAGAGGGGAACATGTTTGCACCTGTGTCCCATTTAGATGTTTGCTGGGCAGATTTCTCTCAGTTTCTTTTTTCATTCATTCATTCAATCATTTGTGCCTGTTTTCCTCACCTCTGGTTCAGTTATTCCTGTGTCCTGGATCTACAATGAAAGGCAAATTAGAGCTTCTGTCTTCATAACTTTCAGATCAAGAGACTAGGATTCCATTTTCCTACCTACAGTTCAACCAGTTCTTAATGAGACTATAATTCATATGTCTCACTGCCAACTAGCTTGAACCACCAATGAATACATGCATGACTGTTCCATCGGGCAGTTTTGGATTAATTTTATTGGTTAAAAAAAGTGATAAGAGTGGTTAGATCTATTGGTAGCACCATGGTACAAGCCACCTGATTGTAGAGTCATACGTGCACCACAGTGGCTCAAGCTTGCAGGAACTTAACGAATCTTGAGGAATAGTTTGATTGGTCAAAGTTGAGTCTTTTCACCAACTCCAGAAAAAATATGATTTAGAGGAAAACCAGGTTTATCCTAGCATGGTTCTGTTACTCATCCCTTGCTAATTACAGAAGGGCAAACTTTCTATAAAATGTGGGACATTGCAGATTTCCCATGGGAAATTCCCCCTCAGGAATCTAAAGGAGACACTACCCCAAATTATGTCAGTGCTCTGTAATAGCATCATTTGCTTATTTAGCCTTTTTGCTAAACAGTTTTCTTACCACTTGTTTGAATTATTTCTAAAAATTACAAATCTTAAGTACATTTTTGAACAGCAGTCACGCATACAGGTGTTTATTGCTTTCTCATTTTCAAATCATTCTATAAAGCATAATATAAATGAAATCTCTGACAAAACTCCATTGTGATTGGTTAATGTTTGTCACGTCCCATGGCTGAAATGTAGCCCAGAACCAGAGTCATGGCACAGCTTCATTGACCCATGGTGCCATGTCTTCTGCACTAGAGTATGCATATAGAAAACCTGAGCCTGTGAAATAGTACTTCTTTGAGTTTTCTATAAACCTATAGAAAGTACATTTAATAATATTTATGTTAACTTGGAGATTGTATTATTTATATACTCATATTTATATGAGGTCATTATAGTAGAAAAATTATTCAGAATTCCAAAACATTTCCATAAATAATTGGTTTTCAAATGTATATGTGAATTAAAATACATTATTGACTTTTATCTTTTTTTTTCCCATTAAGTTTATTGGTACATTTTCAGTATAAAATACAGTTACATTCATCATTGAGATCATGTACCTTTACATGAGTATCTTGGTTCTTATTTTTTTTCCCCTTCTCTTGCCCTCCCTTCACCTCCTCCACCACTCCCTATTTGCAAAGACCTTGTTTCCATTTTTTTCCTCTTCTCATATTTTTTCCATTCACTTTTTTCCCTTCCCCTACCCCTCCCAATTCCCCTGCTCTTTTAGACCTTTTCTTCCTGTTACACAATATCAGTTATACATTTTTTAAATTACAATATTAAGA
>NW_004624736.1:14964931-15007370 GCF_000247695.1 Heterocephalus glaber | reverse complement strand
GCTGAGCTTCTCTGCCCTAGGAGCCAGGGATGGTGGTGGGGGAAGTTTCCTTCCAGGTGCTGGGACTTGCTGAGCTTCTCTGCCCTAGGAGCCTCTATATTATTGACTTTGGACCTTTATTATTATGCTTTTGCTTTTCTCTTAACAGAAACACAAACACCTTCAAGAGGTTTTGTTACTTCTAATTGTGCAACATGACTATAGATGTTGTAAAAAGAAAACAAACGGCTAACGTATATTTTTAAAAGTTTCTTAACTACTACATGGCAAATTGGATAATGTTGAATACTTCAGTTGAATTTACGTCGTGTTTATGTAGTTCTTCTGGACAGACCTATTTACCTGCTGTCCCCTTTTTTTTGATGTTGTGAACACTCTTATAGATCTCAACGAAGAAGTGGCCCAGATTATTTTTAAGGAAGACTAAGCACTCTCTAGATGATGTTTCCATGTGACTTGTGTGAAGCAGTTGTATGTAATCAGAAAGAACACTTAGCAGAGTAACTTCTCTCTGAGGTCTGACCATCCTCAAGGTGTCTTGATACAGAGGCCTTAGAAAAAATATGAAAATATTCTAGAAACTTTAAACAAAGAAAACGGCCTATGTTTTACTTCTTGGTTAATGTTATCAGTTTATCTTCAAAGTACTTTATTTCCCCATTTACTTGTAAGCATAAATATAACTTTCAAGGTTCCTTCTTTGAGCAAGGATAACTAAGAATAGTAATAAAACTGAGGCATTCTGTGCCATTAACTGGCCTCTGTACCACGGACAGATAGAAAGATAGACAGAGAGGAGGCCTTTATTTTCCTGTGTCCTAAGAGACTACCGTGGATTATATTGAAGACACATCAAATGTGAAATCAGAAAGCCAACTCAAGGGTTTATGGATCATGTAACCTCAGGTCTTTATTTCTCAGTGTAGAAAACTGGAGATAGAAAGATCAGATGATTGTTCAAGGTCACAAAAGAAAAAGTTAAATATATCTCTTTTTTTCTCATTATCCATTGCACTTTACCCTAAATTTTCACACAGACTTAAGTGTCCTAAGTTTTGTTCTTTGCTCTGCCACTCTGTGGCTTTGAACATATATTTTTTCAAATATTTATTGAATGACCATTGTATCTCTGATATAGGAAAGCAAAGACGGTAGATACTTGAAGTATTCTTCAGTACGACAAAGTTGCACTGGAGAGATATCAAGTTAAATCTTTCAGTACTAGTAGTTAAAATTAGGCAGATATTGTAGATGGACTCCAAGGCTCCTTCAGGTCAAAAGTGTTATTCCATTTATGGGTTTACATCAATGTATTTATTGCACTGTGCTTCAAGTCTTTTGTTTCTAATTTATAAAATTATCCTGATAGATAAGTGCTACTATTCCTGCTTCACGGATAAAAAAGTTAAACTTGCCTAAAAGTACCACTTCTCTTGAAGGAGAAAACCTGGCTTTCAAACATGGGTCTATTTAAATCCAAAAATCTAGATACCACTCAAAATACAAAGCCACTTTTTTCATTTTTATCTTGCAGGAAATTTCAGACATCCATGGAATTCACATTTGGGAAAGCTTGAAAAAAGCCAACTTTATGTTCACTAGGAAATATAGTTACCCTTTCCCTGCACACAATTGCCCATCACTAAGCCTGATCACACATACTGACTTCTCATTCCTCCTCTTGGACAAGGGTTCTCTAAGTTCTGTATCAGCTCTGTTTAGAGAACTTTCTGTAGTGATGAAATATGTTTGTACTATTCAGTAAGCTAGCCACTGGCTTCGAATAATAGACCCTTGAAATCCAGGTAGTTAACAGGACCTAGATTTAATTTATTTAATTTTAATTGATTCAAATTTAAGTTTAAATAGATGATATGTGGCTCTGGAGCACAGCTGGTGACATGGAGGAATACAATTTTTAATTTTAATTTAATAAAATTCATGTTTAAATAGTTATATTTGGTTACTGACCAGGAAAATGGCTAATAGATATTATAAGTAACTACCTATTTAGATGTGCATGAATAGATTGTAGGGTTCAGTGCAATACTGTGATTTGTGTGAATGTGAAGTTTTTATGGTAGGTTTTTAGGATTTTCTATCAGATCCTCATGGGATTCATAAAGGTTTTAAGAAACATTGTCCTCCAGGAGGATGATTTAAGAACTTCATTTTTTTATATTTTCTAATGAAACTGATGTAAAATAACAAAGAATAGGTTCCCTTTTGCAAGTACCTAAGAAGTATAGTAAATGGACTAAATTGACACAAATCATAAAGCAACATCCTAAGATGCTACAATAACTGCAAAGTGTTTTTGAATGCCTGCTCTGGGACTTGGCCAACGGTTCACCCACATCCTGTATGGGGTGCTTATGTACATTCTCTTGTGACATACCACTATCTGTGATTTTCTGAATTTTTAGATGGCTTTTATATCTTACAGGCTAAGAAATGTTAAATAAGTTCCCAAAGCAACATAGTTATAAATAGCTGTCCTGCTCCATTTTTCAGGTTTAAGGTTAGAAAGTTTAGAGATGGTTCAGAGAGGGCAATGAAGCATGTAAAATGCTACGTGTCTACTATATCTCCCTGGCAGATGTGCTAAGCGCTAGGGATTCAGGAACACTAGAAAGAATCTTAAAGTCAAATTAATTTTACCTGGACCTGGAAAATTTTATTATTTTTCCTCCATTTTTTAATTAATATCTCATGCATATTTATCTATATCAAAGGTGATTGAATTTTAATATACTGTAACGTAAATGATGATACTGCATTATAATAAGCATATGAGCCCAGTCTTGGATAACTGTTCTGAAAGTCAGCCACTACTTTTATCTTTTACTCTTAGAGCGCAGAATCTGAAAGACCCAAGAGGCACTGGATCAGGAGATTAACTTCACGAAGCAGGACAAGGATTTGCATATATCAGGAGCAAACTTCATGCTCAGATACAGCTACAGAATTTGTGGGATCCAGCTTGAAAAGAAAATGCAGGGGTCACTTGTTCAGATATTAAGAATTTCAACCAGCTGAGGACAGAGCTCTAACCTATGCTCAGGGCTTTCCTCTCTTCAGGACCCTTCGTAACTGCACAGGTCATGAGCTTATGAGCTCTGATAGTATTTTGCTACAAAAAATTTGTATGCTTCTGGGTTTGTGACAAAAATATGCGGTGTAGTAGAGAAGTCTGAAGCACTTATCTTTCAAACTGTATTTCTTTCCTTTGGAAGTGGCCTCCATGCTGGCCCTTCAGCAGCTGCTGCCCTGCTGCATGCCTTCATGTGAGGTGAGCAGGTGACCCTGGTCTAAGGGACATTAGAGGGTCTCCTCAAGGCTGAGCCCATCTGATCTGTCTCTGAGGATTTGAACCAAGGAAACAAACCCCAAAGTTTTAAAGCATCAAAGTTGCAAATAGTCCAGTATTTGAAGACAACAAAAAGGGAAGCAATCAAACAGGATCTTACATCAGGTATACATTTATCTGGGTTGTGTAGCCCAGGTTGGAGACAGCACATAGACAGAGGGGACTGGAAAGAGAGAGGAAGCTGGGGGGGGGGGCAGTGAGAGAAATAGAGACAGAGACAGACACAAAAACAGAGACAGAGAATGAGTATCTTGTATGTAAGATAGACATTCACTTTCTGCTGATCTTTTAATTAATCTTAAATTGTATGTAAATTTTACTTTTCATATCCTTTCGAGGGTAGAAAATGCTTTTAAAAAGCAACAGAGAGAAATAGTGGTAGAAGACAGATTCTGACAACTAGAGTTTTTAGAGATTTCTTTATAGAAATCCACTGTTACTCCACTAATTGGATGGAATTGCGTTTCTTCCAATCAATAGGCCCTTAATATGGCACACTATGATGTGATTACAGTTAGAGGAAACTGAATTAAAAGTGCATTCACCCTAACTGCTTTGAGTCATGATGCTTTTTATTGTAGAAAATGCAACAGTGTGATCATGTTACTATTAGAACTCATTTGGAAGTCATGAAATAAACCAGCACTGAAAGCCCAATTGTTTGGCACGACACAAGAGCTCTAGTGGGATACAGACACTGGTTGCTGCTTTAAATAGGAATATTATCATCGGGCACATCTTTGATTCCACAAGACCACCAATAATTAAGAGGGACACTTTATGGTACTTCTCCATTTCCTTTTACTTTTTCAACATTTATACCAAGTTAGTAATTACTCACTTTTATTTATTGTACTCAATAGCAAATTGCTTGATCTGTTGCTTACAGTTGATATATCTTTACTATTTTGTATCAATCTTGCTGCAGTACATTTCTAAATTTACTAAACTAAGCTCATACTTTTGTTTTAATATATCTGTCCACATCTGTTGTCAAACTATTTGTTTTTGAATTCCCATTAAAATTCAAACTTTTATAGAAGTAGTTGTCAAACAAAATGTATTTTCATGCAGTTTTAGGGTTCTGTTAAAATAAAAAATATTTGAGTCTTGCAACTAAAATTAGGATGAACCCTAAGTAATTAGTCAGGACTCATAACTATTGTAGGCTTTTCCTTCCTTAGAAAGCATCATTGTGTGATGCTGAGCATTGTCTGCTTGTTTTCCCATTCAGTCATATAAACAATGCATGTTCCCTCAGAATATATAGAATGTGTCAAAAAGATACAGTGTAATACAAAAACATCTTTTACATAATATTTATTATAACCAGGTTTAGAATATTTTCTTCCATGTTTTTACTAAACATTTGCCATTCATCCTGATTTGATCATTATTAATTGTGAATTCTTCATTTACTTGTCATACTATATTCCATGAATGTGTAAAAATACAAATGTCTCTTAGAAAATAAAATTTTTATGAAAATCATATTACCTGTGTAATTTTGAATTATCAATTCCATTTCTTTTTTGCACCTACAAAAATACTTTTGGTTGCAAAACAGTCTTTGCTTCACTGATGTAAATTATTTTTTTCTTCATGTGCTTTGCTCTGCTTCTTCCCTTTCATCTAAAATAAAATTCTCTTTTAATTTTATTTATTGATTTAATATTTTCATCGTATTCAATTTTCATAGTGTCTTTCTAGTGAGGGAACTTCAGAAGCACAAGACTAGTTTCTTAGTGTTTATCTCAATTCTTGAGTTTAATGTTTATTGATTATGTGTGTATGTGCTTATCTGTAAATCTTTTGTTTTCAATTTCCTAACTTAACAGATATTCCAAGTGTTGGTGCTCATTTGTTTTCCATTAATGAAAAGGATTTGTGAGTATATAGGAAAAAGTACTTTTTCAAGGTGAGTAATTAGGATAATAGATATTCTTCCCTTGCAGGAGATGGGGTCACCCTAATCTTACTTGATTGAAAGTATTTTTGGAGATGGGAAAAGGGATGCTTAGACTGAAAAAATCAAACTCCTCCTCATAGCTTGGCTTTTATCCCAGAACTGCAAAGGAATATCCCCGTCAACTGTCAAACACATCTGATGGGTAGATGAAAATTGTATAATAGGTAACATTCCCCGGCCTGCTGATATCATTCAAACTAAGTGTAATAACCATTCCTCTGTTATATAGAATTTTTTGCTAATTTTATTTCTTGTAACTATAACTGATGAGTTTTTCTTTTCCTGAAAATATTTCTTTCTTTGTCAAATATAATGGACTTCATTTTACCTGTGTAAAAGTAGACAAAACATTGTGACTTGGAATCAGGTAATTTTTAGACATTTAAGTATGCAGTGATAAAGTATTTTGATACAGTTTAAAGATTTTTTGATTTACCCTTTATAAATGCTGTGTATAAGTCATCCAACTATATCAATTTAATGATGTAAGGGAGTGGAAATGGGCAGCAATTTAATCACTAACTTTACTGTTTGCTTCTAAATTTTAGACACCATTGTCTTTAGAAATGCAAAATCTGTGAAATGTCTTTTAAAATATATAAATCTTTTAGTAGCATTGGTCAACTAATATATCATCCTGGAATCCTATTTTTCTCAAATGTCTGACAGTATTCTGAATATAAAGGATAAAGGCAAAAAATAAATGAATAAAATTCAATGATCAGAAGAAATGAACTAGATTATTAAAATAAGGAAAAGGAATAAAATATTACTCTGGAAGTTACTAAATGCATTTTGCAGTCACAGAGATAAAAAATTATGAAAATGAGAAGTTCTCAAATTGAAATGACCCTGAGAATTATTTATAGTTTCCATCCCCTATATTTTATTCATAAAATTGAAGGTCCATAAGATTATCAAATTTCTTAGTCAGAGAAGTAATATCTATTGACAAAAAAGATAATATCCTCAGAAAGAGCCAGTTTAAGTGAGGAAGTATGTTACAATTTAAAGGTTAGAAGTAGAGTTCAAAGTCATACGAGACATGTTGAGCTAGATATGAAAAAGGCCAGCTCATTAGAAACAATTTGTCAAATATGCTTGGATGGGCATTTTCCTTAGAGTTGGTAAATGAAAAATTGAACTATTTGACTACTGTTGTATAAAAATAGTGTAGAGAATTCATATCAAACTGAACTCTACATAGAAGACACCAAATACTCCACCAAAAGACTTCTAGATTTAATAACCAAAGTCAGTAGGGTAGCTGGATACAAAGTTAACACTCAAAAATCAGTAGCCTCCCTGTACAGAAATAACAAAATCACTGGGAGTGGAATTAGGGAAACAACTCCCTTCACAATAGCATTAGAAAGGGAAAAATTTAAGAATCAATCTAATGAAGGAAATAAAAAACTACAATACTCTGCAAAAGGAGGTGGAAGAGGATTTTAGAAAATGGAAAGATATCCCTTGTTCTTAAGTAGGAAGAACCAATATAGTGAAAATGGCCATACTTTCAAAATTGTTGTACAGATTTAATGTAATCCCAATAAAACAGTCAGTAGCATATCTCACAGAATTATAAAAAACAGTCCTAAAATTCATTTGGAACCAGAAGAGATGTATAATACCAAAAGCAATTCTGGGCAGCAAAGACAAGGCAGGGGGCAGCACGATCCCTGACCTGAAATTATACAACAAAACTACTGTGATAAAAATAGTGTGGTACTGGGAGAAAAAAACAAAACAAAAAAAACACACAAAAAAACCAGACCCAAGTATCAATGGAACAGATGCAGAGACAACTCCAAGCACACTGAGCCACCCTATTTTTTTTGACAAAGGGGCCAAACACCTTCACTGGAACAAAGCCTCTTTAATAAATGGTGCTGGCAAAACTGGCTTTCCACATGTCAAAGATTAAAACTAAACACATATCTCTCACAATGCACTAAGCTAAAAATGAAATGGATCAAAGATCTAGATATTAAAACAGAAACATTAACTGCTAGAAGGGAGAATAGGTAGAATCCTTGAAGACATAGGTGTAGGCAAAAACTTTATGAACAAAACCCAAATCATTCAGGAAATATCACAGAATCAACAATTGGGATCTCATTTTATAAAAAAGTTTTTGTACAGCAAAAGAAACTACCAGCAGAGTGAAGAGACAACTCACAGAATGGAAAAATAAATTTGATAGCTGTTCCTCAGACAAAGGACTAGTATCTAGAATATACGAAGAACTAAAAAAATCAGACCTTTCAAATTTAAAGACTCAGTCTTCCCAAATGGGCATCTGAAATGAATAGACAAATCTCAGATGAAGAAGTACAAAAGGCAAATGAATATAGGAAAAAATGTTTAACACCACTGGTCATTCAACACTGAGATTCCACCTGAGTCTAGAAAGAATGGTTGTTATCAAGAAATCAAGCAATAGGCAAATGCTGGGAGGGCTGTGGGGAAAAAGGAACCCTTCTGCACTGTTGGTGAGAGTGTAGACTGGTGCAACCACTGTGGAAATTAGTATGGAGATTCCTCAAAAAATTAAAATTAGAGGTTCCATTTGACCCAGTTATTCCCTTTCTTAGTATCTTCCCGAAAGAATTCAAAACATCATACTATAATGATATGTGCACACCCATGTTAAGAGCAGCACAATTTGTAATAGCTAAATCTTGGAAACAGTCCAAATGCCCTTCAACTGATGAATGGATAAAGAACATGTGGGGTTTTTTTTATATACAATGCAGTATTACCCTTCCATAGAATATATTTGAGACATTTCTAGGTAAATGGATGCAACTTGAGACTATAGACTTAAGTGTGATAAATCAGACACACACGTTTAAATATCCTATTATTTTTCTAGTATGAAAACCGAAAGAGTAGATAAGGTAAAAAATGTATAATAGATATTGGGAAATAGGAAGAAAATGTTCAGATGGGAAGGGGAGAAAGGAAGAGGGGAGTGGGAAAGGAAAGAAGGGAAAAGGAAAAAAGAATAGAAGGAAAAAATGGAAACAAAGCTCTTGTAAATAAGGAGGGGAAAGGAGTTGAGGAGAGGGGATTGGAAAAAAAGAAGAATCAAGATATATTGTGTACAGATACAAATTCCCTATGATGAATGTGGTCATTATGTTTATCTAAAGTGTACAAATAAAATTAATTAAAATAAATAAAAATTGGTTTCCCATAAAAAAACAAACTGATGTTTCCCATACTACTTCCTCGAGAAAAGATAATAAAAGGTCTATTAAGCAGAAACACTTGTAAGACAACTAGAAGCAGCAATCTATCAGAAATTTCAAAATAGTTACCCAAATGTAAAATGTATCATCTCTTGACCCAGCAGTTGTATAATTTGATAAAAAATATACCTCTGCAAATGAGCAATAAAACTATTTTAATAGCAATAACTGCATTATTTTAGATTTTAAAACATCAGCATCATCTTTAATAAAAAATTATTGTTGAGTCCTTATACAGAATGATTTATACTTATATATGCCATTAGAGAAAGAGTATTAAAATACATTGAAAGGTAAAAAGCTTGATTAAACTAGCTGCACATATGACACGATTTCATTTGTGTTTTAAAGGGGAAGTGTGAGTGTGTCTATTTTATAGGAGAGGGTACATTCATGCCTGTACCCCCTATTGGATAAAATCTCTGCAATTGTGGATCAAAAAAGAATTACAGCTGTGTCTTTTAGGGATACAGTGCGAGGGTGAAGAGATTTATTCTTCTTTTTGAATCATTTTATTTTGTACATGAATTATTATGTACATCTATTACCTTTTTAATTAAAAAATTAAAGTGAATTTATCCATGCATTACTTGAATCATTGTAAGCATAACCATAAAATTTTCAGCTTCCTAGGTTTTATCAGTTCCTGAAAATGTTCCAGTTATACTCAGATGTGATCCTCTTTGCCACCTTTACATTGCTAACTACTGCTTTTTGCCCCCTGAGGGGATCTGCTGCTTCCTACTACTTTATTAATCCCCTGAGCAAGCCAGAGGGGATGTAATCATGTGATCAGCTCCTGTGATTCTCTGCATAGAGGCACTGTTAGGCGTCCACGTGGCCAACAGGAGGGACAGACACTGCTTCAGCTGAATTCTTGTGCTCACCCCCAGTCATAAATAATTGTACTGTAGGACAAATGGTCACCATAAGCTCTGTCTTTGGGGCTGGTAATAGTAGCCAAGGCAGACAGCAACTTGAATTCCGAGGATCTGGGTCATACTGGGAAGGAGGCACACAACTCAATGCAGGACGAGGCTGGGTTTCCTTTCTCTGTGGGGAGAAGGTGGAAGTGCCTCATCCTGTGCTGCTGTTGCCTGGCTCTGTGAGGTTCCTGCTATTTCTCTAAAGTGAGTATTTTTTTTATTTCCATGCGAATATGAAATGGCAACTTCTCTCTCTTTTCTCTAAAGTACTGAAAGGAAATGGAAATCTCTTGCTGTAAATCGGCAGTTGGTCTCTTTCTCTCAGATATATTATTTTTTGCCAGCAGAAGGGAAGATGAAGGGAAGAAAGATGGGTTGGTCAATCTAGAATTGATATTGGAAAGAATTTAAATGCGATGCACTACAGGATTCTAAATGGATGGAAATGGGAAGACATAGCTGCGAAACTTAACAAAAGAAAATATTAAATCATATTTGAGGTTCGGGCTAAATGAGTAGATCTTAGCGGCTCTTGCTACAGAAAACAACAAAAATAATGGATAACTGTGTGAATTTATGAGTATGTTAATTAACTTCACTACTGTAAATGTTTTACTATCTAAATGTATCCCATGTAAATTTTACTGTATTTATGCTACACAATATGAAATGAGAAGGAAGTTTTCTGGGGCCTCTTTTATAAAAACTTTTGCGCCATTCACAAATACTGCTTTCTCCCCCATGACAAAATCATCTTGAAGATGGCCAATATCATCACCTTGGAGGGCTAGGATTTCACCATGAGAGTCTTAGGAATCAGAAGCATTCAGGCTGTAGAACAAGGGAAATGGATCATGCTGGTAAAGGTGTAACTTTAATTACAGAGGTGTGTGAACGTCTACACTATTAAGAGGAGACTAACGCTTTGGTTTGTGAAGGGCAAGTTTAGAAATGTTTGGGCAGCAATTGAAAATTAAAAGGGAGCTAATGCCAGAGTGAGTGAATCTACAGAAAGCACAACATACTGGGCAATGTTGTGTAGAAAAGTCTGGAGGGAGAGCTGGGGATAAATCTCATCTGGCCACGTGGCGGATGTGTCTGTCACACCCTTTAGAACAGCTACAACATAGCATCCTGTGCATATTGCCGCATGCTACCTTTAGCGTATTCCATGAGATATTTTTGATTTTGTTATAGACTTTCACCAAAGCCAGAGTGTCAGCCTTGAAGAGTGTGTGTGTGTGTGTGTGTGTGTGTGTGTGTGTGTGTGTGTGTAGGATAGTGGCCAAAGACCTTTAGCTTATAGGAGAAATAAAAGGACTCTAGATATTGGTTTGATAATTCTGAGGCGGCTTTTACAGGACTCTTCAGAGAGAATCCAGGGAGATTGATTGCCAGTTGCTCATATCAGTGAGCCACAATTTATTTGCTTTTACTCTGCCCTATTCCCTCATTTCTGCTTTCTGGAATTAACTTCTAAATAATCCAACTGCACCAAGAGCCTCACATCAGGCTCTACCTTAAGGAGATTCGAATTAAGATTTACATTCTCAGTAAACAGTTTAGCTATAGACATTTGTGGATAATGAACAATGTTTAAGATAGAAAACTATAGTGAACGTCATATGGAATTGATTACCAATTGGTTACTGTGAGGAATAGTTTGGCATTGACATTTATAATTAGACAATCCAGTCCTTTGGGTCAGTTTTTTCTTCTTTCATGAGCACTGCACTTACATTTCATTGTTCTGGGATTTTTACTGATGGGATCAAACCCATCCAACCTCATTAATCTCTCCAGGGAGATAAAATTCTTGGAAATATTCAAAACACTAAGCTTAGAGGGAAGATAAGGGTGTGAAATGCAATAAAGCAGAACAGTTTTGAAGAATGACAGGAGGGAGCTTGGGAGGGAGCAAAGGACTGTTCCATGAGCCATTGTGTTTCCTTTACTAACTTTTTAAAACTTTTAATAGGTAAGTTTACTATTTTTATTGTAAAAATTTAGTCCATTGTTTGCCCCCAATACAGTGGAGAACAAAAAATGATGATTCCTATTAAAAACACAAAGAACAGAAAAGTAAACATGTCCTTCATAGATCAAAAGACACACTTTAAAAACTGGAATTGTTGTATAGAAGAGAAGTCCTCTTCTGGAATGAGTGCAAAGTGATACATAGATTCATGACCTGGAGGCCTTATGGTCTCAATTGTCCTTATGGTCTTTGGGTGATTTTCTCTGTAATTCCAAGACAAACTTGTTATCTGGTTCCTCTGTTATGGTTTAGACCTAAACTGTCTCCAGGGGTCTCATGGGTGTAGAGATTGAACTTTTGGAACGTGAATGGCTCATGTGGATACTGTCCTTATCAGAAAATCCACCCATTGATGAGTTCATCACCAAATGGGCTATTAGGAGGTGGGTCTGGTTAAAAGAGGAGGGTTACTATAAGCATGACCTTGAAGGTGGATTCTCATCCTGAGTTCCTCCTTTCTTGCTCTGTTTCCTGGCAGATATGCCTTGAGCAGCTTTCCTCATCCACGCCTTCTGCCACATCCTTTCTGTCTTGGAGCCAGCCAAATACTAACAAACCTGTAAAACTGTAGTCAAAATAGACTTGTCCTCCTAAGTTATGAGTGATTTTTCCTCACTATGAGAAAGTAATTAGTACCGTGTTCCAAACTGTACATACTTTCTGCAGAAACTAGTCCAATAACCTATATTTCCTACAATATAATCCCTTTCTCTTGCAGTGGTGAAAAGGAGATTATTTTAAGCTCTACAACAGATTTAGACTCATTTCACTTTCCAAACTCTCCCCATTCCCTTTTACTTTTGGTCAAAAGCTAAGCCTTCATCAAAGTCAATGCTGGAAACTAGAGTCTGACCATCAATGAAAGGTTGTAAGCTACATAGGTAGATATGTAACTGGGGTACCTGACACAACATTGAATATATTCTGCTACTAATTAATGATACATGATTAAGAATTAGGAACCCCAGGAAAGAGTTTTTATATGCTCTTCAGTCCTGCTACTCTGTAAATCTGAGTAATATACAGATATACATCGATAAGAACAAATGGCTTTAAAATACCAGTATTTTTCTTGCTAAAAATAGAACATAAACCACAAAATTTAGACTTTCCTTTATTTTTTCATACATGAAATGCTTGTGGAAAATATTCAGAAGCAAAAATATGACTTTCCTGTGCAACTTACTGGTTATTCATTCACAGTTGATTGCTATAAAGAACTTGACATATTAACAGTGTTTTAAACATCATTTGGATTTCTTCATTGAGATGTTATGCTTCTTTCCTCTATGGTTCCTGAGTAATTATGCTACAGCCTTTTGTCTGTGACATTAACATTGCTCCTGGAGTGCACACTTCTAATGCCCTACAGATGTGGCTTAGACCTAATCTAGTGCAAAAGACACCTGGTTTTGATCACATTCTGGAAATCACTGGTGAGAATCTCAGTGCTACCGCTCTTATCTTTGTCTTTAGGATTTGTACAAGTTATTCACATACTCTGTATGCTGCCCAGAGCCAGGAACACCTCATGGTCAGTGGCTTAGGATGAGAATGTAAGCCATATTTTTAGGACTTCCAGTTGTTTTGCTTTTCAAGGCTTTCACAGAACAGCTGAGTCCTCATTGGAGGTGGTTGAGCCCCATAAGTTCCCATTTTCAAGTACTTAGGCTCCTGTAGTGATTGATACTATAGAGGAAAATACATCAGTATGCCTGATAGATGAAGTAGAAAATGTACATTTCTCCATTTAATAGCTGTGTGGCAGAGAGTATCTACTTCTGCGTTTGATTGATAGTGAAGGTCTACTTATTTTTAGGAGGGGAGGAAGCAACTTCTGCACAGAGAATAAAATATATTTTAGATTTAAAGGAGACATCATTTTAAATATGTGCTAATGTTCAGTCAATTAATGTATGAGTTCCTATCACTTGCCAGGCTCTGCCAAACTTTATACTTGGTTAAGTAATCTCATTTAAATTTTGTTTACCTCTCTATTTGAAGCTTTGAGAATACCTAAGATTATCAAATGAGAGTTTTGAGACACTCATAAAATGCTTTGCCATCTATGGCTACTGCTACAGCTATGGCTCAGTATCACTTCAAATTAATCTGAATTATCATGGTTGTAAATATACTGTCAGCTCATGAATGATTACAAACTTAGAGAAGTCTTTTACATAAAATTAGCATGCAACTATATTTCTATTAAATACTGTCACAACTAAATAGGATATGGTTGTTCATATAGGGTTATAGTTATAGGGATATAGGTTATAGAGATAAAAAATAAATACGACCATTCATCTCTAGTTTAAAAATAAGACAGTCTGACATTGCTGCTTCCTCTGTTGTACTTCATCTCCTTCCCTTCTGCATTTCAAAATTCACCAGACATTTATAAATCTACAAGTATTTGTTAGGTTTACAGCTCTTTGCAGAAAATAACTCTTAATATTGTATATTATGTACTAGTTATTAGAAAAATGTACTGAAGAGAGGCATGCACTTTGCTAGTTGGCTTTTTGTCACTGTGGCAAAATGCCTAACAAAATCAGCTAGCAGCAAAGAAAGGTCTTATTTTTACGTAAGGTTTCAGAGGTTGGCTCTGTCATTTTTTGGCCTGTGGCAGGGAGCACATAGTACAGTGGAGCTGCTTCATTCATGGTGGCTGGAAAGTAGAGCAGAAAGAGAGGATGAGCTGGGATGCCAGTCACCCTTTCCAGAGGGACTTCGGGGACCTAACTTCTTTCCACTGTGCTCAGCACCCCGAAGGTCCTGTCATCTCCTGGGGGAGCAAGAGCTGCGAACCAGAACTTTAGTATATGAGCCTTTAGAGGACACTTAAGATCCAAACCATAAAACACACCAGAAAGGTCCTATTAGTATATGGCTTTCTTTTTTGCAATTTATGTACCAGGTAAGAGGGAATGGGATTCTTTTTCTATTTTTAGTTTAAAAGTGCTTTCAAGAAAAATTTCTATTATGCAGTGTTTTAGCATCTGAAAATGTGCTAAAGAGACTCCAGAACATAGTAAAACCTTCATATATCTATTCTAACCCCAAATCTGGCACTAAAAGTTTGCAGCAGCATAAAATTGAGACTTCTGCAGTATATCCAACAGTGATTAAAAAAAAAAAAGGTCCTCAGTAGGAATGATTAAGATTACATGCTATAAATTAATCTGATGTTGACTTATGAAGTCATAGATTAGAAACTTTTCTACTAGTAGAAATAATGTAGTTCTCTACTGGAAATATTCAGCTGAGGTATGTTTAGGTACCTAGAAAAAAGGGAAATTGACTTGTTAGCCTATTTTTAAAGAGAAAAAGTCCTGACTTGTTAGCCTATTTTTAAAGAGAAAAAGTCCTATATGGTGCAGAGGACTGTTAGACGTAAGGGTTGGTGAGTGATACTCAGCAAACTCAGTAGATCATAGCCTTCCCTGAGAGTTTACCATCTCAGGTGACTGGAAACATCTGAACAGTGCTGAACACACGTGGTCAGGTTGTGCTTCTGGAGCTATGGTTAACATTATCAGTATTACTAAGGAGATGGTTTGTTGTAGTGGGTAACTTTCCAGTTTTGCCATGTAGGTATCTGTCCACTGGAGCTGTCCTACAATGCACAGAACGTTCAGTTATATGGACCACTTGTTAGAGATTAATGTAACATATGTATTGATTATCTATTATGTTTGATCTACTAGGCTTCATTTATAAGGCTGAATGATCCATATAAATGTGTCCTATTCTAGAAAGACATGAAATTCTTTTCAGATTGTGATTGAGTGAACCCTGGCAGTTAGTCTCAATGGTTTACACAATATCCATTTTCTCCTTCTATTTAACTAACAAAGTCCAATTTTGTTCCAGGTGCTAATGTCTGAAATTTAAAAAAATTTCTATTTCCCAGACTTCTTTGCAGTAAGGGTTTCCATGTGACTTAGCTAAAACCAAAGAGCAATAAACTAAAACTCAGTGAGATTTGAAAAAAAAATGTTTTGTTTCATCTTGTCACTTCCTTGTTTCCTTTGCATGGAAAATCAATTTCATATCTATAACTATTACTTCCATCTTGCAAACATTATTACAATGTCAAGAGTCCACACATCAATCCTGCAATATACATGCAATATCCATCATAAGCTAAGAACAGCCTATTGCAAAAATTTTACTGCATGGAATACAAAGTAAATATCCATGTACACATGTGGTATGGTCTGTCTGTGTTTTCACTTATTCACAAGCCAATAACAATCCTTCAGTGGTAAGCTGGGCATGGTGGCACATGCTTGTAATCCCCGCACTTGGGAGGCTGAGTAAGGAGGATCCCTGAGAATTCAAAGCCAGCCTGGGCTACTTAGTGAGTTCAAGGCCAGCTTGGATTACATAGTAAGACTCTGTCTCAAAAAAAAAAAAAAAAAAAAAAACCAAAAAAACAACAAACCAAAAAACAAAAACAAACCAATGTCCTTCACTTGCATAGTAATGTAAGTCCCAAGGGATATTGGTTATTAGTAGAATAAAGCTAATAGTGGTAGTGTTCAGTCACTAAATGAGTTGATGAACTTTTACTAGGTTAAAATATAAAAATATTACTTTTTCATAACTTAGATATTCTACTAAGGATTAATTTTTTCTTTAAGATGGGTCTCTTATAATGTTCTGATTATGTTGTTTTGTTTTTGTTTTGTTTGGTACCGGGGATCGAACTCAGGACCTTGCCCTTGTGAGACAGGCAGCGGAACCACTGAGCTAAATCCCAGACCCTCATATAATGTTCTAAACAAACAAGTGATCTACTTTTAAGAGCTTTTTTGGGACTTGTGTCCCATGGCATGGTTACTAGTGAAGTAAAATCTCAAATATAGAACTAAATTTAACTTAATATGGGAAAAGAAAAGATAAATGTAAATGTTTCACTGTCAAATAATGAAAGAGATAAGAGAAACCTTCTGGAAGAGATGGCCCCTCAACTGAGCTATTTTTGATTTCTTTATTTTCAACATTACTGATTCACACGTCTTCATTCAAGCCTTTGTTGATCTGTGCATGCACCTTACTCTTGAACAATTGACCAGTTAAAGTTGTATGCTTTGAAAAAGCAATACTACCTGGTTGAAAATAAAACCAAACCAGGAATTAAAATAAGCGTTAGGTTTATGAGCTCTGAGCTGTAATCAACTTAATTAATTAGCCATAAACCAGACTTTATTGAGGCTCATGTGTATAGTGTAGATAGCCTTTTTCTAAGTTACATTAAAAATATCTAAAAGTAATGACTGTCAAGTTGAAAATGTAATTCTACTAATACGACTAACATTTTTTAGCTCCATGGTGGATTGTGACCATCTCCTGGCAGCCAGGGCCAGGGACGTCTCTGCTCACCTTTTACTGTTCAGTCCTGAACCTTTAGCGGAGCCCTTGAAGTGCCTCTCACATGCAGCTGATGGGAAGATGCCATGTGCAGGCCAGGAAGGAAGCAGGAGTCTATGGAATCTGATACTTACAGGAATTTGCTCTACTTAATGGCCATCAAATCCTTGCGTTTAGAATGAAACAATTATGTGCTATTGCAGTTCACTTTCTTGACATTTCTCTCTTTAGCTTGTATAAATCTTAAACTTTATAACAGGTAAAGAAAAAAGAATGCAGCTATTTCTTGAACCAGAAAAAAATTCATACTGTTTTATTTATGTGTTTGTTTCTCCACATGGTACCGGGCAGAACTTGAATCCTGAAATATGGTTATATTTTTGAGGAGCACTTTCCTACTTTCATAAAGTATTGCATGGAAATTATCTTGTGTTTGAACTCTAGGAAGGTTAGCCCTCAAGTGAAATATACTCATGCCTTTGGGAATTACTTCCACTTTCTAAGCTATATTTGGTTGGCTGAGAAGAAAACATGCTTTTCCAAATGAGGATTTCTGCTGCTTTTGTTCTTCAGGAAGGAACAATGGTGTGTCAAAGGAAGGGATTGCCAGATTACATGTCTGTTGTTGCTAATTCTTTTTAAATGATTGTCTCATCCATGAGCATTCAGAAGCCAAGGGGTCCTAATTTGGAGGCTTTAACTACTGGTGCTGTAGTAATTGATGGGTGATGAATCCTTTGTGTTCAGAGACAGTACAAATCATTGAGAAAAATTGTTTTATCTTATTATTGGGAGACATTTATATCACTTTGCCATTTTAAAGTGTTTACAAGTACACTGTTAAAAAAAAGCAAAATTGAAGACTGTATTACACAAAAATACTAATTAGCTTTTGTGTTATTTTTGTTTGCTTAAAGGATTCTTTTTTTGTCATTTCCTTTATATAACCCTTTCCCAAAAGTAACGTATTTTAAAACATTTTGTGAAACTGTGCTCCTGTGACAAATTTATCCTTAGCATTTTATTTTTGAGACAACCATAGTTATTTTAAAGATATATTTATATCATAAAGACATGTTTACTTCAGTTATCATATTGTAATATTACAAAGATGTGTTTATTTCGTGACCATATATATGGGAAGAGCATACTTACAAAGTTGGGAGGAATAATTATTTTCCCCTGTAAACAATAGTTTTTCTGGGTAAAGTTATTTCTAAAGTTAATGAGATTGATAAAATGTACTTAGAGGAAGCAGTTTGACAAACATATTGGAAATATTGAGCAGACCTGGAGACAGGCATTCATAGGTAGTTTTCTTTTTGATTGTCTCCCTCATGTATTTTCCATCAGACCCGACTTGGGGCCTTTCCTTCCCAGAGCTGATTACCCTGTGTCATTGGAAGTGGACATAACTCTGCGTTGAGGTTCAAACATTGTGTTGTATGTTTCTGCTGATACATTGCAATGTGGTTTTATGCAACCATAATTTATGCCAAAAGTGCAAGGTTGTTGGCAGCAATATATTAGTGGCTGTTGGCCCTAGAGCAAGACTGCCCTATCTTCTGGCATATTATTTGCTACACCTTGATGTTCTACATGGTTCCGATATCTGACTTCTAAGGAACTAGTCCACTTTGTGCTTAAACATAATTTTTTAAAGATAACTGATTATATGAAATTATTTTCCAATGATGCTCTTAGACAGGAATATATCTGTGGCCATGTAAATATATTTTTGAACTCTTCAATCTATAGGAGTTAAGTAAACCAGGATTCTAGTATTTTCTCACACACAAATTTTATAACCATAGATTTCAATGCTGGAAAGTACTCATTAAACAGAATGCTTTAGTTTGATTAGATTATCATGAGGTTGGCTTCCATATCCAATTCCATAAATTACATAATGTTATATTAAATTACTTTAGTCACTTCTCTAAAGGTAAAATTGGAGAGACTGTCTTTTGGCTTGTGCCTTTGCTTTACAATGTTGGTTAAAATTAAAAATTTATATAAATATTGATCAGTTCATAATAATTCACTAAAAATACATGTTACCAATATATTATAACTAAGAAAAAGATAAATAAGGAATGCTTATACAGTAAAATAGTCTTCATTCTAGTAGTAGGGCAGTATTTTCCAGGTGTGTCAAAATATTCTACAAAAAATCATTTATAATTATAAAGCCATTACAGATGTTGAGAAATGACCAAGTTTTAATACAAAGTATTCTGATTTTAACTAAAATATTTCAGATTTATATTGTTTACTTTTCTTTAAATCCTTGCATAGCATTTAAAGCCAAGAAATGACTGGATAGTAAGTAGAAAATCATATTTCAAATCCTTTCAGTGAACTAATAAAAAATTCATGCTGTTTTATAATACAGCATGAGCTGATGCAGATTTACCAGGGATTGGCAGGAGGAGGTTATTCTTAGTACAAAGCAGCTGTGTTTATTAAGTAAAATGTGTCATTATAACTGCAAGTTGATTTTGATCAAATTTATTATATCAGAAGAATTTTCATTAGTATTTCAAGACAAATTACAAAAGACTATATTGTAATACTTTAATTCTGATTTTTAGAAATAATTGTCTATGAGCATTAATTTCACAATCAATATGTTTATAGATAAGATTGAAATCTATTAGAAAAGAAAAAGTTGGGCCAGGGATTTAGCTCAGTGGTTTCGCTGCCTCCTGCACAAGCGTAAGGACCTGAGTTCTATCCCCGGTACCAAAAAAAAAAAAAACAGAAAAGAAAAAGGTTAAAAACACAATGATTATGTAAATTAATTGCCTAAAAGTAAAATTAATGGTACTTCAGTTGGATCTGCCAGGGGGAAAAAATAAAATAATTTATTAAAATTATCATCATCCTTATATTATTATGGACAAAAATCTGATTTTTGCTTTTATCCATCTTGAAGTTTTCAGGTATATGTGATAGACTACATATTATAAATATCTCTTTATATTTCATTCTATAAAAGTTATATTACTATGATATTTCCTAATTAAAATATTGAATTTATTTTCCTTTTACACATGATAATATATTTATTTATAGAGTTGCACTTCTGAAATAAAAACTAGTGATATGAATTAGTGCAATAAAACCCCCTAAAGTATAACTCTAATATTTTGAGATGAAGTATTGCTTTATTAACACAAGTAATTATTTCATATTGCATCAAAATACATTAAAAATCTGAGAAAATTCATAAATTTATGAATTACATACTTCAGAAATCAAAAGATATGAATTCAAAATTCATTTTCTTTGAAAATATGGAACATACAGTCCTCTTAGGATTAAATGAAATAATATACATAAAAATCCTTATAACCATACAATAATCAATTTATAACATTTAAAAATATGTTCAACAAACTGAATAGATTTTTCTGTGAAAGTAGCAGGAACTTCTTTCATTTAATATCTTTAGCCAAGTGAACTTAGACAGTATTGCAGTTCGTTTCTCAGCGTTTAACAAATATATGTACTTACTTCCCTTCAAGGGCAGAATGCTTGGGAATGAAGTCATATAATTAGGTCCTATTTCATACCATAAAACATACAAATAAAATAAGCATATGGAAAATAGTCTCTCTCTTCCATGCTCGGGTCAGTGTGTATTGCACATTAATGTTTAATGGTTTCCTTTTTTATTTGGTTCAATTTTATCGTTTGTGAACATGAGCTAGTAATTGCAGGAGTGGAGCCAGGCAGCTTTCTCATGCACCTCTCTGCCAGTGCGCTGACCTGCAGCACCCTGGTGTTTCATTCTTTGGCCACTGCTAAGTGGACTCTGCCAGTCACTTTAGATGGTGCCAAGCTGCATAGAGGTTTTATGATGTGAAAAACATCCATTAAGTTCTAGTTTGTGTCCACATACCACTTCACGTTGCTTGTAAACAAAGCCAAATTTCAACCACAGCCTAGAGAGCTGGATATTAAAGAAAGAAAAAGATTGCTGAATCTTTTTTTCTTCTTTTTCTTAGGAAAATGAAATAGTTTAATAAATGTCACTGAAATGCATTACAATGTTTAGCCTTTAAAGGTTGCTTTTTTAAAACATTGCTGAAACTGAATTAGGCCTGCATTGGGCAGCAAGTAAGCTTAAGTAAAAGGTCATGTGTGTTGGGGTGGGGCCTTACTCAAGTTGAAAGAAACATTTCTTCTTTTGTCCTCTAATCAAACACAGTCCTCACTAAAGGATTTTACTCAGAAAGAAAGATCCATCTACATTGGAGGTGATTAATAGCTCATCCTCTATCCTCATTTTGTTTTATTTGCCTTGACTAATATTGATAATTCCTTTCTGGTATCAAACAGGTAAAGAAATTTGCATCCAGAAAGCTTTCATTTTGTTAAAAGTCATGGGTAATATATTTAGAACAGAGCTAGTAGAATTTTCCATAACCCCTCTAAAGATAGAAGAAAACCATCATGTTGTAAGGGAGTTGGAAGAAGTTAGGGGCAGCCACAAAAGCCGTAGGTCATGATAATATTTTATGGAGTTGTTTTGAAGTTTACAAATATTAGTATAGATTGATAAAAGATAGTTTCAAGAATTTATATTACAAACTTGGAAACTAAAACTTACCAATTTATCCAAAAGAAAAGTGCTAATAAAAGATAACTTAGTGGTTTTCTTTTCTTATATTATCTTTTCATGGAAGAGGTAGCATGGTGGCAGGTGTTGTTGCCAGGTACATTCAGACTAATTGAGTCCAAAGGACTTCGGGACTGATGACCCCACATTATGACCTTTACAGCGAACACTAATTGAAAAGAATTTTTTTTACCCAGTTTTCTTAATGATGCTGAATTAATTTGTCAGAACATGAAGAGTTCCCGAGGAAGATTAAAGTAACTGTTGCTTAAATGCCACAGATAGTAATGATTACTGTGGACAAGCTACAGAAGCCAGAAGAACCCCTTACCCAAAATGTGCTTTCAAATATTGGATAATAATGTCAGGTCTGATAATGCCACACATACATCAAGAAGTGATAGAAAACTCAGTGCCTTATACTATGGGGCTTTCTGGGAAAGCTGGGGGAGCCTGCAGAGCAACTATGAAAATGGCCTGAGAGAGACACAGGAGGGGCAACTGTCCTGGGTTTTATGGTGGAGAGGGGTAGGAAGCAAATCAAGGGGGCCTGTATTCCCAGGAGGGAGGAGTTTTGTGTAGTGTTAACTTCAAGCTGGCACCAAAAGAGAGAGCACTTAGGTTTTCTTAACTATATGTGTGATACAAAGGGAAGGGAGTTACAGGATTCAAAAGCAATCAGCACACAACAAAATGGAGTTAGACTCTCTATTATCTTGATAACAATAATAAATTCAAATGGTGTTAGAATTATTGTCCCTCAGTCCGTTTTTAGAAATGACTACAAGTTGGAGATGGAGAGAAAGGAATGTTCCCAGTTCTCAGGAGCAGTTACATGTAGAAGAAAATAGCAGTTTGGGTCCGGGGAGCAGCCAATAGCAAATCCTGTCTTCCTGTGGAATGCCTGGAGGAGCAGGCTGGCAGCCCAGGGAATACTGCCTTGGGTTGGGGTGGGGAAGTGTGAATGATAAGGCAAGATGACACCTTAGTTCAGGTCTTTGAGCATTTATTACATCTTAAACTCTGTGCTGAGCACTCTGGGAATGACAGCTCATCAAGTCATCCTTATAACCTGATGAGGGGGTTCCTATTTTACAGATGAACAAATTAAGAACCACATAGTTTTACTAAGAGTTGACGAATCAAGATTTAAACCTGTATATGAATTACTCATATTGTGAGATTATTGTTACTTTCCCCAAAGCACTCATAATTTTTATTTTTAGCCAATATTTGAAAGCATACATATCTTTTTGTTATTGTAGTAACTATCTTCTGAAAATTTACTGCTTTGCTCTGTGCTTAGATAGTTGTTAGACTGACAAACTATGGGGAATGTTTTTTCTGATATTAAGTATGGAATTATTGGGAATCTTCTAGGAATGGCCTCAAGACTTACAGCGCTTGCACATTTTGTTCTAAATAATGGTTCTGATAATGTCACTACTTCATACAGAAAGTTTCGGTAGTTTGTTCTACTAATAAACTAAGTATACATTTTGGTCGCTCTACAATCAAATAGTCCTATTTTCAAGATTGAAAAAATCATCACCTAATATATTAAGTGCTACTTTTGGAAGTTTTATATTAAAAACTTTAGTTCTGAGAAAATAAGGCAGAATGAACTTCTTTTTAATTTTTAATTAAATTTACTGCTATAATTTAGATATACATAATGATCACATTTGTTATATGGAACTTGTACCTGTACGTGATATATCTTAGTTCTTATTTTTTCCCATTCCCTTCCTCTCCCTTCAACCCTTCTTCCCCTCATTTACAAAAGCTTTATTTCTGTTTTATCTTTCTTTTCTCATTTTCCTCTTTCCATTTCTTCCTTTCCATACTGCTTTAACTTATTCTTGTAGACTATACATTAAGATTCAGAATGTAAGTTGGAACTTTGAGTTACAAGATGTATATCCTCAAGACATAATTAAAATTATATTTGATACACATTAAAAAACAAAATCATACCTGAATCTATTATACTGTAGTTCTGATTGGAATGTAAAGTATACCCAGAATTATAACCTTGAAAGCATTTATTAAATATGTCATATGTGTTATGGAGAGCATTTTACTAAATATAGAAGGCACAGAGTGGGCAATCAGTGTGCCTGTCTAGAAAAATATTTATTCTTATCTGGAAACCAAACATACATAAAAACTTACATGAAAATAGTCATAAAGAAATTGTCTATGATAAAAAATAAAGATTGTGTTTTTACAAGTGATAATGTGTTCAGATCAGAGAGGAGTAGGGTAAGCAAAAGAAGCTTCTTGAAAATAACTGATTTTAATCTTGGACTAGAAGGAAAAAATTATCATAGATGCTTAGAACAGGATAGACTAGGAGAGACTTTTAGACACTGGAAAATATGTTGGAAGGGGTAGAGGAGGCAAGTGGAGAATAGAAGACTGGATGATAATGCATGATTTATGCATGTACAAAATTATAACTGAGTCCCATTAACTTGTAAAATTAGTAGTGTTAATAATAATAAATTCTGCCTTAGAATAGAGTAGAAAAATCTGAACACCATTGCTTGAAAAGAACAGAAAATACTCCCCTCACCCCATACCTTGCAACTTTTAGAGGGAAGATTCTGCTCCACTGTCCTTGTGAGGAAACTAGAGCTTTCTCACCTCCCAATCCACAGTGTATGGTCAGAACCAAGGACAGCACAACCATGTTATCCTGTTTATCTGAACATAGCGATTGGTTTAGGTAGACACCATAATCCAAGCTGGACCAATCATAAATTAATTGTTGATTAGGGGTCACAATTAAATTGAAGAGTCTGTCTTTCTGACAGCTGTGGCCATAGCATAACATTCTATGCTAGAAGTTCTGAAACTTTAGTTTGGATATCTTGATAAAACATAGATTAGTTAAGTACCACACTTAGAATCTCTGATTCAGTGGGTTTGCATGGGGACCTGAAAGTCTGTATTCTTATTACATCTCTAGGTGGCATTGGACATACACACTTACATTATTATAAGAATAATAAAGAGCAGGAAATGCTTGTTTTGGTTTAAGTCACATAAGATTTAATTATAAGGAAACACCTATGAGGTAATAAGAAAGAGTTGTAGAATATTGTATTGGAAAATATGAATATAGATATAATCAGATACTTAAAGGAGTGTTCAGTAAAGGAGAAAGAAACATATTAGTTAAATAAATGAAGGAAAAAGATGTAAAGAAAAGTAGAAAATGTTAGTGGACAGGAAAAAGAATAAATGAAAAGTTGACAGAGAAAAACAATTTAAAGAGAAAATTGACTAGATGCTGAAAACCAGTAGAGTTCCAATTTTAATTTTTTAAAATTTCAAATCAATGCAAAACTTTTAGGTAGCTACCTAATTTATTTACTGATTTCATATTATGAAAATAAGTACAACAACACAAATTAATAGCAGCAAAGACAAGTTTGAAAACAAAAATAAAAAACACAAAATTTGGATTCAGATGTCTTTAAAAATTGGAATTACACCTGACATTAGAAAATCAGTTAAAATTTTTTGTTTGTGAAGAATGCTGAATTGTGAGATGCCACGTCAGCCCTGTAATAAACTTTTACATCATTTAATTTTTAATAATTCATCTTTCATGTAAAAGTATATTGTCAAACCACATGAGCTAACTTAGTGATTAGGCCCTGATAGAGATTCTTATGCATCTTTATTTGGTCACAATACTCATACTGTACTCTAGAATTCTGTCTGAAAAAAGCGGATGCTTCTCACACAACAAAGGCTATTTCAGGACTGGAAAAGAAATGCCCAACTCAATTATGCAGTAGTTTGAGATCTCCCAAAAGGCACAGGAGCTTTGAAACTTTCATTTGGAATTCTTAATAACTTCACTGCTTTACTAGTTGCTGGTATATTTTAAACTTTAATAGCTGGAAATAAAGCATTTCCAATTACTAATTGCATTTAAAAGAGAATCAGTTGTGTCATGAGAGAGGACAAACTCTGACGGTAACGTTCAGACCTCAGCCAGAACAATAGTGCTGAGCTAGGAACTCCTAGCTCTAATAAGGGGACGGACCTTTTTGCTGAAGTTTTCTGTTGGCTCCACTTTACCCCAAGGCCTATATTCATGCAAGCAGCGCATTTTGCTTTAAGCAGGGGAAAGCTTTGTCAGTATAAAGTGTTATTCTTTACATCCAGAACTGCGCAGCTTCTAAACCTTCTTGTATTGGATACTGATTGAGTGATAGACCCAACTTCTAGTAGAGTTGGGAGCTTGCACATAATGATTTTTTAACTTACTGGTATCCAATTGCACATGCGTAAAAAATAATAAAATGTCTGCATTGGTTTAACTTTTCATTTTAAAAAAGCTGCATTTTCAAGACTAAGATTTATAGAACATGGAAAGGACAAGGAAGAAACAGAGAAGAGAAGAGTTAGAAGAAACCAATAAGGCCCTGAAATTTTTCAGGAAAATTTCTCTGAAACCTCCAACTTCTTAAATATTAGCATCTATACACAGGTGATGTTACACTTATAGTTTAGCTCTTTCCTAACTTGTCACTTCTGTAGTTCTCTTATATGTTTACATTGGACACACATCTGGAGATTGCAAAAACACACACAAGCACGCGCGCGCACACACACACACACGTAGCCCTGGAGAGTTCTGATTGTATAGAGTAGACTTTGGCATAGAAATCTCTGCAATCAGTGAGTGAACTCTTCTACTCACAATTGAGTCTGGGTAAAAGGATTCCTAAATCCTTGGCAAACTAGATTACACTCTTTTTTCACCGTTATTTTTCCCACTAATCCTGGTATTTGATTTTTTAAGCCAAAAACCAACTGTTTGAGTATTAAGACAAACACACCTGTGTGAAACTAAAGTCTGCTTTCTCTCTGTGTGATAGTGCAGGCCATAAGAAAGTAAAAGGGTATCTAGGGAGAGATTATATCAAATGCTTGGATTCACCTCCAACACGGAGAGCAGAGCACTTGGCATAATGTTAGATGTCAGTTTTCAGCTTGCACTGCACTTTCGTAAAACCGAGATGAGCTACGGTTTTGGCTTACAATAAAGTTTTATATGTAATGAAGAAAGTCAAGTATATTATTTTTATTTAATGGTTGCCACCTATTACATTCCTGTTAAATATCACTGTGGCATAGTTATTGTCCTTTTATTTTCAAGGCTATAAACATTCTTGCTGTGGTGATTTGATCACTTCATTTTATGGGAAACAAGATGCATTTTCCTGTGCCCATTAGCAAAATGTGTCCTTGATGGACCCTTTTTCATTTTCTGAAGAATTTGGCATACAGCAAGCTCACCAAGTAAGTGGCAATGTTGATGTTGAAAACAGCTCACAAGAGTAAGTAGATATGAATTTTCTAATGAATTAGCCACAAATCATAAAATATTTAGTTTGTTAAGGGAGATATTGAGTAGTTAAAATGGCTTTTCCATGATGAAATTTGAGAATTATCAAGATGAAGGGAACTGAAATAAAATAACACTTGAATTTCCCCCCTCATATTTTTTTTTTGAAGACTTGACTAAAATCTGGTATTCAACATTAAAGCAGCAATCTGCTGCAGAGTGGATGAATTTGTGATAAATGGTCCCTTGAGGTTTATAAAACATCTTCTCCATAAAACAAGCCACAACATATTTCTTCCCATCAGTCAGTTCCTGACACTCCGCTGCTGAGGCCTCCATCCAGTGTTGGTACCTGGTGTCTCCAGGCTGGAAACAACTCTTTGTTTATAGCAGCAGAACTCATACATCCATTTCAAGGTTTTGCAGTGATAAAAGGCTGACTGCCTACATAAACTGAAGTGGGCTGCAGTGTTGTTATTTTATTTATTGCGCTTTTATTGCAGTAGTCAAATAGTTCCTTGGAGACACCATTTTTTCGCCATCCACATAGGCAGTGTCAGAAAACTTGAGTCAACAGAATCACTGTGAAAAATATTGATTATGAGAGAACTAATTAAATGAAAAGGTGCTTCCCTAAACAAAGAGGAAATGCAGACGAGGATAAGAAATTAAAAATATTCAGCTATCATTCCTCTTCTCTTCGTAGAAGGTAGCATTGGCCTTGGAGACCTTGAAGAGGGGCAGTCAGGGCTGCCCGCGTAGAAAGGACCAAAGAGAACGTTTATCCTGTTGAGTGCAGGCTTTATGAGTCCACTCATGCAATTCATATATACATTTTCTGAAGAATTTTAACCACATATTCAACTTTATGGGCTATAAACACCTACCCACGATGCTCGTATCCAAGCATTTCCTTTTGCACTCAAGTATGTTTTGTCCATTAGCAAGATCAAAGATAAAATCGTAACTTTAAGCCAAAAGTAAAATTTGGTCAAACTAGTATTTGGACAAAAGAAAATATTTTATTTGTAAAAGTTAGTGATGGATGAAGTGATGTTTTCTTTAAGGCAAAATCATTGCATTTTACTTTGAAATAAAAGAGGGATCTCTCTAAAAAATACTGACAAGATAATTTAAGTAAGTCAGTGCAATTTAATGTATTTTTATAACACCCATAACAAAATTTAAAAGATATACCTCAAGAAGAGTTGAATATTGCCTTATTTGAATCTTATCACAGCAAACAGCTGACACCACCCTGAAAATTTTAAAAATTACAGTAAGGGTTTCTTTTAACATGTTTAAATTTATTAGAATTTAAACTATCAATGAAATTGGTTTCAAATAAAATAAATTTCCATATGTATGTGGAACTAAGGATAAGATATATTTAGCATTCAGTATTAAAATTAAAATTTCACTTAGAAAACATGTAAATTCAAACTTAACTTCTAATTCTAATTTAGCAAAACTTAGTAAAGTGGACTTCCATTAACAAATTATGAAATTAGTATATACCCTGAAATGCACAAAACACATATTTTTTTCCATGACAAAGAAACACGTGTTGAAATAAAATTATGTGTAAAATATGATTTTAAAAAAAAATACTGTAAAGATTTTTATTTAATATTACATTCACACAAGCCTAGTAATTCTAGGGAAACTCTCTACTTCCCTGACGTTTATAGAATTACATCCATGCATTATTTTTTTAGCTGATCATATATTACTTTACACATATGAACTTTATGTATACCATAATATCTAACATATTACTAAGTAAAACTCACAAAAAATTAGTCCATCCATCAAAATAAATTACGTTCAGTACCATAGAATGAAATCAACACAGTGAGACAAGTTGAGGTAGCTGAGTGTGTGTTTATCTACTCTGTGATAATAAATTCCACCCCCAAAACATTTTTGCAGCTACAGCAAGGACACAGGAGAAGACTTTTTCATGTCAACACCTAATGAGTTCTCGATAAATGGGTTGTAATGTATGGATGGGTGAATTTCTGAAAACTTAAACGAGAAGCAACAAAGCTGAGGAATTATCAAGAAAATAAATAAAAACCACAGCCTAAGAGATGTATCATCCCGGGACATTACCTTCAGAGTAAAAATGCAAAACATTATGAGTTATGTAATTCTCATTATGTGAAAGAATAAAACCTGTTTCATAGGAGAGGTTTTATTCTATGAGATTACTAAAGAAATATGTAATCTATATCTGCATAGAAGGGATTTTTATATCGCAACAGTCAATGAAAATAGAGGTCATAAACATGTGGCCAGTGGGGAGAATGATTCTAAAATCAATTGTTTAATGAATTAAATAGCATATAATGTAATTAATTGCATGAGTAAATTTAACCACTTCTTTTTTCCTTTTTCCTTCCTTTCCCCTTCCTCCGACCCTTTTTCCCCTTCCCATTTGAACATTTTCTTCCTATTTCCCAATATCTATTTTACATTTTAGTCCTTATTTACATTTTCAGTTGCTCACACCAGAGAAAGAGTGCAGTATTTACATGTGTGTTCAATTTATTTCACTTAAGAATATGGTCTCATGGTACATACATTTAGCTAGAAATGTCTCAAGCTAATCTTTCTTTATGGCAGAGTAGTACACCATTGTATAAAACATCTTTATCCATTCACCTGTTGTTTACTATTTTTTGCTTATAATAAATAAGCATATTAATTCTGTTATTACATGTTTTTTGAAATTAAAATTTATTCCACTGTGATTGATACTTCAGGGAATGACTTGAGTATAACCAAACTTGTGTTTGTTTATATGTAATTTAGTCTTGAAGGAATACTTGATGAACAAATTTGTACTCAGTTTAACCAAGAAATGTAGGAAGACGCAAAATACACATGTATGTCCCTCAAACATCTGCCCACCAACTCAGCTGAGCAGTAGTGCTATGAAAAACATCACCACTCCATTTTTTCTTCATTTGCTTTTTATTTGTATTAGTATATATTGGTAGCATATAATGATTACATTCATCTTACAGAGTTGATATATGTTCTTAGTTCTTTTTTCCCCACTCATATTTGATACTAGAACTTTGTGTTAAATTTCAAAGAACCTTCCTTTTGCTGCTTCACAATGACACACAAGTTAGAACTCCTGGCTACAAGTAAATTTCAAGTCTGAGCTCTTGTGGTGTACGAGCTCTCACATGTGTTTGTGGTGTATTTTAAATTCACCTTCCCCCAGTGATCCTAGCATTCATTGATGATTGTTGCTTGTATCAATTATTACACATAGTATGTATGTTCAATACTTTTCTAGTTCTTTTAATATTTACAAACTTTTTCTATTAATTTAATAACAGTTTTACCTCATGAAATATTTTCAATTGTATGCTTTTGATGAAATAATGCTGAAGTCAGGTACATCCTTTTATCAGATTATTTTATTGAACACTGACACATAGAAACCACGATCTCTGAAAGCTGTCCTGAAAAATATAAAAGTAAATTTACATAAAAGAATCCATTTGGATATGCTTTCAAGTTATGTATTTCTTATTTTTCCATTAAGGATAAAATTTTTGGCATTTTTTTTCCACCTGTAAAAATTCAGTGCAAAACATAATTATTCCAAATGTCACTATGCGATCACCTTTCATAATGTACTGAGAATAAAACCAATTCTGTAATCCAAGCATGTATAAAATAATCTCGGTCTAATGTTCTGCCAGAGAAAATGGAGGCTGAAAAGAAAGGAAGAAAAAAAAAAAAAAACAGAGACGGAGACAGAAAGGATTTCTGTTTAGATTTTATTTTTAAAGGTGTGCAGTCTTAATAGTGTTCTGAATAATCTTGGATTTTACTGACAACTGCTCAAATCAACTTTTCCATGCTATTAAAGTAGTTAGGCTCTTGCAGAGCAAAGGGATATGTTCTTTTTTTTTTTTTTTTTAGTATCGGGGATTGAACTTGGGTCCTTGCACTTGCGAGACAGGCAGCAGAAAAACTGAGCTAAATCCCTGGGGCCTACAAAGGGATATCTGAATACACCTGCCAAAGTAAGCCAAGAAGGTGAAAGTTGTGTTCTTTTTATATTGTCACAAAATCAAATACATTTTAAAGTATGGGCAATTTAGAAAATACTGAACCACTGGTCTCAGTCAGCCTAACCTATCAAGCAATTCAGGAGAATGTATGGATCTTGATTTAAAATAAAATAGTTTCTCAATATCTACTTCTTCCTCCCCCTAATATGATAACCAGCCCATTCACAAAAACACATAAAGATGTAAATTTGCACTAATTGCATTTTGATCTGTTTTTTAAAAAGTTGACTAATGGGAAAATATAATTACAGAGACATCACTTGGTTTTCTTCATATATGGAGCAGTAATTATTACAAAATATGTGAAGAGTTACTGTGAACTCTCAATTGCATTCAGAAAAAGTAAAATCTAATCATGAAAAACACATGCCAATGTTAATTTATGCCTAAATGACTGGATAAATTGTGTACCAACTTAATTTTATGTACATGCCAATCATGTGACCAAGCCTTTATTTATGCTGCAATCATTGTCAAATTTGCTGGCTAATAGGCTAGTCCTTATAATCAAAAAATTTATATTTCATATTTTCTATATTTTGTAATATATGTATATATATCCTTCCTTATGGCAGAGTATTACTCTATTATGTATAAAGACTATTATGTATAAGTAAATATTTGCAAATTATTTTCATCTAAATTAATTCTGGTGATTATGTATATCCTTGTTCTTAAGTAGTCTCAAATCTGTCAGTTTTTCTAAAATGAAGTAACCAATGGAAATAATTTCAATACATAAAGTATGTATTGAAAACTACTAAATCACTATTTAAAACTATCTGATGATAGTCTATACTTTAGCAATATAATATTATTGATAATCCATCCTCAAAATTTGTACATTCCTTTGGTGGCAGAAGTCGTTACAATATCCTGTAATACGTTCTGCAATAGAGATGAGCTAGCATTCATAATACTGGCAGTTGATTTAGCATCGATTATGTGTCAGGCTATTTTTTGATGCCTTTACACATCTGAACTCATTTGATCTTCTTGACAAGCCTGGAGAGTAGATTTGCAGTTTTGAAAGTGGAGGAGAAGGGCACCAGAGAATTTTCATAACTCCTGTGAGCATAGTAGGTTACTGGTAAAAGTGAGAATCAGACCCAGAACGTCTACCTGTACCAGCCTTGCTCTTCATTGCTTCTCAGAATGGTCTTATGATGAGAACAAAAAGGAAGAGAAGTTTCTGCTAGAATAATGACAGCAGGATTCACTGCAGAGTTAGCAGTTGCCTGCTCTCTGTAACTTTTAGCAGTGTATGTTTGTGTATGTCTTTGCCCATGGGCATGTGTGTGGTGTAATCTGAAAGAACTGCTGTCAAGATTTTGTTGGGAAGGACACGTTTAGAGTGTGGCTAGTTTTAAGTTTTTGTTTCATTGTTTCCACTAAATGTGGATAATTTAGGAGAGGGTGTGTAATAAAACAAAAGTATAATCAATGCTAATTCACACAGGAACCACATAATGCTCTTTTTCTCATAATGCCATAAATATTGAATATGCAGAAGTTATATTGAATTAGGCAGAATGAATCATATTCTTAACTAGTTATGGTTAAATGATAGCACATTCCTCCCTATTGTAGTGGCTCTGTATTTTACAAAAACTTAAAGAAAAAATCACTCTGGTTGGTGTTAATAAAATTGTCAGCGTGACTCTTACATTGATTACATGTGTAAGTATTTAAACTTCATTGAATTTTAGGGAGATTGTTGAATTAACCTCCTATTGTTGCATTTTGTAATGGTTTACATCTCTAGTGTGGTCTATCTTTATAAATTATTATACTTTTTTGAAATTCCAGTACTTTTTTGTATTGTGTGATAGTATAAACAAGAAATTATGGCTTTTCGTTGAGGCAGTGTCTTCTTCTAGTCCATCTAATGCATATGGAATTTGCTTATGTTCCTATTTCTAATTTCCATTTCTTAATGAGTGCATCATTTGCATTCAGCATTTCATGTGTTTTGAAAATAGACTCCCCAGGTGTGTTGCTCTGTGCTTTTACCTTGTCTCCTGTCTTCCCAGGGCTGTACTTTATTGAATCAATGCTATGATACATTGTGAATTAACATGCCCTGTACTGGGAGGAATGAGCAGGCTTTAGAGCATATTTACATGTTTTAAACAGAGGAGGAAAAATAGCACAGCCTAAAATCAATTGAATTGTTTACTCTTGGTTTCTATCTATGCATACCACAGCCTGGTGATAAATATACTCTTCCAAACTGTGTTTATTTTTGTCTAGTTTATTATTCTTAAGTCAGTAAGAGTTATACTAAGTAAATAAAGTTGCTTTTCAATTGTACATTTATATTAAGTGAGAATTTCTTTTCAGTAGGGTGACAGTATGAGAATAATAGTGACCTAGAGGCAGTGCTAAAAGGTTGTAGCCTAGGCATGAATTTCCTTATTCACGTTCTTCAGTTTGCTGCCAGCCTGCTATCAGCATGAACACACATGGGACTGAGGGCTTTTCCTTAGAGACAGCACTTGCTGGACCATTGCCCCTTTTGTGAGTTATTTCATCATCAAGGGGCTGTAAGTTAATAAAAGTACTTGCTTTTTGACTAGACTATTGTAAGAAATCTTATTCACCACAGCCAGGAAATAAACAACAAGAACATTGGTTGTTTTACAATTTGCAAGGTATTTTTACATAAAGACCATTTGAAAAGAACTGAGTTAAAAAACAGGGGCTAGGATGGTAACTTGTTTCAACTGACCAGAATAGCTAGAAATGAAAACATTGAGTAAAAGACTTCTGGTAAGGAATCAAAAACTTTTGGTTTGTACACATCAAAATGCCCCTTAATCATCTCAGTTCTCTTCTTTTGTTATTACATGTTTGTTGTACAGGATGTTTACATTTCTCTTAGTGTCTAGGTACATGCATTTAACACATTTTATGTTTAAAATTCTTCTCCCCTCCCTCTCTCCCTCCCCCTTCAGTCTCTAGATATCTTTCCCATTTCCAGAAGATCTCACTCCCTGTTTCCTACTATCTTTTATTTTTAAAAGTTATTTATACTTTGGGTTTCTCATATAAGAGAAGTTATGAGATATTTAAGCTCATATGTCTGATTTTATTTCAGTTATCATTATGACATCCTGGTACACCTGTTTTCCTATACTCAAATGTATCCTTCTTTATGGCACAGTAGTACTCTGCTATGTATGAATATCATTATATATAAATAATATTTTCTAATTACTTTCACCTAAAGTAATTTTGACAATTGTGTTTATTCTTGTTCTTATGTAGTCTCAAATCTATAATTTTCCTTGTAAATTGTACTTGCCAATGGATATAATTTCTAATACTTATAAGTTACATATTAAAAAACTATCAAATCTCTATTTAAAACGATATGATGTTATTATCTACAGGTCTGCAATCTAATAGTCACAAAATTCCATCCTGAGAATCTGTGACCAGTCTTTAATTTTCAGAAGTTATAAATAATTTCTCCTTTAATTTATATTTTCTTTTATTTGCTTGCAGAATTTCTATCTAAGTTTAATACAATAGTTTACTCTTGTCTGCCTCACTTCTTACTGACATTAAAAGGGTGGTGCTGTCCTTTTATTCTTCCCACAGAAGGTCTTTTAGAGCAGTGTTTTCCAAGGCGCTTTCTACAAAAATGGAAAGGTTCTAATCTTCATTATTCAGTGAAGTAGCTACTAACTACCTATGTCTATGGAGCATTTGAAATGTGGGCAGCACACTAAGGAACTGAAATTTTAACTTTATTTAATTTAAACTTAACCAGCCACAAAAGGTTGGTGGTTATATTAAATAACACAGCCTTAGCACAATGCACTCAATAGAGCTTGATCGAAAGGGGCTTTATTTCATGAAGTAAGTGAAGAGCAATTAGAAAGCAAAAGTAAAGAGAGAACCATCTGATGAATACATGGCAGGTGATTGTTTATTACACCAAATATTTTAAGAAAAAAAACCATTTGGAAAATCTTTGTGGATACCTAAGTTTTGACAGTTGCTCACTGAACACGTGGGAAGAATATTTTATTAGTCATTTGAGGTAATTTCAAAAAAGGGGGTGATTTTCTTAATCAACTGAAATGAGGTAATAAAGACCCTGCCTAGAACAAAAAGCAAATAATATCAATCTAGAACCTTGTGATTAGAAAGCTATAAATCAATTACAGTCATCCAAGTTAGGCCCTGAAGGCTTTCATATTACTGTTCGTTCCATTTCCCATTGTTTGTAGTTTGTACTAGCTGGACAATTATTGGGTGACTTAGTATAGGACAAGTATACTCAGCAAGACCAGGATTCTAAATCTAAGGAAGAGAAAATCGTCATTCTTTGCATTGCAGCATAAGGTTAGACCAGTAGCTATCACAATGCAACTTCTGTGAAACATATTCAAATATTTTTCATGTTGTTATTACAGACCTTGCCTTGAACTTTGTGAAAAGAAATATTAGAAATATTTTGAAATTCTTTTAACATGGTTTGATAAATCTGATGTCTTGAATCCTGGGAAATTAAATAATGTTTTGGATTTAAGTACTACTTTTATTCTGTTAGAATAAAAGAACTGTCAGAAATAATAGTTCTTATTTCTGACAGTATCACTTGAAAGACAAACAAGAATACTTCCCTGGGAAGAGAAACCAAGCAATCCCTTACTTAACAGGTACCTAGAATATAGATCTTCCTGTTCTAATCCATCCTACTACAAGGTCATCAAAAATACGCCACACTTTGTTGTTTTACTATCACTGTGTGGGTTGTCTTTCTGCTTGACCTCCAACTTTCAAATCCTTCATAGTTACAAGATTTAAAAATTGAAACAAGATAACATCTTTTTTAAAGCAAAATGGAAAATAGAGTATGTTACATTGTGGATTTGATTGAATGTTTTTTTGTTGGTAGTTGTCTTTAAACTGTATTTTCACTTTTCACTGTGGGGTTATTGGTTATTAACGCATAACAGAAAAAGTGTTGATTGGTTCAGTATATCCTGAATTCAGATACTGAAGAGAACCTGTGTTCTTAAATGTAAAACATATAGGGCCTGGGATTTAGCTCAGTGGTTCCACTGCCTGTTTCAGAAGTGCAAGGTCCTGAGTTCAACCCCTGGTACAAAAAAAAAAAATACATCTTTGTAAAATTAAATTATTCAAAACGTGGACAGAATCAGTAATTGACTTCATAGAGGATCCAGACTATTGATTAAGTGATATTTCCTTGAAATGTTTGATTTTATGCAGTACAGTGTTGGGAAAATTTTATTTATTCAAGTGTTAGCTAGATAATGGATGTGTCTCTGTGTTGGTACACTTCCAATAGGGACACTCAAAATTCAATCATTAGAATGTAATAGCACATCTCATTTCACAGTGCATTAAGACTCAATGCATATAAGTTTACAAAATCCTATATACTAAATATTGTTATTATTACTGTCGTTTTATAGATAAGGAAAATAAAGCTGATTGAAAAAATAAACTTATCTATGTTCATGGCAGTAAGAAGTACATCACCCCTTGGGTATAATGCTTCAGGATTTGAAGTTCTGGCAGTTAATCTACAATCTCACTGGTTTTAGAAAGCAAATTGAATACAATTTTATCTTACACTTCCACTGGGAAGCTTGTAATACTTTTCATTAAAATATTAGAAATATATAATTTTGTGATGATAACATTTCTATATAATATATTATATTTTCATAGTGGTGAGGGAGTTGGAATGCAAAAAGAATGGTCATAGTATGAAACTCAAATGTTACCATTAAGTGAAGGAGTTATTCAGTATTGCATCAAAATATTTGTCACGTAAGTTTTATAAGCAAAACTATAATTTAATCGTGTAGATTCTAAAAAAAATAAATGATTCTTACTTTTTTTTATTAATAGGTTCCAGAGTCCAAGAAAGAGTATGTTAGTATGCATTCAGCAAAATTTGCTGACTAAATTAACTAATGAACTTATCTTTCCACGTTTGAAAAATTTTTATTTATCTCAGTCAAATGTATGTACAACAAATTTGTGATATGAACAGCGTGTAAGAAAATAAAATTTAGAAAGTAAGGAATCTTGAAAGAGTAAAATCAAAATTTTTATACATTATAATTTTTATCCCAGAAAAATTTTACTGTAGAACTCAGCGTGGACATTTATTTTTGCAGTACTATTTTTGTTAGATAAACAAAATGCCTGCCTCATGTTCAGCAAGCATTGTTCTAGAAGTTCCATTTTGCAATGTCTCCAAACAAATGTATATTTGGCACACACCGGTATGACAGCTTCTTGCATGTTTCTGCTTACTTTAGAAAATACTGAAAACTAAATTGTTCCCTCTAACCCAAATCTGTACATTGAAACTAATCCTCAATGTGAGTTAATTTAGAGATAGGTCCTCTAGCAGTAAAAGATAAATGCTTTAAGAATGAGGCCCTAATCCTGTAAGATTGATTGGCCTTAGAAAAGAGAGGAAAGGAGGGAGAAATGGAGGGAAGGAGGGAGAGAGAGGAAGAGGGAGAAGGAGAAATACAGACAGAGAGAGAAAGAGAGAGACAGTGGGAGAGGGAGCAGGAGAGGGAGAGGGAGAGAGAGAGAGGGAGAGAGAGGAATCTGTGCATACACCAAGGAAAGGCCTTGGGTGATTAAGGGGTCCTTTGAACTCCAGGAAGAGGCCCACACCAGA
The DNA here is from genome assembly GCF_000247695.1 of Heterocephalus glaber. The sequence continues at coordinate 14,969,645 of NW_004624736.1, read as the reverse complement.
AAATGACCATGGTACCACATTCATCCGGGATTTCTAATCACCGGAACTGAGAGAAAGTAAATTTGTGTTAAACCACCCAGTCGATGGAATTTTGTAATTGCCACCAAAATATACTAAAAGAGAACATTTTATATTTTATTTGTTAAGTAGAATTTATTGCTGTCCAGAGTATATAATTAGGGTCTTCTGAAACAAAAATTACTAGCATGACATAGGTTTCGGTTTCTGTCACTGTACATGTGTCATTTAATAAGAGAATCAATGATTGCTTACATAAAATGTCACTTGTAAGCTAATATATTGAAGCCATTCATTTATTTATTGAGGCAGGTTAATTTACCTGATAAATATTGGAAGAATTTTGCGAAAAGGTTTTATTTTTCTTATAATTCACCCTGCTTGTTTATCTTAAAGGCCTAAGATTTGACTTCTTATCAGGAGGATAAATGCTTTCTTTATGGTTGCAGAGCATGGCTGTAAAAAGACTGAAGGGGCAACAGTAGGAGAGCTGTGAGCTAGGAGGAGTGTTGCTTGTGATAGCTGATTTGTCCTGATACCTAGTATGTCAAGGCAAGCAAGAAATACCCGTGCCTTCCAGAGAATCCAGACAGGCAATGTGAGCTCTGATGAAATGAGTCTCACATGTAGTCGGAAATTATAGAAATCATTGCATGATTCCATAAGAGTCTGTCAATGCAGTAATTGCAAGCTAAAATGGCAGGATATGTACTTAAAGTATTACTGTTATTTCGCAAATGTTATAATTTTTAAGCCTTACCACCTTGGTTTTACTTTTCAACCACAGAGCGATCTTGATGAAGCATGTTCATTAGGCTGCATTAATTATACATGCAACAACCACGAAACAGGTGTTTGCCTGTGAGAGAGGTCTTCAATCAAAACAATTGATCCTAAACTAGCATTTGGTATTCTATCCTTATTTATGGACTTCATCACAGAGCATTAATAAAAATTAGAGTTAAACACCTAGTTCCTCTTTTGGGAAATACTTTTCTCAGCCAAAGCCTGGTGTGAATGTATTGTAAAAATGAATATGTACATTTATATATTTGTTTTTATTTGATTTTTATGGAAACTTCAATTTTATAGTACTTGAAATAATCCAATTTGAGAGTTCTTTTACTGAAAAATGTGAAAATGGTCCAAAATTCACCTGATTGGATAGCATTGTGTATAAACTGAGGCATATGGTGGCTCAGTTTGAGTGGGGGCTCTCAGAAGGACTCGGTGATGGTTGCAGAGCTGTAAGGTTCTCTTGCTGCATCATTCCAGTAGGATTTGAAATCACCATTCTTGCCATTGCTCTTAGAGGCAGATTTGAAACATTCTGTCATCGCTAAATAATCAGGTATTTTTATTTCTCCAGAAAGTTCAAGTATTTGCAAATTACACCAGGTGGTGAGAGATATTAAAAGGAAAAAAATCAAGCACATTTTTCAGCATTGAATATAAAAGAACCTCTCCTAAGCATTACCTAACTGTGAGCTATCATACATAAGCTCAGATGAAGATGATTGTACAAGTCCAGCACCAAAACAGCTGAGGGCTTTACATTCAGAGTCTTATATTTTGCAACATAGAGATTTTGCAGAAATTGTTCACAGCATTTATATACAAAGAATAATTGTTCCCATACTGTTTGAGTTCCACAATGGAACTAGTCCTCTAAGTCCACTGACCATGCAGTCACGATGGAAGGAAGTGACACCACACTAAGGCAGAGAGTGCAGGTATTTAGTAGTTGAAGTCATGTGCCACTTCTATCTTTCTTCAAACTGAATATTGCTCTCACCTCAAAATACTGTGTGTATGAGTATGAGTGCGCCTACACATGCTCGCCTTTCTAATAGAGAAATATTTATGGTCAAAAGATATTTATGGGTCAAAAACACAATCTATGCTCAGAAACATTCTACTAAGCACCAATAAGCTATTTACAATGGAATTAGGTCAGTTGTAATTTTACAGTTTTAATAGCCACATTGTTTGTCATATATTAGTTAATCGGGTGGTACTTGAAACTCTTAATTTACTTTGTTATATTTCTAACATTTGTAATCATCACATTTTTCATATATGTAATAGTGCACACATACTTAATGGAAAGTACATGGCATATCACCTTTCCCAAAAGAGAATTCATAGGTCATTTAATAATGTGAGATTTCTTTTTTTGTGGAGAAAAACGAGACAGGAGTTCTTCTAATAACTTTTTCCTGCTGAATAGAATGACCTAGTTTTGTTGTATACTGGCAAAGCTGCTGGGGGATATTTTTACATTGCCATTTTGTCCTCAAGAGCTATCTAGTGGTTTTCACCATATGAAATCCCTTTCAAGTTCCTCTTCTGACAATGTGGATGTGCTGTTGGATTTGTAGTATCAGAAAGCTAGAAGGAAGAGGTAAAGAGTTAGCTGAAAATAGGAGATAAAAGTTCAAGGTTCTTCTGGCCATTAAAAAATTCTACCCAGAAGTAGAAAATTAGAAAGGTGTCTTCTTACCCAGCTCATTATATTGTAGAAATTAAGTGGATTTATTTTAATTATTTTGAAATATCTTTTTCTTTAATCATGAATTTTCGTGAAAAACAAGTATAATGTTCTTGACCTTAATTTTCTTTTTTAATAACAGTAGCGAATAAATTGTCTAGCAGTCTTGTAGTGATAGTCATTTTACTAAAATTGAACAACTTTAGGATTCCAGTTTGAGGTCATAGAGTGCAATCACCTGTCTGAAACTTCTATCCACACCTAACTAACTGATTAGAGAATTTATACCTATGTATGTTTAGTGGTACCTTACTTAATAAATTCCAGACCATCTCCAGAAGACTGCTACTTAGAATAAATAAATTTCTTTTAGGATATAGACTAAAAGTATTTGATCTATCTATCTGTCTATCTAAGATAGATAGATAGATAGATTTTTAATCAGTGATCGAACTCGGGACCTTGTGCTTACAAGGCAAGCAGCAAGTTCCTCAGAAAATTAAAATAGTACTATAAGACCCAGAAGCCATCCTTTGAGTGTTTCCCAAAAATAATCAAAGTTAAGATCTTTAATTATATTAGCACTCCCATGTTTATTGGAGCACTTTTAACCTATTCACAAAAGTCAAGATGTGGAAACACCCTAAATATTTGTTGACACAATAGTTGATGAACAAATATGGTATGTGCATACAATGGAATATTATTCAGTGATGAAAAAGAAGAAAATCTTGCTGTATGTTTCATCATTGATGTTCCTTAAGGACATTATGCCAAGTGAAATAAGCCAGTTACAGAAAAAAAAATACTGCATGACTTCACAGATGTGATGTATAGAAAGTAGTGAAACTCACAGAAGCAATGAGTAGAATGATAGATGCTAGGGTCTCAATAAAAGCGAAAGGAAGAGTCTGTATTTAACAAGTGTGAAATTTGCTTAGGGAAGATGAAAATTGTCTGAAGATATCTAAATATTGTGCCTGTAGTTAACTTCTGTATTGCACACTCGTGTTGAAAGCAGATATAAACAATTTTTTTAAAAATGCAGTTCAAAAGGTAAGATGTAAGAAAATAAAATGAGCCTAAAACAAACTCTGCTGAAGGCATAGAATAATGAAAGTATTGTTCATGAGGCCACACCCCTTACATTATTCTTTTAAGTAGAAACAGTAGACAATACCAAATATATACTTTTTCACTGTAAAAAAAAAATAAGTCTAAGGAATCCATGGTCTTATTGTAGACCACAAATACCTTTATTATTTCATTTTTAGTTACTGAAAAAATTTATTATGTAGCATTTCCAAAAAATATGGAGCGTAAAATCTTCACATTTCTTTTCTCATAGTTCATGGAAAATAATATCTGAGAAAAAGACATTATGATTTAGAGTAACTTATTATTGCATAGTATATTTGGCTGTGCATTGCAATATAGTCTAAGACAATGACTCCTAGCTCTAAAGGCTTTATAATAAAAACAGATTTCAACAATATGAGCTGAGAAAAAATTATATATTGAAAAACTTTGGACTGGAGATTTAGTTCAGTGGTAGAACACTTGCCTTGCATGCATGAGACACTGAATTATATTTTCAGCAGTGCAGAAATGAAAATAATACAAAAATCTGTATTTTTTTTCCTTTAGTAATTTTTAAATGATTTCTTTATATCACTTTCTATGCACTACCAATGCCCTACTCTCATTTTCAGAGGGAATGTAATCTGATAAACCATCAATGACTTCAAGTGAATCTATTTAATTCTTTCATCTATTCCTAGTTCCCAAAAGTATTTGCATTACAAAAGAATGTCTTCAGAATGATGACCCTAAGGAAATGTCTCTAGTAGTGGAAATTCAGATTCTTTTTTTTTTTTCTTCCATTAAGTTTATTGGTACATTTTAGGTATCCAGTACAGTTACATTCATCATTGGGAATTTGTACCTTTACATGATGTATCTTGGTTCTTATTTTTTCCCCATTCCCCTACCCTCCCTCCAACCCCTCTACCCCTCCATATTTACAGAAACTTTGTTTCCATTCTTTCCTTTTCTCATATTTTTTCCTTTCCCTTGTTTCTTTTCCCCTACCCCTCCCAAATCCCCTTCCCATTTAGACCTTTTCTTCTTATTTCCTGTTATCAGTTGTTCATTCTGATTCTTTAGGAACCAGGTAGATATATTTTGGGATCCTTGTGGTGCCTG
>NW_004624736.1:14840136-14952178 GCF_000247695.1 Heterocephalus glaber | reverse complement strand
ATTTTTAAGATATATATATATATATATATATATATATACACACACACACATACATACATACAATCTGCTAAGTTGTCTACTTAGGAAAAAAATCCATGCTTTAGTATGTGAGAATGTTATTACCAAAAATTTCTTTGATAGTGAAATATCAGGACAGGAGAATTAAGAATCCTCTGAAAATCAGAACTCAAATTGACTGTTCCACTGGGTTTATTTTAAACCTTTAAAAATCTGTAATTTATTTGAATTCTCTTTGGTGATAGTTATAATGTTAACTCCGATCTGTAGTAACCCTAACTTTTGTTGGGGTAATAGACATCAAAGAAAGCCTGAACTCTCCTTTCCTTGTGTGTTTATTACGGTAGAAATTTTACATTAACCACTATTTCTAAGATATGATAATTGTTCTTTCTCATGTTTTCTCATGTATTTTCGGACTATAAAATATCAATAATGGTCAAAAATTTTAAATGACTTAGATAAAAATGTGCATCCTTTAAAAGTAGTCTTTTCTTTCTGCATGTGATTTTAGACATATTTGAAATAAATGGCATGTGATATCACTGTGCTTCTTGGTGAATGTGTGTAATCTGAGCACTCTGAGAGGCTGAAACAGGAAGGTTGCAAGTTCCAGCCCAGCCTGGGCGACTGAATGACTTAGAAAGACTTTGCCTCAAGATCAGGAAACAAAAGAAAGGGCTCAAGGGCCGGGGATTTAGCTCAGTGGTTCTGGCGCCTGCCTCGCAAGTGCAAGGTCCTGAGTTCGATCCCTGGTACCAAAAAAAGAAAGAAAAAAAAAGAAAGGGATGGAGATGTGTTCTTTTCAAAGCCCACAGTTCAATTGTCAGTAATGTGCGCGTGCGCATGCACACACACACACACACACACACGCATGCACACACACAATGTGATCTGTATGTTGGAGTTGTGGGGAAAGGGTCAATAAGCCACTTGCTAATATAGGAGAACAGTGTCCACGAAGCAAATGACTGGGTAGTTACAGTTATTAGGACCTCTCAGAATGAGTTGATATTGGGGATATATGAATGTAAATACTATGCTTTACATTGCTTATTATCAGTTATAACTTCAGATTGTTTTAAGATAAGTTTTCCCTCATAGGCTTTGCTGTTTTTATTTCCTTGCTAGAATCTTATGAAGAAGTGATCTTTATTTTAATGTATTGAGTCTCTTTTTTTTTAAAGGATGAGCAGTAGAATCTGTGGTAGCACGTCAGGTACCCAAGAAAATGATATCTTGCTCCTCATTACAAACAGTATCCTAAAGGGAGTTAAAGCAAATCCATGGAAGAGCTGCAGTGTAATAGTGCTCTACAGCTCATTTGGTGCAAATGGATTATAAATTATGCATGAAGTAAGCAAAACCCTCCCAATATTTCTGTTAACTGAGGCCATGACCTTCCTTTAGCTAATCGTTTATGTGAAGCTAATAATAAATAGTCCAGCTATTAACTAACAGACTAAGTAAGCAATCCAGTTCATGGCTTGTAATGGTCACCATATTACATTCTTTAAACATTTTTTACTGTTAATATTGTGATGTTTTCATAGTCAGTTAAAAGACTGAAGATATTGTTCTAAAACAGATTTATTTCTGAAAATAAATGTGAATTTTAGGATAAAATGTACACAAGCTAATAGCAGTCAGTAAATTTAGTATATATTTTGTTTTGCCTAAGTATACATTGTATAGTTGATATACATAAACACATACACATATTTTTTCTTTGTCTGTAACTGTTGTAATTTTGTAGACTCAGCAATAAATTTGCTTAAAGCTATCAACGTAATTCAGCATATCCATCATTACATTTGTTATAAAAATAAAACGATCTTAGCACTGTAAAGTACTAAATAAATTCTACAAACAAACTTCAATCTTAGACTCAGTAAAATGCTCAGTAAAGTCTATTTTTGGGCTACATTTATATTTGACCAAAAGAAATGGGTTACAAAGCACAGTGACTCAATAAATTAAGATTTCTTGAGTAAATACTGTTTCAGACAATGTACCAAAGGCAGAAATTACATGGCTAAAAAGATAGACTTGAGCCTTCATTTATGAAGTTTATAATCTAGTATTCATGCATGTGCCAGGTGGTAACATATCGAAAGAATGCAGGTACTGAAAATATTATTTCATATGTCAACTTTTCTAAATGCGAAAAATAGATTTAATAAGTTCATTGCTAATAAAGCTCTCACATCATTTTCCTAATTTATTCCCTAAAACCAGGGCCATGTATCTTTGATGTCTGAAAATATAATAGAATGTGACTATTATAGTATATATTTAGAAAATTTAATCTTCGCCAATGTGTTTTTGTGTGAATTATCAGTTTCTGAACATTGTGCTGAATTATGTTTACATTAAATAATTATTTTTATCACAGCTACCACTAAAAAATTACAATCCTGAGTAAATCAGCAAAAATTATTAATTTGTTTTGGAATGTTTAAATATTACAATATATTATACATAAGATAGTTACTCTAGGTTGACTAATATATAATTTTTAAATATTTACTAAATCTCAGTACTTTTTTAGGAAATATGTGATTGATGTAATTTGACATAATAAAAATTTTTTAAAGTGAAAAGATAAAATCTCAGGTAACCAATTTGTATTATTTCTCTATTACAAATCTCCATTTTTTAAAGTAGTAAATTTAGCTAACATAATAGACACAGCTTCTCTGTATTTGGTGTGACATTATATATAAGTAAGTGATTATAGTTCACATTTTAAATGTTTCAGATTTTATATGGTCCATGCTAGAAATAAAGTTATTTTTAGCATGTAGTATTAAATTATATATTAATAACTGACTTAATTTCTTGCTGACTCCTTCTCTCCCAATAGCAACTACATGCATTTCTAAGTATATCAGAATCTTTTTCACCCTTTATCCTTATTGAAATTCTTGCCTCAATTATGTAACTGCCTGAAATTAAATAAGATGATGTAGATAAATGTAAAACACCTAACAACATTGCCTGGCACATAGTAAAAGCTGTTATAAGTATCAGACATTATTATCAGAGACAGTAATTCTAGACAGACCAAACTCTAAGAGGAGAATAACAGAAGTGGATAGGGGTTCGTTTTAGGTGAGAAATTCTCTTATCACCATAAAACTTGACATCTGGAATCCTAGATTCCTGCCTTGACAACAGAACAACGGTGAAATTTGGATTGGAGGGAAGTAGATTTTCCATTTAACCTCCAGTCTTTCTTCATTGCCCTTAAATCTGGGTGGCTTCTGACCTGACTTTGTAGAAAAGAGGCATTTATTTCATCAGTGCAGTACCTTTGGGAACTCCTTTACTTCTAATATACTCTTACCAGCTCCTGTTAACTCGAGTCCTTTTCTCTCTTCAGTTGGTGATTGTACATTGAGGGATTGAAATAGAGGCATTAAAGATTTTCTTTAAAAATACGATAGTCTTGAAAAAATATTGTAATTATTAATTCATCCTAGAAATGTTAAAAGATTGTAGCAAAGAGGTAATTTTAGTTAATTTTATTAAGAAAATTAAAGGATAAATCAGAATAGATAAAAGCAATAGTAATGTTTGCATTTTTCATATAAATAAAATGTAGTTAACATTTTATCAATTGTTTGCCTTGAAGTACAACATTAAATCATTGAAAATATGCTTCCTAGGGGATTTTTGATTATGTAGAGCTTAATGCCAACAGTGTATTTGATGACCAAGTACACATGCTCTTTTCTGGGTCAAAGTATCCAACACCCAAAACTTAACAGGAAAAGTTCATTTGGACTCATGGTTTCTAGAGGTCTCAGTCTCTGTTCTGCTTACTCCAAGGTGGAGAAGGCAGAGCAGAGTGGCAGAGCAGAGGAAAGCTGCTCATGTCATGGCTGCCAGGAAGCAGTGAGAGAGGAGAGAGGGAGGAGGGATGCTCTTCTGGGTCACATTCCCAGGCCTTTTCAGACTTGGTTCCGCTTCCAAACATTGCGTTTACCTTTAGGATCCTCTTGATCCAATCACCTTCCCAGAGCCCTCACATCTCAGTGCATCAAAGTTTTGGTTTTTTTTCTTGACCCAAACCATAGCCATTTAAAATGTGCTAAAACTGTATCAAATGTATTCTAGTTTTATTGTTCCCGATACAGTGTCTTGAACTCAGAATCATGTACATGCTGGACGAGGATTCTAAATTGTACTTTATCCCCGACCCTTTAATTTTACTTTGAGACAGTCTCACTAAGTTCCCCAAGCTGGCCTTGACTTTGGAATCCTCTTGCCTCAGCCTTCCCTTAACTGGGGTTACAGACATGTGCTACCTTGGCCAGCAGGAATTTTTATAATAATTATTTGCTATATTTATCCTACAGAAATGAAATTATATCAAAAATAATTTTACTATCCAAATGTACAGTATCTGGAACTGCATTAACTATATTGTTTAAAATATTTAGAAAACAGATTCATTGGTAGATTTTTTTTTTTTTTTTGCACCAGGGATTGAACTCAGGACCTTGTGCTTGTGAGGCAGGCATGGTGCCACTGAGCTACATCCCCGGGTAAAATTTTTTGATTAAATGACATCTTACATTCAAAGTGTAACTGAAAGTACTCCTGAAAGGAACTGGAAGTTGTCTTTACATACAGAAGGAAAACAAAAAAAAACCCTGTAATCCTGGATGTTAATTAAGCCATCTGATCTCTTTGAACCTCAGATTCCTTAGTGGTTGTGGAATCAGAATAAAAAATTTGATCTTGATTCAGAAGAAAGGCTTCAGATCAGTGCTATAAAAATGCTTTTAAAGCAATGTGCTTAAAAGCTATCTGAGCATATTGATAGCAATTAGAATAAATTACACCTTTTATGGTCGTATATACATTTATCAGAATAAAATCAACTATTTTTTCTTTTAAAATAAATGCATGTAATCAGAGAATTTGATTATATGTTCATGGTAAGTATTTTAATTATAAAAAGGAGAAAGAATTAAAATTTACCTGATTTACTTTTCAACTATCTTTAGGGGATACTGCTGATAAAAATGTAAGAAAACTGTATAATCTGGGTTTAAATTGATCTTATTATGTAAATATATTGAAAGTGAATTGGAGGTATAAATCACAGATGTCGACTTGATGGAAATCTTAGTGTGTTAATTACAAGAAGGCATCTGCTACACAAATTTATGCTAAAGTAAGAAACATACAGATTAATGTTGAACACAGCATTCAAATAGACATGGTAATGTATTAGTTAGCTGTCTTGTCACTAAGACAAAATACCTGATACACACTGATTAAAAGAAGAGAGGTTTATATTGTCTCATGGTTTCAGGAGATTCAGTCCACAATCATCTGGCTCCAAGGCAGAAATAGCACAACAAAAAATTATGTCAGGGCAAAGATGCTTTAGTCACAGCAGACAGGAGATCAGGGAATGGTGCAGATCAGAGGAAGGGTCTAGGAACCAGATATGGGACTGTGCCTCCATGATCCAACCCAATACACCTGGAAGGGTGCACTGCTAATTCTGGATGTGTTTTTAATTCAATCAAGTAGAAATATCACAATAATGGTCACCGACACCATCTGCCTTCATTTGCTGGATATCTGATGCTATAATCGTTACATTAGTGTGTTTGAAATAGAACATGGTTATTACTTACAAATTATAATGCAAGTAAGACAAATGTTGTTTGTGTACTTCACATTTCAAAGTATAAAAGTTAAGAGTCTAAATAGGAGAAAAAAGATGTTGCATCTGATTCATTGTACTCCAAAGGAAAACTTATTTAACGTTAGATTACAAGAGCCCAAGATTTCAAAGCTTTAAAAACATAACAGGGGCAATTGAATCATGCAACCCAAATAGTTCTCAAAATTTGATAGAGTATTATTAAAATAAATTTTACATTAAAATACTACTTGTCCTTTAAAACTAAGCCTGCATGTTTTTTTATGGGACTTAAAGTATGTGTTCATCTAGTTGTAGATCATTGGGTGGCTATGTTAGCCTTCATAATTTAGTAATTTGAGTGTTTTAAATCGTTGATGTACACTTGCATTATAAACCCTACTCTGCACCCAACAGTACCATGTTCACTTTTGCTCCCTAATTCTTCAGCATTGTGATTCTAAATTAAAGTACTCTGTAATATGCTTTTCTTGTGTTCAGAGACCTCAGTCTTGTCTTAACTGTAACCACTATGGAAATTAGTGTGGAGATTCCTTGAAAAACTAGGATTAGAGGTCTTATTTGACCCAAGTATTCCCATTCTGGGGATCTTCCCAAAGAATTAAAAGCATCTTACCACAGGGATATGTGTGCATCCATGTTTATAGCAGCATAGTTTATAATACCTAAATATTGGAAATAACCCAAATGCCTATCAACCAATGAATGGATTAAAAAGATGTGTTATTTTTTATATATAGTGGAGTACTATGCAGCCATAAAGAATGATAAACTTGAGATATTTCATAGATAAATGGTTACACCTTGAGATCATACTCTTAAGTGAAATAAATCAAACAATATGTAAATATTGCATTGTCTTTCTGGTATGAGAAACTGAAAGTATAGATAAAGACCAAAAATGTATAATAGATATTGTGAAATAGGAAGAAATTTTTCAAAATATTAACTGAAGTAAAAATGCAAAATTATTGGAAGCTTCCATTCTTCAGTAACAAGAATGGAGAATTTAGCAATTTATGAAATCATAAGTTAATAGTTTATGATTATACAATATCCCCTGTTATGCACAATTTTGGTTACTTACAATTAACCCCAGTACAAAAATATTAAAAGAAAATTCTAGAAATGAGTCATGGAGTTAAAAATGCACATTTCTCTGCATGGTAGTAGCCATGTGAAACATCCCCTTGTCCAGTGATCCACATGGTATATAGTACTCAGCCACCAGTCACTTAGTACTCCCCTCATTTATAGGATCAACTGTTGGTGTATCTTGTTGTTAGCCAACTTTTTTATTTTAACTTAATAATGACCACAAAGTACAATAGCAGTGGTGATGACAGTTCATCTGTGTCATAAATAATCTGAAAACTGTTTACTTCAAGTGAAAAAGGAAAGCTCACAATTTAATAAGGAAAAAAATGGTACATGGGGTTGCTAAGATTTACAGACCAATAAGATATTTTGGAGAAAAAAAAAGAAACTGCATCCACATAACTTTTATTATAGCCCTGTTCATTGTTGTAATTGTTTTGGCTTAGCTATGTTTATTGGTCTTTGTTGTGCTGAATTTATAAATTAAATTTTTTCATGAGTATGCATGTGTAGGCATAAACATAGTACAGTATATACAGTGTTTGGTAATATTAGCAGTTTGCAGCACCCACAGGGGATTTTGAATTGTATCTTCCTGAGTGAAGGAAGAACTACTGTATTCTGCAACTTCTAATACCAGCATGAATCCTGTGGATGTATCCCTTTTAACAATCATGTCTACATTTTCAGACATACATTTATAAATTATTTGTAGAGCACAGTATATTCAGAGTTTTATCTAGAGGTGCCTGGTGTGTAAAAGTGATTGAAACAGTTAAAATCCATGAATCCAGGAAGCTTTTGAAATTGTGAGGTGAAAAAGCAGTAAAATGTTCATAAAGCAAGTAAATAATATATTTAATTCTAACAGCAAGTTCTGTTCAAAGTACTAATGTGGGGAAATGTGAAGGTGTTAGTTCTACTTACAACCTACCTCTTCCAGATCCTACAGGGAGAAGTAGTAAAATTATTAGTAACTTGAACAAAATCAAAAATCAAAATATGTTGAATAACAGAGATTCCTAAACAACAGATCCCTGGAAGATTAAGTCAAGTGCAGGAAATACCTGCCTGAGGTGCACGAAGGAACACTGGGGAAGCACTGGTGCATAGGTAGAGTATTTTGCATGAATATCAAATATGATTCAAAGACAGAAATGAAAACATACTTTAGGAATATTCTAGAGGAAACCTGAAAAGTAAATTAAGACTATATTGTAGAATTATTTGAATTTTAGACCAGACAAATCAACTTGAGTGTCCATCTTCTTTGGCCTCATTAATTCAGTGATTTTGTGGCAGAATAATTTGAGATGGGAAGGAGTTGTCTATATAAGCACAGAGTTCAGTTAAATGGTTAATGAAGAATTTGAGCATATGTAACACTGTCCATTAGTATAATGAGAATAATTATGCTTATGATTTTTAAAAATAATGTTATTTTTGCATCTTGTAGAGGAATACATACTGCTCTTCAAATATTTAAATAATCCACTGATATAAAATAAATATTTTAAATCTGATATTACACCTGGTATTTACATTTTTTCAAAGGTTGTCATTAGTTTTCTAACACTCATTTTTCTTGTACACACACATTTCTATATAAAGGAGACTGATAATACTACTACTGCTAAAAAAGAATAATAGAAGTCCATTAATGGATCAGTCAGATAACAATTAGCCCCGAGAACCTCTCTATTATTTCTAAAACCATTAATAATTGGAGATCTGGAAGAATTAAATAGGTAGAATTGGATGAAGAGAAAACTGATAGGAAACATGGAAAGAGATGTGCTACAAAATGGAATAATTTAGATGCAAAATTAATTTTTTAAAATAAAAAATTTTATTTTGCAATTTTATTAACTTTGAAATTAAAAAGTTAACTTTGAACATAACATTTTCTTCTGTAAAAGAGATTTACGTCTTAAAGTTGTACTCTGTTAATTTTGTTTTGTATTTTTGTCTTCGTATCATTCTATGCAAAAACTTCCCTATAAAGTGCATAAAATATTTTAACCCAATGTTGTATCTTTCTTGTTTATTTGCAGTTTTCAACTATAAAATTTTTTTTTAACTAAGGAATGAGAGAAACATTTTGAATTTTGAATTCTTTTTATTTTCCCTTTACTTTCTAGTTTGTTAATACAAACAGAAAACAAATTTCTTTCTCTTTTGGAAAGTTATCAAGGGTTCCATAGCAGCATGATATGTTACCAGTTTCCAATAATGTTCACATGTGTGAAAAGAGAATGCATTTTCAATTTGTAGGATATATAGTGATATGTTTTTAGAAAGTGAATCTTATTTATTATTCAGATCCTTCATGTCCATATATAAAATTTATTTCATCTCTCTAGTAAATACAGCTATTTACTGCTGTATTTATACTAAATTTTAACTATTTATAACATTTTAGTATGTATATATTTTTGGTGGTGGTATTGGGGATTGAACCTAAGGCCTTTACACTGAGCTACGTTCCAGCCCACCCCATCTTTTCTTTTCTTTCTTCCTTTCTTTTCTTTTCTTTCTTTCTTTCTTTTTTTGTTTTTGAGATAGGGTCTTGCTAAGTTGTCCAAGCTGGGCTTCACTTGCTGTCCTCCTGCCTCAGAGCATAAATATTCAGTTTTTGGAAGGTATCTTGTTCATATTTATGTTTTAATTTTTAAAATGTATCATTCAGTTTAACATTATGAAAACTTTTTTCTGTGTTTCTATTCATGTGGCACTTATATTCCACTTCTTTAGATTTCAAATTTTGCAATTTCCACTCTTTTACTCTTGTCTCTTGTATATATCATGTAAGATTGATTTTTCTGTTTTATCAACTCAGGAGGCAACAGTGTGTTTTGGATTATGTTTCTGCTTGGTGAGTTGATTGCTTTTACATTTATTGTTTTAACAATTCATGTTTTAACATGCTTTTTAGTTTACTTTTTATTCTTTTTGTTTCTATATTTTTCTTTCTGTTTTTGTATCTCTGTGCTCTTTCTTTAGTCCATGTCTTTTTTTTTTTTTGGTCCACTTTGGAAATTTGGAAAGATAACATTTATCTTTTAATAATGCTTCCTTTTAATAATTAATTTTTCACTTAATTTTCAGTTGCAACACACCAGAAGCAAACAGAATCTGCTAGTTGTACTCTACATCTCACAAAAAAATGAAAAAGTAACCACAGTTATTCCTATTATTTCTTCACATTATTGCCCCCGGGCTTTGTCTCTATGTTATGGGGGTTTTCTCCAATTTTAATATAATTAAAATATGTGTTCTCTATAGTAAAGAAACATGAGAGTTTTCAGAATTGTAGACTAAGTATTCACAATAAGTCACAGTTGCAAAAACTTTTTTTTCTTTTCTTCAGTATCAGGGATTAAACTCAGGACCTTATGCTTGGAAGGCAGGTGCAGGGCCACTGAGCTAAGTCCTTGGCAGTTTAAAAACTTTTTAAATCATTCAATCATCTGTTCACTCATCCATTGAACAAATATATTTTAATTTCTACCTTATCTGTTAGTCTGAGCTAAGAGATACTGTTAAGAGGTAAGGCAGACAGATCCTGTCTTCTTGAAGCATAACTGCATGTTCTTTGTGATTCATTTCACATTGCCCAATGAAGTCTTTTAGGAAGGAAAAAAGATGATGTATTTCCTAAGTCGGTCATATCTAAGAATATTTTTTTACATTCAGTGTGTGTAACAGATTGACTGTACTTTGAGTCATACAGTTTCCCATGAAAATTCCAATAAGATATTTGATTTTGTGTTGCTTTTGTGAAATTTTAAAAATACACATGGATATACTAGAATGAACCTAAATTATTTCTCAACGGCACAACATTTATTTACTTAGGGACATCCATGTGCCATCTGTGCCCTTACCCAACCCTGTCAATGGATCATTTTATGGAACAAATCACAGATATCACTTAATTGCATTTATAAATATTTCAAAATATCTCTATGTCTTTTTCCCTAGTAAGATAGATTTTTAGTGATCATCTGAATTAAACAGAACTGTTAAAGAAAGAAATAAAAAAATCTAATCTTGAGTATGGTCATGGGAAGAACCTGTTTCCATGTTGTTATCTATTTGGCTTCCAGTCATTTGAGGAACTGATTGCTTTTCTAGAACCAGTTTCAATCATATTAGGATATATCAAATAAGAGTTTAAACAATTTCATCAATAATGCTTATGCCTGACAGTAAGATTTTGTTCTAGCATTTAAAAAATTTCCTTTTTATGAACTGTCATATTTAAACATTAAAATTAAGATTGATGTTTTGGGTTTCTGTATTCCAACTGAATGACACAACAAAAATTATTAAGCTATTTTATGAAAATATGACTACTTTTTAAATAAATAACCCCCAAAGAAAAAAATATGCTGTGGAGATAGTGAATAAAAGTGCTCCCCTACTTGTTTAAAGGAAACAATTCTCTTTAGTTGTTGGAGTCTCTCTTAAATCTTTTGGTTCACTGATAGATCACAATATCTTGCTATTAAATATCTCATTAAACTGTTATGAAATACAGTGTGTGGCTCTGGATCTTCAAAGCTTTTCTCCACAACAGGAAATTGTTTATTTTTATTTTTATTTTTTTATTTTTATTATATTTATTTTTTATTTTTATTATAATTAGTATTATGCACTATCATGATTTTAAATTTTAAAAGTTTCACATAATATTCCAGTGGATACAATAGTGATTTTCCACAATTTGCATTTCATTTTATACCTTCTATAGTCTTCAAAATTTTTGAAATAATATGCTTATCATTTTCCCTCTTTCCTGTGAATTCACTCTTTTGTATGAGTTGCCTCTTTGGTATTAGTCTTCCATATCTTAGTTCATTAGTTCATCACTCTGCTATTTAATATTTTCCTTATTTTCTTAAACTTCTAGCTTTCTATGCCATTACTACTCATTTTTATCATAATATTCTTAGAGTCCACATTTTAAAAAAGCAAACAAACTACAGCATGAAAGTTTACTTACAATAACTTTTTTTTCTCTTTTCGAGGGAACACTTTTCAACTCTTTTCATTGCATCTATATGCAATGTTTTATCCTCTGTTTGGCTCCTTAAAAAATGAAATCTTGGGCCAGGGATTTAGCTCAGTGTTTCTGGGGCCTGTCTCACAAGCACAAGGTCCCAAGTTCTATCCCCGGTACCAAAAAAAAAAAAAAAAGAAATCTTGGGCCAAGGATGTTGCTCAGTGGTAGCTCAGCGCCTGCCTGGCAAGCACAAGACGCTGAGTTTGAGGCCCTCCTCAACATTGCTTAGAAAGAATACCGTCATACTGAGAAGTCTGAAGAGTCCATGAATTTTTCTTTTTTTTTCCATAACAACTTGATCTTGATTGTTTTGAGTTGTAATTCCTGGTGTCATGTCCAACATTTTTTAAGAATTTATTTTTAAATGATATACTATAATAACTAAAAATTTACATATTAATGGAGTAATGAAATATTTTCATACCTGTATACATTGTGTAGTGTTTAAATCCAGTTTAAATAGTTCATAAATATTTATCATTTCTTTTGGTAAAAACTTTCAAATTCCTTTCTTCTAGCTTTTTAAAATGTAGACTACATTGTTATTATTTGTTATTTTTTCAAAGTATTTTCTACCTGTATGTCCTTCTTAAAAACAGATGGTGTAAAGCTGAAATAATACCCAGTTAGAGTACCATTTCAGTTTTGATTACTGCTTTGAATTTTCTTTATTCACCCAAATCAGAGGCTTTCAAAGAGAGGTTTATTAGAAGCATCTCCTTTGTCTCTATCTTGAAAGGTAGATATTGTTATTTAAAATTAAATGTGAAATCTGAAAGTTGGCCAATGCCCCGATAGACAAGTAACCCTAAGTTTCCTTGTTCCCCCACTGTGAAATGCACAGATGAGACAGAAATATCATGTAACTTCATGAGGTCAAAAGTCTGAAATATCTACACCAGAATTTCCTAGTATTCCAAGAACTCTGGGATAATGAAGAGTACCATAAATTCATTCCAGTTATTTTAGCCTACTCACCTCTTACATGCAAAGTTACAAGTCGAACTTGTGTTTCTGATTTTATTACACTGTGTCTTTAGTAAGTTCCTTTAATGCTTAAAAATATCTATCAGATATATAGTTTTTCCTCTTAAAAATATGTTGCAAAGACATGTATTGTGAATTTCTATTTAGCATTTTTCCTCATTGAAAAACACATTCCAGTATTTTTCTTAATGTTATTATTGTTTTTTCATTCCTGAAGGAAATATTATAGTCATATTTGTAGGTAGTAGAATTTGGTTTAAAAAAATCTCAATTTGTGCGAGATAATGTGTACTTAAAGATATAGAAACATGGTGAGTAGACCTTGATGTGCTTTTAATTAAAAATGAAAAACAGAGATTGTTAAATACGAGGTCCAATCAAAGAACATATTGAAAAGCTACTGCCTAGTACCATTTGAGGAAAAGGCAGAAACTTCAGTAGGAAAAGTGGCTCCGCAACATTAGAAACTGTGTGATAAGTTACAGTGCCTTTGGCACAGTCCATAGGTTGTGAGCTACATTTGAGAGAAGGTGTGTTTGTGTGTTTCTTTGTAACGAGATGGTTTTTAAAGTGTGCCATAAATCATTGATCATGAAAAATACATTTCATTAGAGTTTTGTGATCATTCTGCTTCAGCTTCTAGTTTTTTAAGGCATTTCATCCTGGGAGATAAAACTCAGGTCTATGGGAACAAGGTTGCAAGGTTACAAGGTTAAAAGCTCTCAAGGAAATCCCCCAGCTCTCCTTGTATCCCTCCCCCACCAAAAAAAAAGTTCAACATCAGGGCTATGCTGATTATGTTTTCTGACCTTGATGGAATTGTGAGATCTGAGTTTGAATCCAGGAAGACAGCTGTGATGTCTGAAAATTTTAAGGGCTTATTAGAGAGTTTAAAAAATGATGTGACAAACTGGCTATCCACATGTTCAAGACTGAACCTAGACCCTTATGTTTCATCAGGCACTAAACTAAAATCAAAATGAATCAAAGATCTAAACTTTAGGACAGAAATGCTTAATGTGCCGTAAAACAAATAGGTAAAACACTGAAAGACATAGCTCTTGGTAAAGACATTCTGTACAGAACCTCCGTTGCACAAGGAGTAATACCAAGAATCAAAACAAGTGAAATCATATCAAATTAAAGAGCTTCTGCACAGCAAAGGAAACCACGAATGGGGTGAAGAGACAAACTAAACAATGGAAACAATTTCACCAGCTACTTGTCAGACAAAGGACTAGTATATAGAATATATAATTAACTAAAAATTCAGATCCTCCATATTTAAAGACCCCATCAAAAATGAGCATCTGAAATGAATAGAGAGTATTCAATAGATACATGAAAAAGTGTTCATCATGTTTGGCTATTTGAGAAATGCAAATTAAACAACACTGAAATTCTGTCTCGCTCCAGAAAGAAGGGCTACCATCAAGAAATCAACCCTTAGCAAATGCTGTCGAGGCTAGAAAGAAAAAGGAAACTTTCTTCATTCTTGGATGGCCTGCAAACTGGTACTACCACTGTAGAACTCAGTATGGAGATTCCTCAAAAATTAAAAATAGAAATATCATTTGACTCAGCTATTCCTTTTCTAAGGTATCTCCCGCAGAGTGAAGACATTATACCACAGTGATGTATGCATACCCATGTTTATAGCAGCACAACTCATTACAACTAAATTATTTAAGCAGCCTATATGTCTATCAACAGATAAATGAATAAAGAAAATGTGATTATTTATACACAGTGGAGTACATCTCTGCCATAAATAAGCATAAACTTGAGTCATTTGTAGGAAAATGGATGCACCTTGAGACCATAATGTTAAGTAAATTGGATACACAAGATTAAATATGGCATGGTTTCTCCTATATGAGAAACTCAATATATAAATAAGATGCAAAATAAAAGATGGATAATATGAAAAAGGAGAGAGAGAAAAAAGTTATTATAATCAGGTGTGGACAATGTATGTAAAAGTGTACCTTCATTTAGAATAATTGTCTTACGTGTTTTATGTTTTTGGCCTGTTGGTCTGGTTGTTAATCTGTATGTATGTTAATTAAATTTATAAGGATTTATAAGAAAAATAAATGGATCTGATGCTGGCAAAATGGAGGGGGTGGAGAAGGGGAAATGTTATCTACCTAGAGATATGTTATCTCTAGATAGATAGAGAAATGTTATCTACCTATAACAATCCTCCTCCATGAATGTAATCATTATGCACTGCAAATGGGCACTAATAAAAACTTATATAAAAGAAATGATGCAACAAGGGGGTGAACTGAGAAATGGGTGAAAGGTTTCATCCTCCATCTGGACAGTGCTCCATGTCACATGTCACGTTGGTCTGGCAGTGTCTAAGGAAACCATTAAGTTTTGTCTTCATTTCTTTCTTCAATGTGGGTCTCCAGGCTCTTCCACAAAATTAAATTGATCATGTAAAGTAAACCTTTTGAATCTGCTATGGAAATCAAAGAAAGTGTCAAGGCCAATGGGATAAGTGTGTTTGAAGCAAGAGGGTGTACTTTAAGAGGTATTAATGGCAATGGGTGTTTTATTGTAATTTTTAAAAGTTTAAACAGTCACTGTAAATTTTGATCACTCTGGGTAGAAAACAGTATTTCTCAAAGTTGGAAAAGGCATGAAGCAAACTGATTTATTCTCTAGTTTATGAAGATAACTGTCTTGTATTTATAGTGGTCACCATACAATGGAAACACACATTTTGTAGGCAGTAATTCAATTAGAGTGATGATATGAATTGCCTGCATTGGAAGTGAAAAGTGTACTACAGATATGGGTGTTCAAATGGCAGTGGGTGACTCATGGTGTTCAGAGTGAAAATTCTGGTTTAGAACTTTATATTTTATCACATATGTGTTCAAATCCAATATTCTAGAATGTTATAGATACTCTCTTTGTGTTTTTTTAGCTTTCTTTTCTCTGAGACACAATACATGATACCCACAATTTAAAGAATTTTAATTTAGTTCACAGTTTTAGGGGACTCAGTTCATGGTAGGCAGGATCCATGGTGGAAGGGTGTGGTGAAGCAAAACTGCTTAGTTCATGGTGGTTGTGAAGCAGTGCAGGGGAAGACAAACACTTCCCAAGGGGATAGGGACCAGACATACACACCCAGACACACCAAGAAGTGTTCTCCAAAAGTGTTCTCCAAAGCCAATATGTAGGGTGGTGGTTCCCTGACACTGCTACATGTCTCTGCCAGCCCCGAGCACTTAATCCTGACTCAGAAATAGACTTCCTGTATCAAACAAACATCATGATTATGGTTATAGGAGACAAACATCATGATTGTGGACATCATGATTGTAGTTATAGGAGACAAATTATAGGTATTGAAATCCAAATCCCCTTTCTCCTTAATATGAATCTTAATAATTGAAACACAAGCATTTAATTTCCAGATGTCATTGTCTTGGATGTTACAGAATAAAGAAGTTGCAAATCAGTGACTTGGGAAGTGTGAAAACACGTTCATTATGTATGAAGTGCCAAAACCGAGCATCGTTTTCACATGTTCGTTCTTCTAAATGTATTCTAACACCTTCTAACTAAGGACTGAGGAAAAAATAGTTAATTTGTTTTATTTTGAATAAATTTATCTTGTGATTCCTATAGTGGTAAATTTATGTTCAGTGTCTGGCTAGGCTGTAACAACATGTAGCAATAACTTTTTTCATTTTGTGACATTTCATAAACTAAGATGTAGTTTTTAAATACAGATGTATCTTTTTTTGACGTGAAGCATAAATCAAATGAATCATAATAGGAACCATTCTTTGAATATCCATAGCCTTTTGATTTCTGTATTTATCCTCTGGTGCTATTTGTTATTTTTGTTCAAATTTTTTTTCAATCAAATGATTATTTTCTAGGAATAAATTCACACTTGTGTTTTTATTTTGAAGTTAAATTGACATCAAGTATTTTAATATATCTCAATATAAAAATAAAACATTTATGGCTGTGTCTGTTATATAATGATGACTTTCTAAGCATATTTTATGAATATCTCCACAATGATTTAATGAATATAGTAATATTTAAATTTGTAGGTTAACTTTATTTTTGAACATCTACTTTGTACAATGCACTGTACTAGCACTTTTGGATGAATTATTTCCTATAATATTCACAGTAGCATAGTTACTTATCTCATTGCAGGGACCAAATACCTAACACTTGCAAGTTAAAGGAGGAAAGGTTTTTTTTGGCTCACAGTTAGTAGAGGGTTCAGTCCATGGCCTACTGGCTCCAAGGCTGGGTAGCATGGCAGAGGGGCATGGCAGAGGAGAAACAGTCCATGGCATGGCAGACAAGAGGCACACAGCACTGAGGCTCCCTTTCTCTTTTATTCCATTCAGGCTACAAGGCTATTGGTTGATACTATGTACACCTATGTGGGCTTTCCCATTATCTACAGGAGAACTATGCTAAACCAATCAGTTGACTAATTTATCACACAACCTAAATTCATTTTCATACACTGTAGATCCAGTCACCTCTGAAAAGCCCCACTTATGAGCACATGCAGCTTCCTTGGGGCATCTGGATAAAAGGCATAATCAGATTTGGATCATGAGGCTTGGAGAAAAAAATCTGGTACAAAGTCCCATAGTAAAAACTCAGATTCTAAACAAGGACAGTTCTAAATTAGAGCCCACACTCTTGAAATTTAAACTGAAGTGCTACACTACTTGGTGCACTTTTTAAAATATAGAGAATTCCAAAGAAATAAGAGTACAGAAATAATGTGTACCTGATTCTTATGTATCTCACATCCCAATTCACTTCACGTTACTGTTTTATAAATTTATTTCCAGATCTCTCTTTTACTCCTTTCTCCTTTCCTCTCCTTTTGATAACTGATACCAAAGACATTACCTTAGTGGGGTTCTCACTGGAAGTAATTTTGCTCAC
Source organism: Heterocephalus glaber (assembly GCF_000247695.1). The sequence continues at coordinate 14,934,365 of NW_004624736.1, read as the reverse complement.
AGGGGACATTTTGCAATTTTAATTGTCAAAACTAGGAAGGGATAGTACTGCCATCCATTGTGTAGAAACAGGAATACACAAACATCCTGCAGTGCTCAGGAGAGGACTCAGCAGAAATCCTCCTCTGCCTCATTTTTTCCCTTCTCTTTCCTCTCAGAGGTTAGCACATTAGAAAGTTGATGTACATCATCTTCATGGAAGTTACCATACTTTCATGATGTATAGATACACTAAAACATAATTGTGTGCATTTATATTTTACATAAGTTGTATCATTTATCTAATTTTTAGAACTGCAAGGAATGTTAAAATCTATTCATTACTATAATAATGATACATTGTTATAATTTTATTTACTATAGGTATATAAGCGATCATGGTACCTCACAGGTGAGTTCACTTTTATACTTACTTAGCTATTGTTATTGAATCTTCACAGTTCCCTAAAATTCAGTCTAAACTTTTCTGGTTTCATAAATCCTGTTAAGATTTTGACTAAAATTGCAGTGCATCTATAGTCTATTAATTAATTCATTGGTACCTTTAATAATATTTCCATAAAATAATTTTTTTTCATTTATGTGTATCTTCTTTCATTCTTAAATGATATTTTATAAATTTCTCTTGTTTCTTAGTTAAATATGTTTTTTTTGGTACTGGGAATTGAACTAAGGACCTTGTGCTCAGTAGCAGCACCACTGAGCTACATTCCCTTAGTTAAATTTCTTGTCATGAACTTGGGATTCATGTTACTTTTTTGAACCCTACATTTAAATTTTTTCTGGTACTTTGTTACTTGTGCATGGAAATTTAAACTTGTCAAATATTTGGTGTCTTTGTTGAACATCAAATTTTAGGTTTTCAATGTAGACAGCCGTATTACATGTTTGTGGTTTCTTCCTTTCACATCCTTACTATTTCCCTATCTTTAAAAGATCATTTTTAATTTCATCATTAATTGTGACTTACTGTAGGGCTTGGTAGGTAAATTTGAGAGATGAAGTGTTTTAGAATCCATTCTCTTCTGTTCTATAAATAGGTATTGACTTTCGTCAAACAAATTTTTCATATCTGTTGACAAGAACACATGGCTTTTACTTTTCATATATTACTTTGAGGAGTTAAATGTTTTACTGTGCAATATTGAACCATTTTGGGGTTTCTAAGATAAAATTTTTGAGGTCACGAAGCATTATTTTATGTGTATGCACATACATACCTAATCACTTCCAAATTTTTTATTAGAAGAGATGTTATGTTTTTAATAATTTTGCTTTATTTTAATAATATTAATATTTAATAATATTAATATTTGTTTTATTTTAATAATCCTTTTCTCTATGGCAAGTATTAATGTTTTCCTTTGGCATTCTACATTTTCTCACCAGTTGTGTCATGGTGGAGTTCTACTTGGGATTTGTTCAGAAGGTTTTCTGTGAAAATTTGTGTCTTTCTTCAGTTCAGTTTATTCTCAGGTATTATCTATTTAATTTTGTATTTGTGTCTTATCTTGTATTTCTGTTGAAGATGCTAAATTTTTAATTTTCTCTCTCTTTTCCTGATATGACTCTTACATTTCAAGTGAATCTCCCAGGTCTATTTTTGAGTGCACAAATTACTTTTCAAATATTATGCATTTTAATTTTAGATATAGGTATCATATTGAAAAGTTATGCCACATGGGTTTATGCCTTTTTTTCTTTTTTATTGTTAGAATTGTATTTCACAGTCCCTTTTTTAGTTCCTTGTGTTATCTTAAGCTTATGGCATCTTATTTTTTTGTGTCTGCTGAGATTAATACAGAGTGTTTTCTGCTGAGATTCAAAGTGTTCTTATTTTTCAATGATGAACTCAAAGTATTATTTCTCATTTCTGAGTGAATTCTATTCTCATGGGGATTTTCAGATTATATATGGTCTATTGGACAATAATCTTTTCAGTGAATATTTGTATTTGCTTCTCCTAGGTGTTTTAGGAGAATTTCTGTCTAATCTCAAGATTTAGATTTATTTGAAGCTTTTGGGATATTGATTTCCAAATCAGAAAATTAGTGTCCAAGATAATTAGTGACCAGTTTTTACACTGTCTTTATTTTTTCATACACCTCATGTGGATTCACTTATTTGCTTGTTGTTCACTGAGCCAGCAAGGAGAATTTTCTACCTCAGTTTAATGGCTTGTCTCAGCCTCCAGGCTCTGTTGAATTTGTATCTTATGTTCTGTCTTCATGTGGTCACCTACACACAAGGATCCAGACCCTCATTCCACTTCCTTCTCACTTATCCTGAGAATCAGCTCATACATTACTTGATCTGTTTTCAATTTCTCTATTTCTGGCACTGGGATTTTTCTTCCTAACCTGTATTTAACCATACATGTTTAAAAGTTGGTACCTCTGACTAGCTTTTCTGTATCCTTCTGTGATGATCTCTAGATTAGCTTTCTATATCAACTTTCTAGAATAAGAGCTTTATAGAAAGCAAAGAGCAATTACTCTCATGATTAGATATGATCAATTAGCAATATAACATAGTACACAATCCTTTTAACATATATTTAAAATAAAAGAGAATAATGCCAAAACTGTCTTACACATTGTGATAGCCAAGATTAATTTGTTAAATTTTGCACACTTTTGTCCATATACCTAATGAATTAGAAATGCAATTTTACTGCTCATGACATTTGTAAGGTGCTCTTTCATACATCATATAAATTTTTTCTGTCCTCTTCCTAAGTATACTTTAAAATCTGCATCAAAATCCATTTGTAGCAATTTACAATAATTTATTATATCATTGCTTCCTAATGTTGAATTATTCACATTCATCTACATTTCACTATCACAGATATTGCAGCAAAATACATCTTCAAACAAATCTTTTCATTATATTTAAATGTATTACTCTGAAATAAGATTCTTAAATGGAATTTCTATGTCAGGGGAGATTATCACTGTTGTGGATCTTCTTATACATTACTTATATATGTCTTTAAAAAACAATGTGCAGATTACTGTACCAGCCACAGAAAGACATGACAATTTTAATATATTATTTTCAGTATTGCCTTTTTATTTATTTATTTTTTACTTTAGTGATAAAAAATGAAGTGTTTCTTTACTTTGCATCTACTGGCTTGGAATAAACATTTTCTATATGATTTTCTTTCGTTATATCTTTTCCATATTCTCTCTTCTCTCTTCTTTTTTCTCCTACTTTGCTGTTCAAATGTCACTTACTGTGTATCCACACATATATAATCCATTTATTATTTTAAGAGATGAGATTTTTGCCAGGCACTGTTGATATCCTTGCCATTTTTAATCATGACTTTCACATGCACACATATATTTTATTTCTATTTTTGTTTTAATTTTTCTGAAGAATAAATTTGCATTATGTTTGAGTGTCTCTTTCTTGGAAATCTGTGATTTCTTTGGAATCTTGTTAATATGGCGAGGGAGCTGAGTATGTGTGGAAGAATATTATGGAGAAGTTTCTTGAACTTTTCAGTTATAATGATTTTGATCACCATTATATTTATAGTAAAAAAAATAAGAAAACATCTCACATCCTCTCCCAGGAATTAGATGTATTATATGCACGTTGTTACTAATACTTAAAACAATACTGTTAATTTGGAAAGTTACCCAATTTATCAGATGCTGAATGTAATAGCCCACAAACTACTGAGAGTACAGCTTAGTTTCCAGTTGGATTCTGTGTGACTGATTGTGTGCTCTTCTCTCTGTATTCTGTTTGCCCTGCACAATAGAATCGATTATTACCTGGACCTCCTCAAGGTGGCTTGGCAGGACAGGTATTAGTGGAATTGGCCTTTATTGTCCTGAGTGGTATTGCAGGGTATTGTCTGGACAATAGCCAGAGTAGATAGACTGAAAGTCTGAACTCTCCATGGGACCATCACTACCCATGGTAATCCTGGGGAACTGTGGTACTTCCTATTGTAGAATTTGCCATCATAGTTTTCTAGAGCATGCTGCATCTACAGCACATTCAATTTCTCCATCTCTTACACTTCCTAGGTGGTAAGGTTTGTAGTTCAACCTGAAAGTTATTTTGGAATATTCTATGATTCGTGCATCTTCCTTTCCTGAATTGTTATCCAATCATGACCATCCCATCTAATAATAAAACCTACTTTGTCTTGGGAAGTTCCTTCTATGATTTTATAAATTTTATATGTGATTTTCAGACACTTAAAGTCATACACTGAATTGCACATCTGATTTTCTAGTTTAGTGCCGGGCCCACATTGCCACTGAATTATTTTCTGATGGGATATATTATTCTCTTTCAAGTCATTAAGAATGCAGTAGAATCATTATGTATATCTAAAATATACCAATAAATGTTTTGCAAAAGAAAAATGAATTCCAAAAAGTACAAAAGAAAGCAGTAGACAAATCAGTCTCTAATAACATCTTGATTACAATTTTTTCCCCTCTATAATTTCAGGTAAGATACTGGGCTTCCTAAACATCTGTTTTCTCATCTTATTAAAAGAGGGAGAATGTTAATAATAATATTCCAATCATATTTTGTGGGATTAAAAGGATTAAAACAAACATAAGAAAAATGCCAATCATTCAGTAAATCATAGGTAGGAACCATAGCAGAAGATAGCAGCAGCCACATTATAATAAATGTTACTGTTTTTAATAGTTTCATTTATGCTTTCCTCTTCTGTTTTTCAACCAGTAATCATAGTTTTAAAAGGTGTACTGCTATTGAATTATTAATTATATTAAATCTATGTAATTCTTATATTCAGGCACTATTTACTACTAGGAAATATCTAGCAGTTCTATACTATAGATATCTAATATCTAGCAGGTCTGTACTATTTAAATTCTGTAAGGTTTTTAGTATTTGGAATTGTGGTACACTGATGTATTTATTATAATGATACAGTGTTTATAAGGTCATCCAAGTCTATTGTACGTATTTCTATTTATTTGCATCTTATACAACTGAACAGACTATTATTGACAAGCGAGGAGAGGATAGTTGTTTGCTGCTAGTGTGAATAGTGGCTATCATTCTGCCTTCATGTAAATCTGTTGTAAAAATATCTGATACATTTGTGACTTCATAGTGGTCTTTGCTGGATTAAAGGAATGTTGTATGGGTTTTTGTATGTTTGAGCAGTATTAACACTTTGTCTTCCTTCTTAGTTATTCGTGTCAGTTTATCTAATGCTGTCCAGTGCATCGGTGCACAATATGAAACTTTATACCAAATATTCTTCTTCATGTTTCCTCTTGAATTAGCAAGATCCTCTACAATATTGAACAGTGTTGCTACCAACGGATAGACTTGTTTCTTGATTGGAAGGAATTATCACCATAATTTGCCATTCTTTAATATATTGATTTGGAGTTGTATGGCTATTTTTAAAACAAATTGTTCTATCTTTAAAAGTAGTTTATTAGAAAAGATACTAAAATTTTCCTATTAATTGAACTGTTAATGATTATTTATTCATTTACTTTTTGTGACAGGGTCTTGCTCTTTAGTCTGAGCTGAACTTGAACTCAAGATCCTCCTGCCTCAGCCTCCTAAGTGCTGGGATTACAGATATAGTTCATCTAGTGTGGCTTAAATGAAATTTTTATTGATAAAATTTTTAGCCTACTGATATATTAACATTGTCATATTGAAGTATTCTTCAATGGATAAATAACACCATCAATTTGTTATTTTGCTACATTTAAATATTCAGAACATAATGTTAATCTTTTATTAGATTTTGAAGTTAGAATCATAATTCCCTCACAAAGAATTATATGCATTCCTATTAGGGGGTACATGTCATACTGTGTGCTTTTCTTCTCCACTACAGCTATGTGCTCTAGAATACTTTCCTCTTTGTCAGTGTTATATCTGTTGCTATATTTGTTGACACAATTATTATTATCTATATTCATGGTAACTAATCCTTTCATTTTAATAGAATTATTTGTTGATATCATCTGTTGTCATCAGCTTCTCTGTGGAACAGTTCTTTATTACCATTTTATTTTTTGATTTTGGCTTTTGGGGGGTTTTTTTGGTACCAGGGATCGAACTTGGGACCTTGTGCTTGCGAAACAGGTGGTGGAACCACTGAGCTAAATCCTTGGCCCTATTACTATTTTATTTTCTCAGCATCTTCAGAGTAAAAGTGGTGTCTTATCACATTTTATGAAAATTTCAGGTTGAATGTTTTTCTTTACCTATGAATGACAAATTACTTGAATAAAGCAAAATTCTTGGATCACACCTCTTTTTTTTTGGTAAGACTGAAGTTATTAATTTCTGTCCTCTGTTTTTTTTTCACAATATACAATTTTGAAACAATAGTGCCTTGTTTTTTGTTTTTTGGTACTGGGGCTCGAACTCGGGATCTTGCACTTGTGAGGCAGGTGGCAGAACCATTGAGCTAAACCCCCGTCCCAACAGTGCCTTGGTTTTGATAAAAATTTTTGCTTTTGTTCTCTATTGACATAGGAGAAAATATATACTTTTCCTTAAAATAAGATTATTTTGCTAATTTCATTGTAAATTCAATCTTAACACTTCTAGAAATTCTGTGTGGTGTAAATTTATACTTCTACCTCAAATATTTCTTACACATGGGTAAAAAAATGAATTTCAATAAGCAGCTTTTAATTCTTATTAATTTAGTTCTACATCTATGTTCTGTATTCTCAATATCTGTAATTTCTTGTGTTCTTTTTTTAATTTGTCTTTATTTTCTTTGTATGTTCAGATTATCTTTAGGTTTACTGGTGTACATATGTGTTCACATAAATTATCATATATATTTCTTCTGTGATTTTCAAATTACATATATTTAAAAATCATCACACCAAAAAGTCTCTAATACCACATCCAGAAAAAATGCATGATTATCACATTCAAAAATACATGAGCAAATAATGACATCATGAAATAAATTAAAATATGTATATCTGGAGTCCTATAACCATTATAAAATTTATTTTACAGTTTTTATTCGTACATATTTGCAGTACATAATGATTACATTCATTGTATATAACACATCTTAGTAGCATCTCTATATTATTTAATAAAGTATGTTTAATATATAATATTATATAAGTGAAAAATCTTACCAGAGGCACTGTTTTACAAAATCCATTCAGACAGTTTTCCAAGTACTCTCTTAAGAAAGATATATAGAGGGCTGGGGATTTAGCTCAGTGGTTCTGCTGCCTGCCTCACAAGCACAAGGTCCTGAGTTTGATCGCTGGTACCAAAAAAAAAGAAAGAAAGAAAGAAAGAAAGAAAGAAAGAAAGAAAGAAAGAAAGAAAGATAGATAGATATACAGAAATAACAAGATTATTTTCTGTATGGTCTTTCTCCTAGTTTCTCACAATCTTTTTATTTTCTCTTTCTTTTTTCTCTCTCTCTCTCTCTCACTTCCCTCCCTCCCCCTTCCTTCCTTCCTTCTTTCCTTCCTTCCTTCCTTCTTTCCTTCCTGTGGTACTGGTGATTGAAGCAGGACCTTCACAGTTTAGTACAATCTAGTCCCTCCATGATTTATTTTGAGACAGGGCCTTGCTAAATGACTAAATTGTCCAGCCTGGGCTTGAACTCAAGATCCTCTTTTCTCAGTTTCTGAGAGTGCAGGAATTACAGGTATTGCCATCAGGCTTGGCTGCAATGTATTTCTTTATTGATCTAAGTATAGATAGTATTTGTATTATATATATACAAATAAATGGTTTATTTTTAACTTTACTAAATTACTAGCAGAAGTAAGGAGTGAGCTATCTGGCTTTGATACAAAGTTATAGTCTGGTGACAGTGGGCAGAGTGCCGATGGGGAAAGTGGGAGTCCCTCCTCTGCAGTGTAAGCTACTTGGAGATTTGCTCATTGTTAGGTTTGTGGCGTCCTCTTCTGCAGTGGGAGAGCATGCTGCAATGATGTGTTTACCATATTGTTTTTAAAATCATAATACAGTTTGTAAGTGTGGTAACAATCTGCATAGCATGGATTCTAAATAATTATATTCCCTGAGCTCTGTATTTACTGGTAATATCATTTTCCCTTTTCATTTTATTCAGGCTTTCAAGAATATGGATTATAAAGATATTTTATCTTGGTACATTTCACACGTTCGTTTCTGTTAAGAGACGTTTGTGTGTCTGTGAATTTCTATCCTACAAATTTTCACTGTAGATCAGGGAAAGACAAAACTCAGTGATCAAGAGGAAAACAGAAGCTACTTTCCATAGTATTTACAAGCTGAAAGTACGTACTCCTTGGAAAAGTGTCCTCTTGTCAAATAATTGTAGAAATACTAAATTACATAAAGTTGGAAGATTCTGTGGAGGCTTTCAAGATTGAAAGTGCATTTTAATTTTTCTGTAATTCTGAAACATTTTCTCAGCACAGAAAAAATAAAAAACAAAGACAACTGTAATCAGTGTTCCTGGAACACAGTTTGTGAGATGTGATAATTTTCATCCAGTTATGTCTATTATGTGTTATCTTTCCTAATGCTTTGTAAAATTTTTTATAATAATTTTTCATTACATAAATGCAGTATTGTGTATCTTTCAATGGGAATTATTTTTGGCTTTCTTTGTATTACAACTGGCAATTTGATTCCACCCAGTGTATACCCTGCCATCTATAACACTATTCACCTTTTTTAGCAACTATTCTTATTAACTTTCCTTTTGAATTAACAAGAGCTCCTACAATATTGAACAACACTGGTGGCATTTGGACTTCCCTTCTCAGAGGTCTGCTTACGAGAGTCCACGCTCACTGTCCATAACAGGAGTGGTGAGAACAAGGACACACCACTGTCGTGTTAGAGAACAGATTCTGCTGTACCACTTCCCCTGAGAATTTTCCATATTCTCCGGTTAGGTTTTATTTCATGCTCACCACATGAGGTACAGGACCCTCGTAGGGGCACAGGCCTCTGAATGAAGAAGACTTAAATCATTCTCTCTTCTGCTCTTAGTAGGGGCTTGATATTTGGTGAGTCATTTTCCACCTCAGGACCTCATTTTCCCCATCATTGAATTGGAGATTGTATTCCTTTTCTCAAAAGTCACTAGAACAGATAATAGACTCACTTCCAGATTATATAAAATACTCCTACATGTTAAAAAGGAGATGAGCCAAGTGGTCAGTGTTCTTATAAATATATTTTTAAATTTAATTTCTCAACAAAAACGCAAATTTAAGTGACAATGAGTTACAACAGTATATACCCAATAATCTTGCTGAAAGCATGAAATTTTCGTAAATGAGGTATTTATACATAATGGAGTACTATTCTGCCATAAAATAGGATAAACTTAAGCCACTTGTTGGAAAATGGATGCACCTTGGAGACAATAATGTTAAGTGAAGTAACTCAGACACACGAGTTTAAATATGACAGTTTCTCTTATATGACTCTCAATAGATAAATAGATATTAAAAAATACAAGATAGATGAAAGGAAAAACCGAGAAAGAAAAGATATTGTAACTCAGTGCACACAGTGTATCTAAAAGTGTACCTAGACTTAGTAAAACTGCCTTAAATGTTTTATGTGTTCTTTGAGCTATTAGTCTGGTTTTCAATCTGTGTGAGTGAGAATTAAATATATAAGGTCTTATTAGTGAATCTGATGGTAGAAAAGTAAAAAGGGATGGAGGAAGGGGGAGAATGAAGGGATTTGAAACGTGTTATGTACATGAACAATTCCCTGCAGTGAATGTAATCATTGTGTACTGTGAACATGTACTAATAAAAGTACAAAAAAAAAAAAAGAAAGGAAAAAAATCATGCTTCTCATACTTTGCTAGTGGGAATTAAAATTGTCACAGCCACTTTGAAAAACTTTGGCAGTTTGTTCTAAAAATAAGTACATGCCATGCTTATGACCTAGAAATTGTAGTACTGGAGAATTAACTACATAGAGGCTTTATCAATAGCAGTTCCAAATTAGAAATAATATATATAAACAGGTAAAGAAGGGATAAATAAAATGTGTCATGTTGCTATAACAGAATGGTATGCTTCTGATACAAGTATGAACATTTAAGGAGTAGTCTCAGAAAAAAACTGAGGCTTAACAGATTATAAGATGGGCTGTATCACAGACTACCTGATGTTCATAACTAGGCACGGGTGATCTGTGGGATCAGAAGGACAAATAATGGCGACTTCCTTGGAATTCTGTGGGTCCTCCTGAAAGGAAATACAAGCTTTCTGGGTTGAAGGAAACATTCAATGTTTTAATCTCAGTGGCCATTTCATAGGTGCGTGTGCATAAAATCCTAGCAGTGCATTTTAAAATTTGCATACGTTATGTACTTTCTGAGCACATTACCTCGGACATAAAGGGACAAGTTATTAGATGGCAATGAGATAACCTAACTTTGCTGATGTTTACTCTATCCTCAATACATTAGAACTTTTAACATTTTTAAAAATTGGAGTCAACTATACTGCTGATGAAGTCATTCTGAAGTGATAACATGCTTCAGGTGTAGTCACCATTTTTTGAAAGAACGGATTAGGCTACTACCTGTTTATAATTTGGAAACAGCATACATACATTCAATGAATTTCCCAGCATAGAAAATCCTACAGGCAGAAGTGGTATCTATTCTGTACCAGTTCCAAGCTGTTTGAAGAAGATTCAGAAAAGATGAAATAGACTATAAATTTGTTTCCATTGTATTGCTTGTGAGAGGTGTGGAAGGAAAGAGTACAAAGTGGACAAGATGTGTCTAACTCTTGAGGGGCTCTAAAGTATCTAATAACCAATACAGACTCACCATCCTGCTTTTCCAGAATTTGTGTTCCTTTTCAACAAAAAATTTATACTGCCTTTATGACTTCTTCATAATAATTGTCAATGAAGACATACAAATGAACAAGGAAAAACAAATAAAAATCTATAGTTCCTAAAGTTATATTTCTACTTGTGAGATTTAATGCATATTTGCAATTAGAGTTCTCACTTTGACTTTTTAAAGAAAGGGACAATGAATTTAAATGCTTCTAAATCTTATAGTTCTTAGCAAAACTATCATACCTAGTGATTGCACAGTGCTATACTACACATTAGGCAGACACTTTGATTCACTTGGTAAATGGAGCTTCAAAATTTACCTGCTTCTTAAGCAATGAGAGCAATGAAATTGTGTTTCATAACAGCACTTTAAAACGATACCCCTGCAATTTGTTCTATTTTTTCTGTTATGTTTTCATAGGTTCCTATTTCCCCTGATGTTGAAATTACTTAGCCTTATGGAGTTTTATGAATAGAACACAGTCTCAAGTAGTTTATTTAATGAGTCCAGTCTACCTGTGCGTTTTATCTTTATAGAAAAGACAAAGACCATAAGACTTCTTTCTACCTGGTCCTAGTGAGCCCGAGGCATAAACAATTTTTAGTTCCCTTATAACAAAGGCAGCTATATAATAAGACTATTAAAACAGAAATAGAGTGTCATGGGATTCGCAACAAAATGCTGACATTTTTATAACTACACCTTATTTTTGTCTGTGATTTCCTAGAAGTCAAAACAAGAAATAAAACAATTAAAAAAAGCAATTGTTCATATATATTTTAAAGTCTATTGAAAGTGGTCATGTTAATTAGGAGTAAGAGGTTTTTTCTTGTAAATGAATATTAAAGCATTTGCACTATTGCAATGTCGAACAACTTGGTAAACAAAGCTTTTAGCAATTATTTTGCAGAATTGGGGGAACACTTTTATTGCTTCTCCACAGAAGATGAATGATTTATGTGGTGTTTCCATTGATATTCTATCCTGAAAGACAGAATAGAGCAGACCACTGGGCATGAGGCTAGAGATGAATGACTGCCAATCCTCCAAAAAACCTGTGTATATGCAGGTATGAATTTAAAGGATAAATTAAGATCAAGAAAATAAATATACAGCTAAATGTTTCTACATAAGATGACAGTTGAATTAACGAGATTTCCTACTGAAGACAGTAATGAGAAGGAACTAAACATTGACATTGAAGATGTAGGTTTTAAGGATCAAAAGGATAAAAGACGAAATATATCTGGAAATTGAGACAGTGAAGGAGAACCATGAGAATTAGTCACCCTTGCAAAAGAAAGAGAGGTTTTTATGAAAGCTGTGGTCAGCAGTGCTACAGAGATTCCTAAGGAAATAGAAAAAATTGGATTGTCAATTTGTGTCCAGAAGATCATTGGAAAGCTTTGAGTGAGCAGTTTTCTGGAATATAAGGAGACAGAAAACCAATACCAAGGTGATAAAAGGGTTAGTTGCACAATAGGATAGGAAATTTTAGAGCAGATTTATTTAAAATAAATATATTCTGACTACAACTCTGGAAAAACTTTTTAAAAACATTTCTGAATTCTTAAACTTTAATTTCTTCTTGCTGAGTTCTTGATTATTTTGTTTGTACTTAATGCATTTGTTTATGGTTTTATGTAATTTTCACACTACTTAAAGCTTTCCAGTGTGTACATTTGATATAAAGAGTTTTACAATTAAAAAACTCTGCTAACGCCCTCTGAATATAAAGAGGCAAGTGAATGGAAGGTGGAGCTGAAGTTGAAAGGAAATAGTGAAAATTCATAGAAAGTCTAGAAAGGAAAGGACAAAGAAATTAGTATTGGGGTGAATTCCTGCTCTGCTACAAGACTTGTGGAGAGAAGAGGGTTAAAATATTTTTACTAAGTGAAAGAGGAGTTTCTGTGCAGTGCTTTGTACTTTTTCACACACGAGATGAGGTCTTCTGTCATTGAAAGTTCTTCTCTTCGTTCCCCTGTTTTTGATGATGATGAAAAAGGAAAATCAATTTAAGAAGAAAAAGTGTTCTGAGAAATTTACTTGACCCCCCAATCTTGGTGAAATCATATTTTTCATGATCAGACTGGGAAGTCCTTTGATTTTCCCCAAAACTATCAGCAGTTTAAGGACATGAGTTGGGGGCAGAGATTAGTTCTTGTATCTGATAGTGGGAGAAGCTGGAAAATGCTCAGGGATGAGGGAACATGTGCCTTTGTGATGTATGAAGTCATGGCTAGTTGAAATAATAATATAGAAATCAATTGCATATGTTCTGCTTTCTGAGGAATGGACGTGGTTTGGTAGGTATAATTTGCTCATACGTCACAGAAATAGACCCGACTGACAGGTGATTTCCTCATTATAAAACATATTATAAATCTTTAGAATAATCAAAATAATGTGGTACTAACAAAAGCAGATATAATGCCCAAGTAGGAGAGAATAGAAAGCCCAGAAATATATGCATGCATATAGTGTCAGCCAAATTTTGATAAAAACATGAAGCACACAGACTGGAGAAAATATATCCTCTTGAAAACTTAGTGGTGGGAGAACTGGATATCCAAAACAGAAGTATGAAATTTGACCCTTATATTACACAGTAAACAAATCCAACTCAAAACTCAAAATGGATCAAGGGGGACCTGAACCCGTAAATCTCCTAACAGAAATGCTAGTGATAAAGTTCATTGACAATGGCCTTGGCAATAATGTTGGAAATGACTCCGAGTGAAGGGGCAACACAAACAAAAATTAAAAGTGGAACTACATCACACTCAACAGCTTCAGCATGAAACAACCAATGAAAGGAAAAGGCAAACATGGAATTGGTAGATATATTTGTAAGTTACATACCTGATAAAGATTAAATATTAATATATATGTTAAAATATATAAGGAATTTGTGTATCTCAATGACTGATAAAAAGGAGAGAAGGAAAAAAGGAGGAGGGAGGGAGAGAAACAAGGAAAGTAGGAAGAAATGAAGAAGGAGGAAAGAAAGGAAGGGAGGAAGAGAAGAAAAGAAAAGAAAGAAAGAAACAAGGAAGAAACAAAGAAAGAAAAAATAAAACAAGGATTTGATTAGACATTTTTTTTCCAAAGAAGGCACATAAATAGCCAAGAGGTGTATAAAAATATGTGCACTATCACTAATCATTGGGGTAAAGAAAACTGAAACCAAAATGTAATATCACCATGTACTTGTAAGAATGATGGTTCATAAAACAGCATATAATTGTTGGCAAGGGTGTGGTTACAAAGAAACACTTTTGTACTGTTAATGGGAATATGAATTTCTATAACCATTACAGAAAATAGTATGGGTTCCTCAAAAACTTAAATATCGAACAACTAGATGACCCAGCAGTCCACTTTTGGATATATATCCAAAGAAAAGAAACTCACTAGTTTGTTTTTTTGTTTGTTTGTTTTGTTTTTTGGTGCCAGTGATCGAACTCAGGACCTTGCGCTTGCGAGGCAGGCATTGGAACCACTCAGCTAAATCCCCTGCCCCAAAACTGACTACTTTGAAGAGATATCTGTATCACAATGTTCACTACGGCATTTGTCACAAAAGCCCAGATATAGAAATTACCAAGGTGTCTTTCACTAGATAAAATGAACACACTCATCTTCCACACACACAGGTGCACTTATATCTGTATAAAATGAAATATTATTCAATCATAAGAAAGGAAATAGTCACACTTGGAAAAACATGCATGAACTGTAAGTAAAATAAGTGAGACACAGAAAGAGAAATACTATGTGGTCTCACATGTGGAATCAAAAACAATTGAACTTGTGAAAGTGAAGAATACAAAGTTAGATATCAAATGGTAGGGAAAATGGAGAGATAGTTTGCAAACATACAAACTTATAAACAGATTCTGTGGACTCAGTATACAGTATGTTGACTACAATTTATAATACTACTGATTCCTTGAATTTTGCTAAGACAGAAGATCTTAAATGTCCCATCAGCCCCCCGCCACGTAAATGGTAACTCTAATAAATAATGTGCTAGTTTGATTTTGCTAGTCATTAAATAATACATATATCAAATCATCATGTTATATCCATTGAATTTTTATGTCACCTTTTTCAATATTCTTCCTACAAATATATAAATGTTGTAATATTTCCATTGAAAATGAGTATAAACAGTGCTGTATTTTAGAGACACCTCCTTAGAAAAAACTCACTTCATGGAATTGTATAAATATGTATACACAAGATTCTGTTAAATATCCTTGAAACACCTTGATCTTGTTTCTCCTTGTTTTTTGACATGGAATTCTGAAGCAAACTAACAAGGAGGACCAGTGAAGTTGATAGGAATGTGAATGACCAGGAATAAGCCGGTCCTTGGTTATGGTAACCAAACCAAGTAAAACAAGAAAACCAACAAGAACAAAAGCAATATTTCTTAGTATTACCCTTATCCAATTTCAATGTATGACAATTTTAAGATTTACTGACAGAATTTGTACAGGAATAATACTTGATAAGTTAAATAGATATCTAAATTATAAGGTTTTAAGATTGGACATTTAATAAATATTTGGTGACTAGTGAAAATTTTACACATAAATGACATGCTCTACAGGCTACATAATTTTTCATATCTATTTCCCATTTAAATCTCATAGTCTATTCAGTCCTTTTTAGAGCAATTTAACATGCTCTTGAATTTGTTGCTTATATTAATCTCACTGATGAATTTATAATTGTAATTTTAAGAGTAGAGAAATAAAAATTGAGGGGAAAAATAATGATGAACATAGAGCTTTTGCAAAAGGGAGGGAGACCAAGAGTTGTAGGAAGTGGCAAGGGCAGGGAGCAGTAAACAATGAAAAAAGGAAGAATTAAGATGTATTTTGTATGTGTAACAACTCCTCACCATAAAAGGAATCATTATGTACTGTGAACGTGTAATAATATATTTTAAATGGAAAAAAGAAATACAAAGATTTTAAACTCCAAACCTGATGAGAAAGTCCTTTTGCCTGTGGGAATGTTTTTATATTTGCTTCTCTTTCTTCCACAGGACAAAAAAAATTGACATTAGCTCTGAAATAATATCCTGAAATGATAGTATATAGCTCGGTTAATGTTCAGTGTCGCCTAATTTTGATCAGATGAAGGTTCAAGTTGACATTTAAGACAGTCTAGAAAGACAATCAAACTTTTAAAAAAGTATAGGAAACATTGCAATAAGAATAAGTTAATAAAGAGTTAGTGAAAAACTTTTCAAATTTCAATAAAAGCAAATTATAAATACATTTATAGCACCTGTTTGCCATCACATATTAATCTAGATGCTGAGTGTATCACAGTCATTTAATTTTGTAACAATGCTGTGTTTGAAATATTTTAATCATATGTTTATAGTTTAAAAAAAATAGGGAGAAGAAACAGTATCTTCAAGGGCACAGAAGTTGGAAGTGGAAGAACCAAGATTCAAACCCAGGAGATTTAAGCTGCTAAGCTCAGTTTCACTATTTAAAAAGAAAAAGCCGTAACTGCCATGGGATTGACTTTATTATGTAAAGGAGAAGGATGATGTTATCTGTGAATCACACATCACAGCACTTTTATTTCATAAACCAATTCTCTAGTGAATGAAGGAAATCAGCAAATAGAATTAATTAAGTGGAACAATGACTTATTCCTCTTCTTGGCCCCAGAGCACTAAAATAGTGCTTTGTTCATAATCGAGTCTCAAATTGTTATTTCTTGAATTAATGCATATTTTGCTGCTTGGGGTGCTTTAAACTGTGTACTGAGTCAAGTGGATCAGAAATATCAAGAAAAGTGTACATTTTTAACCTCTAAAATGTGGATTTTATTCTAAAATAAACCTGACTTGTATCAAAATTATTTCTAAGGTGTTGCTAAGTGGAAACTTATAAAAACTTCTAGTGTGTCAGAAATGTGAGTTTTAACCTCTTAGTGTATTCAGATATTTTTATAAAGTAAACATGTTAAAACCACTTTAAAAAATTAGTGGCTTAATTTTTTTCTTATTAAATAACATAATGCTCTTATTGCAATTGATGTGGCTTAATGGAAAAGCACCGGTCACATATAGCACAATTTTGAAGTACTTGAATCAAACATTTTCAGACCAAATAAAAAGGCCAATAGATTGTTTTAAATGATGACTACAAACCAATCAGTGCCTAGACAGAAAAAAAGCACATTAGCCAAACAACATGACAGCAGGATATATGATCAAACTTTAATAACACAGTTCTTCCCAAGGGCAATGGTTTAATTTGAACAGGAACTGGACTCCTCTTACGTTTTTCATATGTAAGGATTCATAAAATATATACTACAGATTAGAGACTATAAATTCCTGGAGGCTTTGAATAAAGCAATAAATAATGGTAGTGCACATTCTTGAAAATCTCTCTGAATTATTGACAAATTGCATGTCTTCGAGAATACAAATTGCTTACTACTCCCAACAGCAAGCTAGTATGACAATTAGGAAAGGAAGCTAAATGTATATTTCATCATATGCCATAACATGAGACATTTTTACATCATGTTATTTCATCTAAGTTTAATAAGATATGAATGAATGGTATGGTGTATTCATTAAGAATAAAGATGCTAAGGTAATGAAATATTTGCAAAGATTCTAAATTTGGGAAAGCATTAGATAATAGTAAGAGATAATATTATGATAAACAGCGCTCTTCTCTCTTTATTTGGAGAAAATGATCTTCAGAGGGCATGCAAGATGCCATGGGTGATTTGCTGTATTAATCAGAACATAAGATTGGGAGATAGGTAAGTTAGATGTAGAATCTTCCCACTATTTCAGTGATTAGGCTGCTCTTTGGCCAAGGTAATTCAACCATTTTAGCACCAATGATTGAAGAGGTGAAATAGGAATAAAAGTAATTCTTATTTTAGGAGATAGTTCTGCAGGTGAAATCAAACACTATATCCATAGTTTATACCACAGAGTGAAGCATGTATAAATTTAATATTTTTCACCTTTCACATTTTTCCCATTTCTTCTTTCTTTCTTTCTTTCTTTCTTTCTTTCTTTCTTTCTTTCTTTCTTTCTTTCTTTCTTTCCTTCTTTCTCTTTCTTTCTTTCTCTCTCTGTCTTTCTTTTTCTTCCTTTCCCCTTTCCTTTCCTTTCCTTTCCTCTCCTCTCCTCTCCTCTCCTCTCCTTTCCTTCCTTTCTTTTTTTCTTTTGAAAAAGGGTCTTCCTATGTAGGCCAGGCTGGCCTCAAACTCATGGCGGTCCTACAGCCTTGGCATCCATAATGCTGGCATTACAGGTGTGTGCCACCACACCCGGCTTTGTCATTTTTCTTTTCTGTGTTTTGGATGAACTATCCTTTAGCAAATACTGTAGTATATTTAGTGCTCACATGACTTACATGATTTTAGAAGAGAACATGATGTGCTGTTTGTAAAGCTATTGGAGTTATTCCTGTTACAGTTGTGTGAGCACAGTAAAAGTAAAGTTGCAACAGTCTATATACTCAGAAGTAGATGTCTATGTGGCCCTCTGTCCCCAGAGTCAGGCCATCTCCAACTCTCTAATTATAGATTATTTGTCATGCGAGTCTCACTAATTTGCAAGATTCTAGACCTTAAATCAAGAATTTCCCAACAGTATTTTTGTTAGGGTAGTGTAACAGAATTCATGTCATAGAACTCATAATGACTTAAATTTGTAGCCCTAGTTATAAGTATATAGTGCATAATTGATTTAAAATGATTTACAGCATAAATTACTCAATTGTGGAAAAACAGCTATTTGTGTATTCTTACACATACACACATAGTATTTATATATACATGTGTATTATCTACATAAACATATACACCCCAATAATGAGTACTGTGTGTGCTATTCTTAGATCTCACACTTCTTAGGAAATCAGCTGATCCTGAACTCAGCGTTCCTGTGAACATGTAGTCTGAATAGTCTGGCTGGCCTCTTCCATTCTTTAATATTTGACAGAACAGGCAAGGATAGAGTGCACAGACTATAGCCTTTTTACTTGCCAAATGAGGAAGCACACAGAGAGTAGGACAGATGCTCTGGTCACACACCTCACTGTTACTGAAACCTCCCGCTTCCTACTCCTGCCCCATGCTCTGTAATTTTCTGTTCCTCTCTGTCCTTAAGAGCCCCAAACAGGCAAATATTTCTGTATATTATGTGTACATATGCTGTTGCTTCTCAAAGCCCCCAAATAAGAAACTGCAGAATGGGAATGAGAGAAGGTAATTTGTTTTTGAATAAGTGTTAGGTTTCAGAAAATACTGACAAAAACACATATCTGACAGGAGTGACTGAGGTTTCCCTGCAGCCCATAGAATGCAGAGGGAGAATTATTTGTCCAGCCAGGGCAAATGAATGCAGATGAGTGTTGATAGGAGCTTTTTCTTAGGACAACTGCATGTCAATGGGTACAGGCGATTGCTATATTAATCTGAAGTGCTTAATTTTGCCAGAGAATATTGTCTTACTTAACACTCCCTGCAATCACATGAAGACTTCTATAAATGTTTTTGCTTAGCATGTGTAGAATTCCCCCTAATTCTTCTTTACTATTAGAACATTGTCTATTACTGTCCCCAGCATGTGATAGCACGAACCTTCATCTCTGTGATTTCTGAAAACTTTGTCATTCTTTTTAAAGTAGTCACTCTCTTCATGGATTCAGTTCATTATAAACTCACATTACATTTTAGCAAAATCCCTCTTTGATTTGCAAAATTCTCCTGACATTTAAGGTTTAAGGGCAGCAGTTTTTCTTGAAAAGAAACCAAGCATCAAGTACCATGGCTTCCTATCATGTATACAAAATATCTAACAACTTCACTTAGAGACAGTATAGGTCATTTTTAATTTAATGATGCCTTGCTCTTCAATTTTGAAGGAAAATTTTTATAACTTTTAATATCTAGAGTATAGTATTTTACTATACTATTTGAATTTTGAACTCATTGATGATAATATTGGGTTCTATTAAGAAAAGAATTTTAAAATATTTCAACTTTTAAATCTGTAAATGATTGTCATAGTGAAGGAATTGTTTTAATAAAATGTCTGGCTAACCCAGCCCTACTGTTCAATAGCTCCGATACAGGAGATGCTGATACTTCCAACCTTTTAGATGTCAAACGTGCTGAGTTTGAGGTCCCAAATATGTGGGAATGAAATCATGAACCAAAACAAGAAGTTAGGAGAGTTTTATCAGAAGAAGAGTAGCTCCTAGAATTCTGGGAGGAATCCCAAGACCCTTTGTTAGGGGTAATTTCTACAGCTAAGTCACAATGTGTGTACAATGTGGCTTAAACTACCACTAACCTGTAGCTGTAATGGCAAACCTATGGCACATATGTTATTGTGTTTTACTTTTAAGACAAAATATGTTAATGTAGACTTCTTTTTCTTTTTTTTCCAAACTAAAACTGCAGTATTCGGGTTTAATTGCAGCGCTGGCACTTTGCAATAAACAAGAAGGTTATAGGTGGCCCTGCAGCACTCAGTCTCTAAAAGGTTCGCTGTCACTGCTAGGAATAAAAAACCAGCTGCTTAGCTAATATTGATCCAGTAGAGAAAGGAGTTACACAGCACAGTCCATGGAAAGAACAAGGCATTTTGGGAAGGGATGAGTCCAGATGCCCTGGACTCCCACCTGGGCAACTGTTGCCTGGGAGGCCGGGCCAGCTGGTGCTGATTACAGTGTAATTCCAAGTTACTGTTTTCCCTGTAGGGAGGCACTGGTGCTTGGCCTTTGCATCCTTATCTTGAGGCCTGGTCTTCTTGAGTTGAGCGGCAGACACAATTCTGGTATCTTCATTTTTGTGTTGAATTCCTTGAGAGCCCAGCCTCTCTCTAGTGGTATATTGATTTCTATCTAACTTAGCTCCCAATAATATTTCTTATACTCATCATTACTGGACTCCTTGGACTATTCTATAGAGCTATGATTTCAGACTTCTTCCACTCTCTTCAAAACAACCTCCTGCACCTTTTCTCCTCCAAATGTATTTGAAATATACATGTTTTTGGTCAAAGGTGGCAGATGTGACTTTCTCTGGCTTTTGTCATGTCAGGCAGGCTACCTCTATATCTTCATTTCCTTTCTTGTCTTTCTATTTCCAAGGTGGGAAATGAGCTGTTTTCTTTTTCTATGGGCTTAGCTTGTAAGCTTCAGTTTTGATATCCTACCCTGTGGAACGTCTCTGGAAAGTGCATTATTCATATTCTTTACTGAATACTTGATCTTACCCTCTCCACTGGGCTTTTTTCCCTTTGGAATAAACAGAATTTGGTTGACCTGTTTCTAAATCAACATAAACAAGAAAATCAAACCCTACTACCTGCTTAACATATCTTCTTTTTGTTTT
The DNA here is from genome assembly GCF_000247695.1 of Heterocephalus glaber. Next base: position 14,913,113 of record NW_004624736.1, on the reverse strand, counting down.
TTTCTTCTTTAATGCTAGACTTGGAGGCACACATCCCTTGTTTCCATTCATGCACATTCTTTCTCTTATCATGACCTTACGCCTGTTTATCTGGTACTTAAGCTCATCTTTAAGCATGAGTTTTTGTTTGGTTTCTGTGTTAGTACTTTTCAATTAAATTCTCCATCCACTCAACTCTGGCACTCAGATTAGCCTTTGTCTCTGATTTTCTCTATCATCATGGTCGTATTGTTCATCAAGGTATGCACACCAAATCTACATGTACATCAGCTCCTCTGTCCTACTGGATTTACAACTGGTTTCTGAGTCCAGGATTCCTAGATCCCCTGTGTATGTTTTCCAGTGTACTCCCTTCTATTCCTGTTGCCACAGCGGAGCTTCAGTCTCCATTTACTTCATTGCTCCTATCCCAGACTTCTCCTTACGAGTTTCCATGTTTCTAGATTCTCTTTGGACCCATCCAAAATATAATTTCAATGATTTTCCAATTCTCTTATTCCTATCTCCTATTTCCTATTCTCCTATTCTCCTTATAAAGTAAATTGCAATTCACAGAGCCCTCCTTTATCACACAGTGAAGACTTTTTCGGACTGGCTGTGTATGGTTGCATGGATGGACGGATACATACATTAATAGATACATAGATTACATTTATAATTTTAGTTTAAAAAGTTACTTTTTTTTTTGGTACTGGGAATTGAACTTGGGACCCTGAGCTTGCAAGGCAGGCAGTGGCACCATTGAGTTAAATCCCAGGCCCCAAAAAGTTACTTTCTGTAGTTGATGTTTAATACACAGGGAAAAATTTATTTAAGGGAAATTGATTTTAAAATGAGTTTTATTGAAAAAGATTGAACATTGTGGTTCTAAAATTACAATAAAACATTACATTTTACTATGGAAAAATGGAAATTTTCTTATAATTCTTTGTTGTATTTCATGAAATCCTAAGATACTCCTCTATATTTCATTTCATTACCCTCTTAAACAGATTTTTGCATTAATCTTTCTTTGTATTCCATGTGATTGCCCTGATAGCTATTTTGCCTCTCATGGAGTATTCATCCTACACACCCTACTGTGTTCCATTGCTGGCGTTGAAACAAAAGTATCATGGATCCTTTAACCTCAGAGTAAAGAATGGTATCAAAATTCAGTTGGATTTGCAATAGATAAATACCTATGGCTACATACAAAGAGTAACACAAATAGAGTAGATCTTTAAATTACACAAAATATATTACATTTATAAACAAATTGTTATTAATCTCCCCCTCACTTAGAACCCACTCATCCTTACCAATTACTGAAGCAGTTCCAGAAGTCCTCTTTCCTCTCTTAAGGTCTGCTGTCATGGCTGCCTTCATGTCCTGAACTTATTCAAAATATTCCTTTTGTGGTCATTTTGACATTGGGGAAGAGCCAGAAGCCACATGGTGCCAGAGGCAGTGAATAAGATGGATGAGGACACTACAGTTTTTGTATTTGACAGAAATTGTTGTAAACCTTCGAATCAAGAAAGCCAGGAAAAGATGGTCATTAAAGAGGACTTCCAGAACTACTTGAGGAAGTGACAAGAAAAGATGGGGTAATTTTGTTTGAAGTGAAGGAATATGTTCAGGGGAATTAATACCATATGTATTTTACTATAAAAATTTTTAATTTGTATATAATATTCACTGTATTTTTGATCATATTTATTTTATATTAATATCTGCAAAGGTTTTTTAACCTACTTAACAGCTATATGTTAAGTAGGCTATATTCCACTTTGTGAGTATTAGTTATCTTTCTCATATTATTTAAAAAGTCTACCTTGTCTATTTTTAGAGAAGGTAGATTGGATATAAACTAAATCTTACATTGAATAAAGTATTTCAGAATAAAACAAGACAGAGTTAATAAAAGAGAGTAGGTGAGTACCTAACATGAACTGATGACATTTATTCATACTTATTTACCTTCTAAGTATTCTGGCCGCTAAGACAAAAATATAAATATGTTGGGTTAAATGGTCATTGAACAATTATTGACCCTTGCCTTCAATTTACACAATCTAGACTTGGCAGGAATGTGAATTTTGACCAACTGGCTTGAAGAAAGCCACAATCAGGACTCACTATTGCTTATTAGTATAAATGGAGTAAAGCAACTTATGAGATGTAGAGAGCAAACTGATGAAACACAAATTCCTAAATTTTCTCAAAAGAGGTTTCAGAAACATTTATTCATGTAAGCTTATCATAAACAGCTCTGTGTAGTTCTAAACTCTAAGCTTTTCTTTTTCTTTTTTTTTACTTTACATCATCTAAAGTCAGGCACTTTATGAAACAGCATTGTATTTAGCAGCTAATGGACTGATATTATGGAAAAGTCCTAAGGGAAAAGCAAGTACACCTCACGGAGAAGCTATTCAGTAATAAATCTTATTTGATTTGGGAATATCTGTCTGCATTCTAAGCAAAGACAATAATCCATGAGGCATCAAGTATTATAAATTTAAGGTACAAATAGATATATTGAAGTAATGGAATGTATTTGAAAGGCTATTTCATTACTTTAATCAGCATATTTCTTCTCTCTGTATTATTATGAACTCTTCATGACCTCATGTAAAAGAAAATATTACAAGGGGTTACTACATGACAGTGTGGGTTTGATTCAAGGGAGAGTTGGTGAACATGGCATTGAGTCTGGCTTGCAGGCTATTTGAAGTTAGTTTAGAAGATTTACTACCATATATTGGATCTAGAAGCTTACCATAAACCCAGTTTATCATCAGACATTACATTATCAAATAGTTCCACAAGGTAGAAAAATTATACTGTAAGTTTCATTAATTTTTTGGCATATGTGACTGTACCATAAGAATGTATAACCTCAGCATGAACTATTTTTTTGTGGACTGACTTACTTCCAACAGTTCATATGAACACTATATTTCTTATAATAATACAAACATCATATAGGAATATTTTTCCCAAATTGTCCACATGAGAAGGCAGATTTCTTTTTCTTTTTGTATGTCTGTTTTTCTAATCATATTAAAATGTAGAATTGTGTGCCAAAGGAGAAAATTCTACCTGATTACCCACATAATAAAAAAATAAAAAACAGATATGTGTGTATACATTCTTTTTTGGTCAAATATAGTAGTCATATAATGCACAAAATGGTAGACTATTTTCAGTTTTACAAAGGACCTAATTACAATGTTGGTTGTCATATTGAATACTATATTCTAATAATTAACAGGTTTTGTTCTCAGCAAGCAAAATGCAAGCTATAATATTACCAATTTAACTACTTTTCATTGTAGACAATGTTAACCCTTATTTTACAAACAGAAATGAAGACTTATGCTTTCTTTGTTTTACCTTTTAAATTTCCTCAGTTTCTGATGTGCTATTGCACCATAGGATAACTCTAGATAGCAATTATATAATGCGCATGTCAAAAATTGATTTAAAGAGTGTATTCATGAGCCAAAACCATTTTGCCCCATGAATATATGCAACTTTTATGTTTTTATGTTATCAGTTAAAAATAAATCCAAACTTTAGAAACACAAAAAAATTAAATACTTTCCACAAGAATTCAGGTATGCACATTATTCCATTTGTCTATTTGTTACCAATTTGCTTTCTGTGAATCTCTCTGTTGATATTTTACCTATTTGGGACAAAGCCTAAGGAAATCAAATAACCCTCGGTTAACCTTCCTATGGCTTCAGCATGTTCTTCAGAGCCTGTTGGAATGTTCTTCTCACTGCCTGCTTGAAAACTAAGACCAGATTACATTGACCTTGTAAGTCAAACTACTGGAAAAATTCTTATACCTCCCAGACTTATTCTGAATTAAGTAGATGATTATTAACATCTGCATAAATAGGGCAAATCTCTTCAATTCAGTGCAATTTCCATTTCTTTTTAATCTAGCACTGGTCTCATAACAAAGAATGATGACTTTACCTTTCTTGTGAAAAAATATTCTATCAATATGAACATTGAAAGCATTCTTGGTAACATTTACTCAATAGTGAATAAATGATCCTACACTTAAGGTATTTAAACTGTGAGTAATAAGCTCAAATCTACTGGATTTGATGAAACTCAAGACCTATTTTTTTATAATTTTATTAATCAGCTATGGTTGATTGTGTAGTCAGCAAGCTCTGATAGTTCATCTATACTGAAATTAAAAACTGATACAAAGTTAGCTTTTTTTCTCAGTGCTTTTTAGTCATCAAATGCAATTTGTCTTATGTCCACGGATATATTTAGTTTTGCCAGTTGCTGTGGTTTGTACAGTCTTAGTGGGTTACCAGTACTGGGGGGTATATCCGCGTTATTTTTATTGTTGGAAGGCAGTAGAATCTTTAACAGGTGGGGAGCGAGTGGAAGGTAATTGGATATTTGCAGATCCCCCTTAGAAGTGATGATATTGTTCTCATGAAGGGTTGTTTAATTCTCTGGAGAGTGAGTTTTGGAAAAGAGAAAGCCTGAGTCAACCATTAGGGATGCCGAGGGAGGAGGATCACAAATTCAAGTCTACCCTAGGCAGCATAGAGCCTATCTCAAGATAGAAATATAAATAAATAGGCATATAATTCAGTAGCAGAGCAACCCTGGGTTCATCTGCCAGTAGCACACATGTGTGCATGGAAGCCTGGCTGGATCTGATGTTTCTGTCTCACCGTGTGATGTCCTCTGCATGGCCTCCTGGCAAGGTGAGATTCCACCATGCGGCTCGCACCAGCACAAACTCGACCTTGAGCTGTTAATTCACAGAATTGTGAGTTAAGCAGACCCCTTAGCTTTATAAAACATAAAGACTCATGTATTCTATCATAGCAACAGAAAATGGACTAGCGCATTCACTGATAGTGATTATAATTGATCAATTGACAAGGCAATGCCTATGCAGCCATTAGGTAAATAACTATATAAACCTTTCAGATAATAAATGCATGCATCTTGGGTGTGGTCACTTGCTTTGTATTTGGTTCTACCCACTCATATGTGTATTCATTGTGATTTATTAGCTACTGGCTGTGGGTGACAGATATTGGTAGGAATTTCAATGATATTTAGAATATTGACAGCGTCATTTGTTGCCCTGCAGTTCAACGGTATATACTCATGAACAGATGTTTCCATCAAAATAATGAGCCCAATAATAAAGATAACTAAAGATAGGGGCAGGGGTTTAGCTCAGTGGTCCCACCGCCTGCCTCGCAAGTGCATGGTCCTGAGTTCGATCCCCAGTACCCAAAAAAAAAAAAGATAGCTAAGAATAATGATTGGAAACAACAAGAAATAATATTTTTTGGAAAGGACTGAAGTTTAAGACAAATTGTAGCATGAAATATAAATATATTGAATGCTAAAAAAAAGAAAAGCATCCTAAATTTTTTTTTTTGATACTGTGGATTGAACTTGGGTCCTTGTGCTTGCGAGGCAGGCGGTGGAACCACTGAGCTAAATCCCCAGCCCTCTAAATCTTAAAAAATTTATTTGGAAGACAAAGTGCCATGAAAGAACTTGGAACTCCTAAGGAAATTCTAAATATTTTAAAAGGGTAAGGAAACCTGACACATAAGAGGTTACAGATTAAGATTATTCTGGTTTTAGTTTTTTGAAGAATCTCCATACTGCTTTCTGTAGGTATTGTACCATTTTGCACTCCCACCAAGGTGGAGAAAGGTCCCTTTTTCCCCACAGCCTCAACAGTATTTGTTATTGCTTGATTTCTCATTGGATTAAGAAACTGTGATTTTTATATACAATGAAGTACTACTGTGCCAGAAAGAAGGACAAACCTGAGGCAATTTTAGGTTAATGGATGCTCCTTAGGACCATACTTTTAAGTGAAATAAATCAGGCACATATGTTTAAATATGGAACTGTTTCTCTTGTGTGAAAAACCAAAAGTGTAAATGAGGACCAAAATAGATGATAAATATTGGGAAGTAGGAAGAAAATGTTCAAATAGGAAAGGGAAAAGAGAAGGGGATCGAGGAGGAGAAGGAAGAGAAAAGGAAAATAAGAAAAGGGAAAGAAAAAAATGGAAGCAAAGCTTTTGTAAATGGGGAGGGGATGCTGGCTTAAAGACTGGGGAGGGGAATGAGAAAAAAAAGAATTAAGACATATTATGTACAGGTACAAATTCCCTATGGTGAATATGATCAGTATCTATGATAAATATGTATTAATAAAAATAAAGTTAAAAACATCATATGGTTTCATAAAAGTTGTACAGCGGTAAAGAGAGAGCGAGAGTCACCAGAGTAAGGGCTTTTACTGTGGGAAGCAATTGAATGGCTATAAGGTAACTACAATGTGTGATTTTCATTTCAAGTGCATTCTGATCATAGCATTATGGAATATGAATGAGTATGAACGAAATTGGGGGATAAGAGACTGGGTTGGGAGGGAAAAGAAAAGCCTGATTGAGAAATGAAGGAACTCTAAGTTAGGTTGCGGTGGGAGAAAGTTGAAGACAAGTATGTATTCTCACACCTTCAAACATTTTTGCTTTTTCTATGATAAGTGGAAGAATTTCAGCAACATGGAATTTCTAAGTGTGAGATCGTAGAAATTCAGGACTTAGTAGCTTCATCTCTAGAGTTTTATGATATTCCATCTTTCAGTGTCCTTTTAGTTCTGAATTTGTATGCTTGGGACAAGACATGGGAGTGAGACTTGCCACTAATACAACTGGATCCAAACAGGCTTTCTGTTCTGCAAAGTTAACACTTGTTTCAACTAGAAACATTGTGCATACCTCCCCCAAAATAATCTATTATAATTGGCTGGTATTTCTTGTGATTGACCATGGTGGTATTATGGTCTGCCTGTGCGTGACTTCTTAGTAGTTGGAGATTGTTCTGTAGCCATCACTAACACATTTGCTCCTGATTTTAACCCCTTCTCTCTAAGCCCTCTCTGCCTTGTGCTGTACTTCTCCCTTCTGCCACTTTCTCTCTTTTCTTATCTGTTCCTTTCCACTTGGTTCTCCAGACCACTCTCTCTGTCTCTACATGGAATTACCAGCAGATTTCCAGCTCTTGCTTAAGATATTTTTCTGGACGTTTCATGTTTATACTGATGTGATTTCTATGACATACTGTATATTTTGTTATAAATTATACTTTGAAGAAATTTTTAAAAATACTTAGAAGTAACATTTAAAACTTGAGTGACATAAAAATAAAGCTTGTAGAGTCTTGAAAAGTATTATCTTAACTTATTGAGGGAACATTTCATGCTATAAGTGGAAAAGAAAAACAATTATTTATGAAGAAAACTAAATTTCCCCTCGTACCCCATCACTGCTCTCTGTGTCTCCACCATCATCATAAACAGAAGGAAGGGAGAGAGAGAGAAAAGAGGAATGCAGAGGAAAGAATAATTGTGGAAAACTCCTGTCGACGTGTCCCTTATTTTCCTTTCTGGTCTTGGTGTTTTGTTCTTTTTTGAAATTAATTTGTAATTTTCACAAACACATACCATTCTGGCTCTGGTGCTGATCATGGTTCGTTTTGTGCCTAACCAGATAGTGAAACCCTTAACTTCACAGCTTCTCATCCTACTTTCTACCTTAGAATACAGGTCCAAGGCCCACGGCACTGAAAATGAATTTCTTAGTATGATTTCAAGATTAACAATTCTCTGTTTATATATTTTTACTATAGTATTTCCCTTCAGTAAAATTTGATGTAATACAGGTAATATAAATGTAGGGTTTTGTCTGACTGCTTTTTCACAGCTTGCCATGACGAAAACACCAGCTGGCAGCATCGCCGTGTACTTGGAGAGCAATGGTGTCCTTGAGGCATGATATTTCCCTGGCGCTGGATCAGCAGGGAAAGCATTGTGAAACACGTGACTGATGCATAGCATGCCTGGGTCTGGACCGAGCCTGTCTCAGCTGTCTGTTACTGTGAACCAGGCTAACTGGCTAAGGACATGCAGGGCTGACCATTTAACTGAGGTGGCAGAGATGTAAGCTATAAGGGCACACACTTTTCATCCCTCTGCTTATGTGATGCATGTTGATGTTGCATGGAACAACCCAGTCACATGCTCTCTGTGGTCAGAAAGTGGACGACAAATGCGTGCATGTAGAAAAGTATGGCTCACTGAGCCATTGCTCTCAAGTTCCATAGGGGCTCTCTTTTACCATCTTTTCTTCCTTAGCTAGAGGAACTGGGCCATGAATGAGTGAATACCCAAAGAGAGATAAAATCCCACACACGATGACAATTTATACTCTCTATTCTATGGAGAGACTCTGAGTTAGCACTTTATAGTGGAATGATTCAAAAAGCATATATCTCATCCCCCTCAGTACCATGCTAAACCGTGAATATGGAAGTCTTCAAAAATGTCCGTGTATGTTGATCAAATACAAAATGGTAAAGAAATGGAAACAATAGCTTGTATACAAATTAAAATGAATACAATTGATTGCTACAACAGTGTGAAATCAACCAGTAGCCAGAAAATCTAACTTAAGGTACACCAACTCTTAAGTTTCTTGAGTTTGTCTCTTCTTCCTCTTCTTTTTCTCAATGCCTGAAGTGGTGTTTGTCACAGTGTAGGCACTTAGTAGTTATTACATGAATGATTAAGGGAACCAATAAAGAAAATTAAAATTAAAAATGATTAATAAATGAACTGCCTTTGCTGAATATTGGCTCTAGCACTTAATAAATATGTTTAATAAATCATATTTTTAAAGCTTCATTTGTATTTCATAGACTAGAATACTACCTTCATGGTATATATGCTTGGTCAAATAGAAACAGAATCACTATTTAATAGGGGAATATTTTAAGGAGAGAAACTATTTACTTGCTTTAACTATACCTACTGTCTTTCCCCGTACCTGTGCTTAAGTAATAAGTATTTCAAAGTATATTTAAACAATGTCATACACTTACTTGCCACATCCAGTGAAATACCTTCATACTTTAAGAGATAGCACAAACCCTGAAGAAAAAGAAACATTTTTACATGGAACCTGCAACCCTGATGTAACTTCTAATAGCAAGCTTCATTAATTTTCCAATTAGAAATTTCATGTTGAATTTTTGCTACATGATATGAAAATCTGATTGTAAATACTACGTTAGTGCTGATCAAATTTAATTGGCAATACTTTAAATAGTATCTCCAAAATTAGGGGAAATGGAGCTATCAGTTTAGAATACTTTGAATATGTTTATTTGTATAAGCTAATTTATGTGGCAAGTTTGAAGCCGATTCATTGTTAGTTTTGGGCTCACATTGTCTGTAAAATGAACTGACTTCTAAAGATTCTGCCTCCTAAAAAACTTTGGCTATGTATGACTGAAATATGAATTGCAAAGCATATTTCACATTTCACCAAGTCCTAATGATAAAAGAAACTCATATATACAAACTCATAAGACTGCTGGGTCCTCTTAGTTTATCAGTCTTCAGGGAAACACAGGATTGTAAAAGTAGGTCATGTTGCTGTGCTGAGAGAATGGTTATTGCACATTTACTTAGCAGTTAAGAAACGGCTTCCAAAATGACAAGTTAAACTCAGCCCATGCAGTGAAACTTAAATGACAAGTTGGCACATATGAGTGGACATCTTTCACCCACATTTAGTATGTGTTTAGTTCCCTGAGTGCATTGGTGCTTAAACTTGATTTCTGAGGTCCTCCTGACCGAGCCTCAGGGAGTACTTCCCCCCATTCCTCCATGGTTATCATGAAGAACGTTTGACAAGCTCATGGACATGAAACTTCTGTGTTAGGATTTTTGATAGAGAATTAACCAACTAAAACAAAAAATAGTAGAGATAACATGAGGAGTAAAAACTTTAAACAATTTTTATTTCTGAAGTTGGCTTGCCTTATTTCAAATAGTAAATTAGATAATACTAAGAGGCTGTACATTGTAGAAGAGTGCCCTCATCACCTGTGGTTGATGCATTTCATGACCCCCAGTAGATAACTGAAATCATGAGTGGTATGAAACCCTGTGTATACATACCCATGATGCTTAATTTATAAGTTTGACATAAAATGAGATTAAAAATAAAACAATTATAATATGTTGTGAAAAAGTTACCTGGATGTGGTTTCTCAAAATATCTTCTTATACTGTAACCTTAGCATCCTCAGCATACAATATTTTTTCTTTCCATATTAAGTTGAAAATTGTTGCTTTTTCTCTTAAAGTAAGCATCTTATGCCATCCCTTTGGTGTATCCAGTTGCCAGCCACATTAGCCTTGCACATTGGGGCCATCATTAAACACATTAAAAGTTATTAGAAAAGAAGCAGTATGATATTGCCACAGCCAGACTGATAAGCAAAAAGGCTTCTAAGTGGCCAATGGGTGCACAGTGCAGATACGGTAGCAAAAGGGCTGATTTATATACATAATTGAATGGGGTCAGATAGCATGAGATTTCATTATGTTACTCAGAATGTCAGCATTTAGAATGCATGAGTTGTTTCTTTCTGGAATTTTTCTTAATATTTGTGGTCCTTTGTTAACAATAAGTAACTGAAAGTGGAGCGGATAAGAAGAGACCACACTGTGTGTGCTTGTGTGTGGGAATAGAGAGAGAGAAAAGCAATTATATTACAAGTACAAATATCATATATATTATATATGAAAAACTCATTAAAGACTCATAAATATTTAGTCTATTTTCCAAGTGGTACATATTAATTTGTGTCTTATTCATTGTGGCCAAAAGATGAAAATATGAAATAAGCTGAATCAAAGGCTAGTGATTGTGAGATATGAGACTGTCATATAGTAGACTGTTCTTTTCATTATTTATTTTTCATTATTTATTTTTAATACAAATATAAACTCTGAAAACAATTTAAATATGTTATTTATGTACATTTGTATATATACCTATTCCAACACATACATGTATTCTCTTAAATAGAGACAGGAATTAATTTAGAACAGAGGGTATAACATACTTGTTCTTTTGTTTGTTTGTTTTGTTTTGTTTTAGTTTTTGTTTTTTTGGTACTGGGGGATCAAACTCACGACTTTGCGTTTGCCAGGCAGGCTCAGCACCACTGAGCTCAATCCCTGGCCCTATACTCATTCTTTTGAAAGAATGTTATCTAATATATTGTATAAGAGTGCTTCACAGAAAATGTTTTCCTTCACAAAAATTGGGTGTATAATAACAATGATAGTAAATAATATTTCAGTCTTCTTTCCTTTTGTTTTATACTTCTTCCAATATCTTTAGAAGGTATATAGTTCAAGAAATGGTTTCTTGTCTCCACTAGAAGTATTTGTGTGTGTAGGAGGTATAATCAAACAATGCATTGAATGATTAAATTAAATTTAATTGTAGTAAAAGACACATTGCTATTAATAACCCTTAAAATGCCCCCCCCGCCTTGAACATGATTATTCCATCATTCTTTTCATTTCTTTAGGCAGTTCTGGAAGTCTTCTTTTGTCACTGTCTTTATTTGCACTGTCATTGCTGCTTTGGTGGATGAATCAATTCAAAACGTGTACCTTTCATTATCATATGACTTTGGGAAAGAGCCAGATGTCACACGGTGCCAGATCTGGTAAATAAATTGGACGAGGACACACTGCAATGCTCCTATGAGCTGCTTTACCGTTGGATAACATTCTTAAGCAGCATTTACCATATTTTTGATCATACCTCATATAGACATGAAAGAGGACTTTCAGGAAAAGAAAGCCAAGCTCATCTACTATCACAGCATGGCTCCTAAGCCACAAACACACACAAAAGAAAGAACAAAAAATACCCCTACAAAACAAAAAAGTCACTAAGGAACATTAGATTTAATAGACTGAGTTTTATCCCTCTCCTTTTGCTTATTTCATTGTATTGGCTCTGGACACCTGTGAGTTGAATGTATGATGCTTTTCAACTAATTATATAAAAGGGTAGTTACTTTACGTGTAATTATTATCTAATTTTATGCACCTCTTGATATTCATTTCTTTTCTATTTTACACTAAGCATTTCTTTAAGCTTCTTCCAATTTTTGTGGAATAAACAAAGTACAATGAAAGTAAATAAGAATAGTTTGAAGGAATGATTTCTAATGTGGTTCTAATGCAGTGACATGCAATTTGATACAGAAAAAAGCTGAAAACAGCAGGCTTAAGGAAATTTGGATTGTAAAATTTGGCTCTGTCCCTCATTAGTCATGAAAACGAGAGCAAGTCACTTCATCCTTTTAAATTTTATTTTCTGTAAAACTGAAGACACTAAACAATTGAGAAAATGAATGTGAAAGTCTTTCTAGCTGTTGCACATACTTCACTCCTATGAAGTCCTATTAAGATGCCTTATTGCAGCCTTGTACAGACAGCACTGTGGAACATACAGATTTCCTGCTGCGTCCTGCTCACTTACAGTTCTCACTTGCAGTGCTCACATTGGCTGCCTTGAGGGACCAATCATGCTTCTTGTTCAGTTCCCATAGATTGTTCCTTTGAACTTTACGCAAATATTGCCAACTTGCATTGACAATGCTTCTGTGGGAAATCATGAGCATGACTGCTCTTCAAAAATATTCCTATTACAGAATGCACAACATTTTAAAAATTAACAATTTAGAGTTGCATATTTGCTTGCTAATTGTTTCCTCCTTAAATCCTCTTCCCCATCCAGCCTTTGGTAGTGAGCAGAGAATTTGTTTATCACTTAAAGAATTCATGTGGTCCCGATATTGGGAGATACAGAGATGTATTGAGCAAATATAAGGGTGAACACCATGCTCTCTGTAAGTTATAACCTGTCGAGTTTTAAAATTCAGGAAAACAGAGACCATAGCAGCATACAATGAAAATCTCATTGTATAGAACAAAAAATAGCTTATTTCTAAACAAATAGTATGTGGAGAAAACATCTTCTCCACTTACAGTGAACATGAAAGGGTTATTTACATATGAAAGAGTGATTACTTAACTCCTACAGTTTTCTAAAAATCATGCTAAACATAATCTTTATGATGATTCTGTTAGCACTGACTCTGAATAAGCACACCTTATAATAGATAATGCACATCAGCACTGCCTATTAAAAAGTCAACTTTTCTTAGACAAAGAATGTCAGATACCTTTCTCCTGAAGCCATGAACATTTAAGTTGCTAAAATAAATGCAAAGTGGAGGGATAAGCCAAGCAAATTAATGTCATAATTCCTAATTTAAGTTACTTATTGTCTTAAAAGGTGATTGTTAAATTAGTTATTACTTAAGCATTAATAATTGAATTTTTGCAGTCTAAAAGCTGTCATCAAGTATATTTGCATCATTCCTTTGAGTTTATAAAATGATGTGACATATATTTTGATTATTAAATAAAATAAATATTTATTTTCATTTGGAACATGAGTTTACACATATTTTTGTGTTGAAGATTAGATTGAAGATATCCTTGTTAAATTATCTTATTGATTCATGATATAATAGCAAATCAAAATTAGCTAAAATATTCTCCAATTTTGTTTATAAAATTTTATTATTTTGACAAGAACATGCAAAAAGTCACTTACTCAAAAAAGTCACCTACCTTTTGAAAGTTTTTCTTAATATCATACTTTGATACTACATTAACTGTGTTATTAGAGAAACAATTGTGTTTGAAATAAAATAATTAATGGTACTGTCATCATTGCAAAGATACTTTTTGTGGGCTACATAATGTAGTCTAGGGCTTTAAAATATCTTCTCTGTGTTGACATGTAAAATGTATTCTTTTGATTAAAGTATTGCATACTAATGAAGTGTTCATAATTTTCATATGAACTACTGCAGGTGTCTTTGAAATTAACACTTTTCTTGTATTTAATTAATTTACTCCATCACTAATGGCAATTCAAATTTGTATGTAATGTTTTATAATTAATGGTGAGTTTAAAAACACCCATGTATCGGTTTATTTGTTATATAGATTTTTTAAAAAATAACTCCTTTAAGTGTTCTAAATATCTACAATGTAGACAGTCTTTAGAATAAGTTTAGCATAACTGTTACCAAGACACCCATCATCTTCTAACATAAACTTTTACTTTTACATATTTAATAAAATTCACTTTTGTATTCATAACTTTGTATACCTTCCCATCGTTCTCAATTTTATATTTCTTCCCATGATCCTTATCTATTTACAAGTGTTTAAACAGTGGTGATTCCACTACCAGGTTCTTTTGCTCCAACCTCTGCTGCTCCTCCAATAATGTTATGTACTTTATTGAAATACAAAGCACAGAGAAAAGTCCTGCTTGGAGTTAAATATCAGATTCTTAAGAAATTTATTTGTATTTATGAATATACAGTAAATTTTATGAATACCTGAGTATATCAACTAATATTTACTGATACAGGTGTCTTAGTTACTTTCCTTGTTGCTGAGACAAAATACTGGACACCCAAATTTAAAGGAGGAAAGGTTTATTTTGGCTAACAATTTGTAGAGATACATAGTCATAGTCCATATTCGGCTGGCTCCAAGGCAGGGAATCATGGCAGAGGGGCTTGCAGAGGAGAAACAGTCCATGGCAGGGTAGGCAGGAGACAGCAGCAACCACAAGCTGCCTTCTTTCTGTCACTTTATATCCCATCCAGTCTACAAGCCTATTAATTGGTATCACCCACAGTTAGGTTGGGGCTTGGGTCTTCATTAAATCTGTCCAGCCACATCCAGAACTGTGCTAATCCAGTCAGAGAACTAATCCAACTGTCAGACACTTTTAATCCTAGTATCACATAGCCTAGATCCAGCCACCTCTGAAAAGCCCCAGCTAGGAGCACATGAGGATTTGTGGGAGAACATCTAGATAAAATCATAACAACAAGAAAAAGTAAAGGAGTAAGAATGATAACTGGGCCTTTTTAAAAACCACTTTCTAATGAGTGTGTTGCATGACCAAACAATATCTTCCCTGAAGAGCTGAACAAAAAGATAAATAATTATCTCGACAAACATTGAAATATAGCAATATTTAACATCATGGGCATATTAAAAATAAAATTTTAGGGGGATATATTGATCGGTAAGATAGGTTTACATAGGGACTTGACAAGAAAGGTAGACTAATGTTCTCAGTAACAGGTGGAGATAAGGACACATGAAAGGAGTGGAGAAGAACTCCCCAAAGTAAAGGTATGTTAAGCCCCATCAACAAAACTAAAGAGAAAGGAAGCATGAAATATGTCATCTTAGGAAATACGAGTAGTTAGTCCAATTTCTGCATTCATGTAGAAAGGATACATATGGGAGAAGGAGGGAGGCCCTACAGCACAGAAGGTCATGTAATGTCAGAAGAGCCCTGTACACCATTGGTCTCAGTGCTCTCTTTCAGAGATTTCTATATCTCTGGGTTCAAGTAACTGTGGATGAAAAATATTTGTAAAGAAAAATTCTATCTGAAATTGAATATGTAGAGATTATATGCAAATACTAGTCACTTTATATAAGGGACTTCCTCATCTACAAATTTGGGTATCAGCAGTAGAACCTAAAACTAATCATGCATAGAAAGAGAAGGACAATGATTTGTTAAGCCTTGATTTTTAGAAAATGCTGGGTAAGGAGGCACATTGGTGTTTTAGTCACTGTGACAAAATTAATACCTTTAAAATTTGGGAAAGTCACTCTACATCATGAGATAGAGATTGGAGTAATGTAAAACTGGGGTCAGTGATGGTTTTACTAATCCAATTCTGAGCTAAGAAGTGAGAATGGAGAAAAAAGAGAATGAAGAAGAAAATAATATGAAAGGTGTTAAGGAGCTACAGATGACAGGGCCTGTGAAAGACTGGAGCTGGGGAAAAGGAGGAAGACTGGATAAATGAATCTATCATTTGAAATCTGAAAATACTTTTCAAATGGGGGTCATGAACTGGTGAAATTTAGGATAGTTCAGAAAAGAATACAAAGGTGCCATCAAAGGAGAAGTTGAGAGCTCTCTCAGTGGAGCTGAGGAAGCTCTGTACTGTCCACTCTTTTTAAAATTCATCCTTAGTTTCATTTGTACTTATATTTAGTTTTACCTCTGGTAAGCACCTAGATGGCATTGAGTGGGTAGAATCTTATTTCTGTATAGACAGAAGGCCATATGAATTTGGTAGCTAATATTATTTAAAGTTGTAAAAGCTTTCATGATCTCCTTCTAACCAAAACTCTTGGAACTTTTCTTCATCATTAAATGTCCTCAGCTTCCCATTTATATCAAGCGTAGAGTCAGGTTTTCGTAGAATCTTGAAGGAGGTTCTGTTGCAAACCCTTGTACATTAATCACTAACATAAAAATTGTATTTTAGGAAGTTTACCTTTTCTAAATACAAATAGTTATTAAAAATACATTTCTATAAATATCATCCAGCTATTCATTTTTATAGTACCCAAGCATAAATATCATTATTGGGATTGAAGTAATCATTGCTTCATACATTTTCTTTCAGTAGAATGCTTCATCAATAAAGCAAATTAAATCAAAATATTAAATTTTCATATTTAGTAATTTTATACATACAGATATACCAACTAAAGAGTGAACATATTTTCCAATTTATAGGCATTTCCTCTTTACAATCCAAATAAAAAATTTTTACTGATTTTTATACAATAAATCCACTTATCTATATGTCAAGAAAGAGAAATATACATACATACACATATTATTTCAATATTATACAAATCATTGTAAATATAAAAATCCATTTGCATGTTTTTGTTAGCCTGAATTTTAATCTATTTTATTCTCACAATTACAGCACATGATAATTTTGAGATAAAAAAATATTTACCTCCAATAAAAAAGTTGAGGATGTCAAATTGTATTTAATAACATTTTATAAGAAGGATAATTTTTTCTAAATTTCTTAGTCTGAAATGTAAATTAAATTGGCCTGTCCATCTATCATGTCCTTTATGAAAGGAGAGACTTGAAGGTTGTTCTACATTTATTCAACCTGAGGCACTTATGCAGAATATAACTGTTACTTGTATATAAACTGTTATTTAGTTGGAAGTCCAAAAAGGGTAGCAAATAAAGAAATTAGTGATGTCATGGGGAGATGGCAAGAGCAAGGCATAGGAAATATGATCTTCTGCTCTTAATTTTATTACTAACAAAGGGAAATTATAAATTTAATCCATTTCTTAATCATCCTAAGTGTTAGTTTTCCCAATTGAGAAAGGAGAATAGTATACTTCATAATTCTTAAAGTTGTGAGGATAATTAATATGATGTACTAAAAGAAACTTATGAAAAGGAAAGTTCTATAACATGCCAGGAATTATTCTTACCAATAAAAATTGTGTAAAATTAAATAGTTGTTTTCTATTTCTAGATAAAATCAAAGCATTGAAGAGCCAGATGGTAATACCAATAATTAATTGATGAAAGTATCTACCAGTGATTAAAGATATGGTATGCCCATTTCCTAATCCTGTGACATAGAAATTTTAAGTAAGTTGTCTAAAGCCACTCCTGTAAGTGTTTTGAAAGAATATGCTAAATTTAAAATATGCTCCTTTATTCTATTTTTCATAAAATTTTAGCAGTTAAATACTAAGAAAATAAATTTTTAAAATAATTAAGATGTGTTGTTTTTATTGGCCAATCATTCCCCCCAAAATACTTTTAACAAATATTTGCTTTCCCAGTGCATTTATTTGTTTGTATTGTTTTGTTTGTTTTTATGTTTTTGTTTTGTTTTGGGGGTTTTGTTGTTGTTTAGCAATAGGCAAGGGAATCTTTCCAGCGGAAGTGATTAATGACTTCGCATCTTATCAGTACAGACCGTGCACATCAGCTCAGGCTGTGATCCCCTTTTTAGCAAATGTTTCATGATTGGCATGTAGCTCGAGTGAGTTTTGTGTGAATGACAGTTGTCAGCCTTCAGTGGACCCTATGCTCTGATGGGTAGAGTTGCTGACAGCTGCCAATAGGCCATCTGGGATGATGCTAAGTAGACTAAAGATTGCTCAGAAGCACAGATGAGTGCCAGTAGCCACTGGAGTAGATTTTGAAACCTCTATGCTACTACCTGGGTGTCACCTTAGCAATTAAGACTCTGAAATGCAGAATAAATGGTTCCTTTTCTTGACAATGTATGTTCAACGCACATTTAGCAAGGCATAGATTTCACAGTGGAGTTCTTCGAGTCTATTTACTTGGAAGATATGGAGTCGTGTTTCAGGAATATATCCATAAACTAAATGATGATATGAATGCCAGCCAAAAGCAAGGCCATTGGTTTTTATGTACCATCATTGCTATTAAAGGAGAGATGGTTATTTAAAGCATAATTTACTTACAGAATTTTCTAAATGCTTCACAACAAATAATACCTGGTAATATAATTAATAAAGGAAAGGAAAAGCAATACAATTCCTCTTTTCAACAATAATTCAGAGCATTCGTGAAGGCTCTTCTTGTAAGACTCATTTAATTTTCTCAATATTGATACACTGTGGTGTCTTTATCATCTCTGCTGTTTTAAAGAGGTTTGAGAAATAGGCATAGTTTTGAAATATATGACACAGAAGACTCAGGAACACTGGTACTCCTCCTTTGAGACTCAGTGGCCACGTAAGCAAAAAGAAAATGGGAGCTGTTGGCCATAATATCACTCAGGCCAATAGCCCCATGCCAAGAATAATTTTTAATTTTCTTCCCTGCTGCTATGAAAATTACAGTCTACTTTAGGTAGATGCGAGAAGGGCACTGTTAGCATCTGAAAAGCTGGTCCTGACTTTGATTGATGCATAATACCTGTCACTTCCGTAGTACTGGAGACGTCAATGTATTATTAACAAGTTCCATTGATATCTGTTTAAGTCTCTTTCTTCACTAATAATAGAGTTCTTTAAGACATCTGAAAAAGAGGTCGAAATAAACCAAAGACTGGAAAGAAACCATGCAGTTTGTATAGGACAAAGCCCAGCAATTGGGGTTATTTTATTTTTGTACATTTGGCAAAAAGAACATATTTTTATTAATAAAATTATGCAGATTTATACAAAGACATCCCTTGGCCCTTTGAAACTTACAAGTGCAAATAAAGCAACTGATAAGAGATATCAAGAGTGGGCTTCATAAAAGGAAAAGTAAAATAGCTCATAGCCACACAATGAGACTTGATTATCTAAACTTAGAGTTTTATTTAGTACTTTTTAACAAGGAAGAATTTGGCTAAGTTTAGAAAAAAAATTAGTAGCTGATTTTCACAGTGATGCCAAACTAAAATATGGAACATAATGACCATATGCGAGTTCTGGTATATTCAGTGATCCCTCAAGTATGAGCTTTAGTAGTTCTTCATTACTTATCATAAAAATACAAAACAGTAGAAAGATCCAATAACCAAAATGTTTACATTTGGTATGAAGTGATATATATCTGTATATCTATAGATATAGATATACAGATATATATATAAAATCAAAGACTTTTTAATATTATATTCCTGTGTATGTGCATATGTATTCTTAACTGTATACACTGTGTGAAAATGAATAATGTAATATGATGAGCAAAAAAGTAAATAAAATTGTATATGAATAATGATTACAATCATATGAACAGCATGTGTTTTAATATATTTTAGAATAATTGAGTCAGCCTGCTATTAGTTTAATTAAATTTTTTACACCTTCTTGATTAGACTGCTAGTTTAATGACATCTTCCACACTTTGAGCTGTGAAGTGTGGCTCATTTTAAAGTTCTGTAATGAGAAGGAAAATATAAATCTGATGAACATCTTGGTAGATTAAAAAACAATTTTTGATTTTTCCTATGATAAAACAACAGAATCCAGAGGTGATTAACATTTCATTTAAAACAAGTTAACTTTGAGCCTGGAGTCACCTTCTATTAAATTGGTGAAAACCTCTAAAAAGATTCTCTAAGGACTCCTTCAGTGCTTGAGTGGGCCCGTGCTCTGTATTTTTAGTAAATAAGATTACTGTCAAGTTGAGCAGAGACACTGTTCAGGTGACTTTGGTAGAAAATACAAGAAGAAAACATTCATTTAATGTGCTGATGTGTAATATTCACTCAGGGTGGTGATATGCAAGACCGGGGATAAAGGATGATTGTATTTTCCTTTGTTTAGCACATTAATACTTAAGTAACTCGCATATAAATCAAACATTTGAATAAATCTAATGAGCTGACTGTAAGCTGCCAGCTAGTTCAGCAGCCATTTTTTATTTACAAGACAAATCATTGGTGTTTGGAGTTTATTTATAGCATGAACCTTGAGAATCTTATCAAAATGTTTCATTTTACATTGTTCTGAATGACATGGATTTCCATGTAAAACAGTAAATCCCTATATGGGTGTTCTGTTTTCATTAAGCTAAAGAAAAGAAAGAATTCATTTTGCCTTTGCATTTTTCTGAGAATGTAAAACTAAAATACTGATAATAGTGAATCCCTACTATTGTGGGTAGGGTGAGACTTATTGCTCATGTAATCATTTATATTATACTGGAAAGTAATTATTAGGACAGCAGAGCCCTTATGCTACACAGGCATTATTGCAAGAACAGTAGTATCTATTACATTTTTAATTATTTCCAAATGGGGATTTTGCTTCAGTTTTTAAGAGGAAATAAAATAGCTAATATTTAGTACATAAATTATTCTAATGATGATTATTCACCATTTGTGATCATTAAAACTTCACTACTGAACCCCTTGGCTTGTTCTTGATTGCATGACAGACGTGTGCCATGTTTTTCTTCATTTTATTACCCAGTTTTCTCATGTAAGAGTGGGAATAGAGAGGACAGGAGACTATCTCAAGACCATCCCAATTGAGTCTTTTCCTTGTCCAACTGCTGGGGAGTTATTTTTTGAGAAAATTTATAGCCTTCAAAGCCTCCTGTTCAAATGGTGAGTGAGAATTAGTTCTCTGATGGATCATTGCCTCAGAGGTTCATTTGTGAGCAGAACTGCTGCTGTGGGATATAGTTCAAAGCAGCTAAATGAAACACAGTACCAAATCTCATAGTGCCTAAGGGGGAAAAAAGGAAAATACGACTCTCAAGATTTATTTGTGGCCATCATTTTGATTTAAATAATCTATTCTTCCGATGTCTACTATTTAGTACTGATGGAATCAGGTTAGTAGCTACGGTACATACCATTTTCATGTAACGTCAATTCATGGTTCTTCCTAAAGTCCCTGAATGTCATGTTGCCATCGTTTCTTCATTTTAATATCTCCAGGGTAGGCCTTTCACACAAACAAATTTTCAAATATCTATTTTTTGTGCTTGCATGTCAAAAATTTTCATTTAATTGAAGTAGTTTTATATACTTACATTATTAGATTAGGAAAAAGAGTACATCTTCTATTGGAGGAACTGAGTGATGACCAGACTTCAGGATTCAACATTTTGTGAATATTTAATGAAAAGGGGGGGTGGTCAGGGATGTAGCTTAGTGACACCATGTCTGCCTGCTAAGCACAAGGTCCTGAGTTGAATCCACTCCAAACCTAAAACCATAATGGAACTCACCTTTTATATATACTTACTATGGACTGAAACTGATTTCTAGGATAATTTTGAAGGAAGAATAAGTTTACTTTCAGATATTTTAAAATTTAAATTTTACTCCCTTGAACCTTACAATAACACAGCATCTAAGCATCTGTAGTGTCTCTACATTAAGAGGAAAATCTTTAGAAAATGATTTCTCTACCACTCCATTAGATGTTACTACTGTTTACTCAGTATTTACACATTGCTTTCAGTGTTCCAGGGTACTGTCCTGGAGAAAATTGGTGATAAAGTCAAAGAAAAGAAGGAATTCTAGTGTATCTTTCCATAGAAATATGACAGTGATCCCTTTACAACCAAGACTAATAGTAACCTTTCAATCTCAGTGCCTAGAGTTTTGCAGGTAGCTTGTGATTATTTCCGATGTATGAATTTTTATATTTCCTAAATCATTCTCCATACTAAACTATAATATTTTCTCTGAATCAACTTTTCTGAGTTTACAGTGAGATTTTTTTGAATAATAATAAAGGAATTCTGTTTTCAAAGACAGAGCAAAAAGAAAAAAAAATTAAATGAAGGTCTAGTTATAAAGATTTTAGGAAAAACTGTAGCACCAAATGAAAAGGGAAAGTAAGAATGAAGTGAAAGAAAATAGCCAGCTTCTATTTTCTAAAAGGGTAATAACACTGATAGTTTGAAAGGCAAGTCTGAGGCTAAGCCTGTGACTACAGACCCTGTGGAATGTCATCTCTCTGAAGTAGGATATAAAATGCTTTGTGGAGCTCCTGTACAGAACCTGAGCTGAACACCCTTTGTCAGTTAGGACAATAAGGCTATCAGTATAATTTAACATCATCTCCTTAAAGTAGTCCAATAAGAATGGGAGGGACATTTTATCTTCCCTGGTTGTTATACCAATTTACCAAGAAATGTAGTTCAAAACTTTGCTATCTACATATGGCTTGTGGTACAATAAAATCTTGCTCTATGTGGTTAAAGCTACCAATATTACTGGCAATATTACACTAAAATTAAGAATAAACAAAGGTGTATGTTGAGGAAGAATAGCAAGGAAAAGGGAAGCAACATGTAGTATACTTTGAAGTCCAAATGGCCGGGCCTCTACCTTCAGTAATCTCTTGAACAAGAGATGTATCCTAAAGTGTAGAATGTTGTTATAGGTACTAAATGTAAATTGGGAAGCAAGACAAAGGGATGATGACTTCTGTAATGAGGGAAATGTAGAAATGCTAAATGGAAAATCTGTCCATTCATTGCCATAACTCTGAAAAATAATAAAAGAAAAAAAATAATAATAAAAGAGGAATATACTTAGTTCTGATGGTACATGATGCCTACTGAATATGGTTCTAAAGATGTTTAAGTAATGGAGAACACATGATTTTGAAAAAACAAAAAAATGTAGGTCAAATGAGATAAATATTTGATAAAATTTAGAAGTGTAATAACTAATGCCATATGCGTCCACTGGAAATAAGATGAAAGACAGTTATAAAATAAGATATGAAAGCTGGATAATGTGACTTCTCCTGGGATATTGCAGTGTTGCTCTTTGTGTCTTGAGCCAGCACATTTTACCTTTCGTGGATATGTGGAATGACCAGTGAAGTCATGAAAGATGGCAACGGGAAGTGGTAATCCCTCAGCAAGGGTTTGCTTCTCACTCAACATCACACTCATCATTAGACCAAGTTATCTACACCTTCATCATTTAGTTCTACTTTCTAAATCTGAACGAATTTTATATCCCAAGATGACGGAAAAATTTGCCAAAGAATTGAGCTTCCTATCAAAATTCTCTAAGACATTTTTAAGATGTTCAAGGTATCAAAGCAGATGATGTGTTTTTTATCTGAAAATTAAGAAAGTATAAATTTGCCTGAGGGTAAAAACTAGGTTAATATTTGAAAAAAATGTAGAACTAATTATAAAGTAGATTGTGGATATTAATAAGTTTATACGTAATCTAGAGAAAATCATGTATGTTAAAGTGTCATACAAATTATTAATTTTATTTAGATTATATCAGAGCTACATTTTACATGCTATGTGATACTATACTTCGTTTTTATTTACTTTACATTATTTTTATTGTATATATTTAAGGTGTAACAATATCTTGAGACATATATATATATATATACACTATACACACACTATATATAGTGAATATATATATATATATAGTGAATACTACATTCAAGAAAATCAATGTATCCATCATCTCAAATAGCTAGATATCTAATTGTTTTTAATTTATTGTAATGTTGTTATAAATGGACAGTTCAGGTAACATTGATATTTTCTGATCTGTTAAGCCTTAGGTTCCAACAGTATCCCTATAAGAAAGTGGATGGAAATCACTAGAATTTTTTTAATATGAATGTGTAATTAAAGGTAGGTTCCAGAGATCTTTATGTTTTATAAAAGTTTTATGTTACTAGAATACACATGGTTCTTGTACCTCATTCTCATGTCAACCAAATCTAGCTGGAGCCAGAAAAGAATTCAAAAAAGTAAACTTAGAGGAACGTTATAGTTAGAAAATCATATCCAGTTTAGAAGCCAGGAACTGAAGAAGTATTGGGTTCAGGAGGAACATACTACAATTCGCGTTCATCTCTGCTTTGACTTAACAGCTACGGAAAGAAACTTTGATAATAATCACTCTGCCCACTCTCCCCGATCCCTCCTCAGATGCCATGCTGGGCATTTGGACATGACTGAGATGCAGGTCTTCCGTTTCATGTGTTGATCGTGATGCTGGCTCTACAGTCTGGCCACCTGCATTTGAATCCTGGCTCTCCTGGTAATAAGGCCAAGTGGTTTTTTTTGTTTTTTTTTTCCAGAGGTCTGAACCTTCTTTCTTCTCATCTTTGAAACAAGAATTATATCTCCTACATCCTAGTCAGTGTAGAGATGAAATGAGTTAATCCTTTAGAACAATGCTTGACAGATGGTTAAGCCTTCCAAAAAATAGTAACTTCTGCTCTTACATTCCTCTTTTCACTGGTTTTATCATTATTTTTATTACCATTGCTTGATTATCATTTTCATCCTTAGAAGGAAATAGAAATTCAAACAATGCAAAGATGTTAAAAGCAGTAGCTTTTATCTGTTTTTATAATTAATATATTACAATACAAATCAGATTACCTATGTTAATTAAGTGAAGTGATTATGGAGATGAATATGCTAATGTAGGCCTGGTTAGGAAACACCATTAACCTTATAAAGTGTATATCTGTCTTGATTTATTTGCTAATGATAAAATGAAGCCCTTAAAATTAGACAACATTTAAAAATACCACCATTTTATCATTACCCCAATCTTTTCGTTTAGTTTTTATAATGTCCACAGATTTTTTTATAAAATCACTATGGGGAAGTTTGTTCAATTACTTTTTAATGAATGGAGTTTTGGGGAGAAAGAAATAAAATACGTGTCTGTTGGTCTAGTGAACATCAGTTAATGTCTGAGGGGAGACCAGTGGATTAGAAAGAGAACAGTAGAATTTAGTGTCATGAAAGTAAAAAAAAAAAAAAACACTTGAAAGGCACCTTGGTTATTTTTGCTGAGACCTGATGAGAGATATCACATAACTTGAGACCTGAAATTCATTTACTGAATTTTGCAGCATAGAAGTCATTTGTCATTGTATTCAGGTAGTTTCTTTAGCACTATGAAGTTTGGTCTCAACAGCAAGATGGACCTTACCTAGATCTTCTTTTGCTTAGGCAGGGTGAAGCCAGCTTCGGCACCAAAGCCAAGCCCAGTGCCATCCCTCACCACCTACCTCTCTGTCCTCACAGGAAACACCCCAGCGCAAAGAGAGTTCACGGTGACGCATACCAAGAAAATAAGTGAAGGGAGACATGGCTCCCAGGAAGGGTTCACGTAGGCCCTCTCTTCTTGTTACCAGTGAGATAAAAGTGAAAAGCCCACTACCTGGTGGGCTTAGGCACTAACTCTACATTTACCTCTGTTTAATTAATGACTTACTCTGAGCAGTAGTTTCCTTTTGTTTCTTCTTGCCCTTTCCTGCTTCTGCTTCCTTTCCTGCAGTTAATATTAATGATATTTACCATGTGATAGAAACTCCCCCAGGTCCTGTAAATAGAGCAAGGAACTAAACAATGTTCCTGTGTTCATGTGTTGCTGAGGCTTCTAGTGTGGGAGTGGGAGGATTAGGGAGAAATCTCAACTAAGGAAATAATAACAAATATTTAAAATTAACAGATATGCCAGATGGTGATGAATGCTGTGAGCAAAATACAGCAGAGACGAGGGATAACAAAATGTGTGTGTGCGTGTGTGTGTGTGTGTGTGTGTGTGTGTGTGTGTAGGGGGGAGTTGTATTTCAATTGCTGTGGTCAAGCAAGGACTCACTGTGTGGGGGCAAAGCCTAAGAATTGAACCCTTCTTTCTGTTTAATTAACTAAGGGCAAGGGGGACACTTCAAAAAATAAACCAAGGGCACAACATAAATGTTCCCTTCCTAGATAGTGTTTTAAATTATACCACTGTGAAACCTGTAATGCTAAATATATTTTCTTGAGCTAGAAATGAGAACAATCTTGCTCCATTAATTGATTTAATGCTTTTAGACACTGAAGAACTTCAAAGATTTATAATTGTATCATTATTATGCTTTCTACATTTCCATTCCTTTTAAAACAATAACAAGCACCGTATATTTTATCCTGCTTTGTAATTTTAATAGAAAACAGTCTACATTACTTAATCATGTCTTTCATGGTTTCATTCCCATTTTTCAGCTTTAGATGTCATTAACTAATCTCTTAAATTCTATAAATAAGTAAAATGATATATTCACAATGTAAATGTTTTAAAACTTGAAAAATAATTCATCTAGAGTCTTTTAATGGAGTCTTGAAGATATGTTCAAACTGAAATGCTGCTGGCAAACTAATGGAAATTTTGAATATGCAAACAGTAAAGACTGTAAAGCTTCTCTAATTGAAATTCAGTTCCTGTTGCTATGCTCAGAGCTGCTTGTCTCATGTCCCACTGATCCCATGTATCCATATAGGGAAGGTTCTTCCTCACCACTATTGTTTTTCAGTTTTAATTTGAATGCTCTCTGCTCTTTTTAATAATAGCATGCATTACCAAGTGCTTTAGATCTAAATCCAATCTATCACCTATGATACACAGTTTCTATATGGCACAAAAAGATCATCATGTTTGTTATTAACTATTATAGTTACTTTTAGACAAATTAGTAATAAATAAAACTAAATGAGCGTAAACTTAAAGAAAGAAGCTAGGGAACAGAAGCCAGGGCAAGATAAGGGATACTTCAGGGATTGTTTTGAGAGTGCAGGGATAAAGAAATCAGTACAATCTAAATAAAATTAAAAAATTTAAAAATCTTTAATAACAAATATCCATCTTTTTATTAGAAGATGGTTCACTGATATATTATAGAATATAAAGAGCTTTGAAAATTTTAAATATTTTTCTTTCTGATTGATTAACATGCTTTCCCACGTGAGGAATTCTGCTATCTCAAACATTACTGAATCCACAGAAAAAGTTTTAAAAGTAAATGGAGAAAAAGTGATCTACACCCACACAGTTTATAGTCTTCATTTACAAATTTGTTTTGCCTCTGTCTTCATCACCACCGCTTTACTACACAAGGAAACACTAGCCCAAGCAAGTAAAAAGCATGAAAACCTAAGTTTGTTTCCAGGACTTCTTGGGAGACTCATGAAATTATTGCTCAAGGTTACTCCATGGTCATTTAAAAATCCTCACTTTGCTATGGCCATCGTCCTAAACTTAGCCAGCACCCTTGCCCAGTCTGAACTGTGCTGCTGTATGGAATTAGACACAACCTCAGCCAAATCCCAGACCTAATACATAATGTGCCATTACCCTTCCTCCTAATTCAATCCCCCTGCATCTCTATCAAGGTAGTGATATGCTTTAGCATAGTGAAAAGAAAATCAGATTTGGTCTAAATGTTTGTTTTGTAGTATTTTCTGGAAGTTTGGATTTGACAGGATGAATTTGAATCATTTATTTGCTTATTAGCGTCTTGCTTTAAATTATACCCATCTTCTTTTTACTTTCTTTGTAATAGTGCTTATGCCTAAAGTTATTTTCTCAGCAAAGGCGCTACCATCTCTACATCTTTCTTTATCACTTGTTCTTTTCTTCAACATTTTTCATGATCTTTCATCTTTATATAACCCATCTTGAAACTTTTATTTCAAAAATGTCACATATTTTTAAACATTCTTTTTTTTTTCTCCTATTTCAACAAAAGCCTTTCTTGTGCTCAAGATTATTTTAGGGTTGCACCTCAGTGAAGCTGTTTGAAAGAAAGACTCATCTTGGACTTGTGTGGCCCAGACTCTCCTGTCTGTCTTCTCCCCTCCCTTTCTGACCCTCAGCTCTTCCTCCTTACTCTGTGCCTTGTATCCATTGCTGTCTTCACTTTTCATACTGTCTTCCTTGATAATACGCAGGTATCTTTCTATCTTGTAAAAATCACCGCCCATCTCCCTGCTAAATACTCTTTTATTTCCCCAGATCCTAGTTCTAGTTGAAATTACTATTTCTTCCTCTTCTATTATACCAGAGAATTAGAGAGAGACAAAAAAGACCTAAATGTTTTACTTGCATGTATTCTGCAATCCCTTAACTTCTTAATATTTGCAATTTGGATTCAAGTAATGTCACTATGTGAAAACCACTTTTAAAGATAATGGACACCTTTTGAATTTCCTAACTCCAGGAATATTTATCAGTCTTTATGAACAGCAACAAATAATCGGACTAAACTAAACTAAAACATAAAAATCTGTTTTCCAAAATTTCCTTAAGTAACTTATCTCTTACTAGGCTTTCTGAGTACTGATTTAATTTTAGGAAATTTAAAGTGCAGCCATTGCGATGGCAAATATGAAAGAGTTAAAAACTTTGTTGACTAAACAATACATCTCTTGGCACATAAAATATTTTCAAAATTTTTAGCGGAAAGATGTTTGTATGTATATGTGTATATGTATGTATAGATATTCTTGTTCCTGGCCAAATGTTGTGCATAAATAGTTTACTGTTATACACACTTGTATACTATCACATCCAGTCCTCAGAAGAGCACAGTGAGGACCAAATATTGGGCTCTCTAGTCAGAAAAGGAAGAAACTGTGATGTAGAGAAGTTATTTGATTTGTCGAAGAATTTGACTTTAAATCTTTCTTTAAGGTCTTTCCACCGTACTACACAATATATATCTTGTACAGGATTTATCGGGAAATGGATAATTGTAATTAAAACTGAAAAAATTATAAAACTGGTTTTTATAGTCACATTTAAATATGTACTAATATTGAAGCTTAGTATATTTGTTGAATACAATGTAAGTTCATTCATATGCGTAGTTGACTGGTGTCATGAATATTTGAAATGGTTTCATAGTAAGTTCATTTATTCATAATTATGTGAATTATTAAGTTCTCTTTCAATATTTTCATTTGATTATCATCATGAAATATCTAATAATTTTCATCTTAATCATATAGA
This sequence comes from Heterocephalus glaber, assembly GCF_000247695.1. The sequence continues at coordinate 14,883,993 of NW_004624736.1, read as the reverse complement.
GATTGCTACAATTATATAACCAATAATAGAGTGTATTATGGAATCACAAATAGCTGCAACAAAAAGAACCAAAACTTCAATGGCTGAAAATAGATAAAAATTTCTTACCCTTTTAAAAATTCAGACACAATATAGCAGATTAGTAAACAGCTCTACAACAATGAATTATTTAGGAACCTGAGACAATAGTTACTCTGCAGATTTTAACACATGATCTCAAATCTCTGAATTTTGTCATTCTGGATGGACTTCAAAGTTCAGAAGTTCAGAATTAAAGATTTCCTTTTAAGCAAGTGAAGCATAAACAGAGTTACACATAGTTCAGTTCTACTTCACTGAGAGGAATTTAAGCATGCAAGTTTGTTCTTTCAAGATGGACTGGGAACTTCTTCCCCTCACTGAACTGCCAACGCAGGCTATACCACTCCTGTGTGATGAAGGAAGTGAAGGGTTTTCATGACCAGCACTCAGTATTCTTCAAAAGAGGTGTAAGATTCAATTTTTCTTCATTTTAAAGATCTCTTAAGAATACAAAAATATTCCAATGTACAGTCCTTCAATGCATACATAAAATCTTCATTATTAGGTTACCTTCATCATGAATATCTACTGTTGATCTTATTATAAACACAAATATGGACAACACAATTAAAATTATTTTTAAAATAATAGATAAAACTTGTCACTCTTTTCCTGTGAACTTGCTTCTGTGTTACTACTTAACACAGATTTTCACATTTATTCTTTAATGAGGGAAGCACAAAAGTTAGCCTCATAATAATTTATACCTGGAAAAGTTAATTAAAGAGGGCTATACATTAATTTCAGTCTTACTCATTCCTCAAACCGTAGTCTTGTCACTCATCCCATATAATCAGTAAAGTAGCATGTGAAAGGCATTTAGCTTGACATTTCAAATTCTGAAACTATTATAATCTCACATACATTAACCATACTTGATATGTTTGCAGGAAATGGTTTTATTTAAAGGTATGCTTTTGCCCAAATCAATATTACCATTTAGAAAAGTGATGGTTGTTGTTTATTTGGTCATCTGGTACAAGTACAGAATTGTTCACTTATTTCTGTACATTTTACGTGGCTAAGAAGCTATGATAATTTATGGAATGATCTGGTACTTGTTATGTTCACATAAATATCTCTAAATTTGAAGGGCATTCAACATTTCAGTAGTCGGTAGCTATCACCAGTAAAAATGTAACAGACATAATGATCATAAACTATTAGAGAACGTCTTGGTGTATGCTCAGATTCATGTAATATAAATTCTGCTATTTGAGGACTGTTTTGGTAGAAGACTCCAGAGACACAGAGCTAAATATATGTAAAATATATGTGTAAAAATATGTCTTACTGGTCTATGGGCATTTAGACTGCTTATTGAATGAAAATCTTCCAAAAGGTAGAATTCACTGGACATTTAGAGCTGAAGTTTTTTTTATAAAGAAAGCAGAATGGAAAGGTTGTCCTATCATGGCATGGACTGATATATTGTATTTGCCATCTATTGCTCTGTAATAAATTACATTAATATCTCAGTTCATGAACGCTTCTGTTTACGAACAGCAAAATTTTGCTGCTGTTCACGAACTCCGTATCGAGTGGGGACTACCTCGGTCATCTTCCCCGAGTGAACACTAACACAATTATCTTCCCCACAATCATAAAACAAACTGAGTTCGTGAACTGAGGCACTGCTGTATCCCAAAATGTAGAGGCTTAAAGCAACAATAAATATTTCCTAACCTCCCCTCTGTGAGAGTCAGGAATTTGGTTGCTGCTTAGCTAGAGTGTTTTGTCACAGGGTTTCTCACGAGGTTCTGTCCGGGGGGGTGGGGGGGGGTTACAGTCAGCTAAGGCTTCCCCTAAGCTGGCAAGTGTGCCCCAAGATAGCCAAGGACACAGCCACAGTGCTGGTGCAGGCAGCTACAAGTAGCACTCAGCCCCTCTGCTTGTGGGCCACACCAAAACAGCCCCTGGCTTCCTCCAAGGTGAGCGGTAGAGAGAGAAAGGAGCCAGAGAGAAGCTATTGCTTTTTAGGAATGCAGCTTAGAAGTAACCAGCTATCACTTCTACCACACATACTCATTAGAAACAAGTCTATTAAACTTGCCCCCTTGGAAAGGAATTAGAGCCCACTCTTTAAAAAGATTGTTAGGTCATATTTTAAAAGTGCACATGCATACATGTGGTAGTGTTTTGTAAAACATTAAGGCTGAAATGACATAAATATATACTAAAGAAGTGAGAGAGAATATCAGAAGTGAAAAACAGTGTGGTCTTGAATATTTGGTTACAAGAAAGGGAATGATGTGATATGCTGTATGACAGTATGACCCTGATATGAAGGATAAACTACAGGAAAAAAAGAATCTTATTGAATGGCTGCTTAACTAGTTACTAAATGTTACACATCTTAGAAATGTGCTAATTTATACAAGAGTCTCATTGGGAGAGTTTTAAGATTTATTTTATCAGAAGGTATTTCTATATTTTTAATAAAAGTCATATTCTGTAGCAGGGATTAATGAACAGCTTTATAAAAGACTAGAGTAAGTATTTTAAGTGTTCCAGTCAACGTACAGTTTATGTCATATATTTTTCTTTGTTCTTGTTTTGAGTTTAATAACTATGTAAGAATGTGAAACTCATTCTACACATGATGTTGGTACAAAAATAGGTAGCAGGGAGAATTGGACCATTAGCCACAGTTTATGGGTGCCTGGTCTATAATCAGATGCTCAATTGAGATTCATATTAATATTTAGTATATAACTATTGAGCAACTTTACAGTCAGTGTCTTTGTAACTGCTAACGCGCATAATACCTAACATATGTTGAACATCAAAGATCTCAGGCAGCTTGCAAGGCTTTTGGTATTATTATTGTAATTCCTACAATGTAGGAATTAAGAAGGGAAAACTAAATCTTAGAAGGACTAAATAATCTTTCCAAGTGGGGAGCCAGAAACTAAATGTGGGTTATTTGGCAATTATCTTAGAACCACTAGTATACAAAGACACATAAGATCAGCCAACTTTCTTCTTGGAATATATATTCTGTAAAAAAAAATAACAGATATTAAGAAAAGTGTAATAATCCAGCAAAAGTACAGACATGCAATCTTTGAAGTTCGCATTTCAGCAGGAAGCATGAAATATAAGCAGCCTTAAAGTCCAGCTTTTTTATCCTAGCCCCGATTCCTAGCTGGATAATCTTGTATAGTTACTGAGATTCCATTAGATCATCTTTGCAGTGCATTCTCTTGCTTAAAATATTTTCTATTATAAATCATCAGCTCTTTGCTTTCTCTGTGGACATAATGAAAGATAATGACCCTATATGGAATATTAGCCCCAAAGTTGATATTACATTGTTCTAATGGAAGAAAATATATGGTGACTAATAAAATTCAGCTAACACCACATTCCTGAGAAGGAGACTCAGAAGTACATAACTTGGGGGCCAGAGATTTGGCTCAGTGGTTCCACCACCTGCCTGTCAAGTGCAAGGTCCTGAGTTTGATCCCTGGTACCCGCCCCCCCCAAAAAGTACCTAACTTGGGAAGGATTCACACTTACAGCAAAAATAATGATGTGGCATCAACTCCTTCTGTTGGGGTAACTTGTTCTCAGAGAAATAGGAGTCATTCAAGGACAGAAGACACAGGACAAGGACATCAAGGCATGGAAATACAGTGTCTATTAGTGAAATTATTATTTTCTGGAGAGAAATGCAGTTGTGGAAAATAGAAATAGAACACAGCTAAAGGTACCCACATTGTCTGTATTACTCTACATTAGTTAAACTCTTTATCAGAAAGCTTTTTATACAAAAATATTAAAATTCCTTCCCAAACCAGAGATTTTAGAAAAAAAGAATTTTAACTACCTGTGGCATCATCATCAGACCCAAACATAATGTTCTACTTATTCTCTGCCCATGTTTTGTGTTCGTGTGTGATAAGTATGTACACATGTCTCATATGTACCATATTAGGTAAGACAATCCTTTGAGAAATGAAGCCCCTACTCTAAGTTCTTCCCACGGCAAATGTTTATTGTAAGTTGATAATCTATGTCTATTTACATTTTGCTGACATTTAATCTTACTTGGAGAGTATAACTGTGTAGGAAAAATATGATTTTTCCTTTTTCATATTATTGCCATTCTATAAGAAAAAATTATATATGTGAATGTCAAAATTATCGGAATAGGCTATGAATTTATACTTATTGATTTTAAAACCCTGTCATCAATAACCTAAATTCACAGAACCGATCGCGGTTTATCAAATCTTTGAGAATTCCTGACAACTTTCTAATAAGATGTAACCTTTATGAACTGAGAGCTAAGAATTTCTTCAACCTGAGGAATACTCTTTAGTGTATTGAAACTAAGGTTATTGAAACTATGTGGAGAGGAATTCTCTTAGGAATGGTACAATTCCGTGAACTACTTTAATAGGTAGATTCTATGTTTTAATTTACTTTTTGTTATGTTCTTATTCTCAGTGTAAATAGAAGTTTATTTACATTAAAATGAAACTCGACAACATGAATCCTAAAGAAAATGAAGACATTCTAACAAATTTACTTAGAATTGTGTTGGTGAAATTTTTATATGAATATATGTCATTCATTCAAATATTACACCATATGCTTTTCAAATCTTCACCTCATTGTGTATAATAACATGATAGTGTCAAAATACTTTTCATTTTAATTTTCTAATATAAATTAAAACTCCATCCTATAACAAAACTACTTCTCATAGGGCCGGGGATTTAGCTCAGTGGTTTCCCCACCTGCTACACAGGCGCAAGGACCCGAGTTCAATCCCTCCCCTAAACACCCCCCCCCAAAACCCTACTTCTCATAACAAAGCTCTTACCTCAGCAAGTCTACCATGTAACAACAGTGTTTCTGACAAGGAGACTTTGGCATTCAAATACCAATTTGGTAAGCAAATGTAATAAACATTAAGAGAAATATTGATGGATAATTGTGGCTATGGTCTGATAGTTTCATTGAAAAGATAATTAGACACTGTATGTTTGTTTTTGCTACCAGTGGCACTGAATATAGTGATCTATTTTTCTAGGAAACCAGTAGCTGGGTTATAATACCTATCTCTTGCCATTCCCACTCACCATGTGGATGTGTAAAAGCTTGTTCTCATATTTGATTTAGTATTTATTGAACTGAAACCACCCTTAGAGAAAATTGAAACATATATGCTATGAGTGAAAATGCTCTTGCCTTAGACATTTACAGTGAAAGTTGCTGTGCATATGCAGATATTTACCCACCAGTCATGTGTTTCATATTGTTTGCCCTTATTTTGCTTTACATATTCTATTTTTGTTGTTGTAGCAGCAAAATAGATGATGCTGAGAAGCAAATTGCTTTAGGACACGAGCGACTTTTCTAGTTTCCAAAATCAGAATGTTGTCAGGATTATACTGAGTTCATACCATTCTTTAAAAATTGTATTTGTGTGTGGGTGTGTGGGTGTCTCCTGTTTGAACCCAGTTCCTTTACACTGATCTACAGCACTGGCTCTTTTTGATTTTTATTTTGCTACAGCATGTGGTTGAGCTGCCCAGGCTGTCCTTGAACTTGTGATTCTCTTCCCTTGGCCTCCACACTACTGGGCGGGATCTCTGTAGCTGGGATTACAGGCCTGGACCACCAAGCCCAGCCAACACATCTCTATTGTATTTATACAAATGAAGACTATGAAAGCACACAGAAAGGACACAAATATTCTTATTAATTATTATCCTTTTAAATATATTATATTTTTATACAAATATGGTATCATTGAGTTTTATAATTCAATTGAGTTATAAAGTAATTTAATGGGAAACTTTTCATACCAAGAAAAAAACATTGCATACTTTCCTTTATTTTAGATTGCTCTATGTCAACAGCTAACATAACTCTTTTGCCACATATAAATACCAACTACATTCTTATTTCAACTTTTATTAAAGATTTATTAATAAGGGCAAATACTAGCATTAGTTACTATTGAAGAATATGGATTAGAGGATCTCATGCATTAAAAATACTGATCCCCTGTACCAAAAAAAAAAATACTGATATGAGGTAATACATCATATATTAGATTATTTTTTAAATATTTTATAATTTTTCATAATAGTTACATATTAATATAGGTTGATATATTTTACAATATTAATATGTTACAGTACACAATTGTGGTAATATGATGTTTATTTTATCCCCTTACTTTTTATATTACTTTGTATTCCTATTCTGAACCATCTTAATGTGAATTTGAATAAATCATGATGCTTATCTAATTTTCTGAATTACTATAATTTATCTTCCTCTTATCATGTAGTTTATTTATATTTACTTAAATAAATAATTGACCCGATTAAAGTATTGCAGTTATTCAATTGTCAGTTATTCAATTGGCTGGATTAAAGTATTATTTCCATTTTATCGCAGTCATTTGCAGACAAACTTGCTATTGGATCTTTATAAATGTTTTGTTCCATACACCCCCTTAATCTTTAAAACTAGTTTTACAAATAGGTAGAAGCAATTGAGAATATTCTGAACCAGGTAAATAGGAAATATTAACATTTATTAATATGAGGTGCTTTGATTTCATTTTCCTATTCAGTAACTTAATTATATTTGCATACTTCATGCTGTAGCAATTGTTTTTTTTCTCCTAACAGTTTTGTTATTTTGGTTGTAGTAGTATTATGTTTCATTTCTCCTTTCTACATCATGGAAAGTTTACTTGTTGATTAACAGATTTCTAGAAAGCAAAAGTAAAAATTCCAAGTAGCTGTCACTTAAACAAGTGGCTCACTTTAGAGTTCACTGTGATAGTGCAGTCTCCAAACACTGACACATGGCAGTTCCTTTGATGTCCTTCATTCCCTGCCAGCTTCTCCCCATCACAATCGTGGTCTGACATGTTGACATGCACATCTACTTGCTGACGCCAGTTTCTTATTTGAAGATTGACTTCACAGTTTCTTCAGTGTGTGTTTGACAGGCATATAAATGTCCATTGTCAGTTAATCCAGTGTTACCCCAAGAACAGCTGCTCTTCTGGTTGATCACATGCAAGGTCAGGAAGTGAAGTTAGGTCAGTTCATGACTGGCTCTTGCCACTACAACAAGGATTGCTGGATTTCACATGTGACCATAAAGGATGTTTTAGTTTGGATTTGAATTGTGCCCCAAAGGCATGGGTAAAAGCTTTGTCAACAGCCTGTGGAACTGCTAAGAACTGGGGACCTTAGACACTGGGTCCTAGACAGGGGATCTGAGGCCACTAAGAACACGTCCTTGAGGGGGTATTGGGAACGATCCCCTCCTCTCTTCACTCCCTGGCCATCATCAGGCTCAGAAGCTTTCTTCTACTCACACTTCTGCCATGATATACCGACTCTCCGCAGCACCAAAATAAAATGATCACAGACTGAAACAATAAGCCTAACTAGATTTTTCTTCTTTTAAATTGTTAATTTTGACATTTCTCACAGTGATGGAAACCAGACTAACATAGAAGATGGATGTGACATGTTATTTCACCAATAGTCTCTCATCTTGCCAGCCAACGTTCCTCAGCAGTTCAGGTGTCCAGGAAACAAACTCATCATCTAGCTCACTATGGCAAAAGACAGAGTAGATTTTTTTGCTTACATGCTGCTATTGACTGAGATTCACGTTCCAATATAGAGGTTTCCCTGATTTCATATATGGAAGCGTCTTGTTTTTAAAGATTTAATGTTCAATAATGATTTCTTATTCATATGCCTTAAATTCCAGATGATGTTAAGCTAGAACATAAAATAACAATTTCTAGAATTTTATACTCAGTAATTACTAGTTGTCATTATTTATGTTCATTGGCTGATTTTTGACATAAGTATGGTTTCAATTTAAAACTGCACCCATAAACATACTTGGAGTACTATGATTATCTCACCTGTTGAATTAACATAAGCAAAAATATACACTTTTGAAAAAATATAGGCTGAGAAAATTAAAATAGTTAAAATTAAGAACCATCCAATAACTCTTGATTATCTCACTGCCCGTGATTTTGGGTAGCAATCTGAAGTTTGGAAATTTCTCTCAAAAAGTTCCAAAATGCATCTGAAGTTCTATCACACAATTTCACAAAGAATTTGCTGGTACCTTGGACCTAAAAAATGCTGTTCTAGAACCACACATACCTTTCAATCCCTTCTGGAGAACCTCAGTCCCTCATGCCTTTCCTGTCTTCCTTCCTGTCTCTTTTCTTTCCTTCCTTCCTTCCTATTCACTTCCTTAACTTTTTCCTTTCTTTAGAACTTTTTAAAAGAGGCTTTATATTAGATTAGAGTAGTTTAAAGTCCACAGGGCAATTGCACCTGAGTGCACAATTTCCATACCTTCTGACCCCCAGAGGCACAGCCTCCCCTGCTGCTCCCCCCCCCTTCACCAGAATGCTGCATGTGGTAAACTGATGAGACTCTCTTAGGAAATTATCACCCAAAGTCCATAGTTTAGTTAGGGTTCACATTTGTAATTGAACGCTCTATGGTTTTGGAAACAAGTATAATAGTGTGTGCCTGTATCTGCAGTATCATTCATAGTATTTTAACTGCCTGCCCTATAATCTTCTGTGTTCTGCTCACTCATCCCCTCATCCCAAATCCTGGGAGCAATCTTTTTCATACCTTTATAGTGCTTCCTTTTCCATAGTTGAATCATGCATTATGTAATGTATTTTAGATTGGATTTCATTTAGTAATATGCAGTTGTCTTCCTTTGTGTCTTTTCATGGCTTAATAACTGATTTCACTTTAGTGCTGAATATTTCATGGTCTGTATGACCCATAGTTTTTTTTTTTTTCACCTATTAAAAGATAAATTGGTACCCGAATACTTTAGCAATTATGAATAAAGTTGCTATACACATCCATGGGTAGATTTTTCGATATAAGTTTCCAACTAACCAGCAAACTTGCTACATCACATGGAAAAAATAAGCTCACTTTTCTGAAATGTTGCCAAACTGTACCTATTTGCACTCACACCAGCAATGAATGAAAGTTCCTATTTCACCACACCCTGCTCAGTATCCAATGTTGTCAAGCTTCTGAGTTTTAGCATTCTAATAGGTGTTAAGTGTCCACTTAAAAAAATGATTCTAAAATTAAAAAAAAAAATTAATCACATTAAATTTTTAGAATTGCAAAACTCTTAATTGGTTAGAGTAAAATAAGATTTAACTCTGTATATTTAAATTTTCATTGAATTTTTAAATGTTGACTTTCTTAGCAAATTGATCTTTCAGTATACATTTTGAAAAAAAACTATATATATACTACAATGTTTTATATCCCTATTTAATACCACAAAACAAAAGCTAAGCAGAAAAGAATCCCCAGTAACTTACTCTGACTTCATTATTTTTGCTTTTGTCTTTCTGTTATTAAAACTTTAAGCATAAAACATATATTTATTTCTATATCCTATCCAGGGCAATGCATATTGAGGTTGAGGTGAAGACATTTAGGCTGATGCGGGAAACTTGGGGTGCGAATTTACTTTCAGACAGCTTCCTCACTAGTTCCTAGGGACTGAGTAATTGAGTTGCTGTGAGGAAATGGGGCATTAATATCACAAAGGAAGCCCTCCAGTTCAAATGGATCTAATGCCTATGTAAAGACATAAGTGTCTACAAGCCTGTTCCTCAGGCCCTGAGGCAATAAAGACATTTAAGATTTGAAGGAAAGACACTTTGATATTCTCTCTACATTATCTGACTGGATAATTTAGAAAATACAGTTTCAATGAAATGAAGTGAGTTCAAATAGATTGGAAACTATCCCAGATAAAGTAGATAAGCTTGGGGAAAATAACTTATTTGCAAGCTAACAAATGAAGTACTTCATTTATTTGGTTTAGTAGCTTTCTATAAATTCAGGGACAATAATGCATATATTCTTGTCAGGGCTAACAAATTAAAACTTTTATGTTTGAGAACTCTGCAGTTAATAAAAACATATTTTAATGTTACTTCTACCACATGGTATTTCTTAAAAACCTTGAGATACAGAAGAAATGCTTTGGCTTTCTTTATGAATATGCTATTTTCTCATTTTGAGAGTTAAAATTACAACCTGATGCTTAGAAGATATTAAAACATATTTTCAAATGTGTTAATGTTGGAGTCATAATAAATTTACCCTTTATTTTAGAAGTTGTGGTAGTATTCCATTTAGGGTCTCAGAAAACTATAGAAAAATAATAGTTACGAATAATTTTATCAGTTTGCCAATCTCAACATATCTTCATGCATCTGTATACAACTATTTACTATAAGACTTAGTCCATTTGCCCATCCAAAAAAAAATCTCTGTTTTAAGCATTTACTCGTTTCCAGAACAGTGGCTAGCCAGTTATCTGCTCTGTAAAGATGTGAAAACATTCTTAAAATTTTAAAAATTTTGTATTTTCTAAACTAGTCATTTTATATATCTCGGTTTTAATTTTTAAATTTTTATCTCAGTTAGTATTTTTCAGAAGTCATTTTACAATTGGATTTCTTATAAGGTAGTCTTTTCTAGTGCTGTATCTCTTGAATATGCTCAATTTTGGCATTTAAACTTCAATTCTTGGCCAAATAAACTAGTAAATGGGATTATTAGATGTAAATATATTAGAGTGAGAATTTGATTCAAACTCAGGAATCTAGAAAAACTGAAGTGTCCCATATTTACACATGCCCTTAAAGGGGTAGGAAATGTAAAATTTTTGGTTCTGTAAATTTCCCATTGTGGAATGAAAGGAAAGAAGAGAAAGCAGAAGAATGAAAAGAGATTCTGCATGATAAATTATCCAAGACAAGGGTTTCTCATTGTTTTTAACTTATAACCTACTTAAGGAAACTTCTTAATCTTCCTCATTCTTGATATTTTAATATCACAGATATTCTAATGTATCACAGATATATTATACACACACACATATGTATGTATATTTACGTAATGTGAACTTTCAGAAAAATAATTTTTTACATAAAAATCTGTTCTCTCAAGGTAGCCAGTTCTTCCCTGAGACTGGTACCATCTTCAGTTGGAAGACATGTTTTAGAATACTTCTCTAAAGACTTCTTTGCAATTAGTGTCACTTTTGATAGATTTACCATTTTGAGATCACCTCAGGTAAACAACTACAGATAAGGGCTGGGGATTTAGCTCAGTGGTTCCGGTGCCTGCCTGGCAAGCGCAAGGTCCCGAGTTTGATCCCCATAAAAGAGGAGAGAGTCTCTCTTTTTGAGGAATTTATTATTCCAGAGGTGATGCTGCTGCATTAATCAAGACAAAGTATAATCCTTACAAGAGCAGAGTAAGGTCGTGCAGAAAATATTGAACAAATAAGTGGCAGAAGAGGTTCTTTTTCAGGTCGAAATGTGAAAATCTGATCAAAGCTATTGATGATTGGATTCCTCAGAACAAGAAAAAATGTCAAAGACAATGGATTGGTAATGAAGAAGTAGGATAGAACATTACACAGCAAGAATTTAAGAATTGGGCTGGGGATTTAGCTCAGTGGCACCGCAACTGCCTTGTAAGTGCAAGGTCCTGAGTTCGATCCCCAGTAACAAAAAAAAAATAAAAAAAAAAATTAAGAGCTGTGAAAAGAGAAGTTGTTATGTGGAGTAGGTATCTGATTGATGATTAACATTAAGTGATAAGCAGTGATTTTCATTTAATGTCAAATGTAATAATCTAGGCCTAAGAAAATGGGCAATGATAAATTTTTCTTGGGTTTTGGCTAGATTAGAAATTGCTTCTGGAGGAAATAATTATAGTAATAGCAAATAGACTTTAGATCAGCCTAAGCATGTGTAGTAAGACAAGAATTGGTAAAAGGAAAAAACATACAAAGAAATAATTATGCAGCAGAGAAGAAACATGCTCCTACATAAACTATCAGATCAATGGCTGTGGCAGATATATAAAATTCTTAAATGTATTATCAGTTGTAACTAAAAAGAAAAACATATTTCAACTCTTAATAAGCATAAGCTTAAAATTAATTTGATTAAAAAATTCAATTGTAATCTTAATTCAGGAGAATTTTAACTAATTCTTTCAAACTTCTTAAATTTTTATCCATATTCTATTTGTTGTTTCTTAGTCTCCCTGGAGTGATACAAATTCACATTCTTAGTTTTTCAGATTTATTTCAGTTTTTACTTTGATTCCTTGTGAATGAAATTTAGAATAACATTAATTATGTTGTTCGGTTTGGTTCATCAATTATTAATTTGTAAAATAAGGAATTCTGTTATTAAAAAAATAAGTTAATAAAGTATATGAGAAAATCTAGTTTTTTAAAATTTAAAATATTCAATATATAAGGATAATATAATAATCACAGTAATTATGAATATTTTATAATTTTAGGCTGTACTTAATATACACTACCTCAGTCAATCCTAGAATATCCATAAGAGTAAGAACCATAATCATTAGATATCCTTCTTTTAGAATTGAGGAGACTGACTTACAGATACCAGTTGACTTGTCCAAGGACAGCTAGTGCAAAAATGGAAGAAACCAGGAAGGAACGGACCCATTCTGTCTGGATTCTAAGAACACATATTTAAGCACTGTATGAGAGTTCTCCTCTGTGTAGTAGGAAATAAAATTTTCATAAAAATTGTAATATTTGAGAGAACGATATTTTTAAGTAAAAATATGATAGCACTTCCTACCTGTGAAAATTTACTTCCTTCCAATTCTGATAGGATGAATCTAAACTGCTGAAATGGTGAAGAAAGTCTTTAGGATTCCAGTCCCACCTATTTCTTTAATAAATCCATTTCTTCCCTTCTCTTGTAGGTCTCACCATAGAAATACTGAACTATCTTTTATTCCTTAAATCTGTCATGCTCTTTCTTACACTCCTAAAGCCTGACATATGTTTCTCCTGGATATCATCTGCCTGCATATTTCTGACCATTTTTAACACTCAATCCTATTCTGCATTATATGAGTCAGCTTTCCTCTTCTTGGGATACAACACCCACAACTTAGGAGAAGTTTAATTTGGCTCACAATTTAGAGCATTCAGTGCATGGTCAGCTGGCACAAGGGCAGAAACATCATGGGTAAATGGCATGGCAGAGGAAAGCTGCTACTTACCCCATGGCAGCCAGGAAACAGACAGAAAAAAGTAGAAAGCAGCCAGGGACGAGAATCAAGAATATGCATGCCGAGGTCACAACCTCAGTGACCCATGTCCTTCTAGGCCCCACCTGCTAGCAGACATTCAACTATGAACTCATGAATGGATGAATGCACAGATGAGCACAGCACCCCCATGAGCCAATCTACTTTCAGAACCCCAACTGCTGAACACTTGAGTGTTCTGGGAGACATTTAGACCACTCATCTAAAATCATCCTAGACAGGCCCCCTCCAAATCATAGCTAATTTCTTACTCCTATGATTCCTCTTAAATTATTTCTAGTGAATGATACCCTCGGTAGATATTGTTATGTCAGAACATCTTAATGAGTACTTCTGAAACTAGCTGCACAAAATTTTGGTTTATAGCCTCATCATCTACAATACTGCCTGGGCACATTGTTGGAACTAAGACAATATTTCTTGCATTGAATAACAATTTTGAAAATATTTATTGGTCTTTTAAAAATGGAATAGTGTACTTAAATTTACTGATTTATTTTTGATTTAGATCACTACTGTTTCTTCTGAAAGATAATATGAAAATTTTCAAAGCATTTGATATAAAAGTGTCTAGTAAAAATTTTGAAGTGAAAAAAATTGTACCTGACCTTTCTCCACTCTATGACAAACACAGTTTTATCAATTACCAATTGCTTCTCAGCCTTTTGGCTAAGATCAAGTGTAGTTTTATTAGTTACCTTATAGTGGCATATCCTTTCTAATTTGCAGATTTCAGAATCTTTTAGTTTCTTTATATATGGTCTTGATGAGTCCATCTGACTTGATGTCCCTTGACAATCAGATGCAGACACCATCTCTGCAAGAACCCATCACTCAGTCTCACTAGAAACAATACTCCAAGGGAACCTCTGGTGAAGAGATGTCTGATATTTATTAAGCATATGACTTATGCCAGATCCAGTGCTGGGAAATTTCTATGTGAGATAATAAAGCACTGCCAGAGCACAATCTTTGATTAAATAGTCTAAGGTGGTGGATCCATTATTTCTCAGCCACGTGTTCTTAGACGAGTTATTTATTCCATCATGACTCAGTTTTCTCATGGGAAAAAATAATTGGATACACTTCATAAAATTGTGATTATTATATAATAGCATTTTGACAAGTACATTTGTAATGAAGCCATGATATACATCATGGGCAGCCATCATCCTTGTCATCACCATCATCATCAACATCATCACCTTAACCATTTTTCCATTGCTGGGACAAAATATCAAACACCCAATAACTTTGAAAAAGAGAGGTTTATGGTTTTTGGAGGGTTTAGTCCATGGTCAGCTGGCTTCTAAAGCAAAAAGGCTATTGTAGAAGAGCGTGGGTGGGGCAAATATGTTAACCCCGTGAAAGGCAGGAAGCAGAGGGAGAAGAGAGGAGCCAGGCACAACACTCCACTTTTCCTGGAAACACCCTCTGGCCCACTTCCAACCAGGCCCCACATCCTAACAGCACCTTCCGCTACTGAGCTCCTGGACTTATGAATCCACTGTTGAGGGTAGTACCCCCACTATCCAATCACCTTCCATACCAATAAGAATTTTGAGAGACATTTTAGATCTAAGCCATAACAATCCTATTCCACCATCATCATCATAACTATTTTCTCTGATCCTCATGTCTTGTGAGTTTTGCTCAAAATTGTCTTTTATACTTGATTATAAATAGTATCAGAGCAGAAAATATTTTTTACTTGTCTCATTTAAAGTGCCAGTGTCGATATCAAGTACGTAGTTGTTGCTTATAATTGTATGGGAGTCCCCAAGGTCACTCTCAGTTTCAGTAATTCAACAGAAAGATTGGTAGAACTCACTAAAAGCTATTAATCTCATGGTTTGGGTTATTGCAATGAAAGAATACAGATTAAAATCAGCCAAAGGAAGAAGCTCACTGTGTAGAGCTGGGAGAGTTTCTAATGTAAGCTTCTGTGTGTCCCACACCAGTGGAACTGAGGGAAACTCACCCTTCTTGTAGCGATTGTTTTTACCATTACACACGGAGTTGTGCCAGCTGAGAACACTCCTCAGACCTTGTGTTCAGGGCCTTGTCATGTAGACATGCTCCACTACCTGATTTATGCTATATTTATGTGATAGGTGAAGGACTTTTGTATAAGTAATTCAAATATAAATTATTATCATAAGTTCATAGTTATTTTTTGCCCTATCTTTTGTTTTGTTCCCATCAGAATCACTATACTGACACATCTAAATGTGCCAGATTAAAAGCATGAATCATGCCTGGGGCCAACTCTTCCTATTTTCTTAGGATCCATAAAGAACACTGTCCAGATCAGTATTCAAAATAAGAACTTTAACTATGCTTTAATTTTCTGAGCTGGAGTCAGAGTAGGATTTGTAAGCCATTCCTGAAATCTAAATTCAACATCTCAGGGAAAATGGCTCTCATTTTTCCTCAAGAAAAACATCAGAATAAAGAAATGGGGAATAATAATTCTTAATCAATGAACAGATGCTCACTTTTATAATGAGGCACTAATACTTAATGTTGACAACTATAATATTCACAAATGTATACTGTTTAAAAATTATATGTCCTGCTAGACAAGTGAGCAAAGGAAAATTATAAACTTGTTTTAATTTGAGAGATGTTAGAATAATAGGAAATGCATCCTAGTTCAATTAATGTATAATTTTTCCCTGCAGCAAATGAATACATGTAAATAGATATAAAACTAAAAATTGTAATTATAGTTTTGAAATAATAATAGCCTTTAAGCTGTGTCAGTTATAACACTGCCATTTTCTTTTTTCTGAGCGCTCTCTCCAATTCCAAATGCATTGAGGTCAGAATTATAATAGGCTGACAGCAGCAAAAACAATAGCAACACTAGGTAACAAGTACTGCATGGAGCTTTCATGCCCTACTTCCTTGCTGGGACACTTGTGTCTTAGACAGGCACAACAAATATTGACGGATGTCCTGTGACCAAGTCTGTTATACAGCTAAGAGGACTACAACAGAAACCAATTCTCTTGTTTTAGGCCACATAGATATTAACTGGAAGCACTAGGATGTAAATATGAAGTAGTTCTAATCAATATTTTAATTTGTTCACATCTTTCTTAGTTTGGGAGAAACTATAATTTCTATGTCAGAGGGATATTTTCATATTATATTTACCCAACAATGGTCTTAGGCCTGAGTGGTATGTATATATCCAAGCTGCTTTTAAGATAGTCACATTCCTTCCTGTAATTTCCCCAGACACATGGCTAGGTATGTGACCTGTAACTGTCAGAGAGATTGTTTGGCTGGGTAAATCAAGGGCCTAATTCTAAAGCCTCAAGTATGGAGGAGGTGCCTGCAGTGTTAGCTCTATAATTTTGTTCACGGCTCCCTTCAATCTCTGCCTGCCTCCCCACTGGGCCAATTTATACTGCAGTGTAAAGTAATGAACAGTTACAGTGTCCCTGGGGGAAATCAGCAAGTTTTACTCAGTATTGCATTACAGACAATTGTTATGTATACTTGCCCATTAGTCAGCTTGAACAGACATAAATGAAATCCACAGTTATTTCCCAAATCTCATTAAGACATCACTTTTCCCTCATTTCCACCAAATCTTTTACTAGGTAGCTAAGAGGTAACCCAATAGATTGATTTCAGTTTCACTATTTCTGAAATTTTTCTCCCAGAATCTGGCAGAGGGATTAATGGGATTAAAGCTAGTTTGGATAGAATTGGCAGCAGAATAGAACTGGGGGGGGGATGATTAATAATTTAGATAATTAGATCCTAAATAATCAGCATGTTTTACAACCTTCTCCAACAGTTTGATTCCAATAGGCCCATAGATTTTGAAGAATTGCGGGGTCTCTGGCCCCACCAGCTCCCTCAGCCTTACCCAGCATCCTCTCTGCTGAAAGCACAGCTCACCTTGCTACCTTCACTGTGATCACAGGATTTCGGGGAAATTAAAGCAACACTGTCATCTCTGAAATAAGAAGCTTATCTCCTTAGATTATATTACTTACAATAAAATTATTGTATGCCAGTAGTCTACCTTGCATTACCTAAAGTAGAAAGGGCAGAATATAACTCATTTTTCATGGAGTAACATGACAGGGGTGCCATCAGGCACTGAGCAACTGGAACCAGGAAATAGAAAGTTCTAAAGAGGCCAGGAGAGTATTTGCCCTTTCCTCCCCTTCTCCTGTCTTTCTTTATCCATGTGAATGACCTCTTCTTTTTTGTTTCTCCAAAGTCACAATATTTGAATAATTTCATTTCTAAAGAAAACTAGGATTTCCATCCCCAAATGTAACTCCTTCAACAGGAGAATTGATGTGGCTCTCTTGTGTGAGCTCATGCAGACATGTAGGCTAAGTTTTGCTGCTAGAGGCTAACCTTAATCTATGGAATTTTCACATTGTAAGATTTTATTAGTAGCATACTGAGAGTGGCAATAGAAAAATCTAACTTCTAATGACTACGCATCTCATGTTGTGAGCTACAGACATTGTTGGAAAGGCTACGGGGTGAGCATCCAGAGACAGGTGTAGGAACAGACACAGCTGACACATGGTGCAGGGAATTGGAAGACCCTGATTCCAAAAGCCCCAAGCCGGTCCTGCTACATGGAGCACTCAGTCCTGCAGACCTCATATGATTAACAACTGTATAATAACAGTTCCTGCCTGTTCCACCTTGGAAAATGTCTGCAATGAATCTGCTGCATTCTTTATATCATAGAAAACATCTACATGTCTCAGGCCAGACATGCTCTCTTACACATCCAGGCTTTGCCTGTGTTCAGCCTTACACCTGAACAGCCCTATCTCAATCCCTTTTCTCTTGGTTTGGTGAACTTCTACTTATATGAAAAGCCTCCGTTAGACATCATATCCTGGAGGGATTCAGAGCTCCAGACTGCAATAAAATGATCTCTGAGGGGCATTTTCATCCTACTGTTATGTCTATCTTCCCTCAGTGTATTCTTTGAAAAAGAGGTTTGCAGTATTTCAATATTTACAGCACATAACCGTTAAGCTCAATTATGTCATCTTGATTGGTTTGGGTGCTGCTGAGAGAATTAGTAGAGCACACATTTGGGTGTGTCTGGGTGGGTCATGGATGCATGATTTTGAATACTATATTCATCCCCTTACTCCTTGCTTTCTGGTGTTGTTCCCTTGATCTGCTTCTTTGCTTCTACTGACTAAGCATGTTTGCTTCATTATGCATGCTCCTCCACCACTACATTTTTACCTTGGAGCCAGCTTACTATGGACTGAATTCCCAGAAATAATGAGCCAAGTTAAAACTTTCCTCAATTACATCAATTATTATATTTTAGTGACAGGAAAGCTGACTACTACAGAAAATTAATACTGCAAAACTATAGCAGATTACTTGGTTTAAAAGCCTTAGGACTGGTTTGCAGAAGGAGTTTGGAGATGCAGGCTGGAAAAAACCTAGAATGCTATAAATAGAAGTTGCTATGTGATTCTGGTTTGAGCTTAGAAGACCAGAATTATGATAGGAATGCAGACAGTAAAAGCCAGGCTCAGGAAATTTCAGTTGAGAACAAAGATTCTGTTAGCAGTTAGACTAGTGCCCATGTATATTTCACTCTGGCAAAAAAATATGTCTACATTTTGCCCTTTTCCTGAGACTTTGCAAGAGACTGAGATTAAAAACAGTGGGATAATTAACTTATCAGAGAAAATTTCAAAGTAGATCAACATTCAGGCTATAGCATGGCAGTGCTGGTTGCTTTTAGCCAAATTTATAGTGGGAATCCAAGTCAAAAGGCAAACAGAAAATTTTAAATAAGCATAATTTTGGCCCAGAAGAAACTATGTGTAAAGTTGGGGCCAAAAAGTTGGGGCTGGTAAGGAGATGAAGGCCAGTAAAAGCAAACAAAGGACTTTGTATAAAGACAATAAGAAAGATGTTTTGAAGGCATCTCAGAAACCAAGCTCCTACTGATTGGAAACTCAAGGGTGAAGAATTGTCAAATTTCTATTAGTGAAGAGAGGCCCTATGTATTCTGTTCAAGAAAGACTGCCTAGGGAATTGGTTCCCCCATTCATTTAACTGTACTCAGCCAACTACACACTCAGAGAGTTCTGCAGCCATGGTCCAAAGGGGCCTGGCTATTGCTTCAGCTGACAGCAGACCTCAGGGTTGTCATGTAGAAGTGTGTATCATGCAGAAGTTCTGGGGTCAGTTAGGCTTCCACCCAGATGTTAAAGGAAGGCTTTGGAAGGCAGGTAAGGACCCTCTGAGAAGGCAGTATTTGAAGCTGTGGGAATGAAGCAAAAGGTTCAGTCGTGATTTCAGGAAGACAGAAATGCCCTTTCTGAGGAAAGCTGCAGGCTGTGAGTTGAGCCAGCCCAAGAGAAGCTGAGCGGGATACAATCAGCAAGGGCATAGGCACAGGCCTATCCAAACCCTTTGAAACTCATAACTCAGCAGCATGTGCCCCAGTGCTGGATACTGAACTATGGGACTTAATGTTGCCTTGCTAGGTTTTGGTCTTCCTTTAGTTTTCTTTCTTATACTCCTATTTATGTCTTTTGGAATGAGATTGCTTACATGTGTGCTATTGTAACTTGGGATTATGCAATTTGTCTTGAGTTTTACAGGATTACTTGGAGTCTCAGAAGAACCTTGACTTTAACTTTTAAAAACTGCTGAAACTGTTGAGAATTGGGTTGAGAAATTATTCCAAGTTGGGTTGTAAGCCAGATATCTGTATTGTGTTAGGTGGAATCATGACCTTGTGTTTATTTTGGGGTTAAGTATTGCTTAAGGAGACTTGTTTGGGTGTCAAGTTGACAAAGGTGAGATGTGACGGTTAAGCTTGATTTTCTGAACTTGACTGGCATGAGAGCTTCCTAAATGATTGGTGGATTCTGGAAGGGGCTGCATGGGCCTTGGTTGCATGACCTTCAGGCCTATATCTGGCTTCTGGCCCCTTCCTCTCTGGCACTCTTCCCCCTGCTCTGCTTCCTGGCCCCCGTGAACTGACAACCTTGCTCAGCCATACCCTTCTACCTTAATATTTCTGCCTTTGTGCCAGCTAACTGTGGACCAAATCCCCTGAAATTATGAGCCAAATTAAGCTTCTCCTCCCTTAAATTGTGATTGTTGGGTATTGTTTCTCAGGGACTGGAAAACTAATATACTGCATCATGCATAGTGTAGAGATAAATTCTAAATAAATTATTTTAAATGGATTAATGAATAAAGGTATAGAAAAGGTGCATTTCATAGAGAGAGGTTTTATTGTTTATGTTGGTCTGTTTCATTTCCCATGATGCTCAATAATAGAAAAGTTTTATCCATCAAAGTGACAGGAAATAGGCAATATTTAATCAAGATCTTAGCTTCCAGAAGCAACTGATTTATGTGGTTCACTCCAGTAGCACCTAGTCATAAAAATAACCTGATTCTTATATGGCTAGTGACTAAATATATACTACGGATATACACTCTATTCATGATTAAATCTTTACTATGTGCCACAAAATGTAGGAAACAATGAAGAGCCAGCTGTAGCAAATAATTGTATTTCCAAGCCGTGTAGACTTTACCTTTCAGAAGAGAAGACATGATAAATAAATGCCAGAATGAGTAATGTAAATATATTCATTAAAAAAATGCTGCAAGAGGAGCAATTATGTTATGCAAGAGAAGAGGCAGAGAACGGTTTAAGAATGATGTCTCCCAAAGGAGACCATTTGATCAGAGACCAGCAAGACATATAGAGTGAGCCCCTGTGTTAACCTGGAGGAAAAGCAGGAGCAATAGAAGATACAGCAAGTACAAAACCATAAGACAGCATGTGTGGCAATGTACAATGTTTGAGAAACAGCCAAGAGTAAGATCATAGTAGATTTTGGATCCTGGCCTAAAGGTGATGGGAAGCCATCAGAATGTGTGCATATTAGAGTTAAATGTTCTAATTTATACTAGAAGAGACTACACTGGCTGCTGATTGGTGACAACACTTAAAGGGACAGGGAAGCTCACTAGAAGCAGAGATCCATGTAGTCAATTATGATGACTTGGATGTGGGTCGTAGAAAGGAAAGGTTTGAGAAATGGTCAGATACAGATTATATTTCATCAGGGCTTCGCTATTGACTGTCAGTCTCATGTTAGGCTTTGCTATCAACATCATGTTAGGCTGCTTTATGACTGTGATGTGCAAAGAGAAAAATAAAATGAATACTAAAATAAATCCTTTCTAACAACTTTTAACTGAAACACCACAGAGTTCTCTAAATGAACATTTTCAGAGTGAATTCAAACTTTGTTAATTTGCTGAACTTTGGGGAGAATTATGGCTGTTGTTAGTGGACAGGAAATTTTGCAACACCTTGGGAAATTTGTTTCTCTCTCTGTAATAGACAAAGCCTATCACAAGATCCATGTCAAATTAAGTTCAGATATAAGTCTAGAAGCTGTAGTCATGTATGACATGGATAAGTCAGGTAACAGCAAGCCCAGGGAACCAGTCATTTCCACGACGTTTTCTGTGTTTCTAGATGTACTGATTCTCAGAGACACCTTTATACTTATTTGCCCACTCTACATAGAGAACTCTGTTCCCAGCTCAGAGATTATGGCCCAAAGTGAAAATTATTTAATCATCAGTCTTCTAAAATATCCTTTTAGCCATCATAGTTAAATTCTCATCACTCCCTTGAGATTACCTCAGTTTTCAGGTACAGTACATGCATTTTTAAAAGAGAACTCAGGGCAGAGATATTGCTCCTAACAGTTTTCTATAAAGGGTACTTTCAGTTGCTGTTATTCATTTCCAGGTAATCGAGATCTTGACAGAACAGTGTTATTATGAAGAAGAAATGACTCTGTCCCACTGAGCCTAATTTACGTTTAAAATCTGACATGGTGCATTGATTATAATGAACAGAAAGTGATATGGCAAAGATCAAAATTGTGACAAAGTCTAAGACCACACACTATGAATTTGAGTATAAATCTTCTAACCTTTACATAGGTTTTTATACTTATATGAACTGCTGAGAAAATTAAAGTGCACAACATATTATATATATGAAGTTATTCTGTTTTTTAAGCTATGCTATGTATAATATTCCTTACATGTAGAACTATGTCTATATTCTATACTTTTCCTACATTATTTGCTTAAAATTTAATTGTAATTGTGAGCCACATAGAATCATCTAAAGGAAAAAAGAGAAAATTAACTTAAGCTCATTAAATATAAGCTGTGCATTGACTTTAAAATCCTTGGATCTTCTTAATTAGTAACAGAATCATTAGATCAAAATAGCTCTTGTCAGCAGCGGTAGCTCCACCTGTTTTCTTCTTTAAAAAGTGTCCTCTAAGTAAAATAAGAAAAGAGAAGCAAGGGTTGGGGGGAGACAATTACAAAAAACCATAAGGTTCCATGAAGAAACCGAAAAGCATGGATGATACGATTTTGCAAACCGCTTTATGGTGTACTTATTATCATGATACGGAGGTAGAGAGGTAGTGAGACATGGGCAAAGTTGAGAACATGAAATCAGAAGAGATGCTAAGGCAATGTGCTATGTTTTTGATTGTAAATCTTTTAACCAATGAGTGTTGATTTTTTTATCTGTGCCATCGAGATAACTAAATATGATGTAGAGTATATGCGATAGTATACATGAGATATTTTGTCCATTTCAAGTACTATTCAAATGTTTAGAGATATTTTGGCTATGTATAAAAAGTAAACAACTGAAGGTGATGTCAGATTTGTGGATTTTGTCAGTGCAAATGTTTAGATAAAATAAAGCAGCTGAATTTGATGTTATGAAAAAGTCGCTTGTAATGTTATACTAAAATAGCATTCTGTGAAGAGATCATTTAATTTCTAAAGTATCAGATCTATTCCTAGCCTGTAATTCTCACCCTGGGAAATCTCATTGTGTCAATAATATTTAAACGAGTCACTGCTATTTGTAAACCTTTCATTGTGATTCCATAGAATAATACGTGAAAAAACATGATTCTATGGTTATCACTGTTTAATGGGGTTTTCAGCCGCTATGTACACATAACAGCTGCTGGAGCAAGCCCTCAATTAATTTTACATAACAGGAGCAATTTTATACAATTACTTGAAAATCTTTGGCCATGTTCCATTTCTCTGACATAGACATATGGGCCAAATTCACATAGAAAGATTATTCCAAAGGGATCCCTAATAATAATAGTTACATTTAAGTTAATATTTTCCAAATTAAATTCCTCCTCTTCGATACAGTATCAGTTGATTTTTAAAATTATTTTTCCATGGATAATACTCATTGTTAGTTTTTATAGAGTTAACATTTATTGAGCGCTTGATAATTCTAGGCTCCCTGCTATTTCAAAAGAATTGCCTTTCTTAACCCTCACATAATTTAAAGAGCAAGTCCCAGTTAAGGAAGAAACACGCGGAACAAGGGTAAGTAACCTGACCAAGGTCACAGTGACCAATGAGCAGAATAGGGGGGCCTGAGATTCGAGTTGGCTGTTGTATAAAGCAATTTTCTTAGGCACAAAGCATCTGATTTATTTGTGTCACTATTCAATATATTTCTTTTGGAAATTTAAACTCAATATAATATTCTTATTTCTAACTACAATATAATTATAAATTAGCTCAAAATGCATGTTTATTACTGGCAGTAATGAGTAACTTCATTTAGGCACCATCAGCTGTTTTTGCTTTTTTGTTTTTTGAGGGGTTTTTTTGCTAATTATTCATTTAGATGCTCAGTCCAAAAGTATTCATCAGACACTCACTATATCCTCAAGTCTCTGCTTGAGTAGACACTTTTAGTTCCTCCTTCTGCCAAGAAATGCAGACCCGTATCCATTCTCCGGAAGCATGTTTCTTTGTAATCATTTAATCTCAGGATGTATTTCCCTCACATCATTGGAGAGAATGATTGTTATTGAGTCCAAACTCTCTATATAGCTAATATCCAAGGGTCCTTTAATCACATTTCTTTCTATTATTGCCTTATTTCATTCCTTGTGAATACCATATTATAACATCTATCATATTTCCTAGTAATCTACTTATTTACTCCTTTTAATCTATGCTCTTGAGCAGAGAAATTATATCTTATTTATTATGCTTTTAGTGTGTACATTATAATCATGTGCTTAATGAATTTTGTTTTCTGAATGAGTGAGTGAACAGAAATCCCTTTGTACTCTGGAGAAATTAGGATCAATACTTCTGAAATTCTAAGTTGAAGACCAGATGTTTAACTGTATTCACTAGGTAGCAGTAAAAACTAGCTCATCTGAGAATGGCAGAAATGGCTTCAAATGTGCTGTAGCTGTCAAGCGAGATGAGTCTTGTGGAAGTTTTCACCTGCCATGTGCAAGAATCCTAAGGTGCACTGCACAGTGATACAAAGTATGGTGTAAGTAAGAGTCATTACTGGAAGGTTTAATATTCCAGGATCAGCAAGGGGAGAACCCCTGGGGAAACTGATCCTCAACATCATTTTCTAGCAATGTGAGCCGTGGCCCATTCGCTCTGAGAAGATCCACTGCTGTGTCCAGTTAGCTCCAGTGAGTCTCACAGTGGGGGGTTAATGGAGATCAGGAGACCTGTGACTTCCTTCTCACGGAATCTATTGAACATTCTCCCAGTACAGCCTGGTCCTTAACCTGCTCTTGCCATGGTACCCAATTGGCAGAATGCAACATACCAATCTTATTAGACATTAGCAAATTACATCTCATGTTACTGAAAAGATCATAGGCATTTTGGAGGCTTTATATAAGGTTAGAGAACACTGTTAGTTTCCTATTGCTGTTGTAATAAATTACTATCAATTTAATTGCTTAAAATAACACAAATTTATGATCATACATTTCTTGAGATCAAAAGTCAAAGTAGGGCTCATTGGACTCAAATCAAGGAATAACTAGGACTGTGATTTTTTTCTTGAGGCTTTTGGGAACAATATTTTTTTGCTTTTTCCACTTTCAGCGTGCCGCCCACATTTCTTAGCTGATGGATTCCTTCAGTCATCCAATCAGCAATGGTTGGTAGTATCTTTCTCTTATCATATCCCTGTGACACAGACTCTCGGGTCCCTCTCTTCTCTCTTGCAATGATATTTATGATCATATAAAACCTAAAAGGATGTTCTTCCTATCTTTAGTAATTTTGGTTTTGGGGAGGGGTTTTTGGTACCAGGGATCGAACTCACTACCTTGTGCTTGTGAGGCAGACATGGTGCCACTGAGCTAAATCCAGGGACCCAATGACCTTCCTATCTTAAGGTCAGGTGATTAACTACTGTATCCTGTCTGCAGCTTTCATTCTGCCTTTAAACCCAAAATAATATATTCATAAATTCCTGGGATTGGAATATAGACCTCTTCAGATATCCTTGTTTTTCTGTCACAGAATCTCTCTCTCTCTCTCTCTCTCTCTCTCTCTCTCTCTCTCCCCCCCTTCTCTCTCTCCTTCTGTCTTCTCTCTTCTCTCTTTTTGTATATCATATGTCTTTATTCTTAAGTTATACCAGGCTGCATAAAAGGCTATGGGCAGCTAGAGGTACATCCTTCCTGATTCAGGTTCAGGTTCAACAAAAAAGAGAAAATTTCTCTTCCTTCCAATATTGTGAACTTAGTACCTGAACCTATAATTTTCTAATTTCTTACATGTTCAGATTCTCTGTGGACATTAAAATGGAATGTTTATCCATTAAAATGGCTATTTATCCTGAAGTCCAAATCATACCCTCCACCCATGAGAGATACATTGAGGATAGAAGTGAACATAGAAAAGGAGTTTTCTCTGGGATACTAATTAGGCTAAAAGTAAGGAGACAGAGAGAACAAAACATCCATTATGGAGCAATGCAGTGGCGATGCGGATTTCCTGTTTCTGCAGATAAATGTCAATTTGGGCTTAACAACGCCCCCTACACATCTGTGCTGGTGGTTCTCCCCCCCAGGGTGATTCCGAAGTGTAAACTTACCTTAAAATCAGAATCTTTTTAAATTCTAGATAAACGTTTGATAAATATTAAGGATTGAATTTTACAGTTTAGATTTTTAAATTAAAACAGTTAAAAATAAGTTAATTTATTGTTTCAAAAAACGAAAAATCATTAAACGAGTGGTATGCTAACATAGTCATATAGATGATGCTACTTTGATAAAACAGTATATGATCGCTTTGCCAGTATTTTTTAATGTGTAAAAATGTAATTTTCTATTGTAATCATATGATATTTTGTCCTATCTTTACTTTAAAATAACAGCCTGGTTTTCACATAATTGAACACTCATAAAATCCCACAAGAGAATTTTCTTACGGGAATTTTTTTGTGTGATAACCATTTCTGAGTAAGGCACTAAGCTGAAGTCTTCTATATTTGCAACTTGCCCTTTACAGTAAACTGTAAGTGAAGTATAATCTATATTTTATATCTGAATGAATTGAAGCTGAGGGAGATTAATTTGTTCAAGACCACATAGCAGTTAAGTGGAAGTCTGTTCTCTCTGACAAAAAGCTCTTCATTTTCTGCAATAATGATATATCTCTATTATATGAAAATAGATTGAATGCAAACCTAGGCTTGTATTGTTCTAATTTAGCTACTTTAATGGTGACTGAAATTAACCCTCATCTTTCTTTGTCCTACAGGATACAGATACATTCTTGCTGAATAAATAAAGGAAATATGTTTCCTTCATTCACAAATTTCAGCACCCGGGTATGAAAAAACTATGCTAGGAGCCACTGGGGAAAAAAAAAATCATTAATTAGACTTGAGTTCTTAGGAAACTTGTTTAGTGGAGGAGACAAGATATATACTAAAACAGATTGCATGTACAACCAACACAGTAGAATATGTCAGATATGTACCCAATGAGAACACAAGGAATATTGAAATGAAAAGAGAATGAACCCACTTAAGGCTGGAGTGATAAGCTTTTGGAAGAAAGTGGTATTTGTTGTTAATTTGTAGGGACACTTAATATTCCACTGTGTAGGAATGGGAACAAGGACTGTGCTTGGCTGAAAACTAGCCCACAGGATAGGGAATGGTGAGTGACGCAGATGAAGAAAGGGAAAATAATGTGGGCAGTCATTAAAATTATACACCAGGAGAAAGTGGAACTTGGAGGCTAAGACTGATGCTAGACTCTGTGAAAGCCTACCTTAAGGATTTAAAATTATGGTTTAAGGGGGAAAAAAAGCTTCACTTTTTTCACTTCATTAAAATTAGATTATTTTTTGGAAATTTTTAAATTGAAATTTGCCTCATTAATTTTGAAAAAGTCTTCTGATCTGAGAAAATTAGAGACTACACTTTTTACATTATACATTGACAACGTGTATGGTTATATTCAGTTTTGTCTTTGAAATCTGACTTCAAGCCAACACAAACATAATGACATCTGAAGTGAGAGATACACCAGTTATTCTGATCAGATTATTGTTATGTAAATGTATTAAAATGGCATAGTGTACTCCATAAATATATACAATTACTTCCTGAGAATTGAACAAAAGTATTTTAAAAATCAAAACCTCTATCTTTGGCAAACTTTCTCATTTATACACACTACTTCTAGCTAATTTTTCTCTTTTTTTGAAAAAATATCCCCCCCTCCAGGATATTATGTGGTATTTTTGTGTTAACTAACTTTGGGGCCATTTTTATCATCTTCCTCATTCCATATGGATGTAACATTCTTTGTATTTAAAAAAAAATGTACTTCCATGTATTTTTTAAATATTTGATTTTATTCAAAATCAAATTCTTGATCTTATTATCATTTAGTTTATACTCATACTTTATCACATAGAATGAGAAAGCTCTATTAAATCTTAGATCTGGTTCAAACTGAAGGCAATGAATGTTGTCTACCCTCTTTCCTGCTTGTTAAGGATTTGAAAGGATAGTTTTTACAGTACTAGATGCACTATACCTATGGTTAATATTCTTAAAACAGGTAACATTTTTGCTCATGCTATATGTAATTGTTTGTTGGTTCCCAATTCCAAAATGATAATTAATAAGGTACATTCTGCTAGTGCCATCATTTCTATTATGCTAACTTCCTATTACAGAGTCATTTGAATGACTTGCCTATCTTTTAAAATCTATAGAATGACTATGACCCAAAATCTTCTTACTAAATGTTTTATCCTGTTACTTGTGTCAAATTATGACTCATAAGTGCTGTAGATGAAACACCTTCAACATTGTAACACTTTTAATATTTTGCTTTAATAATTTGATATGTGATCATCCATTTTCAACGTGTGACTAAGAGGAAAAGTAAATTAAAATGAGAATAGCTGATTGTGAACTGAATTATTTCAAAAATTTAGTGCACCCCATTTGAAGTGAAACATAAGCTTTGTCTGAAATATAATTTATCTGGCTCTTATTGTGGCAAGAATCTATAGTACATAGGAAGAAAGGAAATGTAAGATGTTGTCACATCCCTTGAAATGATTTAGAACTGAGACAAAACAATTAGAACATGAACATATGAATATTAGTTAAAGAAAGTTCAATAAAAATGTTCCCTTTTACTTAAAATTGCTTTGCTATTTAGAAATGTATGAGTTCCTTGATGTTTAATGTTTTGAAAATGACACTGACATTTTATCTGATGTATTTTAAAAAACAAAACAAATGATTATAAAGGAAAGCTAAGTGAATATGTTCACAATATATTTCATTACCCTCTTTGTATGAATGTTATTACAAAATATAAACAAAGACTTGAGGCATGACTAGCTGATAAGTACAAGATTGTATTAATAGTAGTAGCCCAAATAGCTGTGACACTTTTTGTCTCCAACTAACTGAGAAACACAATATTCCTTGAAGAGGCAGAGAATGTACATTTCCATACACTGTAGTGTGCCTCTGTACATGAATCTGTGGAAGATTCTCTAAGGGTCTTTTATTAAAAGAAAAAAAGAAAGTCCCTTTGTTTCTTTTTGCTATTTTGTGCCAGCCTTCATCCTTGACAAATGGCATTCTGTTGATTTTACTTATAAGAATTAAAAAGTAGGTATCATTCAGTTACATTTCTCATTAACTTTCCAAGACAAAATTTTCTCATTTTCGTTTCAGTATAAAATTTCCTCCTGTGGTATATATTGGTATGGTGGTGAGGGAATTTATTCTATGCAAAAAAAAATATTCAATGTGTGTCACATGGAAAACTAGACATGACTATATGATGAAGAAGTGGCCATTGCTCCTATTTTTATTATTTTACTACATGAAATCAGGAATAGCCAATTCAGATTGTGCTTCTTAATAATCAAAGAGATGTGGTTTTTTGTGAAAATAACAATGAATAATGGCTAGTCAATTCTTCTGGCATGCATAAGTTTCAATAGACAATTATGATCCAGAGAGTAAAGCATCAATTATTGAAGTAACTGGAAATAATTCAATGTAGCTGGATTGATGTGTGTGTGATTATTGGTCTATAACAGAAAGATCATAGCCAGGAATTTTGGAAAGAAGGGCTTTGAATGAAGCTCTTTTGAAAGAGAAGAAATGTGAAACTGTAAAGTTTATAAGGAGTTATTGAAATTCAATGACCTGGCCAACGTTTAGGTATTAGAAAGAGCAAATCTAACATCATTATCAAGAATTGAAACAGCTTAAACAGGGCTGGGGATTCAGCTCAGTGGTTCCGCTACCTGTCTTGTAAGTGCAAGGACCTGAGTTTGACCCCCAGTACCAAAAATTAAAAAAAAAGAAATAGCTTAAACCAAAATTTAGAGACCAACTGAATGTCAGTAATACCACTTTTAGAAAAAAAGTAATGACAGTGGATTGGAGAGATTAGATTATTTGGTATATTTGAAAGATAAAGAAAAGAAACATACACAAATGTTTAGGTTTCTTGTGAGCTGGAAAGGTGGTAACATTCCCTGATACTAGAAAGACTAATTTTATATCAATTAAATATATCATAATAATCTTTAGATCTAAATATTTTATGATCATTTTCTATATGGGGAAATATGAGAGCTAGAGGAATCAAGTTATCCCCCCCATAACTACATTGGTAAAATATCTAGCCACCACAATAAAGCATTATGGATGACCTAAAGACCATGGCTTTTTCCACCATGACAACACTAAGCAAATGCAATATAAAGATCACCCAGAGCCGAAGAACCTATAGAACACTACTTTGTGTGTGATGAACAGCACCCTAGCTTCCTGCAAAACCAAAGTGAAAGGAGAAGAAAATGGCCCCTCTCCAGAGCTAATGTGTTGTGGTCATCTATAGCCCAATAAAGAGAAATGAAAATAGATAACTGAAGGTCTCACAGACTGTGGAATCTCAAGGAAGTGATAGCCTGAATCATGCTGTCAGCACCCTCACTGTGCTTAAACTCTGAAAAATCTGTCTGGCCCATTTTACTGTAATGAAAGTGTGATAGGGTGAGAAGCCAGTTAGCTGCAGTCAGGTGCTCTGCTGAAGACTTTCACAGTACAGAAATGATGATTCTGACTCACAGAGGGAATTTGGTGGTTAAATAAATTTTTGCTACTACAACAAAATCTTTGTATGTTTCCTAGGCAACAAAAATACTTCAGAAATGGTGGCAGTTTAAGTAGAAAGTGCTTTACAACTAAAGGAAAAAATAAGATTTTTTAAAGAGGTGGTGTGTCTTCAGACCATATTTTTTGTTTTGTTTTGTTTTTTGGTACCGGGAGTCTTTGTGCTTGTGGGGCAGGCGGTGAAACCACTGAGCTAAATCCCCTGCCCAAGTCCATATTTTTAAAAATTACCAAGTTGGTGATTGTCCATGATGTCAAATTTAGGGCATTTATATTATAATACAATTACATTTCATTTTTTGTATTTTAATTCTTATATACTTAGTTGTTTAATATTTTGCATTTTTCCGTTACCAATTTGAGCTTCCTACTAATCTCTTTCTATTTTAAGCAGTGTGTGAATTTTTAAAAATCTATACCATATGCCAATTCCTTTTGGAGTAACTAAGTGTGAAATATACCTGTGAAAAACTTTCCAATGTGTGAAGTGCATTTTTAAAACTGGTAAAGATGATAAAACTACTCTGATCATGTCATAATGCACTACCACAATTGATCTCACAGATACTTGGCCCAGATTATCTGGAAATCAAACTAGAAAAAGATGATAGTTTATTGAAATATTTATTCGAACTAGGCTAAGAGTTGTGGAAGTAATTCTATTTTTGTGTTCCTATTTCAATCTTCATAATTTTCAGCATTTTCTAATACATTGTATTTCACTGGAATTCAGAAAATTCCATTGATTTCTCAATTTTGTAAAGAACCTAACTTAAACTGGATTAAAAACTGCTTTCCTTTTTAACAAAGGCTGTGGGACACATGCTAATAACTTCTCTTTCAATTGGTGGTAGAAAAATTTTGATGAGTGAAAGACACTTTTTGAAGTTCTCAGTTTTCAGGGACCTACTACACCCTTCTATGCAAATAAGCTAAGAACACAGTGCTTAAAATTCAATAGGACATAAGAAGAGTTGAAAACCATACTGCTCTCATCCTTTATTCTTTAGTATTTATATTGACCCAGAACGCAGTGTGTTGTGTTTTGCTGTCCTAGACTATTGATTTCTACAGCGTCCATGACATCTCAAGTTTGAATAGAAAAGCTTTCTAGGAAGAGTTCTATTGTGTTTGTTGATATTATGCTTACAAAAATGTAACATTACATGTTTATTTGGGATTCTATTTAGTTATTAATTAGAAATCAAATTGTCAAAGTAGCTTTTTGAGAGAGAAATTGAGAATGAGGGGAGGGAAAAAGAGAGGGAGGAAAATATTTCTGCCAAATATGAAGAGAAACAAACACTCTGATTGAAAAAGCTTCAGATATATGGAATTCTCTAGATAAATTTATGAGAAATTTATGGTAAAGTTCAAAATATATTATATATTCTTCTGATATTCTGAATATTGAACAAAGTAGAAATATTGAAACATTTGAATCTACAACCTCAAAATAATACAGAAGATTTAATTTGTACTTGTAGAGGAAATACTCTTATTTGAACTCAGTTACATTTTTAGTACAAAACAAACTGATTAAAAATAATATAATTTTTAGTTCTAGAAGGACTTCGAGTAAATTCAATGCTTGTAATATAATTCTTGATGTTGATAATCTCACAGTGAATAAGAAAAGTTGAAACTTGACCTAACTGAACTCCAAGAATCACCTGTTTTGAGGATTTTCATAGTCAATGATCCAAGTAAATTTGAGAATTATCCCTTTGACTCTAAAAGTACGTGGCCCTGCATATAAATGGCATTAAACAATAAATAGGTTAATTAGGTATTCTGTCTAGGAAGATGCAGGGAGATTTTTCTATATGTCATAATATTCCAATAAAATGTTCCTTTTTTTGAAGCTGTAGAAATACTTACACTGATATAATACTTTCTTTTTATTTAATCTGTACATATTTGCAGTACATAAAGTTTACATTCATCTTGGAAGGCACATGTATGTAATAGAGCTTAATTCTTTTTAAAACTCTTTCCCTATCCCATCTCCCTCCCTCTAACTTAAAATCCCCTTTCCCTTTTTCATTCTTATTGTTATTGCATATTATTCTTAATTCACATTTATTACATGTAATCCTTACAGTCATTGTGGATATTTTGCACCTGTAGATGTCACATCTTGAATTTTACTTATGGATACAACAGGTAACTAATTTTATTTCTTTTCTATATACTTTTACTACTTATGAATTTAGAAAAAATGTTGAGACTTTCCTCTAGCAAGCGAGCAGAATATCAAGGCATATATTTAATCTATTAACAAGATTTCTTGAATAATCTTATTTATTCTATAACCTTATCTTTGCTCTGATTTTGTTATATTATGTATCACTTCCTGTATTAATCAGAATAGCCCCTAGTAGCTGTACTGTTCAGAGCCATGGTTTCCAAGGTGTATGAAACAGGAAAAAGAACATGCTGATATAAATTGGCAATTAATAATCTTGGATAGTGAATGCCATAATTCGTTCTATCACAATTAGCCATAACTATTCTCATATCCTCCATCTAATTGCAAAGTATTCTGAGAAAATCTAGGTAGGCACCACTTCCTTGTCTCAGTCTGCCAGACATAGCAGGTATTCAGGGTAGCATCTTTTATGAAAATAAGAAGTGTGAATTAGAGTGTATGACAGTATAACAAAAGGCAGAAAGATAATGTTAATAAAGAAATGCAAGAGATACAAAAGAAGGCTAGTTAGTATGCAACAGACTTGAAACAAATGAAAGGATATAATGCAAATTCAAAAGAGGGCATGATAAGCTAATCTAAATATTTAGAAAAATCTGACAAATAATTGTGAACACCGTCTTTTAATATTCTGAAGACAATACCCAAGATTTTCAGAGTCACTTGGTGAGGAATCTCAAAGGTTTTCCAGAGATTCTATCATCACATATCATAATTTAAAGAACTCTTCTCCTTGAAGGGAAAGTAACAAACCAGAATTATTCATTGGGGATTATGGTGATAAAATATTCACAATTCCTATTAAAGCAATAATGTGCCCATTTTTAAATTACTGAATTGTTCCGTTTGTTATTTCCAAGGGAATCTTATTAGCAAAGATAGAACACACTAACATGATTCTGCACTGGGATTCATTATATGTCTGATTACAGAGTTTTTAAAAAATACATTTCAGATATCTTCTCCTCACATGCTATAAACAAGTTGAAATGACAATTAAATAGTCTCAGGATTATTAAATTCAGGAGACCTGAAGGAATATTGTAACTTGTGAAATTGTACAGCAACGTGCATAAAAATGTAGACAGTAAAAAGAAAAAGAATCAGAGTCATGGTTTTAAAATGGATCCAAATTTGTACACATAGAATTATCCCCCAAAGCATATGGAATGTAATTTTTTAGCATGAAGCATCACCTTGGTGAAGCAACATGATAATGCGTGTCTTAGGCTCTATGTGGAAATTTAGTCACTTGTCCAGTTTATGCCCATTATCCAAGATCTGAAAATATCTGATGAGTGGAAAATGGTTTCTTTCAAATTCTTGAACATTGTTTATGGATTCACCAATTTATAGGAAGAAGCCATTCTGTTTAAGCAAACAATTCTATAAATCTATATGTAATAAGAATTTGAAGTATTTACTCCTTTTTCAATGTTGTGTTAATTTAATATAATTATATGAATTAAACTACCCATGATATTTTAAACAATATTTCAAGGTATTTTCAAGTGGTTAGGTACAGGTTGAATTTTCAGATTTGTAGTTTTTAATGACTGTTTATTAAGAGCTCAATTCAAAAATGGGCATCTGAAATGAACAGACATTTCTCAAAGAAGTAAAAGCAGCAAATAAGCAGATGAAAAAATGTTCACTATCACTGATCATTCGAGAGATGCAGATGAAAACAACACTGAGATTTCACTCACCCCAGAAAGAATGGCTGCTATTAAGAAATCAACTAATAACAAATGCTGGCTGGGGTGTGGGGAGAAAGGAACCCTTCTCCATTGTTGGTGGGGGTAGAGACTGGTGTAACCACTGTGGAGATCAGTATGGAGATGCCTCAAAGAACTAGGACTAGAGGTCCCATTTTTACCCAGCTATTCCCCTGCTGGGTACCTTCCCAAAAGAATTCATACCCCAGCGATATATGTGCACCCATGTTTATAGTGGCACAGTTCTAATAGTGAAAGCTTAGAAACAGCCCAAGTGCCCATCAACTGGAAATGATAAAGAAGATGTGTTTTTTTAATAAAATGGAGTACTACTCAGCCACAAAGAATGAGAAACTAGAGACATTTATAGCTAAATGGATGGATATTGAGGCCATCCTCTTAAATGAAATAAATAGGACACACATGTGTAAATACTGAATAGTTTCTCTAGTGTGAGAAACTGAAAGTGTAAATAAGGATTAAAATGATAAAAATGAATAATTGATAATTTGAAATAGGAAGAAAATGTCTAAAGGGGTAGCGGAAATGGGAGGGGAAGGGGAAAGGAAAGAAGGGAAATGAAAAATCATGAGAAAAGAAAACACTGGAAACAAAGTCTTTGTAAATAGGGAATGGTGGAGTGGGTGAAGGGCACACAGGGAATGGGGAAAAAATAAGAACCAAGATACATCATGTACAGGTATAAGCACCCAATGATAAATGTAAATGTATTATATACCTAAAATATACCAATAAAAGAATTTAAGCAAAAAAAATAAAAAACTTTAAAAATTCACAAATGGCATCAGTAGTGTTTTCAAATAGTTGCATTTACCAAAAAATAAGTCCCAGCTGATTGTAAAAGAGGGGTTTCCTAGTTACGAATTACAAGAGGTTCAATCATTTTTTCTAATTAGGTGCATTCACTCTAATCACAAAGAACACAGACCAGCAGATATATAAAACAAAATCACATCTTTTATCATTACCACTAAGTGCTCTTAAAAAGGAAGGAAGAGGTTTCTAAGCCTGGATAGGCTTTGTTTTTAGTTCTTCGGATTCGAATACTGGGCAGACAGTCCACAACTTCCTGAATTCAGCTCTGACAGCCATGAAGAAAGAGGCCATGACTCCAGCAGCAGATTCTAGCAGTGGCAGTGACACAGGTGCATCAGAGTGCTTGTCCTCTTGCATTTCCCTGGCGACTATCAGTGAAAAAAGGTTAGGTAGCCAGTTAGTTTGGTTGTGCTTTTTATAAAGAGCATCCAAGTACTCAAATTCACATGCAAAAAAATGCTGGATGAAGTAGTCTCACCGAGGTGAGACACAGTTGTATCTCTTGTTTCACACCTGCCTACAAATCCAAACTGCTGTATTACAATACAATTTCATCCTCTTGTTTATGACTTAAAGCTTATAGCCTCAACTAATTTAAGAGTCCTTAAAATGAGGAGAAATAGAAACTTATAATGATACATTTGCTTACAAGACACAGGCCTCTTGAGAAAGATTTTCCTGATGATTCCTACTCACACATATCCATTTTGAAACCTCTGACAGGTGAAGAGGCGTAGGAAATCTGAGGGGCAAAGTGAGAGGGGTAGGGGAGATTAAAGAAGGGAATGGAATTAATATGAGAAAATGAAAAAATGGAAACAAAATCTTTGTAAATAAGGAAGGATGGAGGGCTTGAAGGGAGGGCAGGGGAAGGAGGAAAAATAAGAACCGAGAGAGATTATGTAAAGGTGCGAATTTCCAATGATGAATGTCATTATATTGTATACCTAAAATGCACCAATAAAATCAAATTTAAAATAAAAAAGAAGAAAATCTGTACAACACAAGAGGCCTGCAAGTGTTGATATAGGCAAAGAAGTTTGTGAGGATGGGCAGACGAAAGTCAGTCGTGCAGATATATTGTGACTGACATAAAGTCCACAACCTGAAGGAGCAAGGTGTTAATGCAATAAATGAAATGGACCAGGAATGCAAAATAAAGACCGTGCTCTTTGCTCTGTGGCGCAGATGCTGCTTAGCTAGAGCCAGTTGTTGGTATGTGGAAATGTGGCTTCGGGCTAGCCAAATTTCATTAGTTTACAGAGAAATATGGAAAAGCGATAAAAATATGATGTGTATACAGGATAAAAAGAAGAAATATTGATAAGCAAAGAAACAAGAGAGAATAACTGAAACAGTAGATGTGGGAAAATCCCCAGGTTTCCTGCAGCAAGGGACACAAGTTTAGCTAACAACACAGTATGCTAGTTATCATACACTTTGTTTCTCTTTTCACAGGGTAAAGTGGTAACTGAAATAATGACAAATAAATACTTTGGTAAGGATGGTAAAACTTCCATGCAAATATCTAGAAGTATTCAAATCCATTGCAACTAGGGAAATGGATGCCAGAAGCCATGCAAGTACAGAAGATGAGGCAAGGTATTTGAAAATATGAGTGAGTTGGAGATAAGACTCAAATCAGTTCACTAAATGAAATCTTACATGTAACTCTGCATAGTTGAGTGCGTGGTTTTTTCACATTCTAAGTAGATTAACTTCATTTTTTACTCAGTAGACATATATTGCTTTATATTACGTTTTTAGAAAAAAATCATCAATTTTAAAGGTAGAACATTTACTTTTAGGACTGTATACTAGTCATGTTGTTTTACAGTGAGATTTTTATGTGTACAAACACTAACAGGAACACTGGCTTATGGAAAACTCATGAAAGAACTGAAACTTACATCCTTACTTTTTCATATGCCAGTTGTAGGTTCTGAAGATGTAATGGAACATGCAGAAATTTAGAGAAAATGGACAGGCAGTTGTAAAAGGTCGAAGAAAATAGTATAATGATGTATATTCGTCAACATCCTGTCCCAGGGTCACAGTTCTGGCCATCCACAACTTACTGTTGTGACTCTCAGTTTCAGGTGCTTAGCTCTGGTCCACTGGCTCCAGTCAGATTTATCCTGGGAGACAGCTTTGGTGAACCAGAGATATTCAGCATGTGATCCTTGGAAGCAGAGCAGAGGAAGAGGGAAGGGACCAGATACAGGGCACAAAGCCAGGCCTCCCCAAACCCATCAAGCACACCCCCAATTGTGCTTTCCTGGGCTCCTCGGTAGCTCCCAAGCCAGCCAAGCTGACACAAGCAGATGCAGCCACTGTGTGCTGAGAAGTGTATGGGAGGCAAAGTGGATACAAACTACCGAGAGGAATAAGGAGATAGCCTTTCTGTGACACATCATATGATCTACAATCCAGATCATGTCTTTGACCATGTGAAGTGCTGAATTACATAATCAAAATATTAATGTAAAATTTCTGGGGGTAAAAGGAAAAACTGACAGAAACCTGGAGATGTGTGACACATTTCTATTCTCCTCAGTACCTGTAACATAATGCAAGCATCACCAGGACTGAGGACAATGGTGTGATTAGTTACTACATATAACTAATTACAAATAAGTAAATAAGAAAGACCAAGTGATTTTAATAGAGTAGATATTAATTTATTTCAAAATACAAAACACAACATTTTATACTGAGATCAGTTTTTTCTAATTTTCCAACTTCTCTTTCTCTTCATATTTTAGTATGTTCTTCTGATTTTGTATAAACTTCATTCTCTTCTACCATCATTGCCTTATCAGCTTCTCATACTGTCCACCTGTGATTGTAGTCAAGAAAACATCTGCTAGACATTAGCATCATATCCACCAACTAAGAGTATTGTCATAGTCAGAATCCAAGAGGTAAATAAAGCATGTTATTTAACAGGGTCAGGAATCAAAACAGAGTCAGATATTTCATTAGCAACACAAAGGTGGAAGGCAGTGAGTATATAATTTTAGGATGTACACCATATATTCCCGAAACATTCCTGCCAGATGTTGTTAAACTAATATATTCTCAGCCAATTTTCTAATCACGCAAAAGGATTCATCCACTATACCCTGTATTTCCAAAGTTTATCTCATGTGCATCTTTCTCAGGATATTTTTCTGAGGTGTCCTCCATCAAAAAAAGTCATAAGCCAATAAAGGAGGAAAGGTAGGTTTAGAGGATAGGGTGTCCTTTGCTCTATATAGGAGAAGGAAATTCCGAGATGATAATGCTAGGTCTAAAGATTCAGTGGGTGTCGTAGAGAAATAACTATTCCAGAATGGAGGAGGAGAAAATGCTTCAAAGGTATATATCTGGGGGGGGGGGGGGAGTTGAAAACCGAAAAGTTTAAAGTTGTATCAGAAACATTGGGAACTAATTATTTTTAAAAGCCAGATTCAATTTACAAAGAAAAATAGGGGTGAGGATGATGCATAATGAAAGGAACATAATCCTAATATGAAGTCCAGTCAGATATATATGAACTGTTTAGCCAACTGTAGCAGTATAAACATTTAGCAGCACCCTGACCTTGTTATAACACCATGCTATATTGATTGAAAAGAGGAGAGGAAGCATTTATGGCAGAGAGTGTAAGATATTTAATGTTTATCTTTCATGTTAGCTGTCCAATACATCACAACTGACATTCAAAATTTTAAAATGATTACCAGAGGCTGGATTATAGGGCGGCAGAAGGAAATAAAGAAGTTTTGATTAACAGGTACAAAATTGCAGTTAGTAATTACAGTCCTATAGCATTGTGGGGTGACTGTAGTTACCAATAGTTGTTGTGTATTTCAGGGTATATAAAGAGATGGTAAATACTTAGGGTGATGAAAGGGTTGATGGTCCTGATTTGATCATAGTACATAATATAAATATATTTAATATCACAAAGTAGGATATACATATGTAAGTTGGGTCTCAAAAAACAAACTAAAAAGCATGTAAAATATCTAATTAATTTCATGCTTATTACATATAGAAATTTTGATATATGTCAAACAAATTATTAAAATTATTTAGCTAAAATTAAGATATAACAAATATGGATCTCTGTGTGTAGATATAAGATTTTAAAGCACTAGAAAATACATTCACTAGAAAGAATGATTTAGACTGCATAGGGAGCTGCTCTTTTTCATTGTAACTTTAGCTTTTAAATTTACCTATTCTATTTTGATAAAAATATTCAAATTAATGCCCCTCTTAAATAATAGAACACTTTTCTGGTAGCTGTATCAAACTGAAATACTTCATGCACAGATCCCATGTCCGGTTCCTCAGACCAGGTGTATGGTTGATTGATCAGATACAAACCCATTGTGTCTGCATTTGTGATCTTAGGGGAGAAATCTTTTATCAAAGACAGCAGTAACTTAGGAAACAAGATTATTGCAATGCTCTGTCAGGGCAATTTGAATAAAGAATGAGGTATGTAGGTAGAACATATTCATTATTGAAGAGAATATAATGTCTTCCTAATATATCAAATATTTCTTTAACATAGAATATTTTTGAAGTTTTTAATATATAGTTAGGTGAATATATTCTGCTATCTACAGAGATTTAATCAACAGACCTCAGTTCAGTCTCATTTAATTATTGATTTGGATAGTCCACTTTCAACACATTTAAAAATTCTGCATAAATATTTCCCAAGGCTGAATATACAGAGTTCAATAGAGAAACATGAAAAACTAACCATTGTACTGTATCAGAGAGGCCTTACACTAAAAACAGAATAGCCCTAAGAAAATAACATGTTTTAGTGTTAGAGTCTTCCATTGGAAATTAAATTAATTTCACTCTCAGTTCACATTTTCACTCACAACAGTAAACTGGCTTATGGAAGAACATGTGCTGTGATACTTCCATTCATTGATTACATTAATTAAAAATTTTAATGAGAAATAGGAAGTCAGAGGCTACAGAACATATGAAGAACAATGAAAATAAAGGATGTTCTGAAATATGGGCCTTGACGGCACTCTGCTGAGGAGCAGCATGGTGTGGCGGTTTCTGTCTCTCCTGCATGTCCGGGCTGTGCCGTGCAGATCCAGGCTCTGAGACTACAATGGACTCGATCTTTTCCTGACTCGTTTTCAGCATCTGTAAAACAGGTGTGATATTAGTGCCTGCATCATAGCATAGCTATGGATAGCTGATGAAATTGGATGGATGGATGGATAAATAGATGATAGATAGATGATAGGTGATAGATGATACATAGATACATAATAAATGATAGATTGATAGATGATAGATAGTATTAGGGCAATAACTAGCTCATAATTGAGCACTAGCTCACTATTATCCATCACTGTTGCTTTTGTTTTAACCCCATAATTTTTTGACCTGGCGTGCTATGTATACTTCCTAACACTTAGCTGAGAAATGTGTATTTTTTTTTCTTCATTTGAAAAAATTGTAAACTAATGTGTAGCCACTTATGCTAGTCTTTGGAGGGTTTTGGAAATAGGTTTTCCACCTGTACTATCTAATCAAGAATCCTTCATTCCAATGAAATGTTCATGCAAAAAGAGTATGGCTGGGAGAGGGGAATGGACAGCAGTCAGAAATTGGTGTTTGAAAGAAGTAAATTAAAGGGCTGGTATTTAGGAGACAGGTTTTCCTACTAGGTGTCCTTCTTTTAAAATTATCTAGCTTCGTTTAAACTCGTTGCATTCTAACAACACTAGGGAATACAGCTTTCACAGGCATTTTTAGGTGCTTGTTGCTACAATTGTGGCTCTTTAGAGAAGTATGTTCAAATCTCAGTATCTCTCTCTCTCTCTCTCTCTCTCTCTCTCTCTCTCTCTCTCCCTCTCTCTCTGTCTCTCTCTCTCACCTGATCTGTCATTGTCACATCACTGGGACACTGACATTAGGTCGCTAGGTATTCGATTTCAAGCACACATATTATTTCATATTTGATCTTTCAGAAGAGAAGACACAATGTGCAAATTGAATAGAATACATAGGATAATGAGAGGTTAAAATATTAAATCTTCTAGGAATTTAGAAAGAATTGGCTAATACCCAAGTCCTTATTTTATGCTAAAACAAATGGTTTATTTGAAATATTTTAAGAATTTCAGAACTCAAATGTAGCATAGTGGGTTTTCTTTGTTTTTCTGGTACTGGAGATTGAACCCAGGGCCTCACATATGCTGGCAAGCTCTCTACCACTAAGCTACCTTCCTCATCCTTTAACAAAACTGCTTTGACACAGAGTCTCAAAATTACCCAGGCTAATTTCAAACTTGAAATCTTCCCACTCTAGCCTGGGATTACAGGCATGCACTATGCCTAGTTTAGCATACAATTTTACAATGATTTATACCTAAAATGTGACAGCTAGTATTATGTTCTTAATTGTCTTGTTTAATTTTTTCAATTATAACTACAAAAAAACCATATATCCTACAACAAATATTACTGAAGTTGCTAAAATTAGTAAGACAACCCTGTCTTGTGTTTGTGTAATCATATCCACTGGCTACTTATTTTTGTGTGTGTTCAAGAAAATCACCAATTTAATTAGGTAATTTAATGTTGATGAAAGATTCCTCTATGAATCAGTGAATGTCTATATCACGATGTACCATTTGTCCTGTTATTATAGTTTCAAAATAGGTCTGAATTATGCCG
Organism: Heterocephalus glaber; assembly: GCF_000247695.1. Next base: position 14,841,657 of record NW_004624736.1, on the reverse strand, counting down.
TCTCAATTTTCTAATATTGATATGATCATACTCTTCAGAAGAAATTCAGATAGACTTTATTGTAAGTCTTTTTTAGTTCCTTGCTATCAGTTAAATGAATGTCTTAGTGATCAGAAGCTTAATTACAAAGGCAAAAATTACCTACTACTACTTAAGTACAAAACTCTGTATTTTGTATTTGAGTTGGCTTATGTCTAGGTACAGACATAATACTAAAAATATTAAAAATACTTATTTGATACCTCTCACTAATTGGTAACCAAAAATGAACTAATGTAACTTATTGTTCATGAATAACATACCCCTAAAAAGCATATACTCTTAGTACCATTTAACAATTAAAATAGGTAAACCAAAAAGAGGTTAAGTATTTTTCTCAAAGTTCCAACCAAGCTCTGTCTGAACTCAAAGCAGTTTCTGTGTCCTATTAAGCCTTTTTTTTTTTTTTTTACATAAAATAATGTTTTGAACACTCTAGGGAATTAGAGGAAAGAAGAGTGAAGAGGGTAGGTAGTAAAGAAGGTTCCTGGTGCAAGTGAGAACAGTTTCTTATATACTTTGTTCCCCATAACTTTTCATTTTCTTTTTTGGTTGCAGTTGATTTATCTCCTTTTTATCTCTTTTTAAATTAATGTACCTTTATTTTTCCACTGCCTTATTGCATATTCTCCCAGTGGGCTTCCAGCAAATGGAACTTCCAATATTATTTCATTTAAGTATTTGTGGCCCTTGTATCCTCATAAACCTGCATACCACCCTGGTGACCGTGGCTGGATCAAAGTACACCATAATAGATCAAGTTGTGGGCCAGATGCTAAGACATGCCCACTCCTCTTGTCAGTTCAAAATCTCCCATATAAAGACAGATCAACTTATCAGAAGATATTATAGTGTACAGCTCTCAAGGGTCCTGCCCAAAAGGTAAATATCTACCCCAAAGTGTAGGGCTTTGGGAGAATTGAATTTTCTCTTTAATTTTTCTCTAAATTTTAAAAGCTAAATTTATTTTTCATCATTAATATACATGAATCCCACTGAGAATAAAGTAGAGCTACTCTATAATCTGTCTACTTCAGTCAAAACAAGTGAATATAGGAGGATTGGTTCTCATTGCTGCTTATTGTTTTTGTGCTTTTTTTTTCCCCTTTGTGAAAGTATAAACACATAAAAATATACAGTTTGTATGTTTCTAACATATGAATCACAATTAATTGAAGCCATCCATGTTTCTAGCATCCAGGTCAAGAAATAGAGCCAATAATCTCCATTCATTTTCCTTACTAATCATTATAACATCAGTCGTTTCTTTCAAAGATTAATAGTCTAGTATACTCTTCAGTTTCTATTTAAAGATTGATATTAAGTAAAATTTTTTCATTAAATTCAATTTTGTTTATGAAACTTTTGAGGTTCATACTGCGTTCACATTCATATCATCAAAATATGCTTCAAAGGGCCGGGGATTTAGCTCAGTGGTTTCGCCACCTGCTGTGCAAGCACAAGGACCCAAGTTCGATCCCC
>NW_004624736.1:14774879-14840011 GCF_000247695.1 Heterocephalus glaber | reverse complement strand
TGGGAGTAAAGATGAACAAGATAGGAGATGTGTTGATAAATGTTCAGGCTGAGTCATGAGCATATGTTAAATTCATTGTTTCAATCACTGTACTTTTGAATTTGAAAATTCCCATGCTTATAAAGTAGCAAAAATATAAAATATGATAATTTTGTATATTGTTTCTACAAATATCAGTAAACAAACACGATTTGGTTTTTAAGTGCAGCCATTCAGTCTTCTACTGGGTATCACTCTAGTTTGCTGATCTAAAGACACCTAAATAAAGATTTTTTTCCCCCTTTACTGAAACTGGGTTTTCATTCCACAAATCCTGGCTCTCCTGGGAACCCTAAAATGGAATTCCAGCAATGTGAGTTAAAATAGTGCAAATGTCAAGCTAATGCAGCATCACCATCTAGAGGTCGGCATAATAACTGCAAATTTTCTTACCTTTATGATTCCTCCATATATGTACAAGCTTTCAAATCTGAATATGCATGGAAGTTTTTGTGATTGTGGAGAAAATATTGTGTTTGCAATTGTTTCCTCTCCAGTTGGATTTCCAGGAAGAAGTCAAAGCACAAAGCAGGGGCCATTTATATTTATAGATGGCAAGGGGAAGCATAAATCATAGGGCTGTCCAGCCGCAGTTCTCTAGCATGATCAACCAGTGTAGAGTGTCGCACATGTCAGACAAACCACCTCTTTCTGCTCATCCCTGATAATATCTCCGTGAGCGTAACATGAATGGCTTTTCCTTCTTGGCAATCAGCAGCCTACAGCATTGTGCATTTGACTAGTTAGTTTATTCTCCCCTAATTATCAGAATAAAGTAGAGGATATTTGGGATCTGATGAAATTATTTGTAAATTTTTACTCTTATCACCATGCTTGCTACAAATTGCATTCTTTCCAACCAAAGGGAAGAAATTGACAACCAAGCATGTAAAATGAAATGTCTCTTTTATTCTAATTGATATAATTTATATAATTAAATATAATTCATGTCTTAAAAGTTATTCAGTAGATTATAATGCAAAACCATTGGTTAAATCTAATTGTTTATTTTAATATTTTTATTAAACAAATGTTTATAATAGTCCTCCCACGTGTCAAAATTTATGAGAAATTCCTTACCTGCTAGAACCCGGAATATTGAATCATGCAAAGCACATTTGCAGAACAACACAGAATCAAGTGACAAAGTTTATTCTGCTTGGGGAAATGGGAAAATCTTTCATGTATAAGGAATCATCTTAAAGGATGAATAAAAACTGTCAAGCTAAAAATATGGACAAGGATATTCTGGACAGAATGAAAAAGTGTATGCTAAGAAGATTTTAAGGGATATAATTTGTTGAAGTGACAAGCTAATGTAGCAGCTTGGAAAAAATAATTGGGATCATGGCTAGAAATATAGTCTGGGGTTAAATTAGAAATGACCTTGTATACCTCACAAAATATTTTGGGTTTAAATCTCTGAGTGGAAAATAGATAATATAGGCCTTTTTAATTAGGAAGTGACAAGACTATCTGCATGTGTTTTAGAAAAGCAGGTATGATGAGAACATTAAAGAACGATGGGAAAAGTGAACTTTGTAGAAGCTAGGAGAGTGCTGCAATGACCAGAGAGATTAGGTGTGGTTCAGCTGGTGAATCATGCCTGGATGATGCAGTTTGGTGTAATGTGGAAAAGAAGGAGACATGTTGAGACATCTTGGAAGTTCCTAGTTAGGTTAAGGAGCAGGTGTTCATATCATGTCCAACACAGAACTGTAGGGGAAGGAATGTTTCCGTGTGGTGTCTGTTTGTCTCCTCTTCCCATTGTACAAAGGTGGATGAGGATGCTTAAGGAAAAAAAATGTAAACATAGTTCTGAGGTTCTAGGAAGCTACAGAAAGTACAGGTATCGCCTGGGTGTAAAGGAAGAAGATTAGCTTGTTGTTGCAAAGTATGGTTGGTGAAATACCACGAATCAAGACACCACGCTGAAAACAAAGACTGTGCTGGGCTCCCAGAAGTACATTTGTAGCCTTGGATACTTTGTAATTAGGTTATTTGTTGCTATTCTTTTTTTTGACATTGTAGTTGGTAGTGGAAATCTGATTCTTGAGGTTAATGGAAAATATAGTTGAATATAATATTTCAAGCTTTGGAAATTATAAATATTTTCCTTAGAAAGGGCACAGAGCTTACAGTGCCAAGAGAAAAATTCTGAAGCCCGTGACAACTGGGTTCCAATCCTGGTTACACCATTGAATAAATGTATCAATTGGCAATGTATTTAACTTTGCTTTGCTTTGGTTTTGTCTATAAAAAATGTAAAGGTAATAACAGTAATACCTCTTCATTGGGGTATAATGTATATTAAGTAGCTTGATGTTCATAAAATCTTAGAACAGCACCTGGGACGAGTCAAAAACAATAGGCGTGTTTGCTAAATAAACAGTGATTGCTATATCTAAAAGATTTTCTTTATCCAGTCACCAATAAAGTTAATTAAAAAAAAGATTTTCCTAACCTCTGTCTACATGTATAATATGAATGGAATTAAGCGTGACTTTTTCATTGAAAAAAATATAATCTTTTTTTTACTAATTTGTTTTGCCAATGTTTATCTATGTTCCAGAATGCCAAATGAATCAACAAAATGTTCATGTGAATGTCTGCATTTTCTGTTCTAGTCTTGACTGTAAGGATAGTTGCCATTTTTATTTGTTAAATATATGTTTATTTGTGTTTAAACCATAGGAAAGGTCATAGGAAAAACATTGACAGTTGGATATACTCAAACAAAACAGCACATTATGTCCCTAGTAAGTTCAAAGAATTTCACATCTCAAGTGACAATCATTCTAGTAGCAGTGAAAAATGTCACTTCTCAGTTTGCCCTAAAATAATGTCAACAGTGTGAATGAGAAGGGAAGTATGTAAAAGGAAATGAATCAACATGCATACAGTGTTTATATTGTGCTCTTGTTTTGACACATAAGTTAATTTAATTATTTAAATCTGGAAGCCAAATCTATCAGTTGCTTATAAAACTTTCCTGCTCAAAGAGTGGTCCTTGGCTGAATAGCTTACTTGGGAGTTTGTTAGGATTGTAGAAGCTCCGGCTGAATTCAGGGTCCTCTGATTCATAACCTGCATTTTAATAAGATTCACAAGTAGTTTTATAAATACAAAAGTTTGAGAATAAATAAGAAAAACCGGAAATAAGCAGTTTGATAATAATAGTGTCATTGAAAATAAATACAAAATAAACAACATCACTCTCCAGGTCTACATAGCATTGAATTTCTGAAATCCACCTACTTTCTGATATAAACATTAGGCTTCCACAGGTTTTGATTAAGAACTTACTATTCGTTCGTCATTGTTCTGGGTTCTAAAGGTACAGTGCTGAACAAAATAGGCAAAGTCTTTGCTCAAGAGTTATCACTCAGATTCTGAGAGAGCTGTGGGAAGTTATTTAAGAGCATAAATTTAAAGAAGTAGAATCTCTAGACATGTAGAATGTTTTCATGAAAAAATTCATGTATTCACTTGTTGTACAGCTTTGCTTAGATTATTGAATTGCTGAATGATTGCATTTTTTACTTCTTGCTTAATTCTGGGAGCAGATTGCATTGGTTCAAATCCTGGCTACCTGAACTTGAGGCAAAACATTCTACCTTCTTTTTCTCAGATTCTTCATCTGATAACTGGAAGAAATAATAGTATCTGCATCTGAGTCTTATTAGGAGGATCACTGGGACTGGTGCATACAAAGTGCTCAGGGAAATGCGTGGCAAAGCATAAGCACCAAATAATTGTAAGAAAGTATTATTTGTGTTGTTTCTTTTTGTTAATGAAAAATCATTATTGGTATATTTCTCTTAAGGACAAAGGGAGTGGGAGTGGGGAAGGAGAAGTAAAAAGATTTCAGCTGTGTCATGTACAGGTGCTAAATACCCACAATAAATGTAAACATTATATGTCGTAAACATTATATGTCATAAACATGAACTAAAAATAATAATAACAATTATAATGTGAATGGAGAAAAGGGATCCAGAGACAGAGGGAGGGAGGTAGATGGGGAAGAGAAGGGGAACAAAATTCAAGATGTGTTAATTACATATACCTATTCCCTATAATGAATGTAAACTTCCTATGTATTAATAAAGCAAAATTTAAAAAATAAAAACAGAAAATTTAGCTTTGGGTTATGTGGAAAAGTTTGTGATGAAAGCATCCCTCAAAGGTTTGGCAGCACTTCTATTATTTACACTCCGGGTGCTGGTGGAGGAGACCAGCTTCTCCAGATTGTATTGTATACTTAGCAACGGAGGGTGGAGGGCAGAAAATACTGAATTATTGTTTATGTCCTGATTTTGCATAATCGGAGAGCAGTGGAGAGGGCTGTCCCCTTCACAGAGAAAACGTGTGCTTGTTGAATTTATATTAAGTCTCGCTGATGTACCCAAGATCTTTTCCTTTAAACTCAGCTCCTCCTGTGGTACGGTTTCCTTGTACATGAGTAGACAATTGATTCTTGCTAATGTTGGCTCCTTTCTAACCTTTCCTTGTGTTTTGGTGAAAGTTGTCACTTTTTTCCCTTGAAGTGCTACAAGAGAATTAAAACCTAAAATCAGTGGTGAAACCACGTAAGCAATCCCATAATGTTTTGTTTCCAGTAAGTCTATGCATAGGATTTTTTCTCTTGTTCAAGTGAAATTTCTATAGTAACTTTGCACACATTTCAAGTATTTATCCAAAAGGTACATATGGTTGAATTCAAGATATCAAAAAGTAATATAAATCAAATTTATTTGTACACAGCTGCACTTAAGTTCACTGTGGTCACAAGTTGGTCGTGTACTGTCAGCTCCTCCTTGCCCACACTGGCACTCAAAGTAGGGTGATTTGTATTTGACCTGGACCTTTTCTACATCCGAGATTCACAAAGTAGAGTCTGTGCAGTCAAACTATGCTGTGAGACTTTAGAATTACTTTAGTTCTTCACTCTCCTTCTGAGCATATGGTGGTGACTACAGGATACTGCATAATGAGTGATTCCAGGGCAGACTGAAACCACATAGGAGAATCCACCCGCACTCTATCAAACTAGAGAGCAGGGGGAGATTTAAGAAGGTAAGGCCATGCCACTCTCGTCAATTTCTTTCATTTTGAAAGACAGAATTTTAATAAAAAAATAAATTTTATGAGCATTTAATTATATTTAGTGAGTTAAATCAAAATACATGTTTCCTAAGCTTTTTCATTTTAATTTCTAATAAAATAGATAATATAAGATAACATGTCATATGAAGACAAGTGTTGGGAGTCTTCAGTGTTATTTTAAGAATGTAAGGGAGTCCAGACACCAGGATGTTTACATTCCTGCTCTCCACCATTTTCTTGGCTGATCATAACAGGGAAGAAGGCGATGCTGGCCTTGTAGTCAAATCTCTCAAGGACTCACTGATAGTTCTTCATTTTGCCAATGCTTTGTCTTGGCAGCATGAAAGGAATGAGAATGACAAACAAGAAAGAAAATATGAAGTGCTCTGTGGGTTAAAGATGCCTTTAGACAATCACATGTCTAAGATGACAAGCAAAGATGTGATTTTTTTTAACTCAGTAAAATAGAGTAACAAATAAGACTAATTGAATGTAATTGTGGTGGTTTTTGTGAAGTGGTTTAAAGAGCTTCTCTAAATGTCACTGACAATCCAGGACTGAGGTGTTTTATAGAAAAAGGCACAAGACAAGGCTGGTGACAGGACTTTCTCTGAGTCAGTCATGTCTTAAGGACTCAGTCTAGACATGGAATTTAGTTTCTTCACCCCTATTCATTTTACCATGCACCACAGAAAAGTGAGTCTTTACCTGCGTTTTCATTTGGATGGATCATGACTATAATTAAACAGAACTCTGTGTATAATAGTATAGGTATTTCTGTGCATAAAAGTCTAGCATGTGAATTAATAAATAGGGGAAAGGAATGAGAAATTGTACACCCCTGGCTAGTATTTGGCTAAAGATTAGGTACAGATGGTCAACTGCAACTTTTAAAACAACAAATGCAATTCTCCCTACAATTCAGCTACTCAAATAGACTATAATACCCTGATTTGGAGATTCTATGGCAGTTATAATTATAACTCCACTTTTAAAACCATATCTTTATCCATTCAGTTAATACCCTGCATTGATAAAAATCATCATATCCCCTAGTGTACGATAAAATTGTTAAGCAGAATAATTTATGAAAATTAGTTATAGAGTTAATATATGTTAAGTATGTTTAATTACACTGCAGAACTTAGTTTGCTTCAGCACACACAATTATTTTTAATTATAAAAACAGATAGTTTGGAGATTTATGTTCAACCCATTATACTGCTGGTGAATACTGCTTCCTTGCTTTTTTCCTTGCTTACAAAAATAAAACAGATTAATAATTTGTGTCAAAATCTTCTCTTTACTGAAAAGCTTATGTATGTTTTAATGTTATCACTCTATGATATTTAAAAACAACCAAATGCTTTCTGAGTCTTGTTTAAAACATATACTTCTTTACCAGGAGATTATGAGAAAAACAACAGATGAAAGAGTTTAAAGATATAATAATGTTTATCTCTATGGGGAAAAAATGTGAAAATAAGGAAAACAAGGGCAGCAAGCTTTACTTTTGTTATGAGCTTTTTTTCACTTCTTGATTTTTAAAAAATGTACTGAGGATTAAACCCAAGGCCTTTCCACTGAGCTATATCCTCAGCCAATTATTTTAATATTTTTTTAAATATTGAGAAGGGGTCATGCTATATCAACGTAATTACATGTGCTGAAGTTAAACTGGAGGTCCTTTTGTCTCAGCCTCCCAGGGTGATGGAATTATAGGCAGGTACCACCACACTCAGCTTAAATTTTAATCATATGCTGTTATGTCTGACTTTGATTAAAATTAAATGTAAAAAAGCACACACCCCCACACTTATACACACAATGTTCACTCATAATTGTTGCTTCTATAATTCTATTTATTATTTTGATTTCTATTGATAGAATGGTTGACCAAAGAATGTGCGAGTTTTAATGTCAGTTGTTATGATGTGATATGAATAGATCTTACAATTTTCAAATTTTAGGCCAAAAGTACTCTTTTGTACAGCTACTATTTTTTGATATCATGACATTTTATACTAGATTTATAACATATATACACACAAAGGCAATGGTATCTGTCTTAACCAAATGTATTTTGATAATACTGTTAAGACAATTATGGGATTTTCATGCTGAAGTACGAGTTTACAGGTGACGTTGGCATCTGCTTACTATATGAAACCCCCAACCTTCGGAGAAACCAATTTTTAATATAATAGTTAGGCAGAAATCCACATACTACATGGTACAAAATATGGCACATAGTGAAGGACAAAATATACATACTTTTAGTGATCCACTTTATTTAATGAAACTATTCTACAAATCAATAAATGAACACTTCTGTTAAGTATGGAATACAATTTATTTGTCTGCAAAATTTCAGAATGAGAGTGTTTATATATTTATGTGTAGGTTTCGTTAGACCATAAATGAATGATGGAATATAGTAATGAAATTAAATACCAGGCTCTTTTTAATCACTAAATTTTTTTCACCTAGAGTGTTATTTTGACCATGATAGTAAAGAGCACACATCTTTCAAATTCATCCACATACATTGCATCTATTTACTAAGGCAGCTTTATTTTAAAAAGTGTGCCAAACTAAAGAAAGTATAAGTCTAATGTAAATTGCTAAAATACTTTTAAATTGCTTTATTGATTAATAAATTATTTATATCTCATGAGATGAAAATTATAAAAATAATAAAACTAGCATATTATTTTTTCTATTTGGATCTCCGAATATGTTTACTATTCCTCATATTCATTCTACTTTTACTTTGCATGATTTATGGTAACTTTTCTATTTGAAGAATTTCTGAACAAAAATACGATCTTTTGACGTAGACAAGCCTATGTTAATTCATTTTGTGGAATCTTATTATCGCAATATTCTTTTCTATCCTCTTTCCCATTCATTACTTTCTTCCATTTAATTGCTTTTTCTTTTGTAGTGTTAGAAATTATGCATGTGAGGGAAGTGTTCTACTACTGAACTCTGTATCCATCCCAAGTATAGCTTTTGAGTGGAACTTTTCTCACTGAAGCCTTGAGTTCTGTAGTTGGGGCTTTAGATTGTACAGCATCTGGGAATGTATCATTATTGTTACTGTCTCATTTGATCAACTTTGCCATATCAGTGGTTTTTGCTGGGAAGTGTCTTTGTGAATTCCCTTCATGAATTTTCTCTGTCGTTATTACAGCTAAGCAGTAAAAACTGGCCCTGATAACCCAAAAGGTCCCTGTCGCTTCATAGGCTTTGCCAGATTGCAAGGTATTTTAATGTCAAGAAACATTCTTTTCCTCTTTGCATCCATTCAGTGTCTACCTTAGTACTTTGTGCATAGTGGGTATTTTTCAAAGCATTTAAAAATATCTTTCCTGCTGTCAGAATATTATCTACTAAGAGTTGCTAACAAAAAAAATCAAAATCAAAACAAAACAAAAAGAGTTGCTAACATACTCTTGCAGTTCTTACTATGTGCCAAACTTTAAGCAAAGTCATTTAACCTTCACAGCCCCATGATGTGTGTGTTAATCTTATCCTGATGTGATAAAAACTGAGAAGAGGTTAAATGATTTACTGTGGTCCTTACAGCATGTAAGGGCAAAAAACAAAATTGGGTCATTGGACACAAGAATTAATTCTGTGTAATACTGCCACTTATATTAAGGAATGGATGAAATGGATGAAACAAAGTGATTTGTTCTGGTAAAGAGTTTACTTTATGTTGGTTAAATCAAATTAAATGCAGAAAAAATGAATATGCATACATCCATAATGAGTGTTCTTAAAAGTGACTGGTGAACAGTTCAGGAGTGGGTTAAGAGCCTCCTACTTTGTTAAGGCTTTTTGATATTTTTTCTGTTGCTTTTAATATATACATGGTAATATACTATAGTAATGTATCTATATGATTTTAAAATAAACACACAACTATTGGCAGTACCTGTAGACTTTTAAAAATATTTTTTAATACACGAGCCACAAAATTTGGAAATTACAGCTTCAAAGAAAATGCTCACAATTCAGAGACATATGAGAGTTAAGTAAAAAGGCATATGTCAGTCATTTTCTGAGTCTACTTTCCTCATCTGTATAATGGGACTAGTAAATCCCTATTAAATTATAGTACTGCAGTGATTAAATGAGTAAAATGTGCTTCAGTTTTTGAAGTACATATCTCTACAGAACTACCAATTTCTCAAATACACTCACCAGTCTTTTCAAATGGCATGTTAAGAATCTGGAACAAAGCTCCATGGGAACATTCATGTAGGGAATCTTTGTGGCCCCTTTATGGGGAAGCCATCAGGCATGGGTAGAATGAAACAGAAAATTCCTTGGAGACAAATCTTTGCCTAAAGATACTGTCTACACCTCTGTGCTTTTTGCTGTTCATATTTCTGAAGTGTATTAATAGGCTTTTAGGAAGCCACTCTCGCCTCTGGTCAGGCATATCTGAACTTAGTTCAAATAAACAAATAGAGTGACAACACGTGAAAAGGTATGAAGTGTTCTTTTCTTTAAAGAACTCCCCTCAAATCCTGAAAAATCCATAAAAAAAGAAATACAGTGAATTAAAAATCTGACTGTCCCTTGATTTACTATAATTGTCTTCTTGAATCTGATGCTGGCAAAATAAAGGAGGGCTGGTAGGGAAAGGACAGAAACAAGCAATTGAGATGTGTTCTATAGAATTGAGATGCATGTAATCATTGTGTACTGCAAACATGGACTCATAAAAATAAAACATTTTTAAAAATGTGACTATATACAGATATAGATGTAGTAATTTTTCTAAAATTTTCCACATCCTTCTCAGTGCATCCCCATATCATCTTTATTACCATTTTACATTTTAACTTAGTAAACACAACCATTACATTTCCACTAATGCTATTAACCTAGATTTTTTTACCTGAAATCTGCAATATTTATTACAGTGAGCATATCATAGAATGTTTTTTCCATTTATATATTTTCCATATTTAAAGTATTGAAATACAGCCAAATTTTTCAAAGCATGGTTTATAGAACAGCAGTTGTATAAGCTTTTCATTGCCAGCAAAATATTCTACAGTAAAATCTGTTTTAAAAAGTACAACAGTTTACATTATTTGATCAAAGAAAGCACTTTGGATTTACCTTCTTTGATAATATTCCGAGGAAATACATTTCACTAAATATTCTGGAAAATATCAAGACACATATCTCTCATTTATGAGATTGTACAATAATTCAAATTTGATGATTTTAAATTCCAAAGTAGAAATAAAAATCCTGTACAGTCTTATTTTTCTGAAATTACTTAATTTTTGCCAAAATAAAATTTGTCATAACATAAATATGCAATTATATATAATTCTAATCTTAGTGTATATGCATCAAGTAGTCTTAGAATACATATGGAGGTCAGGACCATGAGCACACGCAGGACTATGACATGTAACGCACACAACACATGCATAGCACACATTGTTCCCCTGTCTCTCTTCCCTTTTCAAGAGCTATCTCATGCATTTGTCATTTCGCAGTAAAAGCAATGGCATGAAGATGGAGGTGACAAAAGGGGACATTGTATCAACCCACTGGTAGTTCATATTTTATCAATGTCCTTGTATTATGCTTCCCAGAAAAACAACCAAGTGCAATCACTGTTCTTCTAAATGCAAAGCTGAGTATCAGAGAACTAAAAGAAAATCTCTGGGAACAAATCCTTAGAAGAAGCAGGAATCAAATGTGGCTGTGGGTTACACATTAGTCAACACCAGAAATCAAGAGCCTTTAGTTACAAGGCTTATCAAAAATGACAAGAAATTATATCTGTAGAATTTGAGAGTTTTAATCTAAGTGAATGGACTTTCATGTATACTCATACAGTTTATAGTTACAAATTATTTGACCATTACTTGAGGGGATGAGATAACGTAGTTTGGAAGTGGAGCATGTTGTTCAATTGCATTGATAAAGTTCTATCTTCAAGCTGGGTTGTGAGTACATGGAAGTAAACTTTATCTTTCTTTATGCCTGTCTCATGTCAGCAATTTAATAACAAGTAAATAAATTACTCCGTTCAGCACTGCAGGGTGAAACCATTGGGAGATTCCTAATAGTGTATTTATTTTAATAGTTATTGGTTGTGTGTCGGTGGTAACTTTACAATGTAATATAGAAACAAATTTAACAAATCACATTTTCTGATAAAAGAGTCTAATTTCCTTTTTTGGGGATGAATTTAAAAGCATGACTTGGGTTTGAGTGCTGCATTGAGATAGAGGTTTCATAAACTTTGAATCCATTGTGAAGAATTTGCTCTCATGCTGAGAGAGGGTAGGTCTTGATTTCTAAAGACCATGAAGTTCTTTGGAGTCTCTAGGGTTTTATCGAAGAGGTCCTATATTAAGGATTTGAGAATGCTTCCCCTGAAGACTTTACTCGTCTGCCTTTTGCCCTCCACACCTGCTCTTCTCTCAAGTAGAGATTGGCAGGATCAATGAGAGAGGTGGTTGTGTTGTGGAGAATAAAAGATATTGGAATTTAAATAGGACTTATTATAATGATGCCAACAAAGTACTCAGTTAATATGGATGACTGGAATGCGCTGTTGAGAAGTAAACAAACTCTGGGAGAGTCAGGTGCGTGTAAAAGGGCAAGCATTCGGTTTGTCTGTAGCGGTTCTCTCATTACCGTGGAACCACTGCACCCCTTCCCAGAGATGCGAGCTTTATGCAAACATTAGGGCCACTTCAGCAGCATCAGGGTAACCACAGGTCCACCTCCCAACTCTGATTTTATGGAAGAAATCATTTCAAATATAAAACTGTAATACAACTGAGCATGTTGGTAATATTTTAAAGTTAAATACTGTATTTTGGATTCAGGTGAACTATCTGATAGATTATTTGACAATTAGATTTCCTGGTAATTTTAACGGTCTTATTGAAGGAAAATAACCATGTCTATCATGTTTCACCTACTTACCCTTTGGGGCTTATCAATTTCATGAGGATTTCACTCAATTATAGCCTGTTGAAAATAAATGAGTCTTATGTTTTATGATAACAAAAGCCCCCTACATATACTGCAGCTTTAAGGATCAGTATGGATATTATACAAGATAAGAAGAAACAGTGTTAATATAGATTTCTCTGGATAAAATCCTGTTCAAAATACCTATATTGTAAACTTGGTACCTACCTTAAGTCACTCTTATATTACTTTTAAATACAGTATTATAGTGTCTAGATAGAATAATGGAAAGATGAGTTTCATTATTCAGTAATCAAATACAAATAGATTATGAGAAATATTTATGTCTAGCATCTCAACGCTTGAACAAGCAATGCATAAAATTGCATGTGCTGTTGAAATTACACATAACACACATATACAGATATTACTTCTTGTGATGTATATTTCATTACTTTAAACTTACAGATAAGACAATTGTCTGTTTTATATGCAGCACCTCAAGTGTTCTGTCTACAGAAGTCATGTAAAATTACTACTTTAATAGCAATAAATCATGTTAATTCAACTCTAGTCAAATGAACTGTGTACAGATTATGGAAGAATAGGAATAGGAATGGTCAAAACAAACTATCAAGTGTAATCATCTACTCAACTGAAGTAATAGTTCAGGTACTTCCAGCCTTGAAACAAGAACTCCGATAGCAGGAGTGTTTGTATAATTACAATAAGTTTTTCATAGTAAAACAGGATAAAGCAATTTCTTTTCTTACAAATTCAGTTAGCATACCTCACTTAGTTTCAGAGATAAGGTGAAAATGGACCACTTGCCAAAGGTTAATTAGATAAAATAGTTTGTATCAGAACCTTAAACTAGATCTGTAGATTGCTGAAATCAAAATTCACCTTATGCAGGCACCTTTCCACGTTGTTCTGTTCCCAAAATTAAGCTTTGTGGGGTGAATATCACCTGTTATTGCTCCAAAATGAATTAATATCTTTACCTAACACTGACTCAAATCTCATTCTCTCTCCTACAGCCCACATTTTCTAAAGGGTCCCGGCTGTGATTGAATCTAACCTGGCTATTTAGCCAACTGTAATCACTTCATGGCTCAGAAAAATATTTTTCCTAGTGAATAAGAGGTTCTATTTGAACAAATCCATCCCACATCTTACAGAGAGAGTATGTGTGTGACTCTTAATCTTTATCAGAGTGTAATTGGGGACTGAAAGAAACAGATTGGATATTGTCAGCCCTGTGATATAGCCAGGAAAAGACATGATTCATTGATTTTAATCACGTTTAGTTCTTCGTCAACTCAGTATTCCAATAAATAAAGGGCAACAAGAATTTAGATAATCCACGATAGCAGATGATTCAAAATAATTTACAACTGGGTTTGCACTGCATTTTTTTCTTCAGCACATTTTTCATAGCTGTCTTTTAAGGTTTAATGCCTTGTGCTTTATATTTCTTCAACACTGTAATTATGCAGTGATTTTATGTATAGCAACTTCTCCTTTTTGTGCCAGCCTCATAAACCTTATTTTATGCATCTCAACTCAAAGGTCACCCTTTAGAACTAACCCTTGACTCCTTTCTTTGAGATTACTTCCACTTCTGCTTTTCTATTCTCCACTGTACTTTCTTTTCATGCCAACTGCCAGCATCTTTAAAATCCAAGGAATTTTAACTTCTCTCCAGCTAGTCTGTAAACTCCATGAGGAGAAACATCTGGCCACCTTGCTCTTGACTGTATCTCTCCACACTTAGGACCTAGTTAGAACATCCTAAGTGCACAGTAACTATTAGTTTAATGAGTGAAATGGGGTGAATTCATAGAAGCGTTTAAGCCTAATTACAGTTTTGAGAGATTGATCAGAGGTTTTTATTTTCCTCGTATAGACTGTGCTACATTAGATTCTGTTGGCAGATGGCCCATCCAACCACTGCTCAGCATCCAGATTTCACAGACTACTTACCTTTTAACACTCTTGTTTCATCATCTGTAAAGTAGAAATGCTGACAATAAACAGTATTTTTTTCACATTGTAGTGAAGATTAAATTACACAATAGAAAGAGCTTAGTACAGGGATTGAAATAAATGCTCTAGATTTTTAGATTTTATAAAATAAGTTATTTTGCTTTTAATAAGTAAATGGAGACCTAGAAAATGAAATGAACCACCAAAAATTATACAATGTAAGATAAATATGTAAAATGAGGGCAGCATTGTAGATAACAGATTTGTTGAGTATCCCTACTTCCAGTATAAATTGACTTGGATTCAGATGTTTCCTTAGTCCACTTGCCCGTATTTAGAGTAGTACATCTCAAAACTGATAAAGCTTTTATGGTGCATCTTTCCCAGGGCATAATCTGAGGGACCGGGGGAACAAGTGTGTATGTTATTTACACCAATATGTTGCCACTATGTACTAATTTATAAAGTATTATCTGATTTATGCTGTCACGTAGCCTTTTGTACTCCGTAAACTGGAATTTTTCACAAGCTGATTTGACTCATCCACTTTCCTTAACAAGCAAGGCCTACTTTTTCTCCTTTCATTATTTTAAAGTAAAAGGACTTGAATGTTGCATTTCTATGTAATAAAATTAATCTAAAAATTGTCTGATCTTACCAGGGTAAATGTTTATTTTTTATTTTGTGCTGTCCAAATCACATCCTCTATTTTTTTCTTTTATGTCCAAGTTCTCTTCATATTAAAGATCTATAATTTCATTTGTACAAGTAAATAAACCTATTAAATAGTATTTCCTTAAGGAATAAATAGTTATTAACTATATCAAATTATACTAAAAGTTAAGAAAGGTTTTGAATGAATAATTTTTCAATGGAAATACACAAATAGCCATTAAACACACAAAGAAGCTCACATTTTAAGTCCTCAGAGAAATGCAAAACTGCGAAGAGATACCATTTCAGTCTCACTAACATGGTTATAATGTTCCAAAAAGGCACTAATTCTGAGAATGTGGAGAAGTTGGTAATTTCATATATTGCTAATGGAGCATAACTGATACATTCACTTTTGGAAACAGATTTGCAGTTGCTCTAAATGTTAAACATTGAATTTAACACATGATCCGACCATATGGAGACGTATGGTCATGAAACTTATACACATATCTTCATAATAGGATGGTGTTTATTTCTAGGGAGTCAAGTGGAAAATCCATTCTAGGTCTCCTCCAGTTTCTAGAAGCTTTCTGCTTTCCTTGGCTCAAGGTTCCTTCCCATCCTACATTCAGCAATGGCAGTGAACCATGGGCCTTTCACAGCCTTGTTACTCTGAGCGTTGTTCTCCTGTCTCCCACTTCTGAGGATCCTTGTGATTACCTTGGGCCCCTTGGGTGGCCCAGCATAATTGCCATGGCCTCAAGGTTACATGAAGAACAATCTTAGTTTCTTATCAAACCTGCATTTTTTTTCCACATAGCATGACTTACTCACAGGATTTGGAAATTGGAAATGTGGACAATTTTGGAGGGCAATTATCCTGCCTACCGTAGACAACTATTTTATTCATTTCCAAATTATTATTTTAAATTTAAGCCTAACCCACACATACTATAAAATGAAAGTGATAATTTATATATTTTCTTGTATAATGACACATTCAAATGATACTCAAAAATACTGACAGACATGAAAAGAAATTCACAGTATATCAAAGAAGTATATATATATATATGTGTGTGTATATATACATTCAAAAGTGTTTGTGATAGTTCCCTTTATTTATTTAGAAATGATGATAGTGACATACTCTAAAATACTGAACATAATGATTTATCTTTGAGGACAGAAATTAAAGTTAGAATTATGTGTGAATGTGTGTGTGTATACACATACATGCTTGTATGTGTGTGTCTAAGTTCCAGTGGTCACATTTCATATTTATTGCTAGAAAAATTTAAAATATTGTGAAAATAAAGAAGCAGTATACCACATGCTGAATGAAAACAGGGGAATAATCTTTTTATTTTTCGATCACGTGCTAAAAGATACATTTTTAATACAGGGATGATAGATGTTGTCTTGAATGATATATCTGACCATGACCATATTGTTAAGGACTCAAAGGACATTTCCTTGTCCATGCGGAGAGGGTTTTGACTGAGTGATGATATGTACCATGGAGGTGGCAGTGCCTTAGCATTTACATATGTGCCTGTCATCCTTGTCTTAAATCAGTGCAATTTTAATTTTTACTTTCAGACACTCTTATCTGACACTTATTTTACCTAAGAATAAAATTATGTAAAGAAAAGTGGATGATTGGCTTGTGTGAATGGAGATTTTAGATACTTTACTCTTAGAAGCTTTTAATATTACATTATGAAAAGCAGTTTCTGGGAAAAATATCTTCATGAAAAACAAAATATGTGTATAGGGGCAGAGTTGATTCTAGACTGGAAGGCAGTGGCTGACAAGGTAGAACAGACAGCAAGAATGAAGAAAAAGAATGAAGGAGAGCCGTGTGTGTGTGTGTGTGTGTGTGTGTGTGTGTTGTTAGGTGTCTGGGTTGTGAGTGGTAAAAGGAAGAATGGCCAGGAGGAGAAACTATAGCACTTAAATGCATGATTTCAGACTGAAAGTAAGGCAGATGGACGGGCCCAGGGTCAGGCAGAGCTGTGACAGTGCTGGAAGGCCCGTACCAGGGCACCACTCTGTGGAATCACATAGGTTCCCATGACTTCTTGCTCTCTAATTCAGTCCTGTGCCCCCTTCCGTATGTTTATTCAGTGAGTGTAGCATAAGCATGCTTCTTCCTGCTTTCCAGTTCAACTGCAACCTTATGATACACAGCTTAAAAATATCTCTTTGTAGACTATTTCTCAACCTACGTATGATGACACATTCTAGTTTTATAAACCCAAATATTTTTCTGATACCACTCACAGTTTAGAATAAACAACTTTACAAAACTGCAGACTAAGTATAGCCTCTTATATTAATTAATTCAATAGTTACTGTGCCATACTTTTTAATATCCATTCTGTACTACTTACACTTTATGGATTATTTTCAATTCTTAAACATTCTAGACAAGGTAATTGATTGATTCATTCATGAATTTTAAACATGAACTGATTTCTTCTTTTTTTCTTTTTTTGGTACTGGGGATCAAACTCAGGACCTTGCACTTGCGAGGCAGGCAGCAGAACCACTGAGCTAAATCCCTGGCCCAAACTGACTTCTTATAATGAACCAGACATTGGGTTAAATCTGGGGCCTATGAAGGTAAATAAGGCATATGCTTTGCTTTCAGAGAGCACATGTTCTTGTTATGGATGGTAGTACCATTAATAGGCAGGCAATTAATTTTTGTTCTAATTCATTTTTTCCTGTACCCTTTTTTACATTGAAACATTTAAATCAGCATTTTGATCTTAGATCCTGTTTAATCTTTTGGGTACTATCTTTGTTTTATTTCAAATTATGTTTATGTATAATTGGTTAAATTTGATGTATTTTTGTATTATCACATGTAAAAAAAGTTTTAAAAAATACTATAGAATTATCAAAATATATTTCCATATATGATTTGAAGTAAACTATAGAATGATCATATATAATTTACAATGATTTTCAATTTTGATAATTTTGAATTTATTTAGTAAATATTCATTGAATAGTTCCTGAGTCTTATACAGTGGGAAATCATGGTGTACAACAGGATTATTACCTTTTAGCTTTAGACTTCATAAAGCTTCCTTTCCAGGAGAAGTTGGAAAGGACATCAAACTAATAAAGGTAAAATTATGTTATCGTAACATGATAAGCTTAATGGGAGACTGTATGGCACTACAATGAAACTGAAAATAAAGATCTAATACATATATGAGATAACAGTCAAAACTGGCATGAAAGAACTTTTATGTAATTTGGAATTTGGTTTTGTAAAATATGTATTTGTCGTATGTAGGAAATGTGGAGATATGGGTATTTAACTGGGACAAAAACTTTATTTTTAAAGAATCATTGTCTCTTTTGAGTAAATGCACTATTATGATTATTAATTTAACTGTGTAAATGTATTGGATATCGTGTGAAATTTAGTGCATGCATATAGTATTTAATGATCTATAGACAGTAGCTAAGATTTCCATCCCTTTAAACATTTAAAAATCTCCAAAACAGAATGACGTTAAATATGTATGAGATAAAATGTGATATTTCAATATATGTATATGGTGATATGTATTGATCAAATCATGGAAATTAACATGTTCATATCCATTATCATTATTTTTTGTTTTGTGCCTTCAAGCCCTTCTCTTGTAGGTATTTGTAAAATACATGATTATGTATAAACTACACTCACCTCACTGAAGGATTCTATTTTGTCACGTGTTCATTCAGCAAACTTTTTTAATCTCTAGGAGAAAACATGATACTAAATAAAATTATTTCCAGAAGAAAATACACATATTATTTCTTTGAATTTACAATCAAAGGATTATTTAAATTATTTTTCTTTAATCTATGAATAAACCATATTCATTAGATAATTATGCAAGCATATGTTAAATTTATTACATATAAAATACCACTCTGGAGAGAAGCTACTAAAGTTAGGATAAGCAAGATTATACTTTAGATAAGGACATTTGTTTACTTGGAGGCAATAATTTGACTCTTTTTTCATAATATTCAAATTTTTATGACATACCTAATGTGTCATGCTTTCCACCCCAGAAATTAATTACCTGTATGTATTTTTCTATTGCTGTAAAGTTTCAGTAACAATTATCCTTTTTACCTTTTTGATGTCTTTTTTATGCCTGAAATAATGTATAATTTTATATTAAATTTACAGAAATATAAAAAATCCTCATGGCAATTCTAAAATGTTTAAAGTTGTTAGAGCAATTGTTTATAAATATGTTTTGTGTTCTACTTGATTAAAAATGATGAGCATAATCTTGAGTAAGCAGACAAGTGAATTGTTAACTCTAAGTGACACAGGACAAATTCAAAGGCACACTCATGATGTGAACAGGAGTCAATAAGACCTGATGGTCTCCCAATGAAATGCATGTGAAGTCCATACTAATTAGCTTATAAATCAGACTGATACTCATGTTTATTTGCTCCAGAAAGACTACCTACTGTCAGGCAATCAAGCACCACTCCTTTAATTGCAATTTATTCCAACAACTGCAACTTATTGATCCTAGCATACACTTATGCCACAGCAGTATCATTATTTGATTTTATTTTAACAGCTTCAAAAGGTTAGAAAGTTAGAAACCACTGTGAAAGAGACCATTAAAAAGTTTAGTTGCTAATATTGCTTCACACTCTGGGTTGAGCAGTGTCAGCTATATCTGGAATTATATACAAGGTTTGATAAAAAGAAAGGTATGCAATGTGACCTGGTGATTTTATATCAAATGTTATGTAATAATTACAAAATGCAAACAAAAGCAAAAGAGATATATATTACATTATATATGATATCTATATTATGTATATATAGGTAGTGTGCATATATATATATATATACACACACATATTACTAGTAGCTGACAGGAATTAAGTAACTTTCCTACAATTATAATGTTGAAATGCTAAAACCATTCATCTGATTCCAAGCACATGTTTAAATTTTTGCATGATTTCTTGCAAGACTTTGACACATTGTCCATTCTGTAATATCATGAACATCTCAACACATGCTTAGTGATGCTGAAATTATGAAGGAATAGTTTCATCCTCATGAACTTTGCATTCAGTATGCAAATACATAGCATCAACATCTGATCATTTTCATCTCTTCAGTGTATTATTTTTTATAAGGCAAGATTTTCTTTTTGTGCATTTGAGCATTATGGCTGTGGCATTTTATTTGGGAATTTTCAGTTAAGCACATACAGTAGTCAGTGAGTCTGGTGTGATAGCTCATGCAGTTGCAGAGATTATTTCATTGAGGGGATTTGAAGTGGCTCAGATTATGTGTGCTTCATATATTATTTCTGAGCAGGTTTGGGTAACCGATTAGCAATCACAACTGTTCATGAATCTTCTGTTAACCCTTCACTAGGGTAAGCCAGACCAAACCCGGCCAGTGATAACATCAAAAAGTAGAGGACTTCTGCTTTATATCCTTCAGAGAAGTTCTGCTCTAATGCTTTAATTTTCATCCTCCTAATAAGTTTTATTAACAGATAAGTAAATTAACCACTAATTTGGTTGAAAATTAATTTAAAAATAATGGCTCTAATCCAATCTCCTCCTTTTTTGCAGGTGAAGAAATGAAGAATCAAAGAGGTAAAGGACCGGGCTCATAGTCACAGGACTAGTAAGTAATGCCTGTGTGTCTGTGTAGGTTATGCAACTGTTGAGTTCATCACATTGTATAACAATGGCCTCTTACTTCAGACAAAAGTGTTCAAAACTTACAGAAACAGTTTCTGTCACTGTTTGGGCCACATTTTTGTAGCATTTGCATTCGGTCTTGCTATACCCTTGGGGAACTCTTATACAATGGATTATGGGCAGTTCTTTTTTCAGAAAAGACATGTCATTTATGAGATCATGTATCAAAAACAAGAAGTTGGCATCTATTTAAAGATTTTCGAGGTCCTAGGTCCTTCATGTGAATCATTTCATTGAATCCTCATACAAATATTGTAAGAGGGATAGTTTTATTTCTGATTTTCAATTAAATTTAAGACTCTAACACGATTGAGTACACAGAGATATCAGAGTTAGATTTGAATTCTCAAACTTTCAGACTTCAAAGATACCAACTTCTAAGACTGTACAATTCTATACTTAAATAACAACAAAAAAGCAAGATCGATAAAATAGTACATAATCTTGGACTAGAATAATGTAATTGTTTCATATAGTGCTAAGAGTTGACATGGTATATGCTGCAAAGATTGATATAATCTTGCTGTGGACCTACAACTAGCAGCTCTGAAAGCCATGTTAATATAAAGTTAGTAACTATAAAGATATCTGTAAACAGGGTAAACATTGATAACTCATGTATATAATCTTATCACAGTTTAAGAGCTTGATAATTTATGGAATTGAATGATATGAAAATTTAGAAGAGGAAGGCTTTAACTTAGTCATTTTTATGTGAAATAATTGGTGAAAAAATAATGGGCATTTTGAGCTAGAGGTGATATAGAAATGTGGGAGAATAACAGAAGTATAGAGGTAGGGGAAAGATGTAGGGGAAACTTGGTAATAAAGAACAGGCTAAATCCTGGAACAAGATAAGGAAGAGAGATGTTATTTCAAAATGTTGGATTGGAATTCTTGGTGAAAGTCTTTGAACCCTGTTTTTCAAAATTATATTTTGCTTCATTGACAAGAAGTTATTAAAGATGCCAGGGTTTTGTTATTGCTTGTTGTTCTGATCAAGTCAGTGCTATAATTGGATGTGTGTACTTGGGAAAAATGATAGATTCACTACAAGATGGGGGATTAAAGGTAACAAAACAAATGGGAGAGTAATTACTGACATCAAGCATTTCTATTAATTTTTTATCTTTTAAATGTAATAGGATATCTTCCCTCCCCAGTGATTCTATCTGCTCAGACTTGTATGGTAACTTAAAAGGGGATCCACATGTGCTTTCCTCCCAACTGCCTTTTTCTTCCTAAATATTTGTGGTATGAGTAAATTGCTTATCTTGACTATCACCTTGAGAAAAGTCCCTGTCACATAAGGGCGAGAACAGACATGATAGTTTTTATTACCCTGGAGTATTGCCTCTTTGTAGATGAGAGATGCTTTAGGGAGAAATTTTTTCAGTAGAGTTTGAAGTTACCTATTTCTCAGTCTTTGCACTTCATGCAGAGGGAGGGAAGAGTAGGAAGTGCATACTTTTCACTTGAGGAACAAAACAAGTATGAAGAAGTGTGTCATCTTAAACCATTTTGCTAGTGTAACAAAGAAACGAGACATAGGAAAAAGCCTTTATGTAAATTAAGAATCATGCACCATCTAAAATATCAACTGCTTTTTTATAACACCTAGACGAAGCCTCAAAGTTTTCTGGCTCAATGCTAACTGGGAAATACTGGAAAACTTCTGTCCACAAAAGAAGAAAAACTTTTTAAAAAGTAACCCTCAGTATTTTCCTCATTTTACACCATTCTTACAGGTGTAAGGATAAAAGGATAAAATTATATTCATCCATTAATGGAGCTGAACCATATCACCCAGCTGTTCCTGACTGAGATCTTATAAAGTAATGACAGCTAAACTCTGAACAATGCAGTTTGTTTTTGTTTAGTTGAGTTTATACCCATGAGTCCGACCTCGGTGTTGGGAGCTTTGTTTGTTGTTTTTGTTTTTTGGGGGGTTATATTATATATGTGACCTCAGGCCACCCTTAGAAATGTACTTTATTAAATTTGTATTAGTTTTATAGCCTATATATCTGCTAAATTTATACATTCTATATTAAATGTCTGCTCTGCTCTTGTAGAGACAAATGTGTAGTTTTTTATTTTGTTTCAAAAGGAGGCTAGCACTGTCAAAAGCAATACTCCTGCCATTGGATATCTTTTTACTAAACAAATACATAAGAACGATTCTGACCTTGTAAGAAAGTATCTCTTTGATGAAGGAATTTCCAATGTCAATTCTGTGTATAAAATTTGACATTTCGATGTTCAGGATTTTGTAATGAAAAGATGAGTTAGAGTTTGAGGAAGAAAAGAAATGCTGAAAGTCAAACAGGCCAAGTTGTAAAGGTTTGATGTGAATACTGAATACATATAGTATGTGCCTGGTACAAAGAAAGTTTATTTTTATTTTTATTTTATGTTTTGTACCGGGGATTGAACTCAGGACCTTGCAATTTAGAGGCAGGCAGTGGAACCACTGAGCTAAATCCCTGGCCCTAAAAGTTTATTTCTTGAAAGGTATTATTGGCTTGTAAGTGTTAGCTCTTTTGTCTATTTCATTAGTCTGTTTGTAAAAGAGCAATCATTAAAGTTTATGTTTCTGTGGATAGAAAACTGGTACTAAATTTCAGACAACTGGCTCAAGAATCAGTTTTCTACTTACTTGCATGTTGGTTGTTGACCAAAAGGGTGAGTGTGTGCATTACTAAGCCATAGAACTTCCTCTGGTGGCTCCTGCTGGCTGATTTTGCTGAGAACTGGAGATGGACATGCAGTTCTCAACATTGTTTCTTGGCATTACTTTGATGCTGTTAGAAAGGCCCAGTGGTGTTCCATTTATAGTATATTTTATGCACTCCCAGTTGGCCTTTGGACTCAAAATAGAATGAGGTGCATGAGAGAGATGAAATTAATCATGACTTTTTAATATATGATAGGGAGCAATGCATGAAAATGTTTGCTATTCTTCAATAAAGTCAATCACTACACTTTCTCATACTGTGAAAGTTTTAAGGTAATAAGATTGTTGAAAATACATTTTAACATAGAAGATACTATTATAATGTGGGAGACAGCTTGGCATGTGGGAGATTAATAACATGGATTATGGAAAAGCGTAATAGAAATTATGAGTAAAAATAGGGATTCCATTATTTGCTATTTCTTTTACCTAGGAGAAGCTTCTCAGTTTTTCTGTGCCTATGTTTTTGCACCTGTAAAAATATCTTCTTGTAAAATGTCTTCCTTGCAGAGTTCTTCTAAGTATTAAATATCTTAATGCATATAGTTTCTGACATATAAGGAGACATATGTTTTTGTTTTGAGTATTCTTATAAGTATTCTGACTTAATCATTATTTTAGTTATATCTTAAACTTTTGTTTTCTCAAACTTTTTAAAAGTTCCAATGAAAAATATATGAAATGTGAGTAAATGTCCAAAATTTATTTCATATTTAAGCTTAAAAGCACATAATTTCTATCCATTAAAGTGTTGCATATTCAACTATGCTCTACCCAATATTTTCTTGATAAATATTCTATTTAAATGCTCAATTGGTTGAAAGATGTGATTCTTTGAATCAGTGTCTAAATCCAATTAGAATATATTTTGAAGACTAAATATTAGTGTACCTGTATATGTATCTCTCCATCCACCTATTCTAGTCCTAAATGTTTCAGAAATTTTAGATTAAAATTTAATTTGGAACTTAAAAAAATATGCATACATAATGTGACATTGAGGGAAGAGATTCTGTTTTACAAACGACATTTATTAAAGAGCATAATTTATTTTATTTTTCTTCATATTTAATAAATAAAAAGAACTACTTGGTTTTAAGATTGTACAATTAAATGAAAAGCTCTTTTTAAAAAGCAAATAACCTAACAAAAATCTATATATGATAATATTTGCTGATCTTGCTGAGTCAACTAACTTACCTGGTATAGTTTGTTAAAACTCCCAAGCTGACCTCCCCTGGACGGCCCTTGGCTGTTTATTTCTTTACTGCACATCAGGATACATTCCTTCTCTGTGACAATGGGCTTGATCCCTGTCTCCCAATGTTAAAATTCCTATTGTCCTTTACAGTTTAGTTCTAATATTATTTCTCAGATTCCATCATTACCTTAGTATCATGTTTCAGGTATTGCTCCTTTTTATTTTTTTGGTACCGGGGATCAAACTCGGGTCCTTGCGCTTGTGCAGCAGGCAGCGAAACCACTGAGCTAAATCCCCAGCCCTCAGGTATTGCTCTTAACCTGCCCTATTATAATTTGCTGACATCTTTCTTCACTCTTTTTTTTTTTTTTGCTTTGCTTTCTCTTGTCAGTTGTCAAACATATGGGGTACAATAAAAATCTCCTATACTTAATTTTCCTGGATGTTGGAGCACCCACACCTGCTGACACCTGCTTTTCTTGCTGTTAAGTTCTTACTTATAACTGAATTCTGGCCAATGGAACAAAAGCAAATTATTTCCCATTTTATGGATTGTGAAAACCTCCTACACATGCTACTCCATGTGATGAATTTGAGAGACATAAAACCTGTGCTCTTCCAAACCTCGTAGTTTCTAATCCCTTTCTCTTGCTATTTACCAATCTTCTGTCCAGATTCAGGGGTTCAGTCTTGGCCTTCACCTATTGTAGGCTTAATATTGCTTACAATTGTACAGCATCTAGGTAACATTCCAAATACTTGTACTAATAACAGAAACAAAACAATGAATGATGTCCCAAACATCATTATGTGGAGGATTGCTACTTTTACCTGGTATATTTTCATATTTTACATGACTGTCAGAATCTATTCCCAGTTTATGGAGAGTTCTTATTATAAAATGATGTTGGATTTTGTAAAGTGTTTTTACTCTATATATTGATAAGATCATGCAATTATTTTCTTAGAATGCAAATATGTTAGAAAAGGGTTGTTTTTTAAACTTTTAACATATAGAAATATTGGCTTATCCTCATGAAATATTTTCACAGTTTTATTTATTAACTAAATTGAAAAATCATTTTCAGTGCCTCTTCAATGTTTAGTTTACACTTAGATTGTATACAATACTTAGTTTTAGCACCTGAATATTAATATCACAATATTCTAAGTGGTACTTACATGTTGTTCCTCATGTAAACTAGCTTGTGGAGAAGGTCATTATTTCATTTTGTATGTTAGGAATAAAGATGAGGATCCTCTGATAGGATTTCTGTAACATATGATGGAGAGAAATTACCTTAAGTAACAACAACTACAGACATCACTGTATTTAATGGATTAGTTTAAATGTTGAGACGGTGGTGCATCTCCGCTGAGTGAAAAGATATAGGAGGTTATACGGTGGTCTCAGAAACCTGGATAGAACAAACCTAAAATGTGCAGGAGAAAGGATAGAGATTTTACAGTAGACTTGTGCTTCTTGTTATGCTTTATTTAGAATAATAAACCACTTCAGAGTAAACTTGTCATAATATAATGTTGAATTCCTAGGCAAAGTGAAATTCCATTGACCTGAGGCCAAGTGGAATTGAAAGACTAATAATTTTAGTAATGTCTTTTCAGGGATTCTATGCAGTCTTCAGAGGTATCCTAGAGTGTGTCATGGACACAGCAGAGCTTAATTAGGTAGGCTGTTTTAAATTCCTCCCAAAGATTTTACCTTCTTAAAATGGAAGTAAATATTGTATTTCTCTGCACACAAAAATGAATTTAGAAGGGAGCAGATCCACTTTATCAGTGCAGCCAATTAATTGGCTGAAGGTGCCTGTTTCTGTGTCATTTTCAGAAACAGTTGTATCATTAAATCACTGAAATTGTAGTGTCAGCAGGAAATATAGCAAATAGTTGCCAAAGCAAGGGAAAATATGAACAGTGCAGCCACTCTGATGTCTTCCTGGCTTCCATTCCACTGTCTGTTGCTGAACAAGCTGCAAACAAAAGGTGAGGGAGTGAAGGCTGGTTTGGGCTCAATCCCCCTCCTGGGAACCTGCTTACTCTTCTTTTGCTCCCATGTGATGCTGAGGCGAACTCCCCCCTTCAGTGCTTCAGAGCACTGCCTCCCTGTGCTGCCCCCTTTCTCTCCAATTACCGTTCATTCACTGAAAACCCTTTTCTCTCCCTTTTTACAAATTTGGTCATCTAGTCTTTCAGCAAATACCCACTGAATTCAACTCTTGTGCCAGGCACAATTCCACGCTGCTAGAATATAGCAGTGAACATCACAGATAAAAATCCTTAGTGTTTGGTTTACTTGGAGGTGGTAGAAACAGACAGTAAATTGGATGCATAATAAATCTTTCAATTATGTAGCATGTGAAAAAGGATCACAAGAATAGAGGCAGTGAAATGCAGAGTTCAGGGAGCTCCAGTTTTAAATTGGTAGTCAGAAATTTGGAAGAAGTTTTATGCTGTCTTTAGAGGCTCCTTGCATATTAGTTAGAGCACAGACTCTTCTCTGGGAAAGTTGGTTCTTATTCCAGATTTGGCACTTTTTAGCTATGTGACCTCAGGAAACTTACTTTATTTCTCCTAGTTGTAGTGTTCTCGTCTTTAAAGTGGGGAATACGTTAGGGTCTATTGAGATTTATTTGATGTGAAGGAGTTAGAACAAAGTTTGTAGTGTATTGCACACAGTGCATATAGCACATAAGTACTATGTTAATTTTTAAAATACTGTTTCTGAAGTTTGTACACATTAATTTAGAGAAATGGGAGTTTGGAAACTCAAAGATGTTTCCTCTCTTTGTCTAACCTGAGCTTCAATTTTATGATCAGGAGAATGGAGTTATTCTCTACTGCATAAAGGTATAGTGAGAATTATAAGAAAGCTCATATTAATGTCCATAGAACAACATTGTTAAATGCTATGCTTCTTTGCTATTCTCCTCTAAGCCAATGACATGGCTTTGATGTCTTCTCACATAATCTCAGCAAAAATCTGAGGTCTTTCCACATGTCATAGTATTTACTATGCACTAACTTGTGCAATATTCTACTGCATTTCCTCCCTTCTAAGACATCAAGGAGTATTAAGAGCACACTGTTGATTTAGTAGCAACATTTCAAGGGGAAAAAAACACCCCTACATTAAATGCTCTCATCAGTTATATGACGTGCCTTGACTTAAAAATGATTTAAATGTGAAAAACAAGTACATTTTAGAATCAAGGAAATGTGATAGTTTCTGTTTATATCTCTCATTACTGCTTCTGTGTGATTACTCAGAAATTGTGCAATTCTTTGTCTACTTTACCTTGTTTAACCCATTGGCTTGCATATTGAAAGAGCTTAGTATTTCCTAAATGACTGAATGAATAACTGCATAGTTCTTCAAATAAAGAAATTTATTTAAATTTATGCACAAATATAAGATGAAAGAGAGGTCATAGTTGATTTTCATCAACTGATGAAAATTGCATAAAAGTAAATTTTTTTTGCAAGAAAAAGATTTAAATGGTATATATCTGATTATTGTGTGATTAGTCAGAACTCTTTTTAGTTGCAAGTTACAGAAACAAATTGGGTTAATGAGAAACAAGGGGTGATTTTCTATAAATATCACAGACTCCAGAGGCACAGTGAGTATTCCAGAGTAGGAGTAGAGATAGGATTCTGACTGGTCAACTTCTGCCATCACATTTGTATGAATCATCTCTTCCTGCTTAACAAACCACTCCAGACCAAGCAGCGTAGGACAGTATTTGGATGAATAATTTATTCAGGGTACAAAGGGAATGTCTGGACTCCACTCCAGAGTGTTCAGCCTCTCATAAAAAGACTAGGAGCAAGGCTCTTTGCTTGACACTCTCACTGACAGCCTCCTTCCAGCTCCACAAGATTCTGTAAGTCTTCTTAAAGCTCCTTCAGCTTCCAGGACCTGCCTGAGGAAGTTTGCCCACATTGCCCGAGTAATAGAACTACTATGATAACATGGAAGAAGGTATTCACTGTAGAGATCAGACTTGATGGAATGGGGAAGATGCTGGTCAGTGGGTCAGTGGATACCTATCAGCCTGGTGCCACTTCCTGGGGTGTTGAACCTAAAGTTTCTGTAAGTTGGCTGGGGTATTAGTCAAAAGTGAAAGACGATTGTTAAGTGGAGAAGAGCAAGGACAAAATTAAAACCTATGAGGACCAACTGGGACTCATGATGATGAATTAGAACTCATGTTTGTCTGGCACTACCACTAATGTGAGTGATGCAGATGATTTCTAGGAGAAGTTGGCAAACCACCAAAGGTAAATGTATGGACATAATTCAGAACTCGAGAAGGTTAAGGAAGACACTCGGCAAAAGCTTAAGAAACTACAAACCCCAGTACAGTCCTCTGCTAATGCAGTGTATTAGCAGATTATAGATATGTGCAAACTGCCCTGGACCCGGATACCCTATATAAACCTTTGTAAAGTAAAAATGACTACCATTTCTCTACTTGCCCAAACATGCAAATTTTTCTTGTGGCCAAATATATCTTAAAACCACACAGTAAAATAAGTTACAGGAAATAAAATTCCACCTTAGCTAAAGTGAAACAATAACTTTTAAAACATTTAAAACATTAGAATTCAGTCCATGTTAATGAAAGAACAAAACCACTAGGGTGATCAGACATCTTCTATCCATATGACATTTTGACTGGCCAGAGTTGGAATAGAGTGCAAAGCCAAAAAATCCAAAAGAAATCACCTTCTGGTTTTAAAATTCTCTGAAGTAGAACTTCTGTCTTCATGTCAGCTCTTTCTCTACTGTAATT
Organism: Heterocephalus glaber; assembly: GCF_000247695.1. The sequence goes on along the minus strand of NW_004624736.1, from coordinate 14,810,727 downwards.
AAGAAATGGTCCTTTTACTGTATAACAGTGAATTTATCCCCATCTGAAGGCATGTACTCACAGCATATATAATCAAATGTTTTTCCTAGTGCGTGAAATTCTAAAGCCTTAACTTCCAGCAAGTCATTCCAAGTCTCATAGAAAAACTTGACAATAGCGCTGTTCACTTAATACCAGGAGATAAAGTGGCTTTGTTTAAGAGATCTTTTTCTGCTCCTCTCTGTACTTGTCTAAGTTGCTAACAAGTTCCTATGGGCAGATTGAAGCCTGTAGCTGTCTATGTATGTATGTGTGTGATGTGCATTTCTAAAAATTAGTTTCTGGTACTCTCAAATCTTAAAAATGTGAATAAATATTGCTCTTTTTTCTCGTTATATTTTTCAATTCTGCATATTCTAGTGAGAATATATTTTAAAATAATAGGTGTAATTCAACAGATATCAACAAGAAAATAAAAAACAATGTTGAATGTGTATCTTAGGAACCACTGATAGGGAATTCTGGAGTACCCCCTGGCTACATAGGCATAGTATGGCTCTCAACAGTCCTTGAAAGTTTTACTGTTTTCTTAATCTGTGTGGGACTAATTGAATCAAGTTTTTCTTTTGTCTAATGTTGGTTTGCTTTTAAGATGGAAGCATATTTACAGGAACAGAAAGTTTCTATGGGGAAATGTAGATATCTTTGGTCTGTATTGTTTATTTCAACCTAGAGGAAAGAAAAATTTTATAATCAAGACTGCAGAAATTGTGTTTGCAGTGTAGTAAGTTCCATGCTGCAAGGACTCAAAGGCTTTTCTTCCAAAAGATATCAGTGATTGGGCTTGCTTCTGTCAGGATCCCTGGGACTACATGCAGGCCTCACAGTGAGCCCACTTGGCAAGATTGGCAGGAGCTTGCGGTACAGAAATCTGTGTACTGGTGTAGAGGAAAGGAAAGTGACTACCTTCTTTTTTTGTGTGACCATCTTCTTGTACTTGTCTCAGGAGGCTTGGAAAGGGGAAAAGTAGTTTCAAACAGCGCCTCTTGCTACTCTCTTGAGCCCTAGCCAATGGAATGTTTTTTCTTTTCCTTAAAAATTGTCTAGGAAATGTTTTAATACATATTAACTTTATATAAATTCCAGATTTTGTTATGTTTATGCAGAATAAAGCATCCAAACAAATTGTTGTATAGAGCATTCTAGAGATTAATTTGATATAGGTAGCCAATTTCCTTCAATCTGATAGTAAATGTAAATGGAAGTCCTAAAAAACGATGCTTGTACTGTAGTTACTAATTACTAGGAAATGGTAGGGCATAAAATGTGGAAATGTATATTGTGATGAATTCATCTCACAGACATTCCTTAGCCCACTAAATGATATATATGATCTGGAACCTTCTGTAAACCCACTGCCATGAAAATAGTGCAGCAGTGAACCTCAAGAAAACAGATTGCCTTAGCTGTAAATAAAAATAGTTGCCTTTGATCTTCATTGCCTACTGAGATTTAGAGAATAATGACATGTTATAATATAAATATATGCACACACAGATATAGGTGGCACATGTATATATGATGTACATGATATATACATATATGCATGGTTGTTATCTCAGTGCCTAGCAAATTTCTTAGTAGAGAATCAAGGGATTTGTCAGTCAAATGAACTAAGTGTTATTTTCAGCCACAAAAAAACTCTGGAGCTATTGGACACATATTGTCACATGTGTAGATGTTTCTTACTAAAGTGCTTATTGATTTTTTGATTCCCATAGTTCTATTGTATTCTAAGACTTTTCATATTCAAAGAATAGACATTGCTTTAGTGAACTCATGTCTCTGATATTCCAGTATGATTGTAACTGAGAGGTTGTTCAGAGTTCATTTTTAAACTAAAAACAAAAATATCTTGATGAACCAGTATAGAGTACATTTTTCTGTTTAAAATTATTATAACACATGCAACATGTAAATATTCATATAAAAACAGTGAGACAGGTGTTTTCCTGACATTAGAATTTACAGGTAAATCTTGTCTTCAAACTTCTCTATATTTCTTAAAGCTTAAAAAAGTTTTGTATTACTTCCATAATTAATATTATTGATAAAAGCAAAATATAAGGCAATTTGAGACAGTAGGTGGAAAGTCAACTGTAAATCTTATTAAGAAGTGAACAGAAGCAATGGCAAGCTGAGCTAAATTGTTTTAATGATAAAAGTTAACTTTCTATATGACTAATGTTTTATTTAGTAGTTAAAAACTTAAGAAGATCTACAACGAATATTTGGTGCTCTCATATCACCACCTTGATACCATGCTTGAAAAATTGACATTGAAAGATAGATATTAAAACATAACAAAATATAAACTTCTTTATCATTAGAGTATTTTAAATGTCTTTTTAGTTAACCAATTTATTCACATGAATAATATTAAATTAATTATTTGCAAATTTAATACATTTAAGCTCCTATTATAATCAGATTTTTACATTGTCCATGTCAGCATAAAGATCCCCCTTTTAGCCCATTAGGATTTTAACTGAATTATCCAACAGCTTTTTATTATTTTTGGTCTAAGATTTTTGAAAAATTTCCAAATAATGTAAGTTATTTTTCTATTTTACTTTGGTTTTTTTCTAATTTTTTTAGCATAGCAAAAACAAGCACATTTATATTATATAGGAGAAAATATATACCTACCTTAATAATATGGGTTGGCATAACCCTATCTTTTTGAATATTTTCTCTCGTATATCGTATATCCCTCAATGTGAAAACAAGATTATGTGAAAGCAATTTCTATTTTTTGTATAAAATTTTATTACATATTAAGTTGTGAATTTTTATATTCACCTTTACAAGGTGAACTAATGAAAAAGTATGTTCATTGTTTTATGAGTGTTACTATGCATGTCAGTAAGCTATTCAGTGATTAATTTTTTACACAAACCAAATTTCTCCTTTAGTTGTGTTTCTGGAAAATCAGAAAGCAGTTAATTATTATTTAATATGATATATATATATATCTCAGGTTGAAAATTTTACTTAACTTTGGAGTTTAGTTATTGTGTTTTCAAAAACATAAATTGTATGGTGCTTTTGAGTTTCTTATAAAGCTTTCATAGTAACAAAAATTTCAGCAAATTAAAAATAAACCAAGGATGTTGTTCAGTAGCTCACAGTTTCTTACTTATTCATTAGGGTTAAAGATTGTAGGTATATCGGAGATAATATGTCTTTGCTTACAATTCATCATTTCATGAATTGAATGAAAATGAATGGAGATTTAAATGTTCCATTGTATAACATAATCTTTTTGTTGTCTATTGTATATCTACAGCCTTGCTTCTAAAAGTGTGGCCAGTAAGCCAACAGTATCAGTGTATCCTGGAAGCTTGTTAGAAACAGAGCTTCAGGCACCATTTGGTATACATCATAACCTGCATTTTACCAAGTTTGATGCAAAGTTTGAGAAGCACCTATCTGGAACACTTCATTTTGCAGAGTTGCTTTGGGTAGTGGCAGAGAACATATTGAAATCTAGAGACCCCCTGATGCTGAATACCAGCTTAACACATACTAGTGAAATAGCATGTTATGTAAGCAATCTGAATCTCCTTCCTAAATGGCATTAATGGCAATATCAACTACAAATAGTTGTGAGAATCTCATTTAAGTAAATTACAGATGGGTATTCTGTATGTGAAGATTACATACCTGTAAATAGTACATGAAATCAGATTGGCCTTGTTAAATTGAATATTGTACTGTTGAGTTAGCTGCCAATGTTTAGAACACCATACAGACTTCTGATAGCATAAGATCTAGCTGGTGAGGCACATTGTTGGTACAGTATTTCAAAAGCTTGAAGTAGAGCTTGTTTTCAAAATCTAAAAATGGTCAAAGAAGCAGTAAGTGCTTTTCCAAGATAGGAATGCCCAAAAGGGATGCTCTTCATCACAGCAGATTCCGTAAGAAAATGTGCTCCAGTTGGTTCACGGAGAGTTACTTAGAGGGATGCACATCAAGCAGTTGGAGCGAACAAGGGTCTCCAGTCACACAGTATGGTCAGCACCGTCAATCCTGGACTCAGAGTACTGAGAGCTATCTCAGATAGATACACTCTATACTATTTTAACAACGCTAATATTAGCGATATTAGCAGTCTAATTATTAACCAAACTAAAATTTTACTTTTTCATTTTTATTATTATGAAGTCATAGACACCTAATTGACATTTTCATAATAAAATGAATCAACTTTCTTAAAAATAACATTTTCAAAATCTTTGTTCAGACTACCATCAATAAGATATTGTAATGTATTATTAAAATCTACACTAATATTGGTTTAAATTTTTTTCTCATGAAACAAGAAAGGGGATTTCGGGGTATTCAATAATTGGAGATTCATCCTGACATGGAGTTGTGTATTGATGAATTCCATTTGTGAGTGCTGTATGCTGTATTCCCTTCTCTGTAGAGAACAGATAATCAATTCAACCGCTAGTTTTATAAAGGCTTTTTTTACAGTGTACCCTTGACTTACAAACTCTATCTGTTTCCAACGGCTGGTTGTAACTAAAGTTGGTTGTAAGTCAATACAGCTGAGACCTGGACGTTTACCTGGGCACACACTATAGATAAGAAGAGGCAGATGAATCTTCCATTAACCTAATTAACCCAAGTTGTTGGTATGTCAGGCTGGTCGTAACTTGAGGGTCTATTTTATTTTATAATTCCAGAAGAGTGAGAGAAAAAATGTTAGAATTTATGAAGCATTTACTTTGTTTAAAGAAAATCAGGGATCAAAATTTTGACCCTCTTTAGATGTTATTCAGGTTCTGCTAACCCAATTCAATGAAAGATAGTCTTCCAATTTATTTTTAACTTCTCTTAAAAATTCACAAAAAATGCATCCTCGGAACTATTTTTTTCCTTAAAAAATAGCAGTTCTGATCTTCCCCTGAAGAGACAGTCTTAAAATCATTTTCAGTTAGTTGCTGTTACAGTTTAGCTCTGCAGTCACCCAAACTCCATGTGTTCAAGGCTGGGTCCACAATGCATGGCCCCAGGAGGACTTCGTGAAACCTTTAAGAAGTAGCACCATGGGAAATCTTCAGTCAGTGGGGGCACAAGCTCGAAAGTGATAGTGAGACCCACCCCTTCCCAGCCAGGAGGGGAACATAACACATTCGATGACATACTTGCTCCGTGAAGGGCCTCCCAGGCCCACAACAAGGGGACCTATTGATTACACACTGAAACCTCTAAACTTTGAGCCAAAATAAACCTTTGTTTTTCCTAAGTTGCTTATCTTGGGTATTTGTCTTACAAAGAGAAATAATTTTATTTCTATTTGTTTTATTTCTCTTTGCTGCAACAGTCACATGTAAACTTGAGTGACATTTTTTATAAAATGTCGAGTACAAAATGATCAGAATTAATTTACAGAAAATATTCCTGTATTTTAAAAACATCTAAATGTGAACATATAAATCCTTTGCAATGCAGAATTTAAGAACTAAATAGTTGCTATATATTAAGCTGCTCACATTTATTATTTTCAATGTTACACTGCTAGTCTAAGTTATTCAGTGAATTCGGTCCACTGTTTATTGCTGCACTTCTGTCTTGGCCCAAACGGAGAAAGAGATGTAGAAAATATTATTTGAACTTTATTTTATTTTTACTTGGAAAATGATATTTGTGTGTATTTATGGAGTAAAATGTGATCTTCTGATACATGAAACATTGGGTAGTCATCATGTCAAGCTAATTAACATTTAAGTTCAAATATTTATCATTTCTTTCTGATGGGAACATTTAAAAATCACCTCTTTCAGCTATATTAAGATGTACAATGCATTATTTTAGCTATAGTTGATATACTGTGCAATAGAACACTACAGTTTATTCCTCTACCTAATCATAATTTTATACTCATTAAGCAATAACTTCCCTTTCCCCTTCTACCCCTTTCCACTAGCCTGTGGTAATGTCCATTTCATTCTCTATTTGTGTGAGTGTGATGTTTTTAGATTCTGTGTATAAATCAGATCACATGATGTCTGTCTTGATAAGCCATTTCCTGAATTTTTTTTCCTTTTAAGGCTGAATGTCATTCCACTGTGTGTATGTACCACAATTTTTAACCTATTAATCTGTGGATGAACACTTGAGATGTTTCTATATTTTTGCTATTGTGAATAATGTTGCAGTATTCCTGGGAGAATAAGACATTTGTTTAGCATACTGATTTAAATTCCTTTGTAGGACTGCATTATCACATGGTAATTCTATTTTTACTTTTTTGAAGAGCTTCTATAGTGTCGACATAGGATAAATATAACTCCTGACCTGTTAGATGTCAAATGTGCCAAGTTCCTGGTCTCCCACTATCAAAGAATGAAGTCTTGAACTGAAGGAGGAAGTTAGGAGAGTTTAATTGGGAATAATAAGAAGAGCTCCTAGATTTCCAGGAGGGGCCTAGAATGGTCAGCCACCCAGACCTTTCCTTAGGGGTGACTTATATAGCAAAGTCATGCTGTGGATATAACGGGGTCAAACAACAGTTGACCTGTAAGCTTTCCAGGATAGCTGCTTAGCTAATATTGATCCTGTAGGGAAACTAGCCATGTGGGGAGGCTATATGGAAACAACAAAGGTATTTTAGGGAATGAATAGGTCCAGATTTTCTGGTCATCCACCTGGGCATCTGATGCTCTCAGGACTTAGTACATCAGGTGGTGTAAGTACAGTATAATCTCCAGTTACTGTTTATCTCTTAGGCAGGCATTCAGGCCTTTGTGCATTTCCATCGTGAAGTGTTGCCTTTTTTAGATTTGCCTCCATTCACACTTCTCATGTCTTTATTTTTGTCCTGACTTTTTTAAGGTCCAGTACCTCTGACTGTATATTAATTTTTATCTAAATTAGCTACCTTTAATAGAGTTACCAAAAATAATTTACAATATCACCAACCACGTATTCCCTTTTCTCCTCATCCTGGCCAACATTTCTTGTCTTTCATCTGTTTAATAAAAGCCAATCCAGCAGATGTGAGGTGATATGTCATCCTGGATTTAATTTGCATTTCTCTGACATTTAGATATTGAGAATTTTCTCATATACTGTGTTTCTTTGCAATTTGTATGTTAACTTTTGAGAAATGTTTTTTCAAGTCTTTTGCACACTTTAAATAGGGTTATTTTTTCTTGCCACTGAGTACTTTGAATTCCTTGTGTATTTTAATACTAGCCCCTTATCCAGTATATGATTTGTAAATATTTCCCTCCTTTATGTGGATTGTGTCTTCATTTTGTGTGTTGTTTCCTTTGTTATGCAGAAGATTTTTTATATAATCCCATTTGTCTATTTTTTGCTTTCATTTCCTGTGTTTTAGGGTTATATAGAAGATATATATCCCTGCCCCCTACAATGTTATGGAGTTTTAGTTTCATGTTTTATGATTAAGTCTTTAATACATTTTGAATTGGTCCTTGTGTGAGGGGTGTGGTAACAATCCATGTTCATTCCTCTTTGAGTGGAAACCCAGTTTTCTTGACACCATTTATTGAAAATACTATTCTTTTCCCATTGTGTGTTCCTGGCATCTTGGTTGAAAATAAATTTACCATTGATGTGTGGATTTTGTTCTAGACTTTCTACCCAATTCCATTAGTCTGTGTATCTGTTTTTATACCATGCTGATTTGATCACTATAACTTTGATATATATTTTGAGCTGTAACATCATGCATTCTTTTCAATTTAGTCAAGATTGCTTGGCAGTCAGAGTTTTGTGGTTCTGTGTGAATTCTACATTTTAAAAATAATTTATATAAAGAAAGACACTGGAGTTGGATTTGGTGGCACATGCATTAAATCCCAGCTACACAGAGGGTGAGGCAAGAGGTTCTCAGGTTCAAGACCAAGCTGAGAAATTTAGCAAAGCCTCATCTCAGAGTAAAATTAAAAAGGGCTGAGGAAATAGGTCATGGGCAGAGTGCTTGCCTAGCATATACAAGGCCTTGGGTTTAGTCCCCAGTATTAAAAATAAATAAATAAATGGAATTTTGGTAGCGATTGATTGCATTGAATCTGTAGAATTCTGTTGGTAATACGACATTTAAAGAATATTAATTATTCTAATCCATAACCATATGCTGTCATTTCATTTATTTATGTCATCTTTCAGTTTGTTTCATAGTTTTTTGTAAGGACAAATATTTCATTTGTTGGTGAGATTTACTACCAAGTTCTTTTTTCCTTTAATTATTTTTTGGTACTATCATAAATGGTATTGTTTTCTTAATTTAATTTTCAGACAGTTTTTGTTAGTATATAGAAACACTATTGAATCGTATGAGGTAATATTGTATCCTGAAACTTTATTCAATTATTAAGCTTAATAATTTTATGATTTTCTATGTATAACATCATCAAGCAGATATAATTTCACATAATTCCTTATTTATGTTTTTATCCATTTTCCTTATGGAATTTCTCTGGGTGGGACTTCCAGTATTACCGTGACTAGAAATAATTAGAGTAAGAATAGTTGTCTTCAGACCTTAATAAAACCTTTTTCCTTATTACCATTAAGTATGCTGTTAGTTGTGAGTCTGTCACACATGGCCTTTATTATGTTCAGCAATATTTATTTGATACCTAAATTATGGGGAATTTTCATCATGGAAGGATGTTGAATATTTTTGTCTTGTTTTTCTGGGACAAGGTCTCATTATGTACCTTAGGCTGGTTTTGAACTCTCTTTGTAGCCCAAGCTGGCCTGGAACTCCTGGCAGACCTCCTGCTTCAGCCTCCTGGGTGCTAACATTATAGGTGTGCTTCAATGCTCTGTAGGATCTTGAATTTTGACAATTTTTTCCTGCATCTGTTGAAATGATCATATGATTTTTGTTCCTCATTCTGTTACTATGGTAAATTACATTTATTGACTGGTATATGTTGAACCAAACTGGTACCCTAGGAATAAAACTTACTTTATCATAATGAGTAATTCTTTGAATGTACTGTTGCATGTGGCTTGCTAGAATTTACAGAAGGATTCTTGCCTTTGTGTTCATGAGGGAAGTTGGTCAGTGGTTTTGTTTTCTTGTGTGCCTTCGCCTGGCTTTGGTATCTGAGTAATACTGGCCTCCGTGGATGAGTTTGCAAGTCCTCTCTCTCCTTTCACATCTTTGAGGTTGTTGCGAAAAGGTTATTAATTCTTTAAATATTTGGTATATATTTCAAGTAAATAGCTATAATAGTAATGTTTTCCTTAGTTTTATCAATACATTGCTTAGCAAGAAAAAGTGATATTTTCTTCAATAGTCTAAGTAAAAGTATGAATAAAGACTTTTGTAGCAATGCTTCCTTTTTGAAAGAATCTTAATCCTTACCATAATTCTATTACAGAACACTGCTTTACATTGTAATTGTTTTGCCCAGACCACCAGCCTAAGTAACCCAGATCAGCATTTTCCTCCAAGTTCCGAGATAAGGGATCTCCTCCTGATGGCAGATTGTTACTTGGATTTGCTCATTTTCTTCAAGTCTAAATATGTCTACTTCTTAATCCATTAAATTGTATCATTTTCCCCTGACATTTTGCTTAGTGAAATCTCAGATACAAAACCAAGTGGTACCAATGTGCAAACTGCTGTATGTGTTAATTGCTTTCTCACCACTTTTCAAACATGTATTTACTTTTCAATTAATTTCTGAATATTTTAACTCATATTCTCATATGTGAGGACTATAAATATAGTAGCAAAGTTATAGATTAAACTTTGAGAGGGAAAATTGATATGGCATTTCTTTAATTAAAGCTTAATTGTAGATGCAAATGTATCAGCTTGGTCTGGGTATGTGTTCTCAAATCACTGTTAATTCTAGGTTTGATATATAATCTCAGGAAAATAGGTTATCCTTAGTTTAAATGTGATGTGAAATAATCAGATTTAGTGTTATCCGGTAATCTCCTGACTGAGGCATCAATGACGTTTCCCCGATGCAGCCTATTTCATAAGTACTTTTAGCTCACATTTGTTTCTCTGTGGTTTTCATCACTTTTATTTTTTGATGCAGTTAAAATGTGCCAACATTGCACTATTTTATCTTGCATAATCTTTTTATGGGTTTGTCATGCATTAAACTGTCTGCAAGATGTTCATATTCATGATTGCAGAGTTTGCTTGCTGGTCTTTCAAAAACTGATCAAATATTTAATGGTTTTGGTTTGAGCTTGTTGGAAACACTAATTTAATAACCCTCACATGGATTGCTCTGAGCATAAATTTTCCTCATTCTGTCTTTTGATATGAATGTAGTTTGAATTCCTTGAATCTAATTTTAACCATACTATCACTACTGCCATTATATTTAAGATCATAGTTACGTTAATATACATCTTATCTGATAAATCATCTTCTTGGGTTTTTTGACCCATTCATTTCAAAGATAAAATACATAAAAGAGTAATATGACTGTATTAGGAAAAAATGGAAAGATTTAACACATATTGTGTAATATTTTTGCCTTAGAGTTAGTCATTTCAATAAGCTAGTTTTTGAATCTATATATTAGTGTATTTGGATGACAGTAGATTAATACTCATCTTAAATATAAATTTCAACCAAAATTGGTTAGAATGAAAATTTATATATGCAGTTATCATTTTACCTTATTCAATTTTAATTTTTAATGAAAATAGAGTTGCTTCTATTTTAATGGCTAAGGATTATGTTCCTTCCATTCCTGCCTCCACTTTTAAAACCCACTCAGTGTCTTCCCATCACTCTGATTTGAAATGAAACCCATAAACCAACATTCTACAATATTGCATTTGGTCTTGTTTTGTATCCAGGATACCCATTTTTATCTTGTTTTCAAAACCATATTTCATTTTGTTTTTCCACTTTCTTTGATGCCTTAATTTTCTCTCATTGTCTTTGCAATTCTGACTGTTTGCTGCCACTGCTACTCTTTCTACATTACAATTCTTTGTCAAGCCTTGGTTTGGCCAATTGATACCCTTCTAACACTTCATGTTCCAGATTCAATGTATTTCCAAAAAGAAGATTATCTTGTATAGATTCTTATAGCAGTTCTTGTTTTTTCTTTGGACAGTTATTGTAATCGATTGCTTAAATGGTTATTAATGTTGCTAAAATTATTATTAACATATAGCCTATCATAGGGGTGGCAAACCTATGACATGCATGTTGCAGCAGGTGATTAGTTTTTACTGAAAGCTCTAAAACATTTGCCATCACTAATCTATTACTTTACTAAGGCTTTATGAGTTTTGAGGCTATCTCATTTGACTAAGTGTCTAAATTTTATTGAATACTGTATAAATATTTGGCAAATGAAAAACTACAGGGAAAAAGCTTTGATTACTTCTTTTCCTTAGCAGTAGTTTCTAAGAACCCATGAAGAAGAAACAATACAATTCACATTTGAGTGATATTAAGATATGGAGCCTCTGTTGGTTTTAGTGTCCAATGCTTTACATGATAACAATCCAAATATTTGTGCTAACAAAAGAGAGGTTACAACATCATAATATACATCAGATGTTAAAAAAGATTTCTTGCCATGCACATCACAAAGCAGTTGCCTACATTTTTTTTAATGTTTTGCTAACTTTTAGGAAAAAACGCAGCCAAGCTGTGCTACTTTTTTATTCTTACAGTATAGTAATAAGGCTTCGTGTGATTAAAAGAGGATTTTTGAGCTTATGTAGTCAGCTGCTTTTTTTCCTCAGCTGTAGGAATTACTGACTTAAGCAAATCTGAGACATTACTTATCAATATTAAGTGCAGAACTCTTCAATTGCTAGTTCTTCATAATGCAATTTATATGTGTTACTGGAATGATTCATGATTCAAGTTCATTTTTTAGACATCCTTTGCTAAAAGCTTTTTGAGATGTAAATTATTCTTCAAAAAGTCAGGAGTTTGGAATGAAAAGCAGAAATGTATACCATGTAAAGATTTTAGAATCTCAATCAACAAGCTACTTACTGATGCACTAAAATGTCAGATAATGCATTTTGGCATTTTTATTAGAATCTTCATGAAAAATGACATTTTGTGGCTAGAAATAATTCCCTGGAACATATATTTTTTAGTTTGGCACTGATTGAACTGAGTAGGTTGATGATACTCTGAATTAAATTATGAGGGGAAGAGAAAAAAAAAGTCATTGGCAAGCTTTTCATTCAGAATCCTCACCCTCACATGCTGTTATAGTTGGAAATTTTGCACATCTTTAGCTATCTCTTGTGATCTGGTTAACTCTTCTTTATTGTTATAGCGTAGTCTTTATAATTATGAGTAAGAATTAAAAAGCACAGATTTATAAATAGTAGATTTAGTAGTTATACTTCTCATTGCTTTTATGACCTAACATATATATTTATCTAAATCAAACACCTTAATGGTGAAAAGTGATTTTATATCATTTGACTCTGTATGACAAAAAATATTACAAGAAGGAGAAGATTATACTTATTTCAATTCTTCAACGTGTTTCCCCTTGAAAAATATATAATCTAGAGACTGGCTAAATAAGAACGATGACTGGTGTTCTAAAGAACACCCACAGAAACTGCCATTCATAGGAATAGAGAATGCCTCACATGTATACTGAGCTTCAGATGAATGTATGAGTTAAGTGAATTTCTGATATGAAATCTAAAACAAGCTGTAAAGGACGGCATGAAATGATCACTAGCACATCAGCACAGAGAAGGCTGTTAAATGCAGTTGTTTGCAAGCTTGAAGAGACAAAGTGAGAAAGTAATTACAGTTTCAGAGATGGACTAATGATGCATGACAGCTTAGGTAGGCACCATCCCCTGCCCATCCTTTTGAGTCATTGTACAGTAGCTCGTGCTGGTGGCTTGCCAACAGACACAGTGTACTTTGCCACATTTATTTCTGTTTTTCTGAAATAAATAATTCCCTAAGTGTTGGTCCTATGATCTAAAACAGAAGAAGGAAGAGGAGGAGGAAAAGGAGAGAAGCAGCAGTAGCATGTCATTTAGGACCTGACCTATAGTTCTCAGAAGTATTAGTCCTCTTGCAAGTGCGACTGGCATAATGATGGAAGGCAGACATTGCTGCAGGCCCGATACAGACATAGGCTTTCCTAGGAATTGGGGCAATGAGATGTTCAGTTCAAAATTATCCCCATACATTAAGCTTCCATACAGTAAGCAGAAGTTCTATAATGATCTTCAAGCAGGAAAGATATAAGGGGTTCTACATTGAGCAGCAGGTTGGTTTTCTGACTCAAAGGTACTGGTAAATCTGACAGCAACCTTAGGACAAACTTTGTAATTTAGTTTCATCCACTTGAGAAAAACCCAAGCAATAGGACAAGTACTACAAATATTTGAAATGACTAAAGAGTTGAATTCTGATGAAAATAGAGCATCAAAGAGATTTTTTTATACTTTAATTCAAATACCACATCGATCTTGAAAATTAGAGAAATTAAGCAGGAGTTTAGAATAAATTAACCATAAAATATTAAAAACCTGTGAGCTGGGGTTTTAGCTCAGAAGTGCCTCATGTACCTGGCAAGTGTAAGGTTCTGCATTCAATTCCAGTACAAAAATTAAATAAAAATAAATTTTAAAAATCAGTACTATACGTCAGATATCCCATAACATAAGCAAAAGGTGGAATTTCCAACATAAAGGCTCTGGTAAGAGGATGTACACAACCATCTTGCCAGTCATAAAGAGACTAAATGGGACCATCTTTAAAACATTTGAACTTTAATTTTCCTTTGCTTCTCATTCTTTGTTATTTTTCTTCAGACGTCTTCTTAACTTCAAAGTTATAAAATAAGTTGCATTGCTATTTGATTTTTTTAAATAATGTTTTATCTGCTTTTAAAAATCAAAAGATGTAGCATCTCTAGGTCTAGCTTCTAGCAATGTTCAGTCAGAGCTAAATACACCTGAACATTTTTTTTTAATTTTGTTAGGATATCTTACATGATTTATTAGCCTAAACTCTCTTCATGTTCCAACTCTGGTGGCTAAACTAGTATATTTTATTTTCTTTCCCCATATAGACATTCAGATCTACAAAGTTTGTTCACCAAAACGAATTTTTACTTAAAGTACTATTGTGGGGTTGGGCTCTGAGAGAATATAAAACTGAATTATTTTATTAATATAATATATAGGCTTTCACATTTCCTTAAAAAGTAAAATCTAATTCAAATATAATTTTAAATTATAGTATAAAATAGAATTGACTGATTAAATTAGATAATATTGGCAAGAACAGCCCCCCACCCCCTCCAATTATTTGGTTATTTAGGGGGGTGGCCCTACTTTAAAAATTGTCTTGTACATCCTACTTTCTTTTCTTTAGATTAATGTTCATATACAGCTCAAAATGTGAAGCTCTATAGCAGATCTCATCAGAGAAGTAAACCGACCCCTTGTGTGTGGACTTATTTGCTAAACTGTGTGCTAGTAAACTAATAGAAATCCCTGAACAAAAAGAGAATATACTTGTTTTTAAAATGCTTGCATGTGGTTTTTTGTTTGTTTATTTTAATATTTAGAGACTGTTTAAGGAAGCCCTTGGGATTAGGTTTAAGGCCTATAATTAAAACCCTTAGTATACAATGTAGATTGTTAGGCTCCTGTTCATCTGGGAAATTATTTTGCTTTCTGTTGAATCTTGTCTTGCTAAGATTGAAAACATTCTAACTGCAATGCTAAGATTTTTTTATACATTTTGAGCAATGTGTTACTCATATCTTTGATACTAATTGCTGGTAGTAGTAGGTGTGAGAAAATATAAGTTTGTGAGAAATGCATCTAATTTAATATTTTGAAAATTGCATTGATCCAATAGAAAATTAGCTTTTTACATAAAGCACTAATTTTCTGGTAAAAAACAAGTCAAATAAAATCTTTCACAATGAAAAATCATTTAAATATGGATGAAAAATATTTTTGCTTCTGTGCCTATTTTTTGTTCATCCAATATTACTTAATGCTTCATAATTTGAGCCATAGTATGTAACCCAATCATGCAAGAACCTTTCTGTTGGGATTTCTTCAGTCATTTCAACTATAAGTAGTAGCGCCTTCTGTTATTATCAATACACTTGTATGCTTCAAAATGCCAAAGGGCCGTTATATTTATAATGCAAGACATGCTTGTTTGTTAAATTGTGGAGAACATGATATAAATTTTTTTCATTGTAAAATAGTGTACAGATGTTTTTATCAGACAAATGTGCCATGTAGTATGTAGAGTTGAGATAATGCTGATTTACCTCTCTCTCTCTCTCTCTCTCTCTCTCTCTCTCTCTCTCTCTCCAGAATTGACTTGATTTGGTCAGCTTCAGAGAATTTAACTTTGTCTCCAATTTATGGAGAAAGATATTATTTAGTTATTTATGTATTGTCTTGAGATAGTGCTTGCTTTGAATATTTGAGCGTTATATGAAAATTATTAAGGAGTTTGATTATAGTATTTAAAGTGAATTCATATATATATATATATATATATATATAAAATATTAAATCCTCCAACCTTATGTTCAGCGCACTTTATGTCATAAACCATTTCTAATTTTTCTACAATTTTTAGTGGCTTACCTGAGTCCAAAAGAGCTTCTGATGACAGTATCATAAAACTTAAGGAAACCCAGAGGAAAACATTATGAAATGGATGCAGCGTGAAATTGCCCTGAGAAGGAAGTGGCTCTGTAAATACTCTGCTGTAACCGGCATAAGCCATTGGCGAACAGCTGAGCCACTTTCTGGGGATCAAACAGCTTGAGTCAGAGTGAGGGAGGTGCAGGAGGAAAGATGGATTCTTCTCTGTGCTCCCTGGGGCTGATCACTGTGCCCTGCAGAACTGTAAGGGGCTCAGGTTCCAAGGGATGTTTCATTTTTACCCACAGAAATTATTTGGCCCACCTTTGGGGAAAGTTTAAGGAGAAATTTAATAGTAAATGAATATTACAATTGTTAATTTGAAAAATCAGAAGCCATATGCAGAAAGAGGATGTAAATATACATTGTTTGGAATTTGTAGAAAATTGGGTTTGAATTATTGCCATGTTAAATGTAATGGATAGAAAAATTAAAAACTACTCTTTTAATAATTTACTTAATGTTTTTTACATCCATATCTATAGCTCCATATACCCATTATAGTCTCAGAAGAAGTAAGGATGTTAGTGGATATAATAGACTCAGGACATCTATGATATTAGGTACTAGAGTTTATAAAAAAATACAGTTTTTTATAAAAAAAAAAAGTTTCTCCTGTTTGTGATTTAAATATGTCTCATACTTAACATGTATGCATAGATTTCAAAGGGATTTCCAAAATCATGTTATGTATCATTGACCTTATTTTATAAACAAACATTCCTGGGATAAATGTGAAAAGCTCAAGTGATAAAATCAAGACATGTAATTAACGCATTTATTCTGACCTCCCATATAAAAATAAAATCATAATTACATATCTTCTAATCACAAAAATGAACTGCATGTGCATACACTCGAATGTTAAGTTGGTATTGATCTATCTTTTGTTTGCAACTCTTTTCCACTCTCTATCTCTCACACCAAGCCTTAAATGTTTAGGTGCATTTAAATGGCAAGGAAATGGAGTTAGGTTATATAATATTGTCGTATCCTAACTCAGAGCCCAGAAAAAAATGTATGTCCAAGTCCTGAAATGTTACAGCACCCTACAAATCTGAAAAGATGAGTTTTATTAGAGCATGTGATGCAATCAAAAGAGATAACATAGAATTCAGAAACATAAATTCTAACCCTGCTTCAACTCTTTATTTAAAACCATTGGATGTTGTTAGCGTTGATCACGGTAGCTCTCTTGCAAGTCTCCAGCCTTGGCTTTTGTCATACCACATACTAGTGATTCTCTGTGTATGTATCTACTGATCTGTCATCATCATCGTCTGTCATGTGTCTACTTATGATTTGTCACTGCCAGTATGAAAGCTATCAAATATACATTCAGCTCTCTCCCAGACTTCAAGAGTATATTTCCAAAAATTGCTCTGTAGTAGGCTCTAATAGCTTGTAACATCATAAAATCAGTTTTCTATGACAAATCTAAACTCATTAATCTCCCCTCACTAAACTGTTCCTGTTTCTCATTTTCTTACTTATCTCTTTTCTATTTCTATTAATCCAGGATTAAAATCCAAAGCCAACTTCTCTACCCTTTAACTCTCACCTTCCACATTTTAGAACAAACATTATTGTTGAGTTTCTAAAATATTTGGAATCTTTGCCCTTCCACACCAGCATTATCCTGATTTAACTATTTTTCCTGTATTACTGTGATGATTCTGTATTATTCTTTACATTTCTAATATAACTTTTCCTTTACAAAGGCATTTTGAATACATCTAACATATTAACATTTCTAGAGGATAATTATCATTGACATTCTCCTACTACATAACATTTTTAATCTCTCCTCTACTTGAACATCAAAACGCAATTTTTAAAAACTAAAACCAAAGCTGTTTTTCAAAGAGATTTTAAAGCTTTTTAAAGCTTCCTTCTCTACCTTTAAAACCTATTCTGAGCAGCACCTTTTCAAGGTCTTTCTTAGTCAAAGCCAGGGTCCAAGAAAGTTGAACTTAGGGAGATGTCTCATGGTATCAGCCTGTAGAGACAGAGGGAAGGAGAACCATGCAAATTATCATTACTGGTAATCAGGATTGCTTGAACTACCTTATGTCAGTTGGAACAAAAGACAGGTATGAGTCTCTTTTATAAGACAGATATGACTCTGATTTACTGCATATGTATTTATTGTTACCAAGAATATGTTCTTTTTTTTTTTACAAAAAGCAATGAGACCACGGTGAATTTTAAATTTCATAAAATTACATTGTAAGCCTTTCACATATGCTCCTGAACTTTTAACACAAATGCAACAAAATTTCTTTTTCCAAGGTTAATGGAATTTTACCTTTGAATTTCCTTAGATGAGTTTTTTTAGTGACTTTCTACTTTAATTTTATTTTTATTATCTTTTCCTGACTCTTTTCTCTTGTATTTTTGTCATGCTCTTATATATAAAGTTCATATGTTTTAGAAATATGTAATACTTTCTAGTTATACAAATATATAGAATATGATGGTTATTAGCTATTCATTTCCATAACAGTATGTACTCAGATTTGTTTTAAAAGCTTTAATCCTTACATTTTATAACTTCTAACACAAATTTTATAAAATACATGGTTGGAATTTCCTTTTAAAAATCAATTTCTATTAAAACAAGAGTGGAAAAGAGCTATATGTATATATATATAAAACTTCATATCAGCAGTAATCAATACCTCCATATTCCTATAATACTAAAATACTGTTTTAATTGTATATGTGCTTACTTTATAAAAAATAAAATCAATCCTAAGAAATCAATGTTCTCTGCAAAATAGTCTGCAATGGATGTGTGAGAGTGAATAGCCCATATGTACAAAAAGAACTGACTTTGTCTTTCTACATCAATGTTGGCACAGGAGTATGGAATGAAAAATCAATTATAGCAAAATCTCATAATAGGCATTCAAGAGTTCTCTCATCAAATGACAACAGGAAAAATAATTTGACTACCAAGTATATTCCATCCCACTAGACTTTGGTTGTTTCTATTCCCTGTAAGTAAGAACAAAGGTTAGAGGTGCATGGTGAAGTTGAGCCTGGATAAGCCCTTAGTGGTTAGTCTGTGAGGAATCTGGCTAACCGCCAGAACTGGATGTGTAGTATATGTTCAAAGCATGAAAAGCCAGGAAAAAAAGAAGACAAATAAAACTGTGGTATCTCTCCCACTGGCTAGCCTTGACAATTTTGTTAATTTATTTCCAATCATGCTCATTTGAAATAGCATTTTATGTTGTTAGAATTACTGTGAGTGGTTAATTTTTTAAAGGATGGGGCAACATATCATGATAACTTAGTCACATTATATTATACTGCCTAGAGTGGAATCTAACTAAATGTAGCAACAACACAATACTGCTTCTATCAACAGTCTGATATATGTAACTTTTCAGTTTTTAAAGTACTTTTATATGGTTTAATTTTCATTTGTTTCTTACAATGGCTTGGCACCTAGCACACAGTAAGCACTGAATAAATAGTTTAAAAATAAATGAGGGAATGAAGGAGCCCATTGGAGTAAGCAGAGCAACCACATTTGCCTTGATGCTGTAGAAGAGAAAATTGAATTTCAGAGCAAGACAAAGATTCTCTGAAGATTACCTAGCAAAGGCAAAACTAGTACGCAAGTCTTTGATGCCTTGAGGATGTGCATTTGTGTTCATTTCGCAATTGCCATTTCCCAATCAGGTGCATGTAATTATAAGCTTCATAATCAGCATGAAGAATGCCCTTGAGCTTGTAGGATGGTACTATGAAGGCTAAATATTTTTCCTATGAGCTTGGAATATTAAGAAGGACAAACACAAACTTTATAAGTAAATCCACCGCCTTGCACTTGGAGAGAAAATTGAAGACTAAAGTTTTAGCAACAAATATAAGGCACAACATTACATACATAAAAGAAAGCAAGGTAAAAAGTAAAACTGCAAGGGGTCTCTTTCCATTTTCTTACATCCTCCTCAATCTCCCTTTTCAGGGTGCTGTAGTTTTCAGTGTAGAGGTCTTTTTCTTCCTTTGTTAGATTGAGTCCTAGATATTTCATGTTTTCGGATGCTATTGTAAAAGGAATTCTTTCCCTAATTTCTCTCTCAGTGAGTCTGTTATTTGCATACAAGAAGGCAATTGTTTTTTGAGTGTTGACCTTGTATCCAGCTACTCTACTGAATCTGTCAATTAAGTCTAGAAGTCTTTTGGCTGAGTTTTTTGGGTCTTGTATATAAAGTATCATATCATAAGCAAATAATGACAGTTTAACTCCTTCCTTTCTTATCTTTAGTCCTTGTATTTCTTTCTCTTTTCTAATTTCTGTGGTTAATGTTTCCAGAACTGTATTGAACAGGAGTGGTGTTAATGGGCATCCTTGTCTTGTTCCTGATTTTAACATGAAAGTTTTCAGGTTTTGACCATGTAGTATGATGTTGGCTGATGATTTTTCAGATACCCTTCAGGTTGAGATAAAGACCTTCTATTCCAATTTTCTGTAGGGTTTTTATCATGAATGGGTGTTGGATTTTGTCGAATGCCTTTTCTGCATCTATTGAAATGCTCATATGATTTTTGTCCTTGACTCTGTTAATATGGTGTATTACATTTATTGATTTATGAATGTTGAACCAACCTTGCATCTCTGAGATAAATCCAACTTGGTCCGGGTGTATGATCTTCTTGATGACCCTCTGTATTCTGTTTGCCAGTATCTTGTTGAGGATTTTTGCATCTATGTTCATTAGGGAGATTGACCTGTAGTTCTCTTTTTGGGTTGTGTCTTTCCCTGGATTTGGAATCAAAGTAACACATGCTTCCAGGAATGAATTCAGAAGTATTGGTTCCCTTTCAATTTCCTTGATGAGTTTAAAGAGTAGTGAGAATAGTTCTTCTTTAAATGTCTTGTAGAATTCAGCAGTGAAGCCATCAGGACCTGGGGTTTTCTTCGTTTGTAAATTTTTTATTACATTTTCAATTTCCCTCATTGTAATTGGGGTGTTTAGAATTTCTATATTTTCTTCATTTAACTTTGGCATTTCATATGTATCTAGGAATCTGCCCATTTCTTCTTCTAAAATTTCCGTTTTAGTGGAGTACAAGTTCTCTCCTCTGGATTTGCATTGAATCTGTTTTAACTTCAACTTTTTCATTCTTAATTGCATGTATTTGCCCCTTTTCTTTCCTTTTTTTGATAAGGTTGGCTAAGGGTTTATTGATTTTATTTATTTTTTCAAAAAATCGACTCTTTGATTCATTGATTTTTTTGTATCGTTCTCTTAGTCTCCATTGCATTGATTTCTGCTCTGATCTTTATAACTTCCTCTCTTGTATGAACTTTGGATTTGTTATACTCTTCCTTTTCTAACAGCATGAAGGTCTGCATTAGGTTATTTATCTGAGTTTTCTCTGTTTTCCTAATATGGGCGTTCACTGCTATGTATTTCCCGTGTAGAACTGCTTTCATTGTGTCCCATAGATTCCTGTATGTTGTAGTGGGTAGGAAGAACCAATATAGTGAAAATGGCCATACTTCCAAAACTACTATATAGATTCAATGCAATGCCAATATAAATTCCAATATACTTCACAGAACTAGAAAGAACAATCCAAAAATTCATTTGGAACCAGAAGAGACCTAGAATAGCAAAAGCAATTCTAAGGAACAGAGACATGGCTGGGGGTATCACAATCCCCAACTTGAAACTTTACTACAAAGTTACTGTGATAAAAATAGCATGGTACTGGCAAAAAAACAGACCTGAGGATCAGTGGAATAGATTAGATGATACACAGCAACCCCAGACATACTCAGCCACCTCATCTTTGACAAAGGAGCCAACCACCATCATTGGAGGAAAGATAGCCTATTTAATAAATGGTGCTGGAAAAACTGGATTTCAATCTGCCAAAGATTAAAACTAGACCCATACCTATCACCATGCACTAAACTAAGATCGAAGTGGATTAAAGATCTAAATATTAAAACAGAAACACTAAACCTGCTGGAAGATTAGTTAGGTAGAACTCCAGAAGACATTGGCATGGGAAAAGACTTCAGGCACAAAACCTCAGTAGCACGGGAACTAGCACAAAGAATCAACAACTGGGATCTCATCTTATTAAAAAGCTTCTGCACTGCAAAAGAAACCACCAACAGAGCTAACAGACAACCTACAACGTGGGAAAAAAATTTTAGCAGCTGTACCTCAGACAAAGGACTACTATCTAGAATATATAAAGAATTGAAAAAAATCAGACCCCCCAAATTCAAAGACCCAATTCAAAAATGGGCATCTGAAATGAACAGATATTTCTCAAAGAAGTAAAAGCAGCAAACAAATATATGAAAAAATGTTCAATGTCATTGGTCATTCAAGAGATGCAGATGAAAACAACACTGAGATTCCACCTCACCCCAGAAAGAATGGCTGCTATTAAGAAGTCAAGGAATAACAAATGTTGGCGGGGGTGTGGGGAGGAAGGAACCTTTCTCCATTGCTGGTGGGAGTGCAGACTGGTGCGACCACTATTGAAATCAGTATGGAAATACCTCAAAGAACTAGGACTAGAGGTCCCATTCGACCCAGCTATTCCCCTGCTGGGGATCTTCCCCAAAGAATTAAAAGAATCATACCACAGCGATATATGTGCACCCATGTTCATAGCAGCACAGTTTGTAATAGCTAAAGTTTGAAAGCAGCCCAAGTGCCCATAAATTGGAAACTGGATAAAGAAGATGTGGTTTATTTATAAAATGGAGTACTACTCAGCCATAAAGAATGAAAAACTAGAGTCATTTATAGCTAAATGGATGCATATAGAGGCCATGCTCTTAAGTGAAATAAATAAGACACACATGTGTAAATACCTAGTTTCACTAGTGTGAGAAACTGAGAGTGTAAACAAGGGTAAAAATGATTAAAATGAATAATTGATAATTTGAAAGAGGAAAAAAGGCCCAAAGATGAAGGGGTAAAGGGAGGGGAAGAGGAAAGGAAAGGAGGGAAAGGAAAAACTATGAAAAAAGAAAAAAAATGGAAATGATGTGTGTGTAAATAGGGAAAGGAGGAGGGGGTGAAGGGCTCACAGGTAATGGGGAAAAAATAAGAACCAAGATACATCATGTACAGGTACAAGCACCCAATGATAACTGTAAATGAATTGTATACCTAAAATGTACCAATAAAAGAACTTAGGGAAAAAAAAAAAGTAAAACTACATGCACGCCTGACTCAGTATAAATATAGCAATTTTAATATCCCAAACTGGGTCTTATGCCTACTTTCATAAAAGTAGGGCCAAATGGATTTTGCAGTCTAAACTGGTTCCCACGCGCCACAGGTGTCTTCTGTGACAAAGAGACTTTGGAAAGTGGAGGCAGAGCAGGTGACTGAAGCAAGAAGCCCGATCTTAAGTTTGGTTTGGACTCGCCAATCCTATTCTCAGAGTACTGGACTATTTGTGGAGAAATCTTGTCTGCTGTCCTGTGTGTTAAAGAATCATTCAAACTTGTCAGGATTCCAGCCTAGCTGTCCCATATTTGATGGCAGTATGACAAGGATGTCTGTTTAGAGATGCTTAAGTAAGCCAAAGGCTGATGGACAAATAGTGACAATGGGGTTTCTGACAAAAGCTTTCAAGACCAGTGGGATTTACAGAAATGCTTTCTCCAACCATCTGGGAAAGATCCAAATTTTGGTTATTCGTGCCCCTTAAAAACATACACACACACACACACACTTTTTTTCTTTTTAATTCACAGTTGGTATATACTTTTCCTAGAAACATTATTTTATTTAACATTTTGTTTCCTGAACCTTTAACTTATTCGCACACAGTCTCTCAAGGACATTAGCAGATTGCATACTTGTCCACTAGGATAGGTATGGTTCAGAGTGACAGTGGCATATTACTTTTTCCCTTTATATAAGCCTTTCTAGGTCTGAAATCACATGTTTACTGTCCATGTTTATTTATCAGGGTGGGCTGGAGGGTTGTATACAGGACACAGCTTTTGCCACACACTAGTGCATACTATTTTCCTTTTGTTGGTTTATATTTTAAATTCTGTGTACTTCTCATATTATTTCGGGTTCCTAAATTTATCCCTAAAATAGAACTGTCTAACACAGATTTTACTAATTTATACTATGTTTGCTTGCTTTTTAGTGTCTATACAGCTTTCTTGTTCATGTGCATAAAATGAGTAATTCATTAATAAACACTATTTTACCATTTGCAAAGAATACTCCTCAACCTTGATTGTATGGTGCTCCAGGGGATCTCCAGTTGTATCAAAAAGTAGTAGATTTTTTATACAGTATTTCATTAAACATGTTATGGCATGTTGTACTTTTTGGAACAAAAGGAAGGATGCAAAATCAGTGATATCTACTGATAAAATGTTAACACACCTCCAGAAAATGCCAAATATTTCAGTACACTGCACAATTCTGTCACCTTTAGCTTATGCTATTTCTTTCACTTTAAAGCATTTTATTTCTAATGTTTTGTGGGAAAAATTAATGTTGAATGTTCATGGTAAGCATATGTAAAACATTAATAGATTACATATATATGAAAGAGAAAGTAGAGTGTCAATTGTAATAAACTATTCTCAGAAACATGTTTGAGTTTTCAAAAACAGTATAATCAAATGGCTTTTTTGAAAGTGGAATATTAACTTCTTCCTTTATATGAACTTAGGAAAGTTTAAAGCAATAAAAGTAATGTTGAGAGTGAAGAAAGAAAGAAAAAGCAAAAAAAGGAAATGAGCAGAGAAACATGATTAAGATATTTTTAACCGCTAGTTTCTTCAGTTATTTATATCAAAGCATCAAAATAGAGGTAAAAAGTGTCATCATTGGGTACACTTATAAAGATGCTGAGTTGCTTAGGGTCTGATAGAACTGTTATCCGCACCTGGTATTGGTCGAGTTTGACAATGCAATATGTAAAGAAAAATTTGACTTTATACTAAATACCTACAATACGTTTCTTAGATCCAGAAGTTATATTTTTATTATTTTTCCACATAGTGTAATCACACAAGAATGTGATTATTTAGCCTCAGAAGTAATATTTCTTATAACCTTTTAATTGCATTAAATATTGGAAACAGCCTAACTGCCCAATAATAGAGAAGACTAGTTAAGTCAGTTCTGCTACTTCTGAACCATGAAATGGAATACAGCTGTCACAAAGAAAGATAGGGATGAATTGCTTGTATTTCTGGCTAAAGGTTTTATTATTGTTATGAAAACAACTTATTTTGTGAAATAAGAAATGAAGAAGAGTACATTTATAATTAGGATGCTAAGCAGAGGTAATACTAGCCCTGGCATTAACTATAGAGGAGAGAGCCCTAAGAATACATACACTGTATCACAAAATAGCTCTCTGAGCGGTATTGATACTCCAGGAACCTAAATTCAAGGCAAGAGGTAACATTATAAGACTTTGGATAGGTGTAATTGGAAGAGATATGTTTATGGAAAACTTCTGAGCAATTAAATATTCATTATTTCAATTAATATTGTTATTGAAAATGTTTGAAGAATGTTTAAACTCTAAAGCCTATTGCATTATTTTCCACATATTGCATCACATATTTGTAAAACTTTTCTCCCCATGATGACAGGAAAATGTGTAAGGACTAAAAATAAGGGTTACAATCCATATTTTCATAGTAAAATATAACTTTCTTAAGTGTTTTTTTTTCAGTTTTTATAGCTACTTTTGTTTACCAGATGATAAAGCAGATGTTGACAGACTATCAGAGATGGAATGGGACAATTTAGAGTTGTAAACTCTAAGTTGTTCTTTCAGGTTACATTAGGTGAACAGGTAAACAGGTGCAGGTAAACATGAGTCAGATTGGAGAATAGGCTAGTTGGCAAAATTTGATTGACAAGTATTTGATACATTAATAAATAAAATGGGAAAATGCACCGATACTGATATAGATAAATTACAACTATACAAATGCAAGAAATATCCACTGGAGAATGTGCTTTACTATTCATATGCAAATATTCAGTGTACTTCACAGTATTCCAAATTTGTCTGTCCCCAGCAAAGCCACCTGTTAGGAGCAGTGATGACTCCAGCCTCACCCAATAGCCTTGGATGAATTGCCTAGGGGCTGTGCGAAAGCGCTTCTCTGGCTCATTGAGGTTTGTTTAACATGTAAAATAGAAAATTTACCTCAGCAAGCCATGAGGTAAATATTCCCTTACAAATACCATGACCTCAGTACCCCTGCAATATACATTTCTAGAGATACCTGCTCATTCAAGGTCTTTTTACATCTAAGAATTACAATTTCTTAGAGATGCTAACTTTTCTTTTTCATAATCACACAGCTGTTTTGCAAGGTAGTTGAAATAAACATCTCAGTAACCTGCTTAGCAGGAAAGCTCAGGGTCTTATCCATCCTGGTGTCCAGAACACACAACTTTCACATTTCTGACAAGTTTAACACACAGTTTAAAAAATCGGCAGTAGTTAATAGATTTCCAATGAGTATTTTTGTAGATAATCATGATGATAGTAATTCTACCCAATACTTACTACAAGATTACTATCCAATATTCATTATGTCATAAAGTCAATAAGAACAACATGAACATCAGAGCAATAAACCACAAAATCATAATGACTAGTGCTTGTTGAATATTTATTATTAGTCAAGAAATAGGCAATGACATTTTTTAGTTTACTGATTATCTTCACATATAATGGAGTACATTCTTTTGAATATTTGGTTTACAGTGCAGAAACAGCCCTGACAAAGTTGCTTGATACTTTCCAATCAAGGAAGTGGGCAAAGAGATAATTAAAATATTTTGTTGCCTTCATGAAATCCCTGGCCCCTATTTTTCATGCTCAAATATACAAAGTTATATAATGCTGGATTAAAAGTAAATGTCACAGGAGCAAAGGAGTATTCCTTTTTGTGAAAATATACATATACCATACTATTATATTTGTTAGAGATTGTATGTTCTTTAGACTACACTGATTTTTTAAAATTTTTCATTGTTTAACTTGCTTGAAAAGGGTTACCGTAATTGTGGGAAAGGGGTGTCCCTTGGATTCAGTTTATATCATCAAATTGTGATAGCAAAACCTAAATACTTGTCTCAAAATGATGGCAATTAAGTGAAAAGTATAAAATGAGTTAGTGTGCACCACTAGAAAGCAAAGGTAAAGATTGTCTTTGAACTTAACTCTAACATATTCGTTTAGCTTTATTAAAAATTGAACCCTTGGCTTGGCGATGATTGTGTCAGTATTATATTTGGAACCAATGGCGTTCTAATGTAGCACATAAGTATTCACTCTGAGTAATGGGCCTTTGACAATATATTACTATTATAGCTTGTAAGACTTTCTTATGGTGATGTTTTCAGGAGAGGTATGCTGATTTCCATTTGAGCACACAAGTAGTTATTTTCTGGGCTAGAATAAAAAAACTATTAAATTACTGCAGGAAAAAAAATTACTGCAGGAAAAAGGTAAGATTGCTCTTTGATTTAATACTGATGAGTAGTGTTTTTATTGCTTTGTTATTTTCCCTTCAGTTGAAGGAATTTCACAATTAAAGAACAGCATAGGACTGTCATTTTCTGTGTTTTGTTATTTTTGGAAACAACTTTCCTACCTAATATTCTGGATCAATCATTGCTTTAATCTGCGTGTATGTTCTTTTTAGATTTATGATACATAATAATTTAATTTCCTTGGGAGAATAGGTACATATCATATTGCATCTTGACCATTTTAATCCAACATCTCCTTGCTTGCCTTGGAACTATGCCATAGGAAAAAGTAACTATAGTATTAAAGCTTCTCAATATGAAATGTGTCTTGAAAATGCCATATTTTCACGTCTGAAATGCTTCCTCGTTTTTGGAATGGAGCCTACGTAATCACAAGTAAACATTCAAGCAGATATTTATGATACCAATATTCCTATTTCACTTTCCAATAGCTCTGATGAAAGCACTACAGTTGAAATTCTTGGTTTTAACCATTCCAGCCAAAAATTAGTTATGCTAATCCATGTAAATATACTTGATTGATGGACCAATGGATGATTTATTTATATATGAATTTAACTTGGAGTGTATATCAGCAGTTTGTATAAATTAGGAAAACATTTAAAAAGCAACTACTGCTGACAGAAGGGGCCATCTCCAAACTGTAAACATCATTAATCCTGGTGCAGAACATTCTCTTTGCTAATGTGGAAAGTTAGTCTGGGGTCTGAACTAGCAGGCGACTCCCTCTCTGCTGAGAGTCATCTTTGTAGTACAGTGGCTCAGGCATGTTAACATGTGGATTCCCTAAGTATAAATTACCTATTAATTTTGCTAATCTAAACATCACAAACTCAAACTATACCAATCTGCCTCCTTTCACATAGGCTTAGATATTCTTATAAAAAATAAGCTTCAACAATATTTCCCAAGACTGGGAGCTAATAAAAGAAATTGCAGTATATTACAGAGGGTAATTTTCATTATGATGTTCAATATAAATCTTGAATAAAAAGCCTGTATTTTTTTTTTTTTGATGACTTGAACAGTTTCATGCTTCTGGCTGAAGAGACCTATGTAAGAAATCATTCTTCCTTCCTTCTTTCCTTCCCTCCCTTCCTGTTTTCTTTCTTTCTTTTTTCCTTTTTACTTGCTTAATAGCTCAGTGTTTAACTTGTGTTCAAATATTTTTAATTTGCTACTACACCAAGTAAGGGATAGGCTGTTTTTTATCTCATTTTTATATTATGTCTTTGGATCTTGTCTTACATTGCTTTTATTGTAAATCACCTTCTATCATTGATGAAAAGAGATTATAAATAAATCAACTTAAAAGAAGATCAAGGATGTAAGATGAAAGAGCATTACGTACAATCAATAAACTTTATTGATCATCTATATTGTGAAAGGTTCTGTAGGAGACCAAGGGTATAATCATGGCTAAAAAAATTATGATAAAGAAGTGAATATTGTTGCATTTATTGCATCTTAAAAACTATGCTGCTATACAAATAATCACAAAAATATCACAAACTTATTGCCCAAATACAACTCAAATTTATTATCTCATATGTCCGTAGATCAGAAGTCAGGGATACTTTGACTATTATGTCTCCTTGAATCTTCTTTTCATAGACTCTATTGAGATAATGCCAAGCACTATCCTGTCTGGGATGTTCTCAGAAAAGGTAGGCAGAATCTCTGGCTCATTCACATTGTTGGAAGAATGGAATTTCTCAGGTGTGTAGGGCTGAAGTCTCCCTTGCTAATGGCTCTGTATGAGGAACCTTGCCCAGCTTTTTAAGGATAGCTGTGTTCCTGCTTCTGAAAAATTCAGGAGCAGACACCCTAATCACACTTTGCATTTCTTCAGCTTCTTCAGATTTTCCTACTCCAACCAGAGAAAGTTCTCACCTCTAAAGGCTCGTATGACTAGAGTGAGCCCACCTGGAAAAGGATCATGCAAGGATGATGTCGATGTCACTGTCATAAACTCCACACTTCATTTCTGTCTGTCCTTTGGCTACGTAAAGTGGCATTCTAGAGTATGAGGGTCCATAGCAGTGAAAAAGACAATTAAGTAAACAAATTGTTTAACAAAAGTATGTGAATGCTTTGCAGTCACATAGGATAAAAGAATTATGGTTCATTAATACAGGTTAAACATTCATATAATCTCGTAAAATAAAATCAAATAAAATGGATTAAAGGGAGCATTTGTTTTCATCCATGCAGACTATAGATTCATCAGGATAAGAGAAAGGTAAAAATTCTACTTTACAATTTGTAATAACGACATGGTATGATAAAAACATGAATATTTCCTCTATTCAGAGGACATAAGAGACAGTATCTTCTCAGAAAATTGATGGGGTTAATACTGGTTTTGGTTTGGTTTAACACAAAGAGTTAAGCAGAATTTTCTTCTTCTATAGTTATTGTAGTTTATTTCCTTTGTAATGCTCCAAAGCCTTTTTCCATTTTAATGTATTTACATAATATTAGTACATATAAATGTAATTTATTACTTAAGGTACACATATTAAAGATAATTGGTCAAGTGAGGTGAAAATAGCATCAGGCTTAAATCTGAAGATAAGAATTATAATCTATCTCATTTCATATACATTCTGTCTTCAGATTTACCTCTTAAAGAATCTGAGCCTATTTGTTGATTTATCTAAAAGAGAGGTTTATATTAAGAAATATTTAAGGTATTTTCTTGTTACTAATACTCAGTTTTATAATAAAGTAATGAAATATCTATTAAAAGTATGCATAAAATAAATTCAAAACCTTTTCTGAAAGTTCAACAATTTATCAGTTAAAACTGAAAATGTTTTTCAGAAAATAAAATTCTCTGTTATGACTTGATTTCCTGTCACTTTCAATAGTGGGAAAAACACACATACAGTCATTGTTCTTGATGGATTTAAGCTGTAGCTTTTAATGACCTGATAATGTGACTTTTCTCCCCTATCTTTTTTTCCTTTTTCAAATTAGATTCTTTATCTTAATGGGATTTCTTTTCCTGTATTTTCAACTGATGAATATCTCTTTGTACTTCTAGCCACTGAACATTATCTATTTATCTGAGGTTTAGCTTGACTGGTATCTCTTTTATTCTTTCTCCATAAACATGGGGAATTGGGGGAAATATTGTGTGAGTGGTGCTTACTGAAGCACTCCATAAAAATGTGATAGGGTAATTTACTATGAGGTACCAAATTCTGATCGAACAGCAACATATTTTGCAACAACATTGATAGAGCTTCATAAAACCCTACTGGTCACATTTCATAAATATTTTAGAATGTGGAATAATTTATGGAAAATTGGTGAATATCCATCACATTTTTAACTGTGGATTTGCAACAGCAGATCCTTCCTTCGAGCACCAGGGAGAAGTTTCCTGGAAGAGTTTTTCCACAGACATGGGATCCAGGTGAGGTAGTTTTGGGAAACTTCAAACACATTATATGTATTGTACATTTTATCCCTATTATTATCCCATTGTAACATATAATGAAATAAGAATACAACTTGTTGTTTTCCTGAAACTGGACAGTCTCCTCTGGGGGTGATGAGAGACAGTGATGCTTGAAATGCGTTGCTTATATATAGCTTACTCCATAAACTTGTTTTGGCTGCTATCAACCCAGAAAACCCTTTTTCACAAAGATAAAATACTGGAAATTTAATCAGGTTTTTTAGTTCTTTTGTGGTGTTGTCAAGATCTTCCATCTTGATTTTAGTCCACAAAGTATGGATATTTGGGTTTGGCTCAAACATACTTTTAAGGCCACCTTCATTTGCAATCTCAAGGAGCTGGTCGTCATCTGGCATGGATCAAATCAGTTCGCATGGTTTGTTCACAAATGGGTCATGGGTCAATTCCTTCCCTGTTTAAGAGTCTTTTGTTGTTAGGAAGTAATACTCAAACTCTTTTATAGATGATATCACCATCAGCTGGAAGAAAGAAGACCCCTGCTCCATCTCTTTCAAAATCTGTGCTAAAGTTAAAAGTATGTAAGAAAACCCAGTGTTCACCTGCCAGTCCTATCATTCCAGTTGGCTTGAATGGACCCAGTTTATCTGCCAACTTGAACACAGTTGTCCTCCCCTGACATGACAGAATGACTTCAATGAACAGGTTGAACATGTCCAGGAGTGAGCAAGTTTAGCCTCCCATTCTGTGTTACTGAAATGTGGTCAACGTGACCTGTGGTCACTGTCCTTTAAAAAGAAATCTCAGGAACAGTTCTAAAACTCAATAGCTCTGCTTAGTGATCTACTTTTAGAAAGCCATCTCACTTCTGTGTATCGGAGAATATGTGTGCACTCTACATTTGTCTCCTCTCGGAGCTGTGCCAGCAGATGTGAGTTACGTCTGCTGCTCAATTTCTGCTGTTTGGCCCATTTCCTAACAGGCCACAGACTAGTGCTGGTTCATGTCCTTGGACCTTGAGACCTGCTTTACAGAATACAGATCCCTAAGCAACCACACCAGCGACAGCAGAAGACACTCCCACCCCCCTGTCTGGACTGTATGCTATTCTTAAGAATTCAGGCTGTTCTGAGCAGAACAGCCTTGGTGCCTTACCTGAGGGTCTTTGTAGAAATCAGTGGCAGCCACTGTGAAGACTTGTGTGTTATCTTTATAGTCCCTTACCAAAAGCTAAAATTGTGTCTCAAAACTTTCTCTCATCTAAATTTCCTGAAATAGCATAACTTAGTGTGTGTTTTTCTAAAATTTGGAGAACAAATTTAGATTTTCAAGAGATCCTATCTTTGCAGAAGAGAGATTCATAAGGCTACTGTCCACTTTAAGATAAAATATTTCCTTTCATTTCATTGTTAAGTTGTATGAATTCTCAAGGAGTATGTACAACTGGATAATAAGACAAGTGCAAATAAGCTTTATCTACTATGTTTTGATATTCTTCAGCCCAAAGCCCCTGTGAGCACTCAAGCAATAAGGTCCCTTCTGGGCTGGGGATTTAGCTTAATGGTGCCACTGCCTGCCTTGCAGGCACTAGGTCCTGAGTTCAATCCCTGGTACAAAAAAAAAAAAAAAAAGAAAGAAAGAAAAGAAGGTCCCTTCTTTCTGTACCTCACCAGCAAGAAAAACTTTCCAGGAGGCTCTCTGACAGGATTTTCTTCAACATTCAAGAGTCTCACTATGTGCTCATTATTAAAATCCACTGACCAGGAGTAAGAGAGATTCCCTGAATTATTGTATTTGTTAAAAAAAATGGAAATCAGACTGTTAGATGTGATCTGCCTCAGTTAAACCATCTGTCTCTCACATTTCTTTAGCATCAGCTTAATATTTTTAAACTAAGCACATTTACTACATATACTGTTCCAAGTGTCTATAGGGTTTTACATATGTCTTTGATTTCCTTCATTGAGATAATTAATTTATCATTTATCAGGAATTAACACTAATTCCTTCTTAATAGTCATGATGCTGACCAATATTTTTCATGATTTATCATCTGGAGAATATTCCTTTTGTTTTCTTACTGTAAACTGAATGCATATCAGATATTATAAATGTAATTTGAGTATATTTTTAGAAAAATACATCTTCCTATGGGCTATTTATTTTTAGAGCTGTCTGTACTTAATGGCCTCATTTATTTATTTCTTTTTTCTTCCTTTTTTATTACTGCAGTACATAATGAATGTGTTTGTTATACAATTGGTACATGTATATGTCACATCTAATTTTTTTATTTTCCTTTCCCTCCCTCCTTCCTCTCTCCATTTGTAGGAAAATAGATGAACTTTGAATCCATAATATTATGTGTAATAAATCAGACACACCAGCTTAAATATATTTTGGTTTTTCTTATATCACAAACCCAAAGTATAAATAAATCAAAAAGGAAAAAATAAAAGATAAACAATGGGAAACAGGGAGGTTTATCTTTTGCAAATGGGAACGGGTTACTTTTTTAAAAGAACACATAAAGAGTGTGCTAAAATATTAAAAAAGATTAATCCCATATAGGAGTCAATAATCTACCTGGGTTTTTTTACTCCATTTACATATTGTAATATAATGCATATTATTGGAGACTGTCATTTTTAAACATAGTGAATAAAGCAAAAGATCTTTGCAAAATTAAGCTGCACTGTGGTACAACTACAGCTTTCTCTTGTAGTGTTGTATTTCTGATAGCAAATGTCTGACATTCTCGTTCTTTAATTGCAACCTAATTTATGGGTTCGTGCCCATATCAATGCCTCCTTTAGATCACTGTGGTATGAAAAAGGGCAAACTAGCCAGCTTAAGCTCACTTTTGTCAACAGTTCTGGAAAAATGATGACCACCCTAAGGATACAAGATGCAAATGTCAGAGGCAGGTCAAGGTACACCAATCTTGACCTCCATTGCCTCCGTTGAATATATTATCAGGGTTTGGATGCTTTCTAATGTGTAATTTGCTAGTACAGTCAACCAGCAATCACTGCTCACTGTTGTCCTTCTCACAGGCTATGGGGAAGCTCTGTTATCAAGACTCGAATATTGGAAGTTAAGTTATATACCATTTATTCTATTAGAAAAAAAAGCTGTACCAACAAACTTCTTGTTTTGTGATTTTATTATATGATGAACTTTTATGAGACCAAACTGATTAGAATACCAGCTTCTCAATTCACTGAGCCAAATGGATACATGAACATTTAAATATAATTCATGTCCTAATCCCTCCTCAATGCTTACACACATATTAAAATAAATTTCTCTTTCTCTGGACACCCTTTAATATTTTATCTATACCTAAAATTAAATAAATAAATAAATAAATAAATATTTTATCTATACCTCTTCTTCCAACCATTGAATTCTTTTATCATTATAATTTCTTTTACACATATTTTTATTTACACTTCTATATTTTAAACCTCTTTTGAATATATTCATATTGAGTATTTTACATCTTATAAGTTCTTTAAAAATGCATATTGAATAAATGGTTTGTTCCAAATCTCAGTACAGACTTTTTTTGGTGCAGTTGCATATTTAAAATATCCTAATTAAGTATTGTGACAAATAAAGAATCTTTCATATTAGAAGCCATTTCCTTTTTCTCTTCCATTTTTTTCCTAATTGATATGAG
Source organism: Heterocephalus glaber (assembly GCF_000247695.1). The sequence goes on along the minus strand of NW_004624736.1, from coordinate 14,776,361 downwards.
CACTAATGGAAGGAGAGAGCTATCTTGCATTCTTCCTTTACATTTCCAAAGTCAAGTAAAGTTTTCATCACAGTGACCCTGGACGTGTTGGGGACGTCATCGGGCTCCTTACTGTCTCTGATATGAACTGTCTTATTAGCATGAGCAGGTTCTCCTCCTTGTTGACCTCTCTATCTGCACCACTTCAATTGGAGCTAGGTTCACACTCAATAGATGTGTACTGAACAGAAACATAAATAATGAAAATACAATGTTTATGTATTACTAGTTTGCACTTAAGAGAGAAGTCACAAAGTATCTGTTAATAAAAAATAAACGATGCACAATAAAGAAGTTAATAAATAATTGAAGAGAGAGTAGTTAATAGATCTTCTGAAACTTGAAATGAACCTACATCATGTCTGGGAACTGTCCGAGTCCTAGCACAGACTCTTAAATCAGTCCCATTCTGTAAACATGCTGCTTAAATTTGAATCTGGCTTTTGTTTTTCCAGAGGAATGAAGAGAGAAACAAAAGGAAAGTTTAATGATTCTACTTTCTTTCAGGGTCAGAAGTGAGCAATATCTTAAGTATTCTATTAGCTACATGCTAAAATGGCACTTCCAATGCTGCCTTCTCCTGTGGCCAAGTTCTTCTGAGTAGTAATGCCAATGAGATTGAGCAAATTTCTTTTTTATTGTATATATTTTTATTATCCAAAAATTTTAAATTATGTGTACTGTTCCTATTCTACTAGACCTTTACTTTGGAATTGGTTTGGGAAATGAGAAAGTAATTTAGCTTTCATGTCAAAGATACTTTTAAATACAAAAACTTGTTCTCATTGCAAAACTTCAGTTTTCCCCTAATTCCACAATTATAAAGGATGAGATCTATGTCTCATACAATTTCTGTGTCTCTCCTTTCCTATCATAGAGAATGCTGCATTTGTATGTCTCATAATTTATTTGTAATGGACATTTACATTTACAAATTAGAAACTGCTCTTCCATCTTGTCATTGAAGTGGAAGTGAAATTTAATTCTGTGCTCTTGGAAACAAAGAGGTTGTGTTACTCTTTAGTTGGGTCATTAAGGCAATAAACTAAATTGCTGTTTAAATTCTGCAGAGAAGATAACACAATAATCTTATGACATATTTGAGAATGGACAATAATATAGTTGATCTTAAAGTATGACCTGGGCTCCTAGGGTGGAGAAAGTGAGCCAGTCCCAGCACCCAGAAGGAACATCCCCAGCTGCCATCTCAGGCTCCTAGGGCAGAGAAGGTGAGCTGGTCCCAGCACCCGGAAGGAAGCTCTCCACCACCATCCCATGCTCCTAGGACAGAGAAGGTGAGCTGCGCGGGTGCCAGAAGCATCCCCCTACCCCGTGGAAATGAGAAGACACATAAACAAACCTCAAAAACAGACTTCTGGATCACCTACAGCAACCCCAAAGGGAAATGAGATGAAACAATCTGATACTCAACCAACTGGACTC
>NW_004624736.1:14736485-14772274 GCF_000247695.1 Heterocephalus glaber | reverse complement strand
ATTCAAATTTTATATTTCCTCCAGAGTTAGTTTCATTAAGTTGTCTTCCAAGGTACTTCTTAGAAGTTGTCAAATTTATTTCAAAAAAGATTTTGTAATATGCTTTCTGTATCCTTTTAAATTCTGTAAAATCTGTGGTAATGTCTTCTAGATCTTAATATTGTAATTTAAAAATGTATAATTGATATTGTGTAATAGGAAGCAAAGGTCTCTAGGAGTAGGGGAAGTGGCAGGGATAGGGGAAAGGAAAAAAGGGAAAAGAAAAAATATGAGAAAAAGAAAAAAAATAGAAACAAACTCTTTGCAAATGGGGAAGAGTGGAGGGGTTGAAGGGAGGGCAGTGGAATGGGGAAAAAATAAGAACCAAGATACTCATGTAATGGTACAAGATCCCAATGATGAATGTAACTGTATTTTATCCTTAAAATGTACCAATAAACTTAATGGAAAAACATTAAAAAAAATAAAGTATGACCTGGCAGATAATTGGCGAATTAGATACAACAACCAAAAAGAAAAGTTCTCTCAAAGATAGCTTTAACTAGAAAATACAAACAGGATTTCTTTTTATTTTCCAAAGTGGATTTGGTAATTTTAACTTTGTCTTTTTTATATAATTTTTCTATTTTTAAGATGAGTTAGGAAAAATTAATCCTTGCTTCTTTCCTTTTTTTCTGAACAAGTATTTTTCAGGTCAATTTTGTTTTTCCAAATTTTCTGTCAGAGGCTTGTTGTCAAAATCTTAAAAATAGGGTAACTCTTAAATTTTTTAATTGATTCTTATTTGTCTTTCAACCTGAAGACTATAGAATTGCTTCAGTCAATGTTGAATTTGATGCTTCACTGGTTATTCAAACTTCTCAAGACATAAACTATGCAGTGTATGTACAGGAGACAAAACATAGAGTTGAGAGCAGAATGCCTCTCAAGACAGACAAATAATCTTCTCTTTGGTCCAACACCCTGTTGGTCATCATGGCTGAAGAATGCCTTGCAGAGTACTGGACAGTAATACAAAAGTAACAAGGAGATAAAGCTTTCATGCCCAGAGGATGCTATTAAACCTGGGACAGTTGCTAGAAAATTCATTGTAACACAGAGGAAAAAAATCAAACGTGGGAGACAGTGCAAGGCAATATGGCAGATCCTGGAACCAAGACAGGCGGGATAACCAGTGCAAGCTTGTCGGGCCCGTGCCAGACAGACTCCACAGGGCCTGCAAGGCTTCCTGGCTGAGCCCGTGTCACTACATTTCTCATAGCTCCGGCCATTACCCGGATACTCTCCCTAGGTGAGGATGAGACTGCGCGAAGAGCACAGGCAAAAGCAGTGGTAATGTCAGTGTGTTGATACTTTGGATGCTGCTTAGATTCTGTGGGTTCAAAGAGTCATGTACCTAGAAAGAGACTCTGTAGAGTTCTGGACACAGGAATACAGCATGTGATGATGAGACATCTTATTTCTGCTGTGGTTCTGTAGGTTTTAGTCATGGAGCAGCTGTTCTTAGGCCAGTTTGCCCTCCTCCACAAACCTAGAGGGCCTGGGCCTGTGTCTGCCTAGGTATATAATTGTGTCTCTGCACAACTCCCTGTGCTAATGTGGCACTGCCCTTCAGCACCAAGGTGAAATGGTAAAAGCCTAACCCTATGAAACATAATGCTATGCACATAATGAGCTCCTTAGCAACAGTAACAGATTGGTGATTAAGTAATGCTTTATATGAACATTGTTCTTTACCTTCTCTTTCACTTTTACTTTCACTAGCTAGCTATTGGTACAGATTTTAAATATGTGTGCATCTCTACACTCTATATACACCTACATATTATGTATAAAATGGTACATGTACATAGCACAACATATGCTGAAAGCAGAGGAGCAATATTAGCCCCCACAATAAGCCTGTACCACTGTTTGTTTGTTTTTTTGGTTTATCAAGTTTAGACAGTATCTTTGACCCCTGCATATAAAAGAGCATTTTTAATTCACTGAGATTGTCCTATTTCCCTCTATCACTTTCCTAAATATTTGTTAATGGTATAACTTTTTTCTAACTGTTCTCTTGGCTAATTTTGAATATTTCAGAAAATGCAGAATAAAAAAATATACTAGGAAAAGAGAGAAAAGAGAAAAAGTTGTTGTAGTCCAGTGTAGAAAATGTATCTAAAAATGTCATATATTTTTTGCCTATTAGTATGGTTTTTAATCTGTATATATGATAATTAACTTTACAAAGTGGTATAAATAACTGAATCTGATGCTTGAAAAATAAATGTGGGGTGGAAGGAGGAGAAAAATAATGGAGATGTGTTAAATACCTGTACCAATTCCCCACAGTGAATGTAATCATTATGTACTGGAAACAGGTGCTGATAAAGGGAAAGTAATATATAAATTATAATATAAAAATAAATGACATTAGAATTTGAATTTCTTGTACTGTCAATTTGTCTAACATATAGAGAACAGTCCTAAACAATCCTAAACTAAATGAGATAATCCATGTCTTTTCTGTTTTTGTATTTAGGGAGTAAGTTGCTTTACATTTTGAGACCCTAAATTTTATGTATTCCTCTCTCTTTTGCTATCTTGCTTTCTGAAAGTGCTAACTATGCATTTTCAAGTTTGTTCAAATTACATTCTGTTTTCCAACATGTTTGATTTATTGTTACTTTGTGTATACATTGATCCTAACCATTAAAAATTACTGATAAACCTATGAGTATATAAATACCATCATTTACAGTAGCATGTTGTTTAGAGTACCCTTTTCAAACATAGAACAATGTAGATCAGAATTTTTTTTTGTTCTCTTTTTTTTCATTAAGTTTATTAGTACATTTTAGGTACAGAATATGATGACATCCTCCATCAGGAATTTATGCCTTTACATGATATATCTTGGTTCTTATTTTTTTCCCATTCCCCTGCCCTCCCTTTAACCCCTCAACACCTCTGTATTTATAAAGATTTTGTTTCTGGTTTTTCCTTATCTCATAAATTGTCCCAAAAGAATTATAATATTCATACCACATTGATATATGTGCACCCATGTTCATAGCAGCACAGTTTGTAATAGCTAAAACTTGGAAACAGCCCAGTTGCCCATCAACTGGAGACTGGATAAAGAAGATGTGTGGGGTTTTTTTTATAGAATGGAGTACTACTCAGCTATAAAGAATTAGAAACTAGAGACATTTATAGCTAAACGGATGCATATTGAGGCCATACTCTCAAGTGAAATAAATAGGACACACATGTGTAAATACTGAATAGTTTCTCTGGTGTGACAAACTGAAAGTGTAAATAAAGATCAAAATGTATAATAGATTATGTGAAATAGGAAGAAAAGAGGCAAAGGCGAAGGGGAAATGGGAGAGGTAGAGGATAGTTCAGAAATTTTAAAAAATATTATTGTCATATTTATCTATGTGGTTTAATATTTGCTTAGTTATTTCTTTGTCTACACACAGAGATATATATAAATCTAAAAGTGAAAGGCATAATTTTATGTTTGTGCAGATTAAAATATACAAATGCATATTTAGCACACAATATATACACATATATATGCACACAAATGCACAAAGATGCTATGTGCTTTTTCTTTCTAAGTGCAAAAACAACCCCTAAATATAACTAATAGATTTGATCTTTTTCATTGTTAAGGCTGATACCTATGTGATTATTTTATTGATAATGAAAATGAGAACCCAAAATGCTATACAATGTGTCCAATATTAATTACATATTTAGTTAGTGGTGATACTGGAATTCAACAAGGGTAGTATTTTCAACACCAATGCCTGTGACTTTTTAAATTATCATACACTATCTGTAAGAGGAGTTAATTTTAACTGCATGTTAAACGTTACTTATGTTTTATGATAAAGAATGGAATCCAAAGTGAGAATATATAGCATCGTGACATACCGACTCCCAACAAAATATTTTTTAAAGTTCATGGTATAGGGCCGTGGATTTAGCTCAGTTGTTCCACCCTCTGCCTCATAAGTGCAAAGTCCCAAGTTTGATCCCCGGTACCAAAACTCCAAAAGAAAAAAAATATAAATAAATAAATGAAATAAAGTTTGGTATAAAGGAAAAACTACATCAAAATCAGGTCATGTGTCACATATTCCTTCTTCATGTTTAATTGTTCTCTTCTTACATGACAAAACCAATTAAATTGTTGTTTTTGCTACATCTGTGTTCATTCTGGCATCATCAGGCAGGAGTGATTAAAACAGGTATATTTAGGGGCCAGGGATTTAGCTCAGTGGTGCTGTCGCCTGCCTCGAAAGTGCAAGGTTCCGAGTTTGAGACCCTAAATTTCAAAATTAACTTAAAATACTTAAATTAAGTAGTTAAATACTTAAAATTAACAACAATTATTAGTCAAATTAAAAGGCAATTCTTAGTTTCAGTGAAAAGTTAATTGTAAGTATTAATAACTCCAGAAATGTTCAAAATGACAAAGTTTCAGTCACTTTCTCTTCACTGGGATGAAATACCTAACACACTCAATTTATGGAGGAGAAGTTCATTTGTCTCACAGTTTTTAGTGAGTTTAGCCCAATGTTGGCTGATCTAAAGAAGGAAGCTTGAGGTGGAAATTCATGGTGGAAGGACTTGATAGAGAGAGAGAGACAGAGAGAGAGAGAGAGAGAGAGAGAGAGAGAGGAGCCATGGACAAGAATTTACCTTTTTAGGTCATATCCCCAGTGACTAACTTCCAAACAGCTCCCACATGTTAACAGCATGTTTAGCACTGCCAGCCACATACCCCTGCCCCACCATGGCTCATGAATTGCATTTATTCTATTTCTAAGAGCCACCAAATTCCTAGCAGTTCCAGAATTAATAAAAAGTCGAGGTCCAAAGTCTCTTCTGAGACATAAGGCAATCTATTAGCTATGAGCCCCAGTAAAAAATAAATTAAAAATAGGGCCGGGGAATTTAGCTCAGTGATTCCGCTGCTTGCTTTGCAAGCACAAGGTCCCCAGTACCAATAAATAAATAAATAAAAGTAAAAGTTAAATACTTCCAATGTACAATAACACAGGATAAGCATTCCCATTCCAAATTAGAGAAATATGGGGATAGGAAAGAAATGGACCAAAACAAGACCATAACATAGCAAGGCAAATACTAAATTCTGTAGTTCCATGCCAGCACCTGGAGCAAGTTGCATAAGATGTGAACTCCAAAAAGCATGCGAAGCCCTGCTCTTATGTCTGTGCTAGCTTCTGCTCACTTGGCTTCTACATTGGATTGGTTCTGCTTTCTGCCATAGCTTTCCCCTGCAGATGTTTCATTCTCCTGGCATCTGGGATTCCCTGATGTATCCACTGCAATTTCAATTACATTCTCATAGCTTCGTACACTGTCCACTCAAGGGCACATTGCCTGACAACCCAGGGTTTATGAAATCTGGGTGGAAGATTCCATGACTTCATAAATCATGAATTCTGCATTGCTATAAAACTAGTAATACTTGAATGAAAAGTTCTGTAAACACCCCAGCCCAGAACCACCTCCTTGAGCCGTGAATACAGTGGCCCCTGAGTGCATGGATGGTAGAACATGGTGAAATGAATCCCAGGGAACCAACTACTTAGGTGACTCTTCTCTAACAGGCATCCTAGTGACTCTCCTTGCAAAAGAAAGCTTTATAGTTTTGCACCCTTTATCCATGGGGAGCAGCTTTTTCCCTACTAGGCCCTTCCTCCATTCCATTTCTACCTTGGAACCAGACAAGTTCGAACTAAATTCACTGAAACTGTGAGCCAAATAAACCCCTTCTCAAGTTGCAGACATTGGGTATCTTGCCCCAGCAAAGAAAAAGTGACTATGATAGATTTGGATACCAAAGTAGTGGGGTCATTGCTGTGATAGTAACTGACCATATGGCTTAGAAACCTTTAGAATTGGTTTGAGGGAGGAGTTTGGAAAGATTTGGAGAAGCTTTAGAATGCTGTAAGCAGAGATTTATGAGAGTCTTGCTGGTTCCTAGATGCCTTCAAGCCATCTTTCTTATGGTCCTTATGCAAAGTACTTGGGTTCTTTTCAGTGCTAATCTTTTCAGCCACAATTTTGTCCATGGCCCCAACTTTGCGTATTCTTTCTTTCTGATGAAACTGCAAACTTTTCGTACCTGCTTGTCACTCCTGAGTCTCATTGTAGATCTGACTGAAAGCAGACACAATTTTCTGAGCCACATCTTGAACACTGGGCTTCCTTAAAATTTCCTCTGCTAGATTAATTGCTATACTACCTTTAATCAAAATCTTCTGCTAGTCTCAGGGTATGGACAAAGTGAAGCCAAATATACTGCCACAGTGTACCTCACATGGCCTATAGTTCAACTGCTAATGGACTCTTTTTTTCCCAACTGAAACCTCCTGAGCCTGGCCTTTACCGCCTGCATTGCTGTCAGCATTCTGGTCTTCAGATCTCTGACAAGAATCTTTTATCAATTTCTGCTTTCAGTATTCTACAGATTCTCTAGCTGGTATCTCCATACCTTTCCAAACTCCTCCCACAAACCAGTTCCAAAGGTTCCAATCCACATGATCAGGTACAGACATAGCGATAACCCCACTTCTTTGATATCAAAATCTGTATTTGTCACTTTCTCATTTCTGGTACAGCATACCTGACACCCATAATTTAAGAGGAGAGGTTTATTTTCTTCACAATTTCCAGTGGATTCCATTCAAATTTGGCTGGTTACAAGGCAGAAGTGACATGATGGAAGGACATAGTGGAGGAAGAGCTGCCCACCCTGTGACAGCTAGGGAAGAGAAAGAGAAAAAGGGCCAAGGACAAGTATACACCCTTCCAGACAATATGCCTAGTGACCGACCTTCAACCAGGCTCCACTTCCAAATGGCACATTCAGTTACTGAACTCATCAGTAGTAGAATCCATTGATAAATATGACACCCTCATGATTCAATAACCTTCCAAACATCTGAGGCTTTAGGGGGACATGTCATTGTCCTATATGACAGTTCTCAAAATGAAGTGCTTGCACAGAAATCTTTCATGCATATTATTTGTAGACTGTGTGTGAATTTGATATATAGAAATCTGGTATGACTCTCAATGCCTCACACCCTTGTGTAAGTTGCATCCATGATTCTTTCTAATCTATAGAATATGGCAAACTGAAGATGTTTTACAAATGTAGTTAAAGACTATTAAGTTGACTTTTATTAAAAAGACAAATTATCATGAGTGGACCTGACCTAGTCAGATGATGGGACTATTTAAAAAGGTTCAAGAGGTAAGAAACTGGAAGCAGCATCAAAGAGGATCTCTCTCTCTCTCCCTCCTTCCCTCCCTCTCTCTCTCCCTCTCCCTCTCCCTCTCTCCATCTCTCCCTCTTTCCCTCTCTCCTTCCCCAGCCCATTTTCCTCTGGTCATGGAGAAGCAGTTTTCCACGAGTTGTGCAAATGCACAAAACTGAATAGTACAACCACATGAGACAGAAAGAAAACCCTGAGACTCAGATGCAACTGAAATGTTAGTGATGACTTGGTTGCAGACTCTTGAGATCTTGAGCATAGTATCTAAGCCATGCCTATGATTCTGATCTACAGGAACTGTGATATGTAAAGAGTATTATTTTAAGCCAATAAATTTCTGGCAAATTTTTTAGTGATCTCTTCTAGAAAATAATGTACTTTCCAAAAAAGTAAAAAAAGCTTTTCTCCTAACTTGATAACAGCATATATCAGATGAAAATAGATACACAAATATGTGCACATACACACACATGTAAAACTAGCATAACCAACTCCTCAGAATTTGTGGAAACAATTTAATCTCTATAATTATATGTAAGTAGTTCTAATAATCTTAGGAAGTTGGAGTTAAACATAGCACAGTCCATCTATTTTGGATGGCTGAGGGCCTTAGGAAGCTCCAGAGAAGGGGTTGGGAGGAGAGCCCAACCTATGCCCCAGAGCCAGACTGCATTTCCTCATGATACAAAATAAAGAGGTTATGGAATGTAGTCAGACTTCACCTACCCAATTACAGAATGGCAGATAACTTATGTTGAAAATCCTCAGGAAAAAAAGATCTATATTGGAATGCAAAAGCTCAAAAGGGCTTTGTTCATAATATATACAGACCTAAAGATATTAGGTTGATTAGATGGATGTTTTTATTCTATATGACAGTTCTCACTGATTAACCTTACCTTTTGACATCAGAGGGACAGTTCAGATATTACTTATGTGGATCAAGATCTAGTCCCTGTCTTCAGACGAAGATTTTAGTTTAAATTAATGGATGCATTCAGCATAGTGAAACTAATTCAGAGAAGAAATGCACACCCCTTAGAGACACAAGAAAAGATGTTCACACTTACCATTAGCTAAATAATGATAGCAAAAATAATTTTACCTACACTTTATTCAACAAATATTATCAAGTGCTTATAGGATTTTAGTGAACATTATGGTATCTCTGTGGGTAACACTGTCCTTGCCTTTGCGCATTTTATAATCCAATGATTGAGAAATATATGATAAAACAGATCTGATAAACTTAAAACTGAACCATTTTTTTATAAATTAGAGAAGCAGAACATGTGACCTAGTTTGGAAGAGATCAGAGGTGTCTTTAATATACATCTGACTTGAAATGTGAAATATAAGTTGATTGATAGATTAGTTACATCTACATGGTCCATGGTTCACTTTAGAATTTTTTGACTTCACAATGCTGTGGGAGCAATACACACTCCATAGAAACCATACTTTGAATTTTAATTATTTCTTGGGCTAAGCATCTCTCTCTCTCTCTCTCTCTCTCTCTCTCTCTGCAAATATGTAGCTGTTGTGCAATTATGACAGAACACAAAGTTTTAAAGTTCACACTATAATTTTAATTCTGCAAAAGTGGAGAATGGAGGTTTTCTTAATAGAAATATGAATACCATAGTAAAGTATATGTATTAACGAATAAATTGAATTTGAAGGTGTTAATGTGATGTACAGACAGGTGGAAAATAAAGACCAGACTTTGGCTGAACATTTTCATGAGGTACAACTATATTAGAGATTTCTTGGTTGGGAAACAGAATGAGATTCTCATTCACTTTGCTTTTAACGTCCCTTATAGCTGCTCTACTTATTGTTTTTTATTTAATTTCTTGGTTTGCATCCCTGTATACAATCACAATCATCATGCCCTTCTGAAGAAACATCAATACTAATGCTCTAAATTTTTTATTTTATCTTTTGGTGTGTTACTACTTTTTAAAGCTGCAGATTGGTTCTAATGGACAGGAAGAATTGAAGACCACGGACTTCAGATTTTCTTAGCTAACATTTGAATAATTTAATGTGCTACAGAATCTTAATATCATTTAAATTGAGAATTTCATAGAGCATAAGTATAGAATATAATAGAATAAGAAATTAACTGTCTTGGGAAATCCTCTAATTTGACCCCTCCACAGTATAAATAAGGAGAATGAAGGCTTATCATGTATGAATTTTTCTGTCGGAAAAAAGTAGACTTGTGACTTTTTTATTTAATCTATTTTAGTCATTCCCACACATAAAATTATGTATTGAGAAATTAGCATTCATTTTCAAAAATATTTTAGTGTCCATTATGATTCCAACAGTGTAAGTCAGCAATAAGGTCATCATTATCCTTTCCATTTTAGGGAAACAAAAAAATTAAATTCCCTAAATTAGGGAGCAAATAGCTGGTAAAGTCATGATTTTAATCCAATTATTCACCAGATTTGAAAGTCGTGCTTATAACATGACTGCTTTCATGACCTTATCTAGTATATATCTCCTCATCTGCCTAAAATTACCTGTTCATTAAAATTAATGATTAGTTCAGCCTTTGATTAAAGGCCTATTTGCAACTTTTTAAATTTTAGTTACATAGATTCCCACTGTTTCTGTCTTGGTGTAATCATTACAGACATACATGGGAGTTTCCATTGATAAAATAGTTCTAGAACAATCTCTGTTTTATGATAAAGGCAATGGGATGGTACACCTTGTTCTAGAAAATTTCAGGATGCTCACTTAAAAAATCTTTTGAGGTTTTTTTGTTTTTGGGGGTTTTTTTTGGTAATGGGGATTGAACTCGGGACCTTGCACTTGTGAGGCTGGCCACGGAATCACTGAGCTAAATTCCCGGCCCTTGAGTCATTTTTCAAATTGTAGACTTGTTAAAAAGTTTCTTCAAAATTTAATAAGAATACATTTTCATACCATAGATAGTTTAATTCACAGAATTACGAAAGATTCAACAATTTTAGTAGAAGATAGCAGAGCTTGTTACATATGTATGGCCTTTGCCTAGCTCAGGCTAAATTTTGCGTATGTATGGAGACTAAAATTCAACTCGGATTACATCCAATGTTTTAAGCATCACAAGTTAGAAAAAATAGTTTAAAAAGAATTATAGTTTGAAACTCCATTCTCTCCTCATCTGCTTTTTCTTCACGAATGTCTTCACAAGAGCAGCCCATACTGTTTGTAATTAGGTAAGGTGGAAAAGTTTCCACAAAGCTAAACATGCATAGAGTTCTGCCTACCTATTATCACTTCCTCCCTTAAGTGAATGAATCATGAATCTTGGCCTTACTTTTAAATATTAATACCTCATGATTTAGTAAATGAATCCAACTGAAAAATTATACTGGCATCTAAATTCTACTTAGAGTTGTTAGCTTTTAAAGTAATCATTTCTTCCTACAAAAATACTTATTTCAAAATTGGAATAACTTAAATCATTTTGCACTTATCTGTTTTTATTCATATTTTATGTTTATTTTTATCCATTATTAATGTATCTGAATATTGATGTAGTTCATATTTAATGCTAAATGTACATACTTAGATACAAATAAATGAATTTATACAGATAAATTTATGTCAATTTTGTTTGTAGATTCATAAATATATATAATTCATATGTATATATGAATGAATATGATTTGCTTTTCCATTTAACCAGTCCTCTGCTTGAGCAGATGGAAGGACATCCAGGGATTGTGGGAGGTCACACTGGGCTTATTAGTCAAAGAAGTAACACTTCATAAAATGGTCAGTGTAAAATAGGGAAAAATGAATATACAAGAAGGAAAAATATTGCCTCTCCAAGGTAAATCTATCAGAATCACTTGGCTTATACCATATTTTATGTGAAAAAAATCTGTATATAAAACCTGTGAGCTATAATAAACCTTTCCTCCTTTAACTTTGGGTGTCAGGCATTTTGTCTCAGCAGTGAGAAAAGTAATTAAGACAAGGTGAAAATGAAAGGACATTCTAGCAAAAGTCATAGGAGTAATAATGACAGGATCTACGCGGCAATACTCAGATTACTCACAGTTCTTGACTGTGGCTTTGTAGATTTCTTACAGTTTTCTGGGAGTTTTGTGTTTGTGAGTGTGTTTCAGAGCACTGGGTTTTTGTGTTTTGTTTTGTTTTTTCCCCTAGGACTCACTGCTCGAGATTTATTTTGGTGCACAGTTTGTAGAGAAGTTTTAGTCTATGGCCAGCTGGCTCCCAGGCAGCGGGGCACGGCAGAGCAGGACAGGTCGCGGCATGGAGGGTGGGAAGCAGAGAGAGAAGGAGCAAGGAGGGACCCACCCCCTGGCACCAGTGCCCTGTTTAGCTCTAAACTCATCAGTACTGAAGAGGACCACACCAGGACCCAGTCTCTCCCAAAGCCCCACCTTGGAACACATGAGGCTTCGAGGAAACACCTAGATAAGCCATAACAACTACTTTTGAAAAATAAGAAAAATGGATTTATGATGTAAGGACCAGTAGATATGTAAAATTTTGGAATTTTTAAAAAACTATTTTAATCCTAAGGATTTAAGTAAGGTTATTTACCATAAATTTAAAAAATACTAACAGACTAAATTGTAAAAAATACATTACTCTAAATCTCTTGGGCTTAATCCAGAATCTACTTTTTCTATCCAGAGAAACTTTTTCATTTTATATCATTTGATTTGTTCAGAATTCAGAATTTCTTGTTTTTTCTTTTTAAGATTTAAATAAACTAAAAGAGCAAGCTTATGAGACTTAAGGGTGACATTACATGAGACACTGCACTCTGGGCCAGTTATAACAAAAACAGAAACGCAATGAAATGGAGACTTTAATGGCACCAGGTTAACTGGGTAACATTCTGCTACTTCTTTCCTTTCATCTCCTTTTTCCGTGTCTTTCTCATGGGCATGCCATGCTGAAAGAAATTGGGGCAATATAACTTCTTTATCCTTTACTCTGCCCAGGAGAAAATTCTTAGATTACCTTTAGATTCTTATTACTCCAAGCTCTCTATAGTTCATACTCACGAAAAGTAGAGACAGCCATAGTGATCTGGTCAACAATTATAATATGTTTATTTTTGTCCCCACTATAAGGATTAGACCTCCAATTTTGAAATATGGTAATGTTTTCTCTTTTGTCTATCCTCCTGCTTCTAAAGGACTAGACCTACTATTCCTAGCCATAAAAATCCTTTAATTTCTAGGCATATGCTAGATGCAATATATGTTCCTCTTAATCAGTTGGGTAGATGTATGATATATGAGTGAATTTTTAGATTTAAAATTCATAGCTTTATGTGCTGCAACTTTCTATATTAGATTTTATAATTACCTAGAGGTTAATGCAATGAAAGTGTCTAAAGATTTGTTGCTCAAATGAATTTTTTACAATAATTTTAATGGCCTTGTCTTGATGTACCAAGGTGCTATGCATACTAAGTTCCAATCATTTCTCAAATGGCTGAAATTAGTTATCATTTTCACCTACATTCTCTTTCAATGAGAAAATTAGCTACTCTTTTCTTGCACTGTCCTTGGGGTAAGTGGTAAGGACATCAAAGAAAACAAAGAAAGAGCAAAATTTTGCTTTTGTGTAAGGTACTGGTTAATGAACTGAGCCCATGACATTTCCCCAGGAAAATTAAATATGCAAATGAAAGCACTGTCTAAATTGAGGCATTTTTGTGTGTATAACATGAGATAATCTATAAAAATTATTTTGTAAAATGGCTGTTTTGTAGTCATCTTTCCTGGTTACTATTCATCAAGATGACATTTCTTTAAGCAATTATTCAGAGGTTTAGGTGTATCCCAGTAATGGAATAGTACCCTACCCCTTCATTCATTCCACAAAAACAATATCAAACAGCATTATCTACGATCAACATCATATACATAATTTATAGATTATAAATATGTGCAGAGAATATGATTTAATCTTCGAATAAGTCTAAATGTACATTAGTTCTCTTTTTTAAACAAGGGTGAAAATAAAATTTAAGGCGGCTAAATAAATTATCTAGAGATTTATAGTTTGAGGAGTGTATCACAATGCTAGGCTAGTTCAAGCACACATGCTATCCTCGTGCAAGTTTTTTAAAAACGAAAAGTTCCTTTTACTCAAGACACATCTTGAAAACAAGAAGAATATAAAAAAAAATTGTCAAAAGAAAAAGATGCTTCACTGTTACCTACAACCTAGAAATCTGTAGGGGCTCTGACGTAATGTCTCCTTAGGTGTACTATCTAGCAACCTTTATCGAAATGTGGAAACAGATGCTTTGAGTTCTCTGACGTTCTGCTTAACTGCGTCATGGGCTTAGAAACAGCCAAGAAAACCCTGGTCGTCCTATAATCTAAATAGGTGAGACTGCTCAGCGCTTTCTACCCACATTCCTACTCTCTTCACTTCTGTTCCAAGGTCATGACTCCTGAGGGTGTATGTGGTTCCATTGCTGTTTTCCAGCCCTATACTCTCCGGAGTGCAAAGGAAGTTAGAATAGATGATGGAAAACAAATGGAATTATGGAGAGATATCAGACTAGTTCATCAGTTATTTTAAAACGTTTAAATAAAACAACTTTTCTCTTTTGAAAATGTACAAAATAGGAGAAAAGATGAAGAAAGCCAAGTTCCGTTGTTCCTTAAGTTACTAGATATTCAGAACAGTGAACCCTTTGTGACAGGTGGTGAATACAAACTCAAAGTTCAGTGGATTTCATGTCTTGAATTGTCTGTGTTTTTGCCACCGCCACATGTAAGAAATAATTTAAATATCAGTTGAGATTGTATTAGTTGAAACCAAATCCTGTTTCCAGCTGCAAGAATTTATCAGCACTGATGGTTGCTAGAAACTGCTTAGAGAAGGTCATTTTTGAGGCTCTATCTTTAGAAAGAGCCCTAGTGTCTCTGATTAGACTCCAACCACCTAACCCTCAACTCATGCTGGTTCCAACCCTTGCACTCAGGATGGATTCTAGCAAATCAGTCCATTTTTATCCCTCTAAAATTTCACACAAGGTAATTAATAAACAATTCAAATTGCATTTCTCTCTGAAATAGCCAAACTTCATATGACTTACATATGATCCTTTTTGTACCTTGCTTTTCCCTGTAATAGGAACATGGAATATCAGAGTTGAACAGAATCTTATAGTGCTTCTTGTGTCCACAAATTTCATATATAGTTGAAGAAACAGAACACCATAAACATTAAATAAATTCCTCAAGGAATACGTTCTCTTAGTCTCATAGCTTAAAGTAGAAGGATTTATTTTTCATTGCATTACATAATTATTGTTACATTGAATTAGCTGAAAGGTTTTTTTTTAAAGAATCACAATGTATTTCTAAACTCTGTCAGTGTAAGCAACTTGATTGTATTTTATATTTTATAGTAGCTACTCTTAACCACTACTTGGGATGTCAAATTTTTTTCTTGTTGATGTTATTTTTGTTGGGTACTGACATTTAATTCAGAGCCTTCACACTGAGCTACATCCCCAGCTCAGCTTTGTTTAATTTTATATTAGAGACAGGATCTAAGTGATGTACTCAGTTACCTAGGGTGGGCCAAAACTTGTGATCCTCCTGCCAAAGCCTTGGTGAGTGCTGGGATTTCTCTCCTGCGCGTCCTTGTCTGGCTGTCAGGTGTAACCCTGACCCCTGCACAGGATCACACAGTGGAAAGCAGAGCACTTCCATGACAGATGGTTTCGCCATTCCCTGCCCCATACTCCTTTGGATAAGGAAGCCTTTTTGTGTTTCAGTCCATTTGCTAAAGGAAACTGTGATGGAGCAGCTATGTGGATTCATTTGACCTTGAAGACATCCTTATGGACACTTTGGAGTCACAAAAAGATATTTTGATAAAAACTTGCCTATTGTTTTAGAATTTTTGACTTGGCCTTCAGTGAAATTACAGTTTGGTTAGGGCTCATCTACTTTTTTCTTTTTTAAAAAAATTTTTTATCTATGTCTAATATGCCACATATCCAGAGTTTGCCACTTGAAAAGTTGTAATTTCTATTATAGTTTTAAGTTTTTCTATGAGATTGCCAAAAGAAGGGAAAGGAAAAATGAGAAAAGAAAAAAATGGAAATGAAATCTATGTAAATAGGGAAGGGTGGAGGGGGTGAAGGGCGTACAGGTAATGGGGAAAAAATAAGAACCAAGATACATCATGTACAGGTACAAGCACCCAATGATAAATGTAAATGTATTGTATACCTAAAATGTACCAATAAAAGAATTTAAGGTAAAAAAGGTATTCTCAACAGTATTCTTTCATTTGTTTATCCAATTGATATTTAAAATTTAATATTTACCCCATAGTGTGAAAATATGAATCAGAGATATATAAATTGACAATTAAAGAAATAAAGAAGGATACAAATCTAGGAATATATTTTGTCTCAAAGGACATCTTCAAGCTCTTTTGTATCTTCTAATTCCCTAGTGATAATTCCCTTGTGGGATTCTATATTACTACATGTGGTTCCCTCATCTGAAATAGGTAAGTTTTTCTCTGAGTATCAGAACTGAAAATTAAAGAAAAACATCTATATCTAAATTTTTCCAATCATCAGAACGTTTCTGGTAAAAGGCAATTTTTCCTGTGGGCTCGCGCATCAAATCTTCCTGAGTATGTTTGACGGTGACAGCAGGCATTTTTACTTCTACTCAATTGAAACAGAATAGTGATATATAACATTGCAATTGTTTGCCCACAGAAGAAAGATACATATTAGAAGTTAAGACAGAGTTCAAAGAATTCACACGTGATATGTGATATTCTTTCAGGTCTCTTAACCATATATTGGAATTTTAAATAGAAAAGTATCAGGCTGGCTAGCAGCTTCCTTAATTTGCTGGCTTTCTAAATATTCTTAAGGGGCTGGGGATTTAGCTCAGTGGTTTCGCCGCCTGCTGTGCAAGCGCAAGGACCCACGTTCAATCCCCAGTACCAAAAAAAAAAAAAAAAAGCATAAATATCCTTAAATAAAAATAGGAGGTAAACCATTACCTGTGTATTCAAATCCTGGAGGAATTTTTGAAACAGAAAGCAAAAGTTGTCAGTTGAAATGGCGTCTTACAAAATTTACAGCAACAAAGTGTATTTTCTGTTGAAAAACTATATTTTTCTTAGATAGAAAATGAAAATTACATGAAAATAGGATATAAGACAATGTATTTAACTTTGAGTTTTTCTGTTTTCAAAAAATACAGTTTTCCATGCTTGAATATGCATACTCAAGAGAAATGAAAATACATTTGCACATCAAAATTTGTGCATAAATATTCAGACACACTGTTCACATCGGACAAGTGGAAAAATTTGAATGCCCATCAACTTATCAATGTGGTATATCTATCTAATGAAATATTATTTGAAAATAAAAAGAAATGAAGTGCTGATACCACATGGATGACTGAAAACATTCCATTTTGTTAGGTAAAAGAAGCAAATCACACACAGGAAAAAACAACTCAGTGAAAGACTCCATGTGTATAAAATATACAGAATAGGCAAACAACAGATTAGTGGTTGTTACTTGTAGGCAGGGTTTGGAGGGACTGAGGAGAGAATGCTAAAGGCCTTTCTCTCTCTCTCTCTCTCTCTCTCTCTCTCTCTCTCTTTATTTCTTTCTCTCTTTCTTTCTTTTTTGAGACTGGGTTTCACTATATAGTTCAGGCTGACCTTCACCTCATTATCTAGCCCAGGCTGGCCTCGAACTTGTGGCACTCCTCCTGCCTCACCCTCCCAAGTGCTAGGATTTACAGGCGTGCACCACTATGCCCAGCCTAAAGGGTTTTCTTTCTGGGAAGGTGAAAAAAATCTGTAAAATTGTGTTGAAAGTTGCATAACTGTCAATCTAATGAGAAAAAGAAATTATACTTCATTTTTTTAAATTAAGTTACGATAGTGAAGCTGGAACCAAGGTCTCACATATGCAAGGCAAGTGCTATACCACTAAGCTTAACCCCCAGCCCATAGTCTTGTACTTTAAATAAATGAATGATTTGGCATATGAATTACATCAGAATAAAGTTGTTATGGAACAACATCCTGACAACAGACTGAAAAAAATTTCACATGCACAAAAAAGCAAAAGAGATGAAAAAAATCAAAGAATGATTCCATATGAAAAGAAACATTTGATCATTATTGATTACAGATGGCTTATTAACTTGTACAAGAACAGTTGAAATGACAATACAGAATAATTTTTATTGCTGCTTTTGTGAAGTTCAATGTTCATAGAAGCATTACATTTTCAGAGGTTATCGAGAGATTTTTTTTTAGTGAATTACTGTTTACATTTCAGTTACTCAAAAATCAATATCAGATTAAGTGCATCCTTTGTATGCTCTTGTTGTTCAGTAGTATTTGGAAACTAAAAATGTCAATCCAAACATAGACATTGTTTTCCTTTATACAAACATACATGTATAAAATTGTATTTTATGTGATTTTGATGCAATAACTATTATAGGAATTTACATGTAGATATGGAAAAATGTGGCTCAAGAACCTGTACAGTTAGGTTTCTCTATTCAAATAAGGAGTCCAAGAATCTGAATAACTTTAGGGGAAATTACACAATGTAAATTTCATAAAGTTTCTCATAAGGTCATAAAGCAATCTGCACCCTATCTGAATATTTGAAAGAAGAATGTATCCAAGATACATTCATTATGCATGAAAAACCATATTTTTGTGCTCAAAATATTATTTAAATTTAATTGTCATTATTGGATCGAAAATGTTTCCCAAGGAATTCTAGATCAAATATTAAATCTGGCTTTGCAAAGAGGTACTTATTTTGGTTTTTGTATGGCAATTCTGCATTTTTACATCTTATTCAAATTAGATTTTCTCCGTAGCTGGGACAACCCACTCTGACAGATAAAAATTGCCTTGTAAAATTATAGGCAGTAGAGAATATACACAACGAGGCTCATTTAGTTTGCTTTCAAACTCTTAAAATCCAATTTCAAAATTGTGTTTTCTTGATTTAAGACTAGTCCCCGTAGCCAGAAATGCATTACCTTATCACATTCTACTTTTAAAAGTATGATGTAAAGTGAATTCTATATCAGTACAATATATTTTCACTTATAAAAAAAGTGTTGCCACCATGTTTTCAAAAACAGATATAATAAGCCTTTGGTAATTTAAGGAATATAAAGAATAAAAATGCAATTATATAATTCTCCATGTTTATGTATGTTGTCAAACACATGACTGCTGTACTTTAACATTATACATGTGTTTCCCTGTTTATGTCTCTGTTTCTGTCATAGTATGCTTCTATGGATCTAGATAGCAAATTTAATGTTCAATCAATTAAATGAAATTAATAAAATTATAATCTAGTTTTTCATTTCCAATATGCTTAGCAATTATATTCATATTCAGTTTTCCTCTTTTCAGGAGGTGGTTTTAGATACTTTTGTAAATCACCAGCTACTAGGAAGGTTTATTCTCAGTGTTTGGCTTTAGTTTTGTCATCCTTTAAAAGTTTTCAGCTTACAACAGAGTGTTTCTCGAATATTCTTCAAGATAGCATTTTGGGAACTGTGGGTGAATAAACAATGGTGAAAACACATTGTTTTTTCTGTTTTTGTTTTTGTTTTTTGTTTTCGTTTTGCAATACTGAGGATTGAACCCAAGGCCTTTGCAGTAAGATACATCTACTGCCCTTTATTTTTATTTAATTTTTTTGGTACCGGGAATCGAACTCAGGACCTTTTGCTTGAAAGGCCAGCAGCGCAAAACCACTGAGCTAAATCCCAGCCCCCTTGGTTTATTTTTTATTTTAAGACAGGGTCTTGCTAAGTCAGTACGTTGGCCAGGCTGGGCTCCAACTTGGGTCATCTTGCCTCAGCCTCCCAGAGTAATGGGATCACAGGTGTGTATAGAGTCTGAGAGAGTGAAATAGGAAGCAGCGGAAACCCTCTCCCTCTTTAGACTCTAGCATCTTCCCCTCTCAGGGGGTAAGTGGAGAAACCACCACCCTTTAGGGCTGGGTGAGTTTGTGGCCCTTGCCTGTCCCAGTACTCTCTTATTTTTGTGGAGGAGATCAATTCATGGGTAAGCAATAAGAGACTGCAGTCGTCTTCGAACCGGACTGATGATCTGGAGCCTTCCATTCCTTTGCCTGAAGTGTTTCATTTTTAGATTTGGGACTGACAGTGGGCAGCTGCTGAAGTGAGAGTGTCTGGGATGAGGAAGAACAAGAAGCTTGAGAGCGTGACTCTCACCTTGAGGACCGTTCCATTTTCTCCTGAACTGGTGCTTCTCATCTGGTGGAGACTGCATCTCAGGGCAGTATTTCTGGACACGTTTCTGATGGTGACTCTGTGGTGCTCAGTGGACAGAGGTCAGAGACGCTGCTCAAGTGCACAGGACATGAAGTCCCCACACCACAGAAGCAGGCAGAGCTGAGCTGGGGAAGCCCTGTCACCCTGAGCACCTATGATTAGCCTGCCTTAACTCCCCTACCTTTTTCTCCTTCTTGGTAAAACTGTTAAGTTGGGTTTCTAATATTCCCAGTTGGAAAGGTGGCTTAGAGGGAGCGGACAGGGAAATGGAATAGAACTGAGCAGAGGCTGGGCAGGGAAATGCTGACTGTGACACTGTGAGGAGTGTGAGGTGGTCTGTCTGCACTGCAGGAAAGGCTGAGGGGAGGCAGGGTCAAAACAGTGCTTGGGAACAGGTTATGATACCCCTGATGGTCAGACTTCGGAACGCAAGAAATTTTTGACTTGGAAGGAATAGTATATTTTGACATCTTACTCTTAAATCAATGTAAGACTATTAGTTCATCACTGAAAATTTGGAAAATTTTTAAACTATAATGGAGAATATGGTATCAGTTGGGTATACTCACTATCATTTTATTTATTATTTTGTGGCAAACTTTTTTTACAAATACTCTATACCCTGGCAACTTTGTGACTTAGCAAAACCCTGCATCAAAGTAAAAATTGGCTGAAGATGTAGCTCAGTGCATAGAACAAAGAAAGAAAGAGGGAGTGAGAAAGGGATTGGGGGAGAAAGAGAGAGAGAGAGAGAGGGAGGGAGGGAGGGAGGGAGAGAGGGAGAGAGAGAGAGAAGAGAGAGAGAAGAAATACTCTAGGCAAGAATTTTTCCATTATTGCTACTAGGTTCCAATAATTTGTTCTTGTTAACCATTAAAATAATTCTTAATTCTTAATCTATCCACTTGTTCATAAGCCAAAACTCTAACAAAACATTGACCTATAAAGTTTTCATCACTTAACCATATCTGCTTTTTATAACAATCTGCCTTTAACACCTAGTCTTAAGATGCTAGTGTTCTTGAGATATGAAGTACCTATTTTTGTATGCCTATTTTTAAATTTATAGTCAACCTACTTCCAAAAATAGTAGTGCAAGAACATCTGCCCCATCCCTGAGTATTTACAGAGGGAGGAATGCTTCCCTACTTTCTTCATGAATTCTGCTGACAATAGTTTGACAGCTTCTAAAATGTTCTTAATGGCCTTAGTACTCTGCATTTTTTAATCCAGGTAATTTATAGCAGTAATTTATGTAGGTTGGATTTTTCCCCTACAGTTAGCATGGAACAGAGCCCTTCCATCCTACCTAAAACTAGCTTTCTCTCAACTTGTACTCAGTTCTCATGCTGCTCTTTGTGAAGGATCCCTTCTGTTCTTTCTCTTCTCTTCACATCCAGCCCTCCCCCTTGGCCCTCTGATGCTGCACACTCTTGAGGACCCTGGTTCATTTATAGTAAAATGATTCACTTAGTTAGTAACATTAGCTTGCTTTCTTTTGAAAGATAAATTAAAAACAACACGTGTAGTTGGGTCAACATTTTCTTCATTCAGTGTTTAATGGCACACAGAGCCTTTAGGAAAAAACGCATCCTCCTCACCTTGTTCTCTTCACTCATATTTTAGAACTACATTTACAAATGCCACAACAAATAAAGAACCACAGTTGACACTTTGTACTAAATGATACGTAGACCGTACATAATAAGAGAAATGCAAATTTTGACTTCATTATCAAGGACTATTTTAATTCTCAACAGTGGTTAGATTGGTTGGGTTTTAATATTAGCTACTGTGATTTTTCAAACAGACTTAACTAGGACATTTTAAAATTTTGTTCCAACTTTTTGGGTTTGTGGTACATAGGCAATGATACACATATAATGTGTATAATTATGTGATATATGATGCATATGCTCATGCTTATATGAGTACTGGTCTCATAAGTCTATGACGGAGAGAAGAGGGCAAGAGTTAATATATTTTAGACTATACTCAAAGTTTTAAACAATCATTTGAATTTGAAAATAAATTTGAAAAAGATTCCAAGTATTTCCTATTCTAGTCGATGATCACAACGTGCTATTTTTGCGGCAGACTTTAAATGGATTAATGTGATGCTGATTTCACTTGTGTAACTTCTAATGAGGTAATTCATTTTCCTCCTTTTAATTAGCTCCTCTCGATCAAAGAATCAGGTAGGTTTTGAAATATAACAAATTTTCCCAGAATTTATTGACTTAAAACAAGTGTCAGCAAACTATTGTCCATGGACCAGAAGCAGATGCCACCTATGGATGTATTTTTTTTTGCTGTTTGTGTTTGTAAATAAAATTTTCTTGGAACACAAGCTTTCCTACTTTTTTACTTATTGTCTGTGGCTGCCTTTGTGGTGAGATGACTGAGCTACCGGGAAATAGTTGTCACAGAAATCATATGGCCATAAAGTCTAAAGTACTTATTTTCTTTCTCTTAGAGGAAAAAAAATGTCTGAGCCTTGGCTTTAAACCAGCATCACTGGCTAGCTCAATTCGGTCAGCAGTTTGGGCTGAGGTTTTGCTGACAGTTCTTCCAGTGGCTTTTCTTAGAGCTTGGTGTGACTACAGGTACCTGGCTGGTGAGCTGAGAGTTGATTGGTCAAAGAGGGCCTCGTTCATATTTCAGATGTTTAGTAATGCCTACAGCTGTCAGAATGGATGGGTCAAATGTATTCTGTATGCTAAGCTGCATCGAATGGTATAGTTGCTGTTGCAGAACTCTCAGAAGCAGCAGGAGAAGACAACCTCCAATGAGCAAGAAGGTTTCAAACCTCTGCTGGTATCATAGTTAGTTAGTTTTCCTATTGGTCAAAGCAAGACACAGTGCCAGGCACTGTGTCAGGGTCTGAAGGCCTTTGCAAATACAGATACTGGGAACCACTAACCAACAGAGGGCTGCCACCACAAATATGCTACCAAGGTCAACTTTCTATTCATATAGGGGAGGGAAGAATGGGGTCCAGTGATGGAGTCTCCCCCCTGCCAATGTGGCTGGGCTGGTCCTGCAGGCCTGCACTTCACTCAGAAGCTCCTGATTCACCTCAGCTCATCATTCATGTGCAGTTTTGGACTAGCACAGCAGCTAAAGACATGGACGTGGATTTTGGAACTCAATTTTCTTGGCTTCTGCACTCCTTAGGTGATTTTGAACAAGTAATTGAAATTGTCCAAATGTTTATCTTCGCTGTCACATTGCAGTAACAGAACTGACCTGGTGAGCGTGTCTGATGAGTGATTTGATGTAGTACCAGATCCATGTCAGGGCCTAACTGAGGCAAGGTGCTGTCAGTGTTGGAATCTCATTTCAGATCTCAGGGTGTCTCCTCGTATTAAATATATGATTTATTCTTTAACTTTTTCCACCATTTATTTCACACTCCAAAAATTATTTCTCTCTACCTTCGGTTTTCTAGACCACTGATTATCAGGTAACTTTAATTTTAACCTTTAGAGCCTATCTTATTGAAGCCATAGCTTATTTGTTTATTTTTCAAGGACTCCCATTAGCTTGAAACTTAGTATAGAGAAAATTCTGTTTTATTGCTTCTATGGATTCACTATTGGTTTATTATCATTATCACTTTTTATAAGACAGTAGAGTTCAAAGTTCATCTCATTCTTATAATATTGAATGATCCTATTAGCATAATTACTTTAGAGTCTCAGATTTGTTTTGATACTAGAAACCATGCCTATCATTATTTTCATTGGGTAATATATAAATATACTAGTAATATCTTCCTCATAAGCTTTGGATTGAGGCAAATGACACTATCAATATACAAAGTTGTTTAACTTTATTTACCACGATATTACTCAGCGTGTATATTATTTTATTTTTGTAAAGTTGAGTTATAATTTTCTTTCTTTATATCTGAGTTAGCATTTGATTGCCATGTCCTCATTTCAATATTTCACTGCGGTAACTCAATTTTAGGTATTCAAGAAATTATCAATCTCTGCAATTGAGTTCATTGTTTTATACAGTATTTCAAATGACACTTGACATTTAATATTTTTTATTTGAGAAAGGGGATGTCATATGAACTCAGATTCATTTCCAAGCATGTTCTCTAGTTTCTAAGATTCTTTTGATTTGGTTTGGTCTGCTCCTGGGTTTTTTGATGGATTTGAACAAGTCCTTCAAAGTTAGTTTCACTATAATTTCAAAGGCTATGGCTTATTTTGAAAAATGACCATATGTATGCCCTAAGTAGTATCATTCCCACAGATGCCTAAGGATTAAAAAGACCAGCATGAAAATCACACTTAAAATTTAGTTCCTTTTCTAAACTGCTGGCAAGGGAAAAACAGGGCTATCAGTATACACTTGTAATCATGTGCAGAATAATGCCACCCTTAAAGGAATTTTTCAAATGCAAATGCAATCTCGGTTTTGTTAATTATCTTAATAGGACCACAAATGGTATTTCTTTGTTATGAAAAATGTGGGGGCTTGCAGAATACGCGCATGTCCCCAGGGTAGGTAAAACCTTGCAGTGACATTCACAGACATGAATGCATGACCATGGACAGAGGGACAGTTGAGCATTTGAGAACTCAGCTCTTCATGACACAGAGGTAAGAGAGCTAAGGATTTAGGTTTATGGCTACACCATAAAACCTGGACTTATATTTAAGAATGCAAAGATTTAAGGGAGAAATAAATTTTAGTTGGAGAGTATAGAATTTATACTTGGAAGATACTTTTGGAGCCATGTCTTTGAAACACTGGATTGTTGATTTTAAAAAAGCCCTGAGAATTGTAGTAAAGTCCTATACAAAATGTCCAAGTTAGTTCTGACCACAAGAACAGGGTTAGGTTAGGACTGTGGAACCTGTCTTTATACAATAGAGTCTCCTTTAACTGGATAATGTTCTGAAACTCTTGAAGGGATTCTGTTTATTTGATATTTGTCCATATTGTGAACCCAGCTTACCTGGAGATGAATCATAGCTATCATATATCATATATGATATGATAGTAACAATCTATCGCATTTTTCCATTATTTCACTTAACACATAAAAACACATAGTACATTATTTTTTTCTGTTCCCCCTTGGATAAATAATTTTTTTAGTATAACTAAGTCCTAATAGTATATTATGACAGGCAGGTGACCTCAAAATAAGGTTCTAAGTTACCCCCAACACAGAGGCCACTAGGGAGTACAAATAAGTGGCATTAACTGGAACCCTGAAGAGATTGGCTCACTCTCTTGGCAGGCAGTATGGCGGAGATGGGGTGGATGAGTGTCCAGTACTGTGGGTCAGCACTCAGAGGGGTTTAGACAACAGGCTTTGCCTAGAAGTGTGCCATCTTAGCAGATTCCTGGCCTTGAAATTTGGGAAGCAACAGCAAGTTTCTGGAAAAAGAAGCTAAGAAAATATGAGCAGGTGATCAGAAGTCAGGACACAAAGCTATTTCTCAGCCATTTCATAATAGCACAGTCAGGAGTGTTTGAAGAGGAAGCCATGGTGGCTGTATATCTTCTTCTATTAAGTAGGCAAAAATGATCTGTTTTAAGAAGAGTCGCTAGAGAAAGGGGGTGAGTTAATTGATTGAAAATGCCATCAGGTGATATTGGGAACTTCTGACACTTTGCTCAGATTTTTCTTATAAACTGAATTTAGAGTGGTCCTAAAGGTAAGGAAGAGTAGAAACTCACATTTGGAGGGTTTGTTAAGCCGAGAAAACTAAGAATTGGAGTAGGAGCCTCCGAAGCTTTTGGATAAGGAAGGCATCATCACTGGGTTCCATGTGAAGAATACTTTGAGGTCAGTCATCAAATTACGACCACATGGTGTTAAGGATGTCACTGCCAGTCACACTGTGTGTTCCTACACATAAGAAGCAGATAGCTTCACAATATAAAAAGTTTACCAATACCCTATTTTTCTTCATACATTTTATTTTATCCCATTCCCTCCTCAAGCCCCCCCTTCCCTCCCTATGTACAAAAGCTTCGTTTCCATTTTTTCCTTCTATTTTCGCTTTTCTTGTCACTTCCTTCCCTCCTCCCTCCCCCTGTGTTCCCCTTCCCATTTGAACACTTTCTTCCCATTTCCCAACATCGATTATACATCTCAGTCCCTATTTCCACATTCAGTTTCTTACATCCAAGAAACAATGAGTCAACAATACCATTTTAAAATTGAATTTATCATCTTTTTATGTGTCCCAATCCATCCTTCATCCTACAGTAAATATTGTAATAAACTACAAGTTAAGCGTGAAACATGAAAATCATGATATATTCACTTGTTTTCCTTGCTGTTTGAATTCCTTACCACATTTTTCCCCTTTTGGGGGGTATTGGGGGGGAGAGAGAGAGAGAGAGAGAGAGAATAGTTACAAAACTTAAACCACACTCTATTCTCTATTTTTACACTTTATACAAATTTGGTACAAAAGTGATGTAGCTGCAGGTAAATATACAAGAGTAAGTGTCCAGATGATTGTTGACTTGCCAATATTATCCATAAAATTATTGCTTACTGTATCCCTCGTATTATAAGAAGCACTAGGTGAAATTGTGTGTAAAGACACCTAGACTGATCACATGAACAATTACATCACATTTCCTTCCTAATGGCCTAAACATCTTACTAGCAGAGGTACAGCAGGACAGCATCTTATAACCCCATGTCCCTCCCTTCTCTTCAGTTATAACAGTCTGCTCACGGGCATTCTCATGGCTCAGCCAGGGGAAACCATGTGCGTGAGACCTCGCTCACCCTCCCAAACCCATAGAACCTGTGACACACACAGGGAACCTAGTGAAAAGGTTGCCCAAGTATAAATTCTACAGAGGAACCCACGAGTCTATATTCTCAATCTGTGCACTGGAGTAATAGCTGACACAGCTTAATTCTCTTTTGTTCTCCCTTGTACCCAAGTACAAAGAGTTTAAGCAAGAAAGGAGATGCACTAGGCTGATCTATTCAATCTCTGTTAAGCACAATACTGGAACTAGATTAAGCATGGCTGGTTTCAACCGAAATTGGTCA
Source organism: Heterocephalus glaber (assembly GCF_000247695.1). The sequence continues at coordinate 14,745,560 of NW_004624736.1, read as the reverse complement.
ACTTTCCATCTTTTGTTTTTTCCTTCTCCTCTTCCTCTTTCTTTTAGATTTCCCCTTTCTCTACTAATATTTTTATTCACCTCCTCTTCTTTCAGTTTCCTACACACACAGACACACACACACACACACACACACAAGCACATGCACACATGCAGGCATGCACACCTCCCACCCTAGGAATGCTTGTCTTATTATTTTTTACAATTTAAGGTTTATTGGTATTGTTTTATTTCTAATGAGATGGATACTGATGACCATTAACGTCTTACTATTTCAATTGGTTTTTAATTAGTTGGCCAATTAATCTAAACCTTGGGCTTCCACCACCACCCTGCAGTGGACCTGCACTTTTTATTTTTACTTTTATCTTTGTTGAAACAGGCTGTCCTTGAATTGCTCAGGCTGAATTTGAGTTTGCTATCTGGGCTCAGCCATCTCAGTGCTGGAATTATTGGGGGCGCCCTGCACCTGGCTCATTCTGAGTTTTAAAATTTTCACTGCTGCAGTGCTTGCTTAGTGTGCATGAGGCTCTGTGTTTGACGCCCAGCCCTGAAAAACAAAACAAAATCTGACTTCCTGGCAGGGTGGAATTGTTTTCTCATCACCAGAGAAGACTAATAAACCGATGAACTCATTCCATTTGTCACCAAAATTACCATATTTGCCTTTTAAATACATGGATAGTCCTAAATTCAGCAGGTATGTTTCCTTTTGTGCTCATCAATTTAATAAATCCAATAGGCTTTTCTCTTAAAATAATTCCAGTTTATAGAAACTGATACTGTCCAAGCAAATGGCACTCTTTGAGAGAATTTTCTTTGTCTGGTACATTTTTCTTGAATTAGTGAAAGCCTGTCCAGCCTTTATATATAAAGCTGTGTAGCAACTGAATTATAATTAGCATCTTGAATTCAGACTCCAGCACTATGTTTAATTGGAGGAGAAGGACCAGCTTACAATTTAATGTGAGAAGAGTCAGCTGATTGTCCTGGGCAGCTGAGCCTCTGAATGAACTGTAATCCTCAAACTTGCTGGCCAGTTCAGCTCCTGTGCACCTTGTTTTCCTTTTCAAAAGTCCAAACTGCTTACAGCTGGACCCAGAAGAGAGGAAGTGAAATCCCTGTACCATGGAAGCTCCTGATGATAATATTCTTCTCCTGTTCATAGGGAGAAGGATTCAGTTTACGGGAGCTCAGAATCCTTAAGACAGGCATTCACTCCATGCATTTACAATTTCATGCAAACCCTAAGCCTGCTGTGAGTTGTCCCTTCTCTTTCTGGATATTAGAAAAATAAAAAGTCATTAAATTTAATATGAATCTTTTTATTTGCAGTAAGTCCAAACATTTAGGAAAGAACATATTTCAGCTATATAACTATATATACACATTTAAATCAAACAAATTTAGGAACATATTTAATTAGCCTATTTTTAATAAGAACTAATGCAAAGGAAATCTTCATCCTTGTTCTGATTATCTATTACTGTATAGCATATCATGCCAAAATATTGGCTTAAAACAATAGTAAACATTCATTGGCATCATTCTGAGGGTAACAGGCTGGTTCTCCCTCAGTATTTCTCCTGAAAATGGAGGCAAACACTGGAGGAAGAAGAGGCTGCTGTGATTTCAAAGGTTTCCTCTCATGGTGGGTGATGATGGCGTTGGCCAGAGGCTTGGCTGAGATTAATGGCTGTACCATCTACACACCATCTCTACCTGTAACACACAGCATGGTGACTCGATGCCAACGGAAACAGTGTGTATGGACAGCTAGAGTGAGAAGGGAGGCAGACATCACATGTTAGGGTCTCACTTGAAACCTTGTAAGTTTTCATTATGAGACCTTCACAAAATTTCACAGAGTCAATGAAAGGAGAAATAGTCTCAGATTCCAGCTGTGTTTATTTTTAATGATTTATTTTGGGAGTTATACATTTATTAGAAACAAATCAGACTAATGAAATATCTGTTACCTTACAAGCCTCCCTTTTCTTTGTAGTAATTTGAAATATGCAGTGCATTATTACTTATTTATAGTTATGTGCTGTTCAGTAGATCACTAGAGTTTGTTTCTCCTGTCTGAAACTTTGTAGCCTTTGAATGGGTTGTCTTTCTTCCAGCCTCACTTGCACAGCCTCGGCTAATCACCTTTCTATTTGGTTGAATTCAACTTCTTAGGCCATTTTAGGACAATACAGTTGGCCACAATGCTCACTGAAGGTGACATGACAACCCTAGTAATATATGCCAGCATTTATTGCACAGGGAGACTTATGTGCTCCGCCCATGTCTTACATGATTTGTTTGCATTGTGATTTAGATCTTACCACACATCCAATCACACAATGTGGATGCCATTGTTCTCTTCATTTCAAACATTAGAAAACGTAGCTAAGCAGCCTTTTCAAGATCATGTATCTTAAGCTGAATGTACTTTGTATCCACTACGCTCTTAACCTGAATCCTATCCTGTTTCTCACCAAGGAACAGAAACAGATGGAGAAAGTTTAATTACTTAATTTAGAGACCTACTATTTAGCAATATGACCTTGATTTATTTACTTTTCATTTGTGTGTCTTAGAGTTGCATGACTACAACTTTGAAAAGAGATGTTGAACTTTTAGAAAGATTGTGAAGACTGATTTATAATGTGGATGCGAAAGAGCCTAGCATAGTGCTGGACAAATAATTGTGGCCCAAAAGCAAATGTTTTGAATAAATGGTATTTAGTCCATTTTTTCCACTTAGTTTTAAGTCATTTGATATTTATATATGGTCAATATTAAACTTTACCTTGTTCAAATGTCCCCATTTAGCTATGGTAATTTAATTGTTACATATCACAAATGATAATAAAAAATGTGTACATATTCAGAAATGAAAACTTATAAGTTGTATCACCAAATTTTGATATAGCATATTGTTTTATAATCAAAACTATCTGGAAAGGTTTGAATTAAAGTATGTATACATTTTCCCTTTAATTATAATTATGATTATTAATTTTAATCAATAATTATATATTTATTTAATTAGCAATTATAATCATAGTCACAATATATGAAAATTGTGAATTCATATTTTAGATATATACTTTTCTGTGATTTTATATATATATATGTACACACACATATTAACTGTTTGCTTCTTGAGTCCCTTTTACTCTTTGGAGCATATATTTGGGGAAAAGAATAGCAAATAATCTATATCTCCCCAGCGTGGTCTAAATAACTGGAAGATGAAGAATTTATTTTTTTCTATGATTTAGATTATGTAACTAAAATCCTTCATGTTCCAGAAGTGTTTGTTGATGATCAAGGGATTTCAGACATGAGATTGAGCTTACAGGAAGATTTTTTTCTTAATGACTTCTTGCTCTGTATAATTTGGTGGAAAAGTGTAAAACTTACCTAGCCTCATTTAAACTCCAAATTTGATCCTATCTAATCTAAAACTTACAGACATACTAGATCTTTTGACATTGCCAATTTTGGTTCCAGTACATCTTGTATTGGCGAGAATCCAAAAGTATAGAAAGTGTTCAGCTGTCTTATAAAATTACTGAGGTTAATTTAAAATTTGGTTATGTAAATGACTGAGGGATCAGAAAACACACATGGTTATATTTTGTTACCCTAATCCTAAACCTTAAAGGAAATATTTTTATACTCTCTTTTATTAGAATCTTCTTTTCTCATCTTTTAATAAAATAAAGGCTTTAAAACAATAAATATTCACTTTATGTTGTACTTAAACTCTCATAATCCTCAAATACATTCAAATTATTTTCACTTAGAGCATCCCAAGAGCAATAAGCTAGAATAAAAGGTGAAATTCTCACTTCTCAACAATGAAAACTCTTTTTTAGACAAATCTATGATAGATTTAATATGGACATTATTTTTATAATACATAATAATCAACATTACCATTTTTATGACTTGACATACATAAAGTGGACCCTTGAGTTACGAACTCAGTTTATTCCCAAAGGCTGGTTGTAACTCAGGTTGGTCAGTGAAGGCTCGGGTTCCTCTACACAGCCTTCAAAGTTTTTCTCCCGTATACAGGCAGATCTCAGTGTCCTTAGAGGGACATTGGTCCAGGATTTCTCAACCCCACACAGGAAAGGATGTTGTAATGTTCTTTCCAGAACTCTTTAAGTGTTAAATCTGTATCTGAGACCATATGTAAGCACAACTGGCTAGCATTCAGGTCATAACTCAAAACATTGGTCATAAGTTAAAACTAAAATCCTGGTCATAACCCAAGTTGTCTGTATGTCAAGCTAGTTGTAACTCAAGGGTCCACTGTATCTCTCAAATTATGTTTAGAGGAAAATATTGAACCATTTATTTTTTGAACTTCACAATAATTTCCAATAGCTTATTGTGTGCAGGCCCTGTCTTCGATAGACTTTGATGATGGCATTTAAATATACTTGAATTTATGGGTAGCTAAGTTTTTAAAATTTTTATTAGCTTCTAAAATTGCATCTATTGTTAGATACACACACATATACATATATATGCATGTATATTTACTATAATTGTATACATCTATATTACAGATGCATTTACATGTAATTGAACTGTATAAACAAACAAGTACTTAATATTAGTACTTCTCAGAAGACAAGCAAAAAAATATATTTCAACAATACAAAAATTTTTATAGAAATATTCATTTCTAAATTTGGTTCACGAATTAGATTTCATGTGATAACTTCCTCTACTAACTTTATATTTTCTTTAATGTCCAACTTTCAAGTGCCTATTCTTTTCTCTTGACAGACAGGGTAATTACATGCACAGCTTGCCTCTCCCTGATGATCTTAAATCAGCCTCAAGGAAGGGACATCTTGAGGTTCAATTTTTGCTATTACCAGGTCAAAATTTGAACTGTCTTTCACGATTTCCACAAATCTTGAAACAAAAGAGAAGCCAAAAGCTTCCATAACTGTGAGTCATGCAGAAAAAGTCAAGTACCATAGTGTCTTGTGTTTTTTTGGTGTAGGGAATGTGCTGACCACAACAGGAAGAGAACTACATTCAGTTTTCACAAGGGGAGCAATCACTTGATATTTGCTTCAGTTGTCTAATAGCTGTAAAATTTCCCCTTGCTACTCAGTGCAACCAGAGTCAGAGAGCGAGAGAAGCAGAGAGGTCTTTAAATCACTTTTAATCACTTAGATGGTGGTGAAGATTTTGAAATGCAGGTCAACTGTGCTGACTCTGGATTTATATGATTTGAAAAAGAAGGAGCAAAAAAAAATAGGGGGGCAATACCTGATTCAGGGGATCAATTTTCTAGGCTTCCAGACATTACTCTCCCCATAGCAGTGTGGTATAATTCCTTGTGTTTGTTCTTCAGAGTGATGTAATTATTTTAAATATTGCTGAAGATTACAGCAGAACACGCTGGCTCAGAGCGTCAGTCTCCCTCCTCTGGACTGCTCCCCAGCCCTCTTCATGTTGTGTCCCTGATCGTTCCTTGCTCTGCTACCCAGAACACAATGCTTTTCTCTCCTCTGGCATCTGGAAAAGGCAACCAAGGCAGAATACAAATAAATATGCAAAATGGTGAAATTTATGATTTTTTTTCTTTCTACAATCCCATTAACAAATTAAATGCACACATAATGTTAGGACACCTAGTGGGGAACATCTGTGGAAATTACACAAATGTGACAGCAACTGTGATGGAATAACACGGGATTCGTAAAATGTTGGAATATAAAATGTTCAGAGTATACGGGATTATGGGTATAAATTATGAAAATAAAAACTTCACTGAAATATGTTAAAAAGTTACTAGTAGAAACAGAATTTACTCCCAACTTATATTGTTTGGAATTAACATTTCAGAGATTACTACAGCTTTAACAGGAATCTTAACATTTTTATTTCTCAAAAAAGAAAATGTGCATAACTTTCATTTTGATTTTCCGAGGCATGGAATTTATCATTTCTGATTAAGTACAGTTTCAACTTTATGAAGCTAATTTTGGGAATGCCTTTTAGGTATGTGAGCTTGATATGTCATTGACCCTTTAGGTATGTAGATTTTATTATCAGTTATGAAAATTAACAATAATGAGTAATGAAACTACCTTTAATCTATGTAATACAATTTAACTGAACATTTATAATGTTTAATTTTTGAGTTAAGTTGCAGTTACATTTTATTCACTTGAATAGTTTTTTCTTCTTAGATTTGTTTTGTCTCTCCACAGAGTAAGTGAGCAGTTAGTATTTGTTCTGTGCTCACAGATATTCACTGCCTTAGGATACATCTTTTAAAATGACTCTAATTTCTGCAGGATAAAAATAAGTAACTACTCAGAACAGGAAGATTGTTAAATGCTAATGATGATTGATGATGTTGATGATGGTAATTTGAAGAGAAAAGAAAAACTAGGTATACATTCTTGCCCTTTTACTTCATGCTTGTTTATTCATGTACGTTTCAAATGATTCTTAAGACAATTACAGATGAAAAATTTGTACTTAGAAAAATGAAGTAAATGTCCTAAGCTTATATATCTAGTAATGTACATAGCAACATTTAAAACTTAGCTTATTCTTTTAGCCACTATAGTAGACTACATGATTATTACAGGGTTTAGAAGGCAGAAGAAGAGAAATATGCTCAGGGGAACGAAGAAAATAGAAAATACAAGCATCTAATTAAGTGAAAACATCTTAATACTCAAGGCTTGCTTTTGAAAACGCTCTGTTACTCAATTGTCTTATACTATATGTCAAATTTTAGTTCTTCGAAATATCTCATCTGCTTTCTCACTTAAGAAGCTTTTTTGATTTCCTGACTTAATGTCATCTCTCTTTTATTTCCACTTACTTACCGTTGTATCCTTTATAAGTTTCCTCAATTTCTTACTCACATTCCCTCCATAATCTCACCATCCTGCCCACACATTTAACAAATGCTTTCAAAAAAAAAAAGGCAACTATACCCTCTGTAAGCAATTATTTTACTGAAATTCTATTTTAAATGTAATCAGGAAGTCATAACTGATGTGGTGTGTTTACTCCAAGGGAATATACGTTATGTTTATACTATCTCTTCTACATCATGCAACTAATGTATTTTAGGAATAAAATTTGTCCAAAGTATGTTGGAATCTACATTTTTCTCAGAAGAATGATCATAGAATTACATATTATTTTCCTTATGCTTCTGACAAAATGTTTGTTAATAATGTGAAAAAGATTAAACTTAGTATAGCATCAGAGAGCAGATTGCTTACAAAAGTAGAGGCTGATAAGTGGAGCAAATATTGTACAATCATTGTTCAATTAGAGAAGCAGCCAACCTGGTTTGTTTTCTCCTTGCTTTAAACATTGTAGTTCAGCCCCTTAATCAGGCCCTAATGCCCATGGGACATTAGGTTTTCAAAAGAGACTTTATGATTTGAACCATTTTGGAGCATTCATTTTCTCTTTTACTGGAATGATTCCCTATTCAGATCTAGAATTCAAAGCACTATTTTCATTCCCATTCAGTCTAATAACTAGCTTTGATGTGAAAAGGAAACTCTATATTGTCTATAAACTCAACTCTCTTGGCCCCTGTCTCTTCCATGTCCTCATGTGCTCTTATGACATGCACATCTCCATTCTGTCAGCATGTTTCCAGAATCCTGTATCTAATGGACATCTATCATCTGTACCATACAAATGGCATTGCTGTGGTCCTAAGAGATGCAAACTGAAGAAGTCAGTATATCTACTTTCTCAGAGATTATAGTTTAATGAGGGTGCTTTGAAACAAATATTATAGCACAATGAGGAGATAACTAAGATGAATACTTGGTGTACTTTAAGAATACAGAAGAGAATGACTAACTAAATGCAGCCAAGTAGTGATTCAGAGATAAGTTTCTCTTGATCTGAGGTTTACAATATATAGGGATACCAAAGGATAACTACAACCAAAAAGAAGTTACTAGCAATCAACCATGGGTGAAGGCTTTTCTGTGCAACTCTTTGTACTTTATATGTGTTGCCTTGCTCAAGCCTATCAAAGCTTGGAGAAAGCACAGTATCTCAGTTAGATATGAACAAACCATGGGGAAGTTAATGTGACCAATATTACACAGCGAGTGCCTGAATATTAATGTTAATCAGTTAGCTTGGTTCCAGGCTCTAATTCCAGACAGAATAAGAAAAATGATTAATCAAGAACATAGGATATGCCCACATGTACAATGTCTTTAGGTTTGGAAGTTAGGATTTCAAAGAGTAAATGACTGATAAATATGACAGGTAAAATAGTCTACAATTGGGGTCAGAGTGACATTGTAAATAGTTTATAAACCAAGTATTTGTAGTTATTTGTATATATAGCATCTTCTGGAATTTCTGGAGGAAACTTTGCCAGGAATGTGAGGGTTGGATCTTATGGGGAACAGAGGAGATGTGATGGTTGGATGTCAGTTAAATGCATCTACTGTGGTTATTCAGATGGGAGGTAATTGATGAAGATTCAAGTTAAAGCAGTAAACGTAAGTCTGTGGTATGTGGTATACAAGTTCTGATTAATAAAATGTAACTTAGACTCAAACCTCCAAAGCCAAGGAGATATTTTGCAATATATAATTTACCATGTGCTAAACAGAAACACTAACATTTAACACAAAAAGAAAATTAATCCAATCTCAAAAGCATCCGCCATTTCAGCAGTGGTCAAAATACAATGTAAATGTGGAAACCATTCAATTTTCATAATGGAAGGAAATGATTGTACTCAAAGCAGAAACTTCCATGAAGAAATATGCAAAATGTCAAAGAAGTTTTGTTTGGAATAACTACCTCCCTAAAAGTGAATTTCCATGGATTTTTTACAGGAATCAAGTAAAATTGTTCATAAAATATAAAGGGGCAGTGGAGACTAAATTGACTCAGGCTGTAAAAATGAAAAGTCCTAGTGTAGAGGTAGCAACAAAACCAGATTTGTATTAACATTTTAAACTTTTCCAATTTTGAAACTATGATTTGATTCCTCTCTCTCTCTCTCTCTCTCTCTCTCTCTCTCTCTCTCTCTCTC
>NW_004624736.1:14646623-14736385 GCF_000247695.1 Heterocephalus glaber | reverse complement strand
TCTCTCTCTCTCTCTCTCTCTCTCTTTCTCTCTCCACACACACACACACACACACACACACGTACACGGGGACAAGGTGACGTTTTGCATCCTTTGGGTTTTTTTTTTTTTGCTAAAGAAACATCACAGTATATCAAATCTTGTGAACATGTCAGGAGAAAAGTAGCAAGTTTGTAAAATATAAAAGCATTGGCTCACTTAATTAGAGGTGAATTGTACTGTTCCTTCCACTGTGGGAGAAAGGTAATCCATTGGTGCCACCCATGTGCTAGAGTTAGACATACTTTAAAGTGAGAAGTCCTCAATTTTTTGTGGCACTATAGAGGCATGTTATATTGAGAAGTATAAAAATAAACTTGGATGCCTGCCTTTAATTCCAAAATAAAACAATGCTTATTTCTATATCCCTGGTTATAACAAAGTGCCTGACACACAGATAGGACTCGTATATTTCTATTCCATGAATAAGTCAAGGCAGATATTCCTGAACTTACAATAGAGCTACATTCTGACAAACCTACATTGTTGAAAATGTGTGTGATACACTAATGGACTGATCACATATGTAGCTTACCAACAGGGTGCACTGTTGGGTGTTGATTGTTTACCTTCCTTATCATATGGCTGAGTAGCAGCTGTGGCTCCCTGTTGCTGCCCAGGATAACACAGCATTAAGCCATGTGAAGTTCACACTTTAACATTTAAAAGCAGGATATCTCCTGACTGTGTTTTGCTTTTGAACAATCTCAAGAGTGGAAAACTCATTTTCAGAACATTATTAGGATATGGGCGATCTATGTTGGTCTAATGATCTAATTAGTATGAATTCATAGTACTATTCTAGAATTCTAGTATCTACTATTCTAGTGTTCTAGTTCACATGAATTACAGTATTGAATCCAAACTGAATGTTTATTTATAAAATATCCAAAAACATATGGCACTTCTCTATTCTAATCTCTCCTCAAGCTTACCACAAATGCCTTCAACATCTTAGCCTATAGCTATTTGCTTAGATGAGTATGTATATGTACCAGTTTCCCAATGTGAATATCATTATTATATATCAAACATACACTAATAAAATTTATATGGAAGTTTAAACAATTAAGAAAAAAAGTAGAACTTCTGTTATTGTAAAAAGCCTAGAGAACTATATTAGTACAGGTGCAGTTGAAGCAAGCACAGCCTAAAGAACTAAAAATGAGTTCACCTCCTGCTCTTATTCCACAATTACTCATACGATTCTGAAAAAAAAAGAAAATAACTTGAAATCTAATGATGGAGAAAATATTTTACTCCAAATTGATTACTGTCTTCTTATAACTGTTTTATATTTTCAGCTTTTCTTGACCTCAGGTCATAGTCTCAAAATCATGGTCTTCTTTTCCTCTGGCATTAGTTTCATTAGCTTCTTACTTCAGAGCACACATGAAAAGGTTTTGTTTATGAATCAGCTTTCAGCAAGGTGAGCTAATTTGCCAATTAGAAATCTATGCTTGATTCCATCCACCCTTTGTTATTTTAAATACTTGGTTTTTTTACCAGTTACATTCATAGATAATGGGTTTTACAGTTTTATTGAAATATAATTAATACAAAATAAACTGCTTCTATTTAAAGTGTATATTTTAAAATATAGTGTACATTTAGTTTGGTTATGAAATATGTATTAATCTATAAGATAATGAACACATTAAGATAATGAACATATTCATCATACACAAAATTTTCCTTGTACACGTTTATAATCTCCCTTCCTCTCCAAACCTGGTTCCCAACTAAACACTGAATTCTTTTCTCTCAATAAATGTCAGTTTTTCTGAAATGCCATATGAATGCAGTTGAGCAGTATGTGCCACATTTTATATGCCTTTTTTTCACTCATCTTCATTATTTTAAAATGTCCATGTTGTTTTGCTCAATAGTTTATTACTTTTTATTTTGGATAGTTGTCCACTTTTTGGATATAGTATAATTTGTTTACCTAATCACTTGTTGAGTGATATTTGCTGTTAGTTTTTGGCTATTACAAACAAAACTGCTATGGACTTCCATTTTAAATCTGTACATGAACACATTCTTTCATTTTTCTTAAGCAAATGTCAACAAATTAAATGGCTAGATCATAGTACTGAGGCTTTTTATCATTTTTTTTGAAACTGCCACAATATTTTCCAAAATTGCTGATCCATTTTACATTACAACTGACAATATCTAGGAGACTCTTTTCCTCCAAATCCTTCCTAGTGTTTGGAATGGTCAGTTGTCTTAATGTTAACAAATCTACTAAGGTTAAGGGACAACTCAGTCATGCTTCCATTTTGTATATATTTAACAGTTAATGGTAATAAGCATCTTTTTATGAGCTTATTAATAGTAGTCCATACATCTCCTTTGGTTAAATGTTTACTTAAATCTGTTGTCCATTTTCTACCTAGGTGTTTATATTCTTATCAAGTGTAAGATATATTTTATTTTTTAAAATGCCCTCTTAATTTATGTTTTAAAGAGTAAAATCTTTTTATCTTGAAAAAGTTTGCCTGAATTTTAATGACATCAAATTTAATTTTATAATTTATGATTTTTGCCTCTTATTTAAGAAACCATGACCCAACCCAAGATCACAAAGATTTCTTCAGTGTTTGTAGCTATCAGATTTAAGTGTTAGATCTTATTTTTAGTGATTAATAATGAATGTTACATTTTTAAATATGTAAATATTTAAATATTTTATAAACAAACTACTGAATTGTATATTTTCAGATATAATATAATTTACAGTCTTATATTTATGTCCATGAGTTTGTTTCCATATATATGATTCCAGGAGCTAAGTTTAGTACCTTGTATGAGGTAAGACTTAAAGTATATTTATGTATTTTGCATATGATTATGCAATAATTCTGGCATCATTTCCTAAAGATACTAGTTTTTCTCTATCAAAATGCCTTTATTAGAAACAAATTGACAATATGTGTTTGAGTATATTCCTAAATTATTCTCTTCTGTTAGTCAGTGTATCTATCTTTATACCAATACTTGTTTTGGTTTTGGTGACTTTATAATATATATTTAAACCAAGCATTATAATTCTTTATTTTTTTCAAAAGTGATTTTAATATTCTATTTCCTTTGGATTTGTACATAAATTCTGGAATGAATTTGTTGATTTCCAACAATAGATATTGAAACAAAACTATATAAACTTGATGAGAATTGATATTTTGTCATTACTCAAACTTCCAACTTTTGCACATGGGTTTTTTTCCTTTATGTAGATTTTCTTTTAATTTTTATGCAACATTTTATAATTTTCAATATATATGTCTTGCATACTTCATTTTTGGATATTGTGATTCTTTGTTTAACCATATTGTTATACAATTTAATTTCTTATTGATGTTATACAGAAGTAAACTTGATTTTTGTATATTGATTTGTTATATTAAAATCTTTCTAAACTTACTTTGATTTAGTAGGATTCTCATAGACTTTCAAAGGCTTTTTAAACAGATTATTGTTACCTTTATGTACCTTTCATTTCTTTCTCATGCTGTGTAATAGTAGCTAGAACCTCCAGTGTGATGTTAAATATCTCACAATTAATAAATTGAGTTTCAAGAAGAATATTTTTCAATATAACGTGTTACTATGCATCAATATTTACTAATTTAGGTATAATTTTTATGTAAACACAATCCCATAATTTTAAGTGAATTTGTCTATTTGGGGGGTCTTGATGATTTCATGTAAATATATGGAAACGTACATACTTTTGACAGGTAAAGTCAAATCAACTTTGTCATTCATATGAAGTATTACAAAACTGACCAGTTGCATTTGTTTGTTTTTTGTTTTAATTTATGAAGAGGGAGGCCAGAGTATACAAACAAAGCTACAATTAATAGGCAATAATGTTGTAAATGTATTATTTTAAAAAATCAAAACTTCTCTTAAATATGGTGAGCTCTCTCAAGCTCTTCAGAAATATTCTTTTTAGGATCAGATTTCTTCTCCTAGAAGCTGCTGTAATAGGTGTAATCTTTGTGTCAGAATCTACCCAGCATGCCTCCCTTTCCCCTAGTGGTGTTATGATTTCTCCTGGCTCTTTCCTGGGTCCTTGTTATTTTAACACGTTTCTTGTCACTGGCAGAGATGAGATGCTGTACCAATTTTGCAGCCCTAGAAGGAGGGACAGAGAAAGCAGAGAAATTTGTAGTGTGCCTTATTAGCACAAGAGGCCGTTAAAAATCTGGTGAATTTTGGTTTATGTCATGTTTCCCTTCAGTCATGAGGAATCTGAATTAGGAAGTTTGTGTAAGTTTCTAGCAACATACATGGCTTTGGTAAATGAACTATCTAAAATCATCTCTCTCTCCATTGGTGTATATTATATCCCTTAAGATTTTTCAGTCATACCAGTGGAAACTTTCTTTGTAGGATAAATGAATTGAAGAACTACTGGTCTAGCAAAATGAAGAATAAAGACATTAACTCAGTATAACAATAATACCACATTAAAAATAAAAATGGTAAATAGCAGCCCGCAGTTCTATTTCTCAGCTTTAAAAAAAATGTAATACTATTTTTAGACCAGTTTTGGGTTGACTGTAAAAATGAGAGGATGGTACAAAGATTTCCCATGCAATTCTCATGCATTGCCCCCTACCTCTCACCAACACAGCTAATCAAACTAATCACACTAATCTGGTAAGCCAGAGTGGTACATTTGTGGTAACTGATTAACCTACCTTGATATATGGGATCATCCAAAGATTATAGTTTACATTAAGATTTACTCGTGGCATGTATATTCAATGGCTTTGGACAAATATAAAATAACATGTATCCAATGTTATAGGATCATACAGATTATTTTCAATACCCTAAAAATACACTCTACTCCACCTTTTAATCCCTGCTGCCTCTCAAGAATTAAACTTTTAATGTTGACTTGTTTAGGGTTGGTTAAAAATTCATGATCAATTTAAAACAAATAAGCTCTTAAATATTATATTACTCATGGTTACTCATTTATGCACTATCTTCACATAAAAATATAGTACAAAATATTTTGACTTATATACAAAGACTTATTACAACATATACTTATTAATCAAGTTTGATACTATAATGGAATTTAGTGTAGTAATAGATTTTTCAGTGTATCCTCACTGCCTAAAGATTCCAATTGCTAGATTTTGCAAAGAAATCTACTGGGTAGAAAATGTAACAACTTAATCTCTGCTGTGTGTATTTTTCAAAGTGAAATTTGAACAGAAACCTAATAGACTGCAAGTATAATAGAGTACTTTGGGAAAATGCAATTAAGGAAACGGTGGTAGTCAAGTATGCAAATTATGGCCATCTGTTGAACAAACCCTTGGGATGTAACATGGAATTGATGGAAAGAAGTGAGTGATGATTTTCCAAGGGTTCTTGTCAGAAGCCATCCATTTTAAGCCTAACTGTAAAGATAGGGACCCTTTCTAAATATTCTTAGTAAGCCAGAATGTTTCTGTGGTGTGAATGACTTAACAAGCCCAAAAGACAGACCAAGAACTGCAATACAGTCAGATTCATTTGTTTCCTTACATCTGCACCAAACTTGAGCCAATTCAGTCTCTCTTATGACCTTGGCAATGAGTTAATTTGTAAATGTTGGTACATTTATTTCCCATATAATGAGCAATTAAAACATGAAATAGATTGTAGAAAAAATCCTGGAGTTTTGAAAGGCCCTGTTTAAAAAGTTGCTTTTAGGCCAGTGTCAGGGGTAGTGAATGATCGTGGTTTTCTAGGAAACCCACATTTGAATCACAGCTCTCCTTATTTGGTTTCACATGGGCTACTTACTGGAGCCACTGTGTTTGAGAAGAAATACAGACTCTAAGGGTTTGAACTGCTCTGGTATATTTCATACATCAAAATTCTACGTTGCATACCAAGAAGAAACAATGTGTCAGTCTACTAATCCCAGGATTATTCACCTTATCTTTTTAAGTGGCCTCATTGTGGCCCATTTTCACATTACATATCAAGATCGATAACTCTTTAATTGCTTAATCATGTGTATACTTGTTGGGACACTTTTGTTATATAATCTGTAAGTCGTCACCAGTAGATGAGAGAGTTTAATGACAATTGATTTTCTCACATGTAAGACATGTTTTTAAACTCTAAGAGCTCATAAATGTTGACTACAAGGCCAGCTGGTGTTTGGCAGTTCTCTTCTGTACCAGTATTTGTTTTCCTACAGGAGTCCAGAAATAGGCTTAAGTAATGCCACCAAGTGTCTTCTAATTTTAGAATTCTTCACAACATGTGCTGGTTAATGGTCAAATGGGGAACCATAACCTTCCATTTCTACATGAGCAGCAAGCTGTAATCTTTCACATACTAAGTTCTACAACGTGGGAATTTGTGTTAGTAAATGAGTCACAGTGATGATTGTTTATAAGTAGTCATAGTGTATTTTGGCTCACCTTCATGAAATCACACTGGATTTAACATTATGTTTTATGTTGTTCTGTTAAACTAAATTTAGGGAAATTCAGAGACTTTTTACGAAAATTGCAATCTATTAAGGTATAATGCTTCATCATAATCTATAATTGCTTACATTTTGCAATATTTAGACCTTTAACAGTTAAATAATGCATACTCGTTGTTATAATAGAGTATAGAAAGGGGGAAAAGTATGGACTACATAAAAAATTAAAACCATTGATAATCTCATTATTCAAAATGTGAAATATATTGTGTAATGATTAATGCTGTATATATGTGTATATATATCTTATATATGTATATATATAATATGAATCTATACATATAAGCAGCCTTAAAATATTCAATTGTCTAATTGCATTATAATCTTGCTTAATGAATTAGAGAGCTATACCAGAAATCCTATATAAAAATATCAGACTTTTAATAGTGAGCTATCAAGGTATATATATGTATAAATCTATTGTTATCATTAAAATATATTTCAGTTGGACTTGTTATTGGTATGAGAGAAACAATTAACATTCACCCCACTCTCTGCTTAACTGCATCTTTCTATAAGAAGTAAAAGAAGCCATAATCTTAGTGAAGTAAGTTGGACGCACAAGCTCAAATATGGCATCGTTTCTCTTATATGAAAAACTCAACATACATAAAGTATAAAATAAAAGACAAAAAATAGGGGAAAAAAGAAAGAGCACATGAAAGAAACAATTTGATTATTTGTTATGCAAAACGTAGTTACATACATTTTAAATCAATAGTAACAATATTAAAGTTCAGTGGTGAAAATTCATCTTCTGTGGTTTTATTATCTAGTTATTAGTAAACTAAAATAAAATTATGTCAGCTGTGACATGAAAGTTGATGGAAATATATATGTCAAGAAAAATCACATCTTATGAGTTTCAGGGCCAGTAAAAGCCATCAGAATATATACAAACTATGCATTCTGGGGATCTCCATATGTAAAGTGAGTCTCCAACTTACAATCATTCCAGTTGCGAACTTTCATAGATGCAAACAGGCCTTGCATTACAAACGTAAGTAGATGGGAACAAATTGGGAAGTACCTTTCGTGTCTGCCGGACATTGTCACAGCTGTGCTGCTGTGTGCTGACTGTACAGTGCGATAGTGTACAGTGGTACAGTGCTCAGTCAGAGACCAGGATGTCCGGAAGCAAGAGAAAAAGCAGTGGTGATGTGCAGCAGACTGCTAGGAAGCACCTACCAATACAAATTGTATATTTGTGTTAAAGATGTATAAATCTCATTTTGTTGTTACAAACAAGTCTGACTTACCAGTGTTCTCCTAAAACAGAACTCATTCGTATGTCAGGGACTTACTGTATTCTTTATGGGTCCATATTTAAAAGTGGTTTTATAAGGTAATTATTTTAATATTGAGATGGGATATTCATATGTTTATCCCTTTTCTCAATGGAACATGTTTTATCATGATTATTTTTTGTGAAGTAATCCATCAGTATATCCATTTTAGATTTTATTCATTCTTATATTTATAAATATTTATTGAGAAACTGTGTCGCAGAGCTATACTTGAAATACAGAGGTTATCAAGATAGAAAAGGCCATTGTGCTGTCATTGTTTTTGCTTTTTTGTTGGGCACTAACGTCTGGATTTCAAATATTTGGTGCAAACAGAAGTTGACCACACTTGATGATACATTCCTGTTACAATTGCCCATTAAACATTCCTCTTAGCTCCTAGCTTCAGTCAACTTCAACAGCATTAAGATACATACCTAGAATTATGATAGCATCTCCTTGCATTTTGCTTAATATGGATCAGTGGTAGCAGAATGAAGTACCTGGCCAGGTAGTGACAATACCAAAAGATATTTATCAAAATGCAAATAATGAGGGCTGCTCAGAACCTATTGGATCAAAAACCCTGTGGACAGAACATAATAATCTAAACATTACCTTCTATATTCTTTGGCATTAATAATTAACTTCCAAGTACAAAATGACAATGTAAAACTGAATCTTGCTTTAATTGAACAATTGAATGCCTGGTATAAGCATTGATTTGTTCTTGTCAAAGACACATGATTAGATGGATTTCTTAATTCAATAATCAAAGCCCTGCTACAACCAAGTCTTTATGGAGGAGACTGCAAAGCAGAGCAGAATGACACCATAGGTGTCCCCAAGTACTTACGATACAAAATATAAACACATTATTCTATAATGTGCTACCATGTGTGGAGTCTTATAAGGACAGTATAAATGCTATGTGAATTTGAAGGAAAGAGAAAATTAATCTGGACTTATCTTCTTTTATGTTAACAGTGTCATTTGAACTAAGGCCATTTAACATAAGGAGTGAATTACATTTTCCAAAGAATGCAAAGGAAGGGAGGGGGAAAGCCTACCATCCTGTGTTTGGAGAATATTAAAGAACAGGGTTCATTAGAAATAGAATTATGTGACTAGAACTAATGGAGATACCCAGAGAAGCTTGTTTGGAAAACCTAGATAACATAGCAAAGATTACCAAAGAAATGTATGGGCTATTGAGAGCTTTGAAGAGTAAAGCTAGTGACCCATTTAAATATATAAAGAAAAGCCCCCCCCCATTCTTTTATATAGGAATAACTAGACTTGTTGCATAGAAATCACTTGTTCTAGAGGAATAACTATATAAGTTGAGACAGGTTGGATAATTAGAAATTGTATTTAATCCTGGTATGAGGAAAATAAAATGAGACCTTGTGCAAGGAAGGGAAGGAATTTAGGTGAGGGGAAGGGAGAACAGCAGAGCCCCTAAAAGTTAAGGTAATGATTCTGAGTATTGAAAAATAAAAGACTGCATTAATTCACAGAAGACAATGTTCAGAAGAAGATATATGGGTTTATCTGGGGACATGCTAATGTTGTTCCACTTGGGGAACTAGCAAGGCAAGAAGCAGTTGACAAAGTAAAACTTGAGCTTGGGAGAATGGCTGAAACTGAAAAGACTTCTGAGATCCATCTCCTTTGTTTCCTTAATACCATGGTACAAAGTTTGAGTGTGCTCCCAGATAGGGTTTTAGTAATTAATCCATTCCGTTATTCAGGAATAAATACTGTACTGTAGCATTACCATACACCAGGTACTGTTGGAAGCCCTGATGATATAGCAGCAGAGAGAATATTAGATCCTTTCCTCATGTCGCTTATACTCTACATTATTAAAAGGGAAATTTGAAGAGTTCCCATAGGTATTGTTTCAGTGTTTCAGCTAGAGCTAAAACGTTTGATTTGTCCCTGAAACCTCTTTCGAGAATTTCTTACTCTCTGTCAAACTCACTGATAAAAAATAATTCTTTTCTTTCATTTTCAGATATTTAAAAATAGACAAAGTGTATTTTCTGCCATACTAGTTCCCAGATTAAATATGACATCATCTGAAAAATTATTTTAAAGTTTCCCAATGTCCCTTCATATTTATGACAGAGCTGATAATGTCTCTTGAATTTACAGGTGGTATAACTGTAACAGGTATGTAAAATATAGTGAGAAAAAATGTGAACATTTCTCAATAAACTGTGGCCCTAAACTTGGCTTCCTTGAGCAAAACTGTTCATAATTTATCTAATTTTTTTTAAAAAGGAATGAAATCAAAAAGAGTAAACGACAGAGATCTCAAGCTGTTGGAGTTTGATTTTTTTTTGGCAGAGTATTATAAAATATGAAAAAAATGTTGGATGAGAATTCAAAGCCTCCGCCTCTTTAGTTCTATTTAGGCTTCCATTATGCTGGCTCAGAGGACACAAAACAATGAAGGACCTAGCTTATTTTACTGAAAAAATCATTTTAAATGTTGGCATGCAGGCACAGAGAATTCTGGTGACCCTCATGTACATCCAAATGAATCAGCCTCCTTCATAGACAGACCTTAATCACTATCATTTCTCTGAAACCAACCAACTTTTTGGCATTGATATGCAAATGAACACACCAACAGCGGCCACACTATTCATTTTCCATGTGCTGCACAATCCAGAATTTTGAAAGGCTTCCAGTAATTTAATTCACACCACCATCAATTAATTTGACTAAAAACAGCCGGCTTCACATTTACTACAGTAGTTTATAGAGATCTCAACACATCCCTGATGATTGATTTGTATTTATTTGGTTAAATGAAATTAATGTTTGGGTGTTTTTTTATTTAAAAGAAAATGATGGATAAAATTTTAGTGAAATAGGCGTTGTAGTGAAGCAAAAGAAAACGTTTAAGATCTCCATTTCCATTTATCTTGCTTCTATGGCATAGTTGACGATTGAGCTCTAAGAGCAAACTGGAAAGGTTGGCCCTGTGTTATGTGAGTTGAATTTCTTTCTTAGCAGAATAATTAAATTGTTTCTCCAACACAACTACTCTTATTGCCTGCCAACTTATTGTTCTTTTCTGAGAGTAAAAAAAATTGAAATAGGACTTGGATTGTGACAATAGAATTGAAGAGGAGGGGAAGCACAAGGAATTTACTCTTCTTTTTTTTTTCTCTTTTCCTTCTCCTAATTCTTAAGATAATTACAAGACTGGTGACGTGAGCATCTGTGTTATCTGTGCTAAACACTATCTACTGGAAGCATATTTTGCAAACCTACAGGCCCTGAATATGAAAAAAGATTTACTGAATGCAACACTTTTTTTGTTTTTGTACAGTTCATTCACTTAAATGCCAGACTTGCCTTAGCTGTTCTAAGAGCTCTATTTGTAAGAAACTACAAAAATAAAAAAAGACATAGAAAAGGTTAAAGGAAATTTCATTTCATCCAGTCCCCATTGCCATATCATTATCTTGCTAAGAATCTAGGACAGAATATCATTCTGGCTTGGTTGGCTGTTCACATTATGTCATTAAGAACATCTCTTCCAATGACTAGAACAACTTCACTAACTATGAATTGCTACCAAAGATCACTCACTCAAGAAGAACTTGTTAAGCACTTACTGTTTAACAATTTGCCTATGTGCCGAGGATCCAGAGGGAGCGACACACCAGCACACACGTGTCCACTGCTGACATGTGCATGGCTGTCCTCCGACTGTCCAGGCAGCCTGTCTCCAGGAGCTCACTTTACACCAGCAGAGTATAGGAAACAACTCCCTGAAACTTACCAAGTCATAATGGGGTCTCTCCTTAGCTTGACTTCTTAAAATATAACTGCATTGTTTTCCTTTCCCTAACTTATTAAACTTCTAATTATTTCTTCTTGTAAAACTTTCTTTTGCTTTTTTCTCTGAGTGTTTTGGCTCGCACAGGTTCTCTTTGTTCCACTTGCTTCTCTCTCTCTCCTTTCTCTTTTTTATCTCTTTATATCACAACCTTATGTCTTTCCTTCTTTATGGTACATAAAACCATTTACTTCTAACTTCCATCTGTTTTACTTTTAATTTATTTATTCCCAACCATTTTAGAAAATCCAAAGGTTGGGGTAGAGTCATCTATTACTTCTGGTGTATGATTTGTCTTGCTTAGGGTCTCTTGGACTTTAGGGTTTTCATTCATTAAGTGTCTCTACCTCAGGTGTGTTCTGTCTTTTTTGAGTCTGCTACCATCGGTGTTTTGTAAAAGAGATGACTGTAAGCATCTCTTCACAATCATCTTAATGACCAAAAGATTATGAATCTATGAATCGGATAATATCTGCAATATTCTGCCATAGTGTTTGACTGTGTAAATGTGTAAAATGAACTTCACATACCAGAATCCCTCTGACATAGTCACGCTTTCTTCCATAAGTGACTCAAATAATGAACAATGTGGAGAACAGAAAGTTCGGTGTATTTTGGTGTACATATTGCACCTTTTTTTATACCCCATCCCTTAACTGTAAGACAAAATAAAAAATTTGATGAAACTTTAAAGAAGAACCAAAAATAATTAATTAATTAGATTTCAAATGAAATAGCCTAGCTTCACTCAGTATTTAGGAAGCATTAGGAAGAAGGAAAAGGACAGAGGAAATAGAGCTATGTCTGTGATCCCAATGTGTACACACACACACACACACACACACACACACGTTTTTTCAGAAAATATAGAAAGTACAAAATATAAGGGAGTTATCAAGGTTATACATTATATTATTTTGCTAAGGTTTCCATATCTAAGACTTAAACAAGATAAACATACATTCTCTCCCAGTTCTGGAGTCTTGAAGTTCAAGATCTAGTTTGGGTAAGGTTGAGTCCTTCCAAGGATTATGAGGGAGAAACTTGCTCCACCCTTTTCTCCTAACCTGTGATGGTTGGTGATCAGTCCTTGGTGCATGACTCTGATCTGCATCTCCATTTTTCTGTGGTACACATATTTCTGTGGTCAAATTTCCATTTCCAAGTCCAGTCCTGTTTCATTAGGGTCCCAGTCTACTCCAGGGTGATGTCATTTGGACTCAGTGTGTCTGCTATAACGTTTTTAGGCACTGAGAGTTAACACTTCAACACATGGATCTTGAAAGGCACATGTCACACCATAGTGCATATAGTTCTCAGTGCCAGCATTAAATGTCCCACCTGGCAGACAAGGGAAACACTGAGACCATCTTTTCATAGAGAATGGAGGCACGCAAGAAAGGGCATCTGTAGATAAAGAAATAGACTGCACTTACTGTCAATCTGTACATCTGTAGGTAAACACACTGCCTATTCTTACTGTCAATTTATACATGAAAGGCATTAATTTGAAGCACATAACTTGAAAATTGAAAACACTATGGACTTATACAACAGTTTGCCATTCATGAACAAATCCAAAATGCACTCCAACAATTTAGATATTATTGAAGCTTGAAAACTATAATTAAAATGATTTACAATTTTATATCACTTTCATTGCTTAAGACTACTTGGTGCTGATCACATGCAACTGCAAAATGTCAAGCTTTGCTTGTGGTCCCTAAAAATTAATCACTGAGGAATGTTTAAGCAGCAATGCCTCTGTTACTGTGTTCCTTCTACAATCAAACAGTTAATGTTTTATTGTAATCATAGTTTAATAATATTCTGCTGTAAACATAAAGTTACTTTATCATTTAAATTTTTAAATGTCAATAAATGAGGAAAAAAATTAAATATGGAAATTGATCTAAAGAGAATATATAATATTTATTTAACAGCATGTATTCATACATATAATATAAACATATAATTTGTATGTAGAATGTATAATTTGTATATCGAATGTTCTCTGTGTACCTTTATGTGCTTTTTAAAATTTATGTTTTATTGTCATAAAGAATTATAGAACTAATAGCAGGATAAATGAAAAAAATCTATCTTTGTAAGAATCATGAATAATATGTAGCTGATAGCAAACATTTACTATTATCTTAGGGTAGCTCTATTGCATTTTCTTATACTTGCAAAGTCCCTTTCTAATTAACAAAAGATTCAGGGTTAGCTAAATTATAGTTGTTCAAGTTCTATGACAATCAATAGATTAATGTCCATTATTTACTAAATTAAAAATCAATATTAACCTGCCAGATGGCTAACATCAAGTGTTTAATATTCACAAATAACCTGTGGATGTGGGAACACACCTTCTCAGTCTTGAATGTGACCTCCTTAATTGACTTAAAGAACCATGGAAACTAAGTTTTAAATATTAACAGACAGCTTTCCTGAGGTTAAATGTTGGACGCAAACTCATTACTTAAACAATAATTTCCATTAATGCACAGAAACCTTTTCTTCCTTAGGTTTCTTTCTCAGATTTCTTTCCTAGATATCATTGGAAAGCAAGTTCTTTGTTTTTTCTTGATTTACTTTTTGTTTTAAGTAGTTAAATTTTGAGACACTGAAATCTCATTTAATCATAATAAGCCTAAAATTATAGCAAATTACCATCTGTGTAGCAGTGGGAGTTTTTACTTTAGCCACTGCATTGTTATATCATCATGAACAAACAATTACTGGATCTTTCTAAGTATCTGGGAAGGGTTTTCATTCATTCTTTAAGAATTATGCGAATTTGATGATATATAGGGAAATATCTTTTCAACCCTTGTCTAGGTGGGGCTGGGCAGAGTAAAAGGGGCCCAATTTCTTCATCCATCCATCCATCCATCCATCCATTCATTGCTTCAGTTTTGAATGAATATTTTCTACTAGACACAGAAAAAAGAATGGCAAAGAAAAGAAAAAGTAAGTAGCATAGATCCATTTTTTTTTTCCCTGAAGCTGTTGAGGGTCAGTAGTAAAAGCATTGTGAACAATTAGAATAGGAAGTGCTAAGGTGGATAAAAGGTGTTTACAAGCCCAAGGCAACATTGCCAAGGTCAACTCACCTCTCCTGGGAATGGAATAGGTAGACAGGTGGTAACAAAGATGATTTTTGATACCAAATTTGGATAGCTGAAGCCCAGAAGGATTATATAGAAATTTTAACATTTACTGGAGAACAAAATCATTTTTAAGGTGAAATTAACAGTATAGTTTACTTAAATTATTTCTGCCATGCTCTTCTGAGGAATATCTGAGCATTGATTTACGTATTTGTGTAATTCCTTAGAGCATATTCTTAATCCAAAATAACTCTTGACCTTTCCTATTTTAATGGTTTTGCAAAAGCTATCATTCTCTACTTTTCAGGCCATTTTTTATAGAGTGGTTCTTGATGTGCAATTTTACATCTTTTCAAATCACATTAGACCAAGGATAACGGTAACCAAGTCTGTGTAAGTGATTTCCAAAAGAAAAATGTCTGCAGATGTGATTGGAAATCTCTTTGAAAAAGTAAAATATTAACTTCCATTTTACAAATTTTCTGACAGATTTCTAATGTAGTTGTCAATGTTGATCTTGATAACAAATGAAAATGTGTAGATTTTATCATTGCCTAATTCCTTATCGGAGAGAGTTGATACATTGGCTACGCCTGTTTGTATTTCGTTAATCGAGAATAGCAACCCTATATTCATTCATTCTATCCACCTACCCCCATGTCTGTCTATTCATTCATTCATTCATCCATCCATCCTTCTTTCTTGCTCTCCTTTCCTGTGTTTATCCCAAATAGTTGAAAACTGGGGAACATACCTGAAAATGTTTCCATTAATTTTATGAGTGGTAATTTAGGGTTAGGGCTGGGTGGGAAAAAAATTCTAATTTAGCATTTGAGTGACTGATCTACACTCACTGCACATGCACATGAGTTTTACTTATGGCTTCCTGGTTGTCATCTTGACTTTCATAATGATTTTACCTATGAATTTGTTTTCAGTGAGTGCAATTTTGAGGTGACATGGACCATCTTCTGGGTGGTTGGGACCTCACTCATTCAGTGTCACTTCCTATATCCTCCTGTTACCTGGGATCTAGGATGGCTTCTCAGTCGCTTCCCACCCGTTCAGCCTCCCCTTCTCCCTCTTTCCCGGTGACCAAGACTACCTTTCACCCAGGGATTCAGCCAGAGAGAGCCCTCCTGTCCTTGGAGAATCAATCATGGACTCAGCACAAGGAGGCCTTTGGCCTGTGCCAATCCAGTGTCTCATAGAGCAGACCGATACCCTTCTTCTCCAGAGCAGGAGCCCATTCAACAAGTGACTGGCCAGAACCTTTGGTCCCAGCTTCATCCAGGCACTAAGTGCATCCCAAAAGATAGTCACAATCCCTTTGGGAAGTGTCAGGACATTGGGGAGAGGACACTGACTTTCGCACTGCAGCTATAGCTCCATATATTCATTTTCCTCTGAAACCTACAAATGACATAGCGGCTTTGATTATAAATTATACACGTTTAAGTTGCAGTAGGAATTAGATGAAATACATCTGTAGAGTAAATTCTATCATAAAAAATAAGTTGTGAGTATAGTTACTGGTCTTCCTAGTGACCCATTCCTTTCCTAATTTGCTCCTCTTTACTAAATTAGGAACTGTATTAATGGATATAAATGCAGGTCTGTATCACTGGGTATATTTTCTTATCACAGTCTACCCTAACTCATTCTTATGTAGTTGGTATCTACATTGAATAATCATAAAAAATAGCTATTAAAAGGGAAAACTGAAATAGGAGGATTGAAATTTCAAGCCTAGCCTGGAAAACTTAGTGATTTAGTGAATTCCCATCTCAAAATAATAAATTAAATAGGTAGATAGACAGACAGACAGACAGACATAGACAGACAGACAGCCTGGGGATGTAGCTTAATCCCAATAGCACAAAAAGATGGCCAGGGCAGAGATTTTTAGTTAGATTCAGACCTAATACTTATGAAAAGCTCTTGCTGTGGAAGGATGTGTCCTCAGTATACATGTGACAGTATTGGTTGGAATGGTGTACCTCATAGGCCGTGTTTGTCAGACACATAGAAACCCATACTCTGGCCCACTTGCAAAGAGAAAGCAAGAAGTTGAATCAGATCAGTTGAAACCAACTACACAATCTGACTCCTCCTCCCCACAGCAGACTCTGTCCGTGGTGCTGCCCAATCTTTTCCTTCTTTATCCCTTGGTTACTACAGCAGAGCCTGCTCTCTACCCGTGTCACCTCCATGCTCCTGTGTAAGAAACAAAAGCTGACTTGTTAGCGGTTTAATGTCTCAGAAATACTCATTAGAGGTAGGCTTCTAGTTAGTGTCATCTCTTTTATCTTCCTCAAAAAGACTCCATGCGTTAAACTTAGGAAACAAATTATGACATTCGGCTCTTCAGACATATATGAAGTAGTGTGTTTTGTTGTACAATAATATACTTAAAACTTAATATTATAGCAACTAAAAATCTGTTTTTTTAAAAAAGGAAATTTCTTAAAATAGTAACCATTATAGGCTACTAAATTTTAATTATATGACCCAATTTTTCACTCAAGAAAAAAATAAAATTGAAATGAAAAGTTCGTTACCTGGAGTTATAGGTTAATGTTATAGAACAGAGACACATTATTTTGTAAAAAGAACCTGTCACTATAAAAGAAATGGTTAAATGACTTTAGATTGTAAAATATAAATGGAGATCTTTGGTAAATATATGAATATTCTCTGAATTTTGAAGTAGAAAACATGATAATTTTAAACACATAGTACCTTATAGCATTTTTAAATTAAGAGTTTTATTTTGCAAACAAACAGTAGATAGTTCTGGAATAAATTAGATATGGATTTGAATCCCTTCTCATGCGATAATCCATATAAATGCAAACATATTGTGTAAACTCTTTGTATGAATGTAATGTACATTTTAAATATCTACCTCATAAAGTTTGTAAATGGGTAATATGGATTATTTAGATACAAGTTAAGCACTCAACCAATGCAGTTGTCTGATTAATATTTTTTATATTTTTAGTGGCATTATTATTCCCAGGAGACCACTGAAAGCAACTTTGTAGACATCATGATATGAAGATTTTTATCACTTACTACTTTTGTTTCAGAAGTCCTGATTTCACCTATAAGATTAAAATCAACCACATCAAATGACATATGAGATTTGAATTCTATAGTAAGAAATTTTAGGCTTACACAAAGTCATTGGATATCCTAAGTTAGTATATATTTACTGTTATCAGGCTAGTGTGTGGGGAAAAGGACAACACAAAGATAGAAAACGAGAAAAAAGGTAAAGGATCGAGAAAGGTGAGTGTGGATACAAGAAGAGTAGAGAAGAGGGAAGGATAAACAGGCTAGGAAGGGAGTCACCACTCTTGGAAATACACGAGGAAAAGAAGAAACCAGAACAAAAGAACAAAAGATTTATTATGTTCATTTATTTATTCTATATTTATTTATTCTAAAAACAGGGATAATCAAAAAGGAGAATTAAAATAATTTAAAGAAAAGTAGCCACTTTCCCCACTAATATTATTACTCTTTTCCACTGTTAATTCTTAGTCGTTTACTTCCTTTTTTCTGGCTTGACAAACAAACCTCACACATCTTTTCCTACTCGACCTTAATTGCCCTCTGCAAAACACAGAGACACACACTCAGTTTTCTTTGAAATTTTCCAGGAATTTCATGAATAAAAATCTAAGGAATGGAATAAGTGCCCTTCATTTTCTCAATACTTGCTTTTGAAATTACTTGTATTATATTAATAGAAGAGTTAGGAAGTGAGATAGAGAAGAAATAACTGAATGTTAATCATGAACACTCTTCTAATAATTTAGTTACTCTATGTTGCCTTGTAAAAATCAGAAAATTAATTGGTTAAAAGATGTTGTGGATGTACTTAATGCTTCTTTAACATGGATCTATTTATACACACTAGGGAAGAGTAATGCCTTATCTTTAATATTTAAAATTGTACATAATATTACTTTTAATGTATTCATAAAAATGAATGCATACTTATGGGCTCATGGACTCTAAGGAATAGTGGATAAACAATACATTTTGTGTTACTATTTCCAAACTCCCCACAAGCTTAAAACATTTGTGTTCAATATATACATTTTTTATTGACACAGCAAGTGAAAACCAGGAGGTTAAAAAATGCTCTAGGGGAAAGTGTACTTCTAGAACCCTTATTTTCTAGATTTTTAGTTAATATATTTTCTACTATATCAAATGATATTAAGTGTATAATTATGTGTTTTTGTGAATGTGTGAGTGTGTGGATGTCTCTGTGTGTATGACTGAGTTCTTTTCAGGCCTCATATTCCAGTGGGTGAGAGGAAATAGCAATGAGAGCCCTTCCTGTCCTGTCCGTCTGCCATGTTGGTACTCATGAGTTGGGACTACAGTCACACAGGTGTGTGTATATTCTCAAATCAGCATGAAGGATAAGATAGCAGCTCAGGAAAACTCTTCTCACTATTCACCTTATTCCTGCTCTTCAAAGTGACCTTCTGTGTGCCATTTATTTTTCTTTTCTCACTATTTTTCTTTCTTAATTTTCTTCACCTTTATACTTAGGTACCTTTGTCCACTCCTTCTTTCTGTTTTTAACCTTCTATCCTCTGAGGGTTCCTCACTGCCATGGTATCGTACTTCTCAAACATGTAAGTCGAAAAGGCAAAATAAAATCCTATATTCAGGAAAATGAAAACCTCATATATCAGGTAATAAGTCAATATGTGAATATGCAAACACACCTATAAAATGCTGACTAAATGAGAGTGTATATAATGTGAGATAGTACATACATATCTTTTATGATATATAGTAATACATATTCTTTTACAATGCACCATTACGGTTGCTGTGAAGTTTACAGTATTTTATATTGCTTTCACAGAAGCAAGCTAAAACTTGCTTATGTAAATTTGTAAATAATTATTACTGAAATTGTCCATTGGCATTTCTAGTATATATGACAAATTGTGATCTATTAGTCATCTTATTTAAAATGCTGTCCCAATTTACCTTTTGCAAATATAACACAATGGACAAGAACCAGATCTAAAATCATACATGTCTGAGTACCCTTTCAGGTCCACTGATTATTATGTAACCTTGGATGAGTGGCTTAAACTACTTTACTGTTTTAGGGAATAATTTCAGGACATAATTTCTAAGATTGCAGCAAAAACTTCAATAATTAAAACATACAAGACAAATGATCATAATTTAAAAAACAGTATGATAATATGCTTTATAGCATTGTGCTCCAATTAATTACTCATTGTAGATATAAATAGAATGAATACTAAAATGATATTTAAGTTTATAATTGTTAATGTTACAATAGTCAATTTTTCTATAAGCTGATTTTTTAAAAATTAGCACATATCAATAGGAATAAATTTAAGTTATGTATGTAACATCACATTCTAACCAGATATTCAGTGAATATAAACCTTTTTGTTTGAATATTAGTTTATACACTTACTCTATATTTTGATTTACACAATACAAGAAATAGGATTCTACAATAAATGGAAGATACAATTCCAAGTGTTTCCACAGGCATTGTTCAAAGCATTCAATTTGTTTGGTCAGTCCCTTTAAATTCCTTAAATTGGAAGGTTTCTGTAGATTCTCAGATGTACAAGTGTGTTTTTACTTTAAAAATAGGAAAAGGGTTTATCTGTTACTCATACGTTCAGTGTCACACAGTTTGATCTACAGAAGCTATGTTATGGTAAAAGAGGGGTTCGTGAACTACCAGATCTGGCCTGATTCTTTTTGTAAATAAAATTTTATTGGAATACAGTTTCAAAAAAAAAAAGGAAATATGTGGGATCTATAGCAAGATTAATAAATTCCACTGGGAGCAAAATAGAGAGTAAGAAAAATAAGGAAATAGAGAAGATGGAGCAATGGAAACAAGGCATTATGTTATGACTACAACCATGGCAATTCATTGACTGGATATTTTAGATAAAGACAGAAATCTAGAAGTTGCAGTCCTATGTATGGAGAATCATGAAAGTACTACATCATCTATGCAAACTTTAACAAAATATTTAGTTGTTTAAACTTAAGTTCTACTAGAACACCTTTTTATGATTGATAAGAGAAAAGAGCTCTTCTGTCTAATTTGTAGAAATGTAGATAAAAGAATATGAAATTCTCTTCCATTTATTTTCACACATTTTTATTGATACTTACCTAAAACATTTTAGCATTTCCTCATGCCATTCAATACATTTTCCTAATTATGGAAGCCATTTTTGATATTAAAAAAATCCCTGAAACTTTTTACACAAATCTGATATTTTGAGTACATACTCTTAAAAGCTATTTGCCATTTTTTAAATTTTCAAAATGGTTTCAGTAGCAGCCACCCAATAGTTTTATTGAAAAAGACCAAATTCCTGTTCCTCTAAATTCTTGTTAGAGATTTGGAATATTAGAATACTTGTCTGTATAATTAATAGATATCCAAACCATTCAGATTGTAATATATAATTTCACAATACATTTCCATCAAAACATATGGTAAAAACAAAATTCTGTCAGTAAAATACAAATCTAATGTTTTATAAATTATTTTTAAGTATAATGTGAAATAAATTAAAAATGTCCTTAAATAATCTAACAAATACTTCTTAAAAACACCAGAGGAAACCCAAAACATGAAAAGAATCAAGCAATATTAATTATTCATAAGTGCTCTAGATTTGACTGGATGAATTCAATTGTCCTATACAGAATAAAGACATTTATATTAAACTTTGTACCCCAAAATAAATCATAACATGAATATTTTAGAAACTTTCCACATAGTTCTTATAGAAGGAAAAATCAGCTTACTTTTAATAAATCTTCAAAAACAAATTTTGGGTATTTCTGCTTATTTCTTCCTATTCCTTTGAAATTGAAAAGTAAGAGTTTTTTATAATATTAATATTCTTTTAATCTTGTTTTACTAACTTTACTATTTTTTGACTTTGTGGCTTTAGATAATATAATGGATGTGCGTTTCAAATTCCTGAGTAGTACAAGCGTCACAATTCTTACATTTACTCTCATTTTAAATCATGAGGCTTATAAGCATTGTACACTTCATCAGAAATGGAGTAAGAATAGTTGATGGAATGGAAAAATAAACCTATAGATCATTGAAAATATGATGTTAGATCCCTAAAATATCCTTACACAGCCAGTCCTGTACTGAGGTAGATACTTTGCTGTTGGCAGTAGTTGCCATGTTATCCTTAAGAGATGCCTTTGGGTGTTGATGTTGAAATGACTAATGAAAAGTAACTGGAGTTTGGACTCTGAGTACTAGAATTCAATCAGATATACTAAATTGACAGAAAAAATAAATTAAAATGTAATGTACATGTGCCAACTCCACACATGGAATATAAGCATTAGGTACTGCAGACATGGGGTAATAAAAATGAAAAAAAAATTAAAACTGACAGAATGTGAAATATTCCATTCCAAGGCACTGTGAAATTTCAGTGATTAATTCTGTTTTTACTGTAGATAAAATCAGGAAAGAGGAAAGGAGGATGATACTTGTAAATCTTTCTAGAGGTGTTTATATTCCTTGGAAGTACTAATAACTTGAAACTCCCATTTTATTAATATTAAAAACTCCCATGTCATTAGTATTTGCCATATTTGCCATTAAGATCTTTATAATGTTGTATACTTGAATTCTTTTCTATGCTGATCAAATTGACTGTGAAAATAAAAATATGATCTTTATAGATTACTAGGTAATGCCTACTAATACATGGTAATCATAGGTCATACTTCTAACCAGATTGTATATTAAAATAGTGCTATTTTGCTACATTCAAATAACTAAATTAATTTTCATTAGACAGATCTTCCTGCTTTGTTCACAATTTTTCACCCCTTGATGGTTAATAATTTAAGTCCAAAAAGAGTACAAGGAAAATGAAATGCGATTTTTAAAATGTCAACTTCAGAGTAGTTCTCTATGTAGCATAATAAGGATATTAAGTTACTGCTGGATGGATAGAGATTTAGAATTCCTTGAGATATTTATACAAGAAAAAAACCTAGATTAACATTCTTTTAAAAGTTACATATTTTTAAAATTATCTGATTAATAAGAAATTAAAAAAACAACTTAAGAAAACCTTTATAGGAAGATTACCATATAACTAACAGGGACCTTTCCTCTAATTTTAAACCCTCAAAATGTTAATTCTAAACAATTAGAATTCTCACTGTTCTTAAATTTTGTTATATTCCTTTTCTGGCACAATAATCAGAAAATGGGTAAATCCAATGAAGGCAAATGATTTCAGCATAAACACAAATTGGCTCACAAATTAGCTCTCAGGTTGCAGAAAGAATCTTCAGACAGACTTAAGCCCAAGGAACATTTGTACAAGTGCAGGAAAGCAGGGGAACATAGTTACATGTAAGAACCCCTAATGCTGATGCCCAGAAAACATGTAGTGAAATTGACGACAGGCTGCTTGAAATACTGTCTTCTCAAATTATCTTAACTATAGATTTTTGCATGCTGCTGAGGATTTTATTTATTGGAGAATCCATTTGGATAGCATAGATTATCTTTCCTTACACCTCCGCCCATTATTATTATTTTTTGTCACCTGAGAGATAAATGAAGATCCCTATGGGATATCACTTCTCTCTTTCTAATGTATTATTATTTGGAAATATCTTTGATGAAAAAGCAGCAGCTTCTCACATATCTTTTATTTGGACCTTTTAATATAGTGTCCTAGTTTTATGTAGTGCACCAACTTGTTATTAGTAAAAGGTGAGTGGGTAAATAAAAAGGAGCTATCTTTATACTTTTAATTTATTCTCTGTATAGAAATAACAATGGAAAATTCAGTATTCCAACTATATTAACTTTAAGATTTTGCTTTATGGTGATAATATTACCATTTTTTTCTATTGATAGATGACTACCATGAACAATTCAAACAACATAGAAAACAAGTAAGAAAAATGTTATAAATCACAGAAAATCTATATCCATAAATAAATAGTGGATTTGGTGAAGAAGATTCCAGACATTGCTGTATGTATAATAGATCCCATCCCAGTTATACAGATTTACTTCCTTCTAAGTCTGTACAACATATATCTGTAAGAGTGAAAGGCAAGTCTTTGACCTTCCTTGTGAAAACCCTTAGAACACAGTGATTATGTTTAATACATTTTATCAAATTCACTGCCTAATTAAAATAATAAAAGCTAGAAATGTGAATGTTAAATTTAAACTAATATAAGACGCATACTGCATATAAAAATCTTTTATTCTATAACCTAAATTCTAAAAGACAGAAGTAACTTAACTATTTCTTTCCAGCTCTTGGTTCCTAAAAATCAAGACAATGTAAGTATAGGTAAGATAGTAATATATAGAGAAACATATTTTGCTATTTGGGATTTTTGTTTCTTTTCTTGATTTCTTGCTTTTAATTTCTATTACATTTTTGGTGTTATTTAAAAGTATGCCTTTATGATGTCCTGTAAAGAAAAGAATGCCCAGAAGTATGCAAAGCCTACATTCAGAAGTTGTAGCTCTCAGAGTTTTCATCTTTTTTAATTAAAAAGAAAAATTATTTCTTGATACAGTAGAAAATTATTTAATAGCTCTTTTGTGTAAATATATGTTATATTAAGAAAAAATTAAAATAGCAAACTACCTCAGGATTTGTGTGTGTTGACTTGGTCAAAACATTGGACTTGGCACATGAGCAGTGAGCATTTTAAGGAAATAATTAGCTTTTCAAATACTTGACTGCCAGAAAGCCATTTCTGCTGTACAATATACCCAGGGGCAATGAAGCATCCTAAAAGTTCCCTAAGTTGCTCCACTTTCTCAATCACAATCATTTTTTTTTTTTGGTACCTGGGATTGAACTCGGGATCCGAGTGCTTGTGAGGCAGGTGGCAGAACCACTGAGCTAAATCCCCAGCCCAATCAGAGTGTTTTGTAAGTCATTATTTCCTTTACATCCATTTTTGTGAAGTTTATGTTGGTTAATTGGCCTGGGAATTGATCAGTCTTTATGATAAATGTGGCTGCCATGAAGGTTTCACTTGCTCTGATAGAAAGCCTTACTATTCCAAGTTGAATGGCACTGCCATTTTTCTTCTTGTTTAGAGAAGGCAATTCTGTTTATCTCCAGCACCAACTCAAATGAATTGGTGGTA
Organism: Heterocephalus glaber; assembly: GCF_000247695.1. The sequence goes on along the minus strand of NW_004624736.1, from coordinate 14,711,341 downwards.
GCTTTCTGCAGTGATTTGTTTTCTTGAGAAGAATAAATGGAATAGTGGGTAAATGGAATAGTGCTGTGATCACTTTCCATGTCTGCTGTTCTGCGAAAAGTAACAGAACTATCCTTGCCTTCTGTTGACACCTCAGTTTCAGATCCTCGGTCATGGAAACACAATCTCTTTGAAGGATGGCAGTGCAACCTGAGTGGGTTTCTAGTTTTCTTCCAGGTTAATCTTTGTAGTGTGTGTTGGGCTGGAAAGAGACAGTCAAATACATTGTTACCATGAGTCATGCCAATATCTGAGTATAATTTAAATCCGAACCATTTAAAATTTTTCAAAAGCAAATACAATTGATATTAACATAAAAATAAATCTGTCAAAAAGCCAATTTCAGTAATGAAAACTCTTTTGATGCCGCTTGAGTACTTAATAGAAATTAAGAATTAAAAAATCACGTACACCTCGGTTCACAAAATTCATTCCATGATTCTGGAAAAGATGGTCATGTACATGTTGAGTAGGAAAGATGACAATGATTATGTTTGTCACCCAATGAAGAGTTCACAAACAAACAAACAAAATTTTCCAAACACTTCTGTATGGGAGCCAAATTGCAAACAAAAGCATTGTTCATGAAACAAGGTACCACTGTAAATGGAAAAGAAAACATCTACACTACATTGCAATACTTAATTGCAAGATTACAATTGCCTGGCCATTCACAATAAAGAAGAAACAGCTATACAAGGCATTTGTCTGTGGACTTTCATTTTTTGATCTAGTGGAGGAAGGAATGGGAAACTACTACTGGAAAGAACATCCTACTGGAGACATAAATTGAATCACTCAAACACTTCCATTCTTCTAGTGATTAAGTTCATTCCAGTATTGTAATGCTGAAATAGAGAAAGAGATAGAAGTGCTACATTTGCACACAAAATCATTGCTAAACAGGATTCATGAACTAATAAAGCAAAATTGGGATGATTTTATACATTATACTTCTAATGTTATAAGAAAAATCAATGGGAGCTCTATTATGAGAACTATAATGTGTGTTAGAATCAATAATATAAGTATTACATTTGTGGACTTAAAGAGAAACAAAGGTATATGCCTCTGTGTTAGTGTCCTTATAATTTATATCATCTAGTTATTTATAACATGGCCACACATTATTTATCAGGAATTAAACACATGAGTATGATCTTCAGGAAGAATTTGCATGTGTGTATCAATAAACATGTAATGATGAATGTTCAAATAGTCTTGTTTTTAGCAAATACTGGAAACAATCTATCAATTTTAGGATGGCTAATGAAATTGAATCTTATGTCTTTAATACTACACATATCAACATTCATGAAACTAAAACATTTGAAAAAAAAAGAATATTGCAGAAAAATGCAAATAATTCAGAAACATGACAGAGTCTGTTGTTAAACACCCTACCATGAACAGGAAAGTCCCTCACAACAAATAATTTTCTGACCCAAATACTAATACCAATGATCCTGAGAAACCTTTTCTAAGGAAAAGTGACAGTATAATGCCAATTTCAGGAACACTTTTAAGGAAAGGAGAAGCATAATGATTTTTCCTTTTACATTTTCCTTTGTACTAGTACTCCCTTTATTTAAAGTGTCATTTTGCTGGTTTTCATTCATTTCACTTATTGTTCTGTATTCCTAAAATTTGCAAAACTGTGTCAACCTGATACATCTAAAATGTATCTCCTGGGTTAAATTAACATTTGCCTGATAATCTAATGAGTTTGAATATCTTTTCATATTTTAGAATTCATTCTTACTCTTTTTCTTTGAAATGTTTAATGTGCTGCTTAACACATCCACTGAGTTTAGGATTTAGTGTTTCATTGCTAGAAGTACTTTCTGCTTTTTGGTAAACCCATGAGGTCAATTTTATAGTATCTTGTTCCTTTATTGTGTCTTCAGTCTGCATGTGTATGATTCTACACTTTTTAAAAGATTGTCTTTTGTGATGCTTGATTTCTTCACCTTTTCTGTAATATTTGATGATCACAAAAACTTAGTGTTGTTTTAAGGCTACTATGAGAGAAGATGTGTATACATGTCAGTATTAGGATTACATTACGGGAGCTACAAATACCACATCTGCCTCCTTCCACCAAGCCTTTTTATAGGAAAATAAAAGCTAAAGCTCAAAGTATGAGAGAGGTCCTTTGGTATTACCTCCATGAAAAAGTTGCTAGTCATCTGAGAACTTTAACTCCCGAGGAATAGCAATAATTATATTGGTGATATAAAGTAAGCTCCTGTATCAATGTCTATGCCTACTGTGAATATATGATGAATTCACACAATAAACCCTAGGAAATCAATTGATATTATAGCTCAAACTATTCCTATATACCATGAGTATTATTCATATATACTCAAAATATTTTAATCTATTAATATACATATTTCTGAAAATCTTGTTGCTCATTTTTATAAGATTTATTATCTAGTATAATGAATGCAGATTGCACTTATATTTATTTATATGACATCTATAAGTATTAGGTTAATGTTTCTAAAGCCAGGTATAGTGCTGCCCAACTATTATTCCAGCATTTTGGGATGCTGCCGTGGAAGATCACAAGTTGGAGCCCAGCCCGGGCAACTTAGTGACTTAGTAAGAACCTGTGTTGAAAAAAAAGTAGAAAAAGAATTTGAGATGTAACTAAGTGTAAAGATCCTGGGTTCAGCCCCTACTACAGGGGTAAAAGAACGATTGCTGAAAACAGATGAAAAAGTAGAAAACTTTTCATGTATGAGAGACTTTAGAAACTTACTTTCATGTATGATCTATTCACAGTCTACATGTAAATCTGATGTTACAGTTGAACAGATTCAGACAGTGCTTAGAGATAGGAGAACATTTGGGGAAAGGGCGGGAATATGCTTTAAAACAGGAGTATGGAATTAACTTCTGACAATGTGAGGCAATGTTAAGATTCCACTTACTTGTCCAAAATATTTTGTCTAGCACTTCTTCTTTTACTCAGCATGGCCTAAAGCTCAAACGACTGTAGAAATCTCAAGATTAAATATCCAAATGAGAATTTGTTTGGAGAAAGGCCAGAGCTCTTTCCTGTGTAACATAAGTGCGTCCACATTAGTCTTCTCTGCAATCTAGCTCCTTGAGACTGTCCTAGGTTTTAATCCCCAGTTAAAAAAAAAAAAATCTAGTTAAAGCAAAATACACTAAAATTTCTTCAAGCAAAAACAAGGTCTATACCTGCAACATAAATTTATTTTACACATGCACAAGAGTTATTAAAGATACAGATTTATAGTTGATAGCTAATGCGAGTGGGGTTAAAGAATTAAAGTCAGAAAAGAGGAATCCAACAGCTAGGTGGAATTATTCTTTCCAGCAATATGCTGCAAAAATAAATACCAAAACAGAAATAAATACTGCAGTTTGTACAATTTCAAATGAATTCCAAATATGACAAAGTAAAAACAAAAATAATAGGGATAATTTAGGAATTGTTAAGTATATGAGAGCTTATGCACAGTGCCAATAGTTTTAATTACAACAAAAGCATGTGGATATTTTTGTGCCCTACGCCTCTATCTTACAGTGAAAATTTCCTGTGTAAATAGTATAATGTCTAAAATAGAAAAGTAACTTCTGCTGTTCTCAAGTGAAATGAAGAAAATCAATAATTAATCAATTTTGTTAGAGAGATTCAAACTGACTTAGCAAATAAACTCCAAATATTTTATCGTGCTCTCTGGATATCTTATTAACAGGAGTCTTTCCTCAATCACATGATAAAAACTTCCCTATTATTGATATTTTCATTTCTTAAGATCTCAGTCATTATACGTTTCCTTATCAGACAGGGAAGAAGAACAAGGAGACAAAGATTCCTAGAAAGCTTTGGCCAAAAAGAGACACAGACTACTTGCAAACTCATTTCTTCCATTTCCTGATTTTCCTGGGCCACCACAAGTAATTCTCAGCATTCGGTGTATATCTTGTCCTCAACTTTATTTATTTTTTTACATGGTTTTGACTCATTTACTTACTTGGTCCTCTTCTAATTTCAGCAACCTCAACACCCTTTTGATCAATACTCTTGGAAAACATGCATCAGTTCATATATTTGTATGTATATTTGTATTCATATATTTGTAACTTACTTTTATAATGCTTCACCTCCGCATCTGACCATCACAACACTTGAAGGTCTTGCCATATACATTTTAATAAAGAGGAAAGAAAGGCCAGAGATTAAGTACTGCTCCATTTTTATAAGTAATGTAGACTAAATATAAAATTGGTAAAGCTTAAGCTCTTCTATCTACAGAATAATTGATTCAGGCCTCAAGAATATGTTAAATATAATCAAAAATATTACCTTTGACTCTCTATGCTTTTCTATTCTCACCCATCACACACAGAGCTACCTCAACACATTGGAAAACAAATTGCCAACATCAGCAATGATATTTTGAATCTCCCTCCCCTGATGTTGTTAGTTAGACAGGATATACACACGTATCTTTACTCATGGGAGTTTTATTTGAAATTCCTTAAAAGGTGGTCATTAAAAGCTGAAGAGAGAAAGAGGAACTCTTTAAGAAATACTGTATTTGTCCCTGTGGATTTGCACCCCTGAAAGCTATTTGGGGACATCTTGGTGGCCTCAATGACATTTTTAAAGTCAACTTTCAAAAGACAAATTTGGTGCTATGTATTTTTGAGGTACATAGAAATCTAAGTGCCATTTTCTAATACCAGAATATATCTTAGGGAAGCTCATGGATTTAGAAATACTTTGATAGTGCCATCTAGTGAATGAAATTCAGCAATCTATTTCAAATAATCTGTTTGGTTAAAGACAAAAGGGAAAGTAACGCTGTTCCTAATATAATGAATTTCCATCTTTCTGGTGCTGAAAGTATTTTATCACTTTAGCATGTCCTTCTTTGTTGGATTTTTTGAATGTCACACAATGCTTTCAAGAATAACAGCGAAAGGTAGGTTGCTTTTACTTTGTACAAAATTCTAGTAATAACTTCATTGCATTCCTGAGAGAGCCACTGGAGATAAATAGCTCTGTCAAACACATCTGCTAGCATTCTTTAATAATCTCAGACATGCAATCACTCAAAACATGAGGGGAAAGAAGACTAGGTTATGAAAGTACGCTTGCTGATCCTGAGGGTTAAGCCTCATATGACGCCCTGGAAGGTTCAGCTGTGAAATCACTGTCTGCCTCTCCACAGTAACAAGACTGTAAAATGTTTGGAACAAAGGATATCGATGGTGATCTTATTAGAAGAAGAGAATAACAGCATATACCTAGAGAAGGATAAAAGGTTTTCAAATACTTATTTTAATGCAGAAAGTGAATAAAATACTATATCTAATTATTATATTAAATATTTGTAATGCTCAAACTAATGGAAGTCATTTTTATTAAGAATTATAACATTCCTGTTACAGTCAAAGGCCTTCAATAAAAATAAATAATGCAGTAAGTCTACATTTAATCCTTATATTGTCTTCCTGCTCACATGATCATATGGAACATACATATACATATTGTGCTTTTATGTTCTAATAACCTTTATCATCATTTTTTATTTCGTATGTTTTTTGGCCATATATTTACACTTAGCATCCACTAAAGGATAAATTGAGATACCTTGATTCCAATTTCCATATGCTCTATTCTTTTATGGCCTTCCTTCTCTAGCTTATTGTTTATTTTTTCTGCACAAATAAGCTGTACTTACGTTAATCTAACAGGGTTACTTGATCTGATTTACAGTCCTATTGAGTATGAGAGCTGTGAAAATGTCTGAAGTTATCACTGAGGGAATGGTACTAGGCACATACTACACAGTAGCTACTAGGTAGAATACGAAAGGCCATTCCTCTGAACATTGTCCTCACAGTCATGTTTAGTCTTGCTAAGCAGCATCTACTCCTTCAATTTCATTGGAGCTTTCAATATCTTGTGCAAAATGTTGCCTGATGCATCTTTCATAAGTGTTCAGGAATGTTCTGCATTATCTTTACTGGGAGAAAAAGAGCAACAGAAGATGTATGGAGTTTGCCTTTTGGCATATTTATTGAGTGACGCATGGGGACAGGAGCATGTGATGCCTCATTGCTTCATCTCTGATCCCGACTCAAGACCTGCAGTGCCCAGGGCTGCTTGAGATGGGCTGATGAATGTGTGAAGTTGAGAAAATCATCTTGGGATGACTAGGATAGCCTAAGTCATGCGTGAAAGTTTTCATTATTATAGATTTGTCCTCAGATGCATTTGCCCTTGAAGATGTGTCCTTTTTCTTTGTTTTGAAATTTTAGATTTTTGACTTTGAAGCACTCTTCAGGCAGTTAATCAAAAGCTGTTATTTCTGGTACTCTGAACTTCTATTTCTCCCACAGATGGCATTATAATACAAATAAAGAAAATGGAGAAATTAATCACTTAGCCCAAGGCACCATCTATTTTCATTTTTCACTTGTATCAGTCTCCACCTTTTCCAAACTATATTAAGTGTAGAGATAAATGTATTCATATTGTGATTACAGAAGTGCATCCTGTGCCTTTCAAATGTATTATCATTTATTTTGCCATGTGTACACTTCTGGTCATTTATCTGTTTGCTGTCATGTGTAGGTTGGTTTTTCTAACAAAGCAGATTCAGTTGCGAACTTGTAAACTTGGAAAAATACATTACCACTATCCAAATGGTCAGCTTGAGGTGAGAACTGGTAGCTTATTTACATATATAACTACGGATTACATATAAAATTGAAAATTTCTAAAGATCACCTTGTCGCAACCTGAGTAACTCCACTAAAATTCCCGAAATAATGTCCATCCATTCCTCAGTGGTGGTGGTAATGGATGAAAAATATAAGGAAAGTCCCTCTTGAAACACTTTCCCACTACCCAATAGTTCGCTGTTATTTGCTTTGTCCTCTAAGTGGTTAATATACTGGCCACAAAATTTTACCTTCATTATTAATTTATAAATAATCAATAATTGTTCCTATATTCTGGGTATCTAATAAAATGCCTCAACTAAATTTTTATATTATCTTGTTGTCTTTTGTCCTTTTTTTTTTTTTTGGAGCTTTCTGTTTTTCTGTCCTGCATATGGTTTTGAGAAACAATATGTACAGATGACCTGATCGATGATCATGGCTCTCTTAAATGTCAGTTGGTGAATGTCAATAATAAGTTGAACTCATGATTTTTTTCACGGTCAAATTTGAAGGGCTGACATAGAAGCCATCTGAGTAGGCAATTTATTTTAAATTTATATTTTTAGATATTAATATTGCAATTTTCCATGAGTTTTGCACAAGTACATTGTTTTGCATGTTTTGTAATTTTTAGTACAAATTTAAAGGAGAGGGATATACTAAACATTTACTTATTCAGTTGATTGTTGATACTGAATACTGCTTTTTTTTGTTTTGTTTTGTTTTTTTTAGGAAAGTTGTGTGTATATGCCCTAATTAAAACAAAAATACCATGAACATTTCTGGCCCTTAATATTCTCTAACGTAGGAGAAATAAATTTATTGACCACATTTGTATTTGCCTTCTTTGATCACTGACGTGGAAAATATTTTCTTTGTTTAGTTTCTAATTACATTTCTGTATTGTGTTAGCATTTATTGTGTTTGAAAGACTTGTCTTTTCTTTTTTTAAGTAGAGTAATTGAAAGATGAGATCAAGGGCTCTCTGTACTCCTGAAAATTAAATCTATACAAAATCACAGTACAGAAAGTAAAATATGGTAGAGAGTTATAACAACTTGAAAAGAAGAAAACCTGCAAAACTCAAGAAACTAAGGATTAACCGTGAGTGTTACTGAGTCCAGTTTTATGTGTAAGTTTAAATTAATTGGATTCCCCCAATATCCCATTTTCAGGTTGTCTGACTGCCACTTGCCACTAACCTGGGCAGAAATAAAAACAGAATGGAGTGAATTGCTCTTCATAGCACGTTACAAGAAGTGTTTTAAATTTTATTTCTCATTTTCAAAAATTCAGTGTTATATAGATTTGTGATTAACCATAGTTTAGTGGATTTGTGCTATCCTAGGTCTTCTGTCTCTAAGTCTGTTACTTTCTTCCCAAATACTAGCTGCTATTGCAGACTTTTTAAAAAAGATCCCACTTAGAGTACTACTGTCCATCTCCTTGTCTGTATACAGCAAAACTCCACACCTAACATTTTAGTCAGACAATTTCTAATTGAAAAAAATAATGAAGTAGAGTATCTGTAAAACTTAGATATGAACGTTTTTCTTAGAAAAAAAGGGTAAACCAAGGAGGGTTCAAAGTTTGGAAATTGAGCTCTCCCTGTTTTTGTTTGACACCTTTGTGCCTGCACAAAATGTCTGTTGCATAATAAACGAGTGGCCTGGTTGGACTGGAGCTGTCTGCCATCCTCGAGGCTGGTGAGGGGCATTGTGGTGCTTTGTCATCACTGCCACACTTAAATGATAAGCATCTGTTTCATCTTTATTCGTGATGATGGCTTTATTTTCTATTCTTGGTTTCCTACTTATTTCTAGTAATAAATGAATATTCTCTCTTTCTAGTCCTTTCCAAGCATTTTATATTGATAAAAGTTTAGGGAATGTTTGTTACAAAGAAAAGGAGAAAACAGACAATGCCAAAAAGTTCAGAGTTCTAAAATCCAAAGATGAAATAGCACTTGGATCCTTGCGGGAGATTGGCTGCACTTTAGCCTAGTACTAGTCTTTTTGGGGTTTTCAATGTACTATGAGATTCAAAGTACCAAAAAAGAGCATTTGTAGTAAATTACGAGATAACACAATTATTTCTCAGAAAAGACTTGAACAGCAAAGTCCCCATTATGTAGGTTTGGTGGTTGCTACTCCTGGGAACTGGAGACCTGACAGCCCGCAGCTGTATTTAAGCTAATGACTGACAACTTTGATGATCTATCTATGCTGTGAGTGTGAAGGTCCAGTGGGGAAAAATGTTAATAATACAAAGTTTCTCCAAGGATATCATTTCAAATGTGTGAGGCCTGATGTACTGTTGACTGTAGTAACATAGGTAAATTATTTTTTACACTTCTTTGAACCAGATTTATTTCACCTCCCTCTGTACAACAAGGTATAGGGCTTTACATGAATGCTTCCTGCTTTTGAAATCTGTCTTAACCTTTATATCCACTCTTCTACAATGACTTACATAAATCCTTAATTTGTAGATTATTGTTATGGCAGTCTAAAAGAGAACATGCTAGAACAGGTGGATTGTTCTCTCTAGAAATTTATTTGAAGTTATTTAAAATTTGCTACAAATATGCATTCTGATAAATAAAGTTTTAATTGAGCTAATAGTTTCTTAAAATACTGTCGTTATTTAGCTCAAAAATGAACTTTTACAATGTAGTTTATAACTCAATAGTTATGGAAGTCTAACCACATTTTGATTTTTAAAATGTAATATGTATGTCTGTATTTGTATGTGTTTCCTCAGTTTCCAGTCTGACTGCCTTCATTCTCACAAATACTTCTATTCATATTAACTCATTTAAAATCCTTGTATCTCCTAATGGTTTCTAAGTAGGAATATCCAGCCTACTGCTCGCTAATGAGCAGAACCATATATGACAAACTGCCTATTGGATAATATTATCTGGATAAAACAAAACACTTCAAACTATAATAGTGAAGTAATTATCTTGCCTTTAACACATGTATTCCTTGGCTCTGCCTTAGTAATTGAGTTACAGTTCTTTATAGTTCCCAATAAGAGCTGTTAGGATTATTCCTGATATCTCATTTTCCTTACCAGATGCATCCAATAGTCTTACAAATTCTCAAAATTTTAATATCAAAAATATATTGTCTTCATTTTTTTCTTCTATTCCAATTGATTTGACTCTTATAAGGACAGTTTTGATAACCACAAACCTAGGTCTAGTCCTATTTCCCTTCTAATTGGCTGTATATAATGCAAGTGGAGAGTTTCTTTTAAAAAAAAGTCTGCAAAAGGGGACTTTGCTAGAGAATTTCCGGTGACTACCTAATTCTTTCTGAAAAGAAAATTTATGTGCTTTGGTATAGAGAGGAGACCAACTCTGTGTAGTTTGGCGCTTACATCTCTAGGACTTTATCATACTAAGTACTTAGCTTGCATGAACCTGGCACTTTGGAGAAAACATCTCTCCCAGTTTCCCAAGGACACTATTATATTTCAGTCTTCTTTAATTCACATACACTACTTCTCGTCCCAAGGAATACTGTTCTCCTCTCATTTACCTGGACATTCATATATTTTCTTTAAAATAGGATTAAAGTTTCATATGCTCTGAGATGCGTTCCCTGGCACTTCTCAGTTACTAATACTTTTTAAACTTAAAGCTATTAGCAGAAGTAGTGATTTACATATCTAACTTCCCTACAAGCTTAGCATCTCATTGTGAGCAGTGTCCCTGACTCCTGTTTCCTCAAGGTTCAGCACAGGAAAAGCACCTCATTCAATCCAGATCCCCTGACAATGATGGATTGCATAAGGCAGAAATGATTCAGTTGATCCTATTTTCTAAGTTATATATTTCATTAAGTGATCATGACTAATTTAGCATTTAAAAAATTCTAGACATGTGCTATTTAAAATTATCAACTGTTATAATAATTTGTGCTGATATGTTTCATTTTTAAAAATAAGGTGAAAATGGCACAGAAAAAAGGTTTCACAACTATGTTATTTTCAAATATATTCCTTTTGCAAATACTCGGTGCTCATTTATATTACACTTATATTATGTTTGCAAATGCTCAGTGTTCTTTATGTATATTTTAGTTTTAGAAAATATTTAAAATAAATCTTTAAAAATAAATCATGCACCACAAAATGTGTCACTACATGCACAAAGAATTTATAAATGAAAACAGATATACCATATCAGTGATGGGCTCTGTGAAACAAGTACAGAGATTTTTAAAAATAATCCAAAACTTTGTAGGTCTTATTAGAAGGCAAATGGGACTGTACCATTAAAAGATTTAAAGCATTAATACATATTTAACTCTTCATTATTAAAACGGCATCTAAAAACAAAACTATATTGGAGATGGCCTGTCACATTACCATTATATTAGTTTTGGAAGCAAGTTTTAAACTTGTTGATTAATTGTAGGCATTTGCTTCTTTGGGGAATGAAAATGGTTACATGACATCTAGAGAAAGTTTATAATTTGAAAATAGATTATATGATAAAATTAAATGTATTAAGCATTAATTTTGTTCAATTAACACCTTATTCTTCTTAGGTTGCAGAAATTTTTCCACCTAGTTCTTCCTCCTGTGTAGTCATCTTTTTTAGACTATCTTCGATCTCATCTGTGTTATACTCACACACAACATTACTAGGCTGGGGAAAAATTGAGTCTAAACTTTTGAATCACAACAGTGAATATGATCTCTGTATTTGTTATCATCTTCACTTCTCTGCTTATTCAATAAGTATTTATTGCCAGCCAGTTGAGTCAACAGAAAAAAAACAGCAACAAATGCGGTCCTTCTTCTTGGATGGGAATGACAAAACTCAGTTCAGAAGTACCTGGCTTTGGATCTGTTTAAAAGATCTTTTAATCAATAATGCTACTTGCTATTATTTAAAATTCCATAGTGTGATGTGGAGACTCTGAGATGGAGCTGAGAAAACTGAGTTGCTTATTTAGACCAAGAAAAATAGCAATCCTGAAATGGTGCTTATGTAGAGGGGGAAGTCTGTGGGCTGCAGGACATGGTGAGAACTTAGGCAGGAAGAGGAGGGAAAGCACAGAAGGGAAGAACATTTGGGTGTCATAGAGATCAAGTCCTGGGAAACAAAGCCATGGAGAAGATACTGAGGACCCAAAAGGCCAGGATTCAGCAGCAGTGATACAAACTGGCAGAGTGCACTATAGAGCTTCTCATCTAAAGGCTGTTACTTTCTTCAACATCAAATTGGAGGGTGGGGAAGAAAGAATATGCATCTGAGTTCACATACTTTGCCATCAAGTGACAGATAGGATAAAATTTACCTTCATCTTTTTTCCTATAAACTTGGTTTTACCAATCTTTATGAACAACGGGTTAGCAAAATCTCAGTGTGATCTGATACCTTTAGGTGAACACAATCATATCTTATTAGCAGACTAGACTGAGGCATGTATAATATCAAATAGCTCTGAATCTGTCACAGACACACAAAAAGGAATTTTTTTCATTTTATTTATGTACATAAATTAGAGATAATTGTTATGCTGAGAGGCAGGATATGCCTCAATTAGAGATTGATATTTTTAGAACAGTGGAATAAATGATAGAATTTTAGGCATAAAGAGATTGTCTAGCCACTTTTCTTTGAGAAAATTGCGGTCAACAAAACTGCTATCTTTCTGTTGAAACTTCTGCTTTAGAATGGAGGTATGACCTGTTCATCATTGATAATTTACACTAAATTTCCAACAACCATCCTGTTGTATAGCAACTGTAATATAAGATGTCTGTGTAGCTGGTGTTAGTGTTATGTTTATTTCCCTGCAAGCATCAGGAAAGCTACTTCATTCTAGGCTTCTTTCAGTTTATTCATCAATGATTTATTGAGTACCCCCTATGTGCTAGACACCAATCTGTCAGGACAAAATGAATAATACTAGACATTTCCCTCCAGAAGCTTAAAACTCACATGTAGAAACAAAATGATGACAAATGGAAACCAGATTTCTCAGGAACTCACTTAGATTAGAATGCACAATACCTGACTCTCTAGTGTATCAAGAAAATTTTAAAAATAAAAATATATAATATATATCTTTGTTTGGGCTGAATATCATAGAATGTGACATAATCAACAGAAATTTATTTATCATAGTTCTAAAGGATAGGAAGACCAGATTCAGTGTGTGGTGGAAGCTGGCTTTCTGGTTTGCAGAGGGTCGCCTTCTTGTATCTTGGCATGGTAGAGAACAGAGAGAATGAGAGAGCAAGTTCTCATGCCTTTTCCCATAAGGACACTGATTTGATTCAGGAAGACTCCACTTTCATGATGCAGGTACATGTATGATATACATTACTTACAATGCCTACAGTAATATATAGTAAAACATGTATGTACATATTCATTTCATGGAATCTGAAAACTATTATTGTCTCTCTAGGTTTTAGGTTAGTTTACTTCTATTCAAAATGCATCATATATTAACACACAATTCATATACTTAATGCACATTGATGCATCTGTTGATCCACATGATTTTTATAAATAGCCAGGTGCTGTGGTATTTGAAGCACCCTTCACATCTTCCCTTTCACCTCCTCAATGACAATTAGATCATGCAATCAAAGGATAATTTGAAGAGGTGCACATGTTGTAAAGAGTAATGTATCATGAAAGCTAAATAAAAAGATGCTTAATTATGTCTTTGTTTTAGTTAGCATTACTTCTCATGCCAGCTCTGTAGGAAAAAGACCTTAACTATTACCTAGAATCAATTTTGAACAGAAGCCAGAATCTGTTCAGTAACATGGTGGCAGTGGTCACCAACCTCTGCTTGCAACTTCTGGTACTGGGGCTCTTACTTTCCAGGAAACCTGAAAAGGCTATAGTTATATTATGAGCACATTCTTTTCAGAAAAAGCCTGAATTCTCATTTAGCAAGCTCTCCCCATGGATGCTGTGTTCTTGTCTTCAGGAGTAGCATGTATTTTACTAAATTCTTTTTGCATGAGCACTGGAGAAACTTAGGGGCAGCTATCATTTTCCTCATTCATCACATTCCCAATCTAAACAGCCTCTACTTGAAAACATATTTCATTTTCTCACTGTTTTCATTTCTTCCATCCACATGCTCATCAACTGGTCAAAATATGTTGAAAAATGTGTCGTCCAGAAATTGAAAATAATTCAGAGGTGGTCTAATTTGTGCAGAAAATGTGAAAAGCAAAAAAATTATAGTAAAAAAAAAAGTGGAAAATTTATTTGTATGAGTCAGCTTTCTTGCGACTGAGAAAGCACACCTCACCCCCACAACTAAACAGAGAAGTTTAATTTGCTCATAGTTTCAGTCCATAATTTGGTAGCTCCAAGGCAGAGAAATCATAGTGGAAGGGTGTGGCAGAACAGGATTGCTTAGTTCATGGTAACAAGGATTCAGAGCAGAGAAGAGTGCCAGAGTGGGGGAGGGGGGGGAATAGGAGCAGACATAGAGAGCAAGACCAAGCCTTCTTGAGCCTCTGAAACACAGCTAGAAACGTGCTACACCAATTCCCAGGGTGGATCCCATAATCCGCAAAGTTGAAACTCTATCTTAACAACCACATCTCATTTTTTTCTAACTATTCAAATGTATCTCCTTAAACCACACTTAATCTCTAAATAGATAATAACAAGTTCATTATTCTGTCTAACATAATAAACTATTTAGTGTATAAGTGGAAATCCAGTAATACTTTCCACAAAGTCTCAAAAGTTGCAGCATTTTTCAGAAGTCAAGGACAAAATCTTTTCTGAGACTGAAGACAAACTCTTAGCTGTGAATATCTTTAAAAATCCAAATCAATTTACATAATCACAATGTGCAATGACACAGGAAAACATTATTATTCTTAAAGTGAGAAATAGGGAGATAGAAAAGAAATTGGGTCAAAACAAATTTAAAAACCAGCAGCGCAAAAATTAAATGTGTAGCTCTATGTTCAGCCTCTGGTGCATCTGGTGTTAAAATGTGACTTTCAAAGGGCATGAATGGCTCCAGTTGCAAGCCACAAGTCCTCTCTTTTGTGTGGGCTCCACTCTTGGGCCACAGCTTTCTTTGACTGATTTTCCACATTCCTCATATCTTCTATTTCCTGGAGTCTCCCTTAGATTCTCACTTTCTTCACATAGTTTCATGCATTGTTCACTCAGAGCTTATTCCCTGGCTTCCCAGGCCATCCTTTGAGTCTAGTGTAAGCCTCCATAAACCCACCATTTTTACATTCTGTGTGCTGGTGAAACCAGTGCCACATAGAGAACTCCAAGGTCTGAAAGTCAGCTGACCCCTTGGAACATGGCTGCAGCAGCCTCTGAGTGCTTGGATGGTTGAGTGAGTAAAAATATCAAAGAACCAATTCCCTAGGAGGCTCTTCTCAAGCAAAGATTCCAGGGACTCTCTTCTCAAAAGAAATGTTAACACTTTTGCACTCCCTTGTGTGGGATCTTGCTGATTCCTGAAGTGCTTTCAAAGCATCTTTCTTCCTGCCCCTATATAAGGTCCTTGGTTTCTTTTCAGTGCCACTAATCTCTTTAGCAGCTATACTACCCTTGGGCCCAACTTTACATGTGGTTCCTTCTGGATCAAAATTTAACTTTTTCAAATTTTTTTGCCCCAAATTCTCACTATACATCTACCTAAAGCAGCCATCAGTACCCATGTCACAGCCTGAATATTAGGCTGTCTGAATATGTTCTTCACCAAATCAATTAGTTCATTATCCTTAATCTTAATCTTGTACAATGTCCCAGGGGATGGGCAATATATAAACATTTTTGGTTTTGCCAGAGTGAAACACACATAACCTCTAGTCCATCTGCCAATGGACTCTTCATTTTTAGCTAAAACCTCCTGATCCTGGCATCACTGCCTGCATTGCTATCAGCTTTCTGGTCATCTGAGCTCTGGCCAGAGTCACCACATCATCACATACCATCACAGCAACAACCCCACTTCTCTGTTATGAATTTTCGATATTAGTTAGTTTTCTCACTGCTTAGAAACAGTATCTAGCACCCACAACTGACAGAAGGCCAGATTTGATATGCTCCTGATTTCACTTCACAATTGCCTGGCTTTAATGTGGAAGGGGGTGGAGGAGCAGAGGTGCTTAGTTCATGGTGGCCAGAAGGCACACTAGAGGAAGATGTGGAGTGAAAGGAGAGAGGGAGCAGACACAAACCCAAGACTCTGCCTCCACGACCACTCAGACAGGACCAGAAACTCCTTCAACTCCAGGGTAGATCCTAAAGTCACTCAAGTTGAAATTCTGCCCTAACTGGCACATCATACAAAACTCCTTCTCTCACATTTAACCACCATTAAGATCTTGGTAAATGTATTTACAATTCATTCTTTTTTTCTTTTCTTTTTTTACCCATTATTTTGAATTGGCAAGTAATACTGTGCACATTAATTGGGTACAATGTGGTGTTTTGACATGTTTTTAGTGGAATTATGAAATCAAGCTAAGGATTATATCTATTAACTTGTATTATTCACAATAGTTAAAACATGGAAGGAAAATAAGTATCCATATACATAGATGATGCATAAAAGAAAATACGGTGCACAGTGTACTATTCAGTCTTTAAAAATGAATGAACTCTCTATATATTTATGCATACATTACACTTTTAATTTTACAAAAAATGGCATTATAGATGTAGATGTTTATTTGTAATATGTTCTATTCATTTAGTAGTAAATATGTTTAAACATTTGCCACTGTTAAGTGACTATAAGTAAACCACCTTATTTTTTCATATTTGCTTTTTTCAACCTTTTAAATTTATTTTTTTACAAATTTAAATAATTTTGTGACTAACATCTTGTACTTCTTTATAATGAATCTATATCATTGGATTTTCTGTGTCAGAGGTCTCACAACATTATGACTTTTCATACTCATGTTTATTGCAAAATTCTCATGATTGAAGTAAATTTCCTTAATGAAAATATGAGGTATATATTGTTTTCCTTCTACTACTACATTACTTTCCTAAGGAGGTGTCAGAAGAGTCTTTGTGGTATTTGATGTGTGATCATCTCATATTTTCCCTTTTTATTTCACAAAGTTATAAGGCCCCTCAAATTAAGTTCCCTAAAAATGCATTGTTGTTATCTATTCTGTGGCATGTATATAATCTAGTTTAAAATTAGAAGTGGTTTTCTATTCCTCCTCAGGTAATTGTACCCTCTGGGAAAATGCCCTTCTCAGCTCAAATGGCCCTCAAGGGATAAATCATCATGGAGCATGGATTAGTTTGTTTTTCACTGTATAACAAAATACCTGAGGCTAGAAATGTATTGAGAAAAAAGATTTAGGTACTCAGAGTTTGGAGGCTGATAGTCCAAATAACATGGCCCTAGCTGTGGTTGGGAACCCTCTGGGCTTGTCACATTTCAGGGGTGACATTATTACAGTAGTGTATGAGAGGGATCCACCACATGGCAGGACAAGAAAACAGACAATGGGAAGTAGCCAGTGTTGCTATTTTAAAACAACTCTATGGAGGACTAACTGGGGTCCCATGATAACAGTCTTGATCCCTTCCCAAGGCAGCAACCTCAACTACCTAACCACTTCACACTAGGCTCTATTTCTTAAAAGTTCTACCACCTGAACACTAACACACTGACAGGTATGACTCTGACACTTGAACCTCTGGGGGACAAACCACCTTCTAGGTCCCTGTGATCAATAGTTAATCAACATGTATTTATGTATTTTTTGTATTTATTTAAGAACAAATGGCAGCTAAAATAAGAAATTAAAGAAAGAGTGCTTAATTTCCTGCTTGTTAATCTTTGCAACCAGCTCTGTAAATATGTTATGTTTTCAATTAGCATTAATTTGCATTTGCTTTTTCTGCATGCCAAATTCTCTTAATAAATAGAATAGCTAAGTAATATCTTGACAACATTCAGCAAAGTTAGGCTTACCCCTTTCCTTTTTTGTAGCTGTATCTGTTTGCTTTTAAATCTCCCTGTTGAAAATATGTATTTGTGCTTCTACTTACTTGCCTTCCTGATAAACTATGTGTCTTAGTTACTTTTCTCACTGCTCAGACAAAATACCCCACATCCACAGTTAAGGGAGAGATTTGTTTCAGCTCACAGTTTGTATAGGTTTCAGTTCATAGTCAGCTGACTCCAAGGCAAAGTGGAATGGCAGAGGGGGATCTCCATCGAGAGAGACACAGCTCATAGCATGGCAGGGCAGCCAGAAGGCAACAGAAAGCAAGCAACAGCAGCAGCCTGCCTGTCTCTCCCTTATATTCCATCCAGGCTATATGCCTATCTATTGGTGCTACCCAGACCCAGGGTGGGGCTTCTGTTATCTCCCATAATCCTAGCATCACACCCTTAATTTGCCTTTACAGCCACCTTCAAAATTCCCCACTTATGACTAAATGAGGCTTTGGGGGATATCTAGATACAAGCCATCACACTATGTTAATCTGCTTCATCTGTTAAAATGTAGCCCTTTCATAACCACAAGAGGGTCACATTGTCCTCTTTTTCCTAAATGTTGTCATTGCCTAGATATCAGCAATTCAACTGCACTACTGACATTTTGGGCCAGAGTATTCTTCATTTTTCAGGACTGTACTGTGCACTGTGGTCTGTCAAGAGTGTGCCTATCCTCTACATACTGTCACTAACATTTCCTCTTCCCCAACTAGGGTTTTGACCACTGTCCATCAAAAAAAGTTTCCAGATATTGCCATATATCCATCCCATGGCGGAAAAACTGCCAGCTGAGAACCACTTACCTAGAGATTATCTGTCCAGTCTATCATTCTAGGAAAATATAGTTTTAAAAATAAGGACATGAAGAGAGAGAGAGAGCGAGAGAGAGAGAGAGAGAGAGAGATTTTTCTCACCTCCTTGTTAAGCACCATAATGGCAAAGGAGTAAATTACCAAAAGATTTAAAGAGAAGTAAAAATATTACCAGCTTTTTAAGGAACCAGACGTACTCACTGCATATCACAAAATGTGTTAGGCATTAATATTTTATGATATATATTTGTTAGAAATATATATGGAAGAAATCTTAAATGCTAAGTAGCAAAATATCTTACATTAAATGGTTTTCTTTTAATTGTAGACTTAAAATCATCTATTTATGTGTATTATTTCTTAGTTTCACAGGGGTTTTATACATGGATATATGTGTTCTTTTTAAAGTATTATAGTAGTAATGTGGACACTGTATTTGCCTTTTTACTTTAATAATATCAATATTCTACATTTCTTGGGAAAGACTTCAAATATATTTCAGAAAATAAAGCTTAGAGTATACAACATTCTCTCAGAGATATCAGATATTCAATTATTTCTGAAAATATTGAGATATTAAACCTAAGGTATACCTCCTACTTCCTAAATATAGATGTGTTACTGTTTGTGCCTTCTTATATTACTTGTCTTACATACATGGAGCGTCTTGGGAAGCTCTTCCCTTGGGAGTGGTAATGACCTCGCAGGTTTCTAACAACTTCTTCTGTAACTACGTCGAAAGATATGTAGGAAACTGCAAAGGGAAAGAGGCTGCAAAAAGCAAAAGCTAATATTAAAAGTAAAAAGTAATGGAGAAAGGAACAAAGAAAATAAGGAAAGGAAGAAATAATAAGGAAAGATGGAAAACAGGCCCAACTGTGCCTATGGTTTTATACATCTAGGTTCTGGCATCAGACTTGGGTGGGTCAGAATTTCAAGAATGCTCCTTACTGGCTTCATGTCTTAAGGAAAGCTATTTTGTCTCGATCTGTAAGTATGAACATCATATGATCCACGTCTGAAAAATGACGATAACATGGTATTTAACTGTTCGGTAAATGTGAAAACAAATGGTAACCTGTGAAGAGCCCTTCCCCGCTGCCTAGCACCAGTGGATCCTAGCTATCTTCCTGCCTCCGCCCTGCTCTTCTCAAAGGTGGCTGCGGTCCAGTATCATGGGAGAAAGATCAGAGTCCCACAGACATTCGCTTCTCCATTTTGATTGTCTACAACTTTCCGCTCTCATTAGCTATTGACCCATAGCAGGGAATAAGCACAGTAAAAAACCTGTTTTTTCCCAGAGATACTTAGTATTATGTTAAAAACAACTAATTATCCACTAAGTCATTATGATAAGAAATAGAATGCCTTAGACCGTGTATTGGTTTTAACAAATGTACCAGGAAATGGGTATTAGTTAAATAACAGCCAGCTCAATTAGAGCATATTATAAACAGTGTAAATCCACTCAAGAATGTCCAGAGTCGAACTCTCTGCTATAAAAAGAAAGAGAAATTGAGGGCTTCATAAACAGTTGATGGAAAGATTGCAGAAATGAAAGCTCTGTGTGTGTATTTTATTTCAACATAATGGATTGTTTCCTCCTAACTGTAAGCTATTTAACAAAATTTGAACCATTCAAATATTAAGGCAAAAATTATGAAAAATATTGCCCCTTAGCCCCTTTAATATCTTTCTTTTTATTGCCAACTTAGATACAATAATTAATCAAACATAAATTTCTGTCTTGTGTAATTACAAACCAATTTTGCAAAAAGGCACATTCTCATAGGATTAAAATATGGAACCACATAATTTACATTCATATTGCAATATCCATTTTTTACTTCTGAGGTTTACAAAGGCTTTTAGGTATGCTAAAAGATATGCTATTAAGCAAACCTCTTTGGTTGTTTATTTGCTTCCATTCTTTTGATTAACCACCATCTTACTTATCTTACTTATCCGTTTGATGTTACCTTTGTCCTTCCTTAACAGGCCTGGTAATAGATCCTGATTCTCATTTTTCCAATTATCCCCACAATGTTCATACCCTTAGGCATCAGATGTCCTGTGAATCTTTTTTTGACCCACCACCTCAGGCAATCATTACAACTTTCAGCTTCTATTACTGTACTCCATCGATTAGCACTGTTCGTACATGGGCATGATTGTGAGGCGCTGCTCAGCTTCATGTTCCTTTCAGACCTGACCACTATTTCTTCTTTTCACAGCCCATTATTGGTCCCATTAATATTACTATGCTTGATGGCACTCATTCTGTACCCGTTCTTCCCCTTAACTGCAGCATTGCGGTTCCGGCAGACACCTTCTTGACATCATTAGTTCTTTGGATAGAATTAATTTGGATGAGTTTAGGTTTTTAAATATGTTTATTTTAAGAAAAACAATGTGTATCAATACACCAGGGCATTATTTAATACACTAGAGAGCTATTTATTCAAATGAGTTAATTTTTTAAATATATAATCAAGAAACACTTTTAAAAGATTGACTTATCTATTATGGGAAATAAAGAACTCCATTGCTCCAAAATACTTTGCATCTTAAGAACCTAGATATTTGAAGTCACATTTCCTTGACAGTCAGAGATGTCATCGACATTATCCTTTTGTTCTCTGTTTATGTGAGTGCTTGCTCTCCCTTCCAGTTCTGCTTCTCTCTCCACTTCCTTCTCAATGCCTGTCTCATAGACTCATTCCTGTCCTGGTCAAGAGGCCTCCAGTGAAAAGTTCTTCTTCTTATAGTACATGCATCCATCGAGCACTGAACCCATCCTGTATGCATCAGGCCCCTAATATTCCTGAAGCTTCTACTGAAGTAAAAACTGCCACCGGTGAAATGATTTTTGGGGATTCTTGTGTCTATCTGTGCCTACTTATGTCAGAAAAGTTCTCTGACCCCTTCCAAGGGCCGATTTCTTCAGGGTAGAAGTGGTCATAACACAACTTTTATTTCTTACAGAGATATGTATTTCCCTACAGGTAGAGCATGGATTTGTCCAAAGGAAATTTGTGATAAAATTATGGAGAGAGTAAATGCCTCCTGTGGAACTGTTCAGTTTTTAATGTTATGTGATAAAAAGGAATGCAATTCTATTAAAGGGAAAATTTTACTTCCCTATCCTGTCAGAATCTATTCATTCACACCTCAGTTTACATGGGTAGTGCCCTATATTAAGCTCAGTTTAATTGCCACCAAATTTTTTATGTATTAGATTAATACTTATCTTCTCTGTCTTACGCAAGGTAAAGGTAAGTTATCCTAGATGGAATGCATCAAAGGAAGAAAAGTCAGCCTACAACCAGGAAGTAGTGGAAGAGGGGGACAGAGTGTACGATATCTGAACTTCAAACTCTTGACTGCTCAGCAACATATTACCAGATTGTTTTTCATTTATATGGGTCACCTGTAGTGTGAATGTTCCCTGGAGACCTGTGTGTTAAAGGTTTAGTGTTATGCTACTGGGACATGGTGAAATCTTTAGCAAGAAGGATCTCTTAGGAGATCCTAACTTCATTGGGGATGCACTCTGGAAGGTAACTGTGGGACCTCAGCTCATTTATGCTTCTTGACTGAGGAGTTGGGTGATTGTAAGGGACCACATGTTCCCCCCAGGGTGTGCTGCCTCGCCTCAGGCCCAAAGATACAAAGCCCATTAATCAGGAACGGGAACCTCCAAGATGGTGAGTCTAAGGACACCTTCTCTAGAGAAATTAGTCATTTTGGGTATTTTGTTACATGGCAAAAAGGTGACTAATGCACATTCTTAGTCCATTCAGGCCTCTATAACAAAATCCCATCAACTCAGTGGCTTATGAATAACAGAAATTCATCTCTCAGAGTTCTGGAGGCGGGGAGTCTATCTTTTGAGTGCCGCCCAGGTCAGGTGTGCTGAGGGCCCTCTGCTAGGTTCCAGGTGCCTGTTTCCTCACTGTGTCATCACACAATGAAAGAGGAAACAAAGTCTCCCTGAGACTAATCTTATAATGACAGTAATTGCACTTATGAGGATGCCCTCCTGACCTAGTCACGTTCTAAGGTGTCTAGCTCCTGACACCAGCCTCTTGGGTGTCACGATTTAACATAAGAACTTTGCAGAAACACAAACATTTAGACTCCTCCTCTGTGTGTTTGTTTGCTTTACTTATATTTTAACCATATTGAAACTATGCCTAGCATAGTGTATGGTATTCATAATGCTCTATTGAGTTATTCTCATTTTTAATGAATTTCTTTTTAAAGCTTTTACGTTACAGATAATTTTAATACTATTATGTCATATTCATATTATGGATTTCTTTTGTCTTTTTTGTGGTTACTGGAAATTGAAATCCAAGCCTTCAGACGGAGCTTGATCTCCAGACCTATTTATTTATATATGTATTTAGTTACTTATATATGTATTTATATATGTATGTATTTTATTTTATTTATAGAGAATCTTGTTAAGTCTTAATTTCCCCAGACTGAGCTAGAACTTGCAATCCTTCTGACTCAGCCTCCTAGAATGTCTTTTCTTAAAGAATGTGATACAATATTAAAAGGGACCCAGCAGCTACCCAGCAGTACGTTAAAAAGGTACTAGATAAAATTATGCCTTTTGAGGAATATTCAGGTCATCCAAGAATGTATTTAAGAAGGATGGTAGAAGCAACTAACATTTGTAGTACTTCCTTTGTTCCAGGCATGCTCTGAGTACTTTACATATATTAGCTAATTTAATCTCCAAAACAGAATATTATGAATGTGATCATCTTATTAGCTATGTTTAAAGGTTCAGAGATGAAGCACACAGGGACTCAGGGTCTTTGCTGGTTATCCCAGGTGGTAAATGGGGAAGGTCAGAGTTTTTACACAGGGACTACATAAGGTTTGACAATAAAGTATGCAAAAACTAGAATGAATTCTACAAAGTGTTCCTGCACAAAGTCACATTGACAAGAGCTAGTTTGCAATAAGATCTCTAAATGACCCTTGAATTGACTGGTTAAGTTTATTTACTTGGGAGTTCAGACAAAATATGTGGCAGTCTAGAGCTTTGTGTACACCTGAATATGTAATTTTAAATCACAATATTAATAATTGTACTGCTCAGGCACAAATTAAGTTTGCTTAAATATTATACAAAATTCATAATCAACACAATCATTATTGTGATATTTTTAATTGCTGAACTGCAAATGTATGATATATAAATATTTAATATATTTCTACAGAAGGTATTTTATCCTTACTTCATCTCACATAGCATAAAGAACATTGATGATCTTGAAACTGATTTTTTTTAATCTCTACACAGAGTTTTCAAGACTCAGAGGCATATTGTGATCCTCAGTTAATGACTGTTACAAGATATCTCAAATTATATACCATATGTCATTGTTGAAGCATTATTCATGTATATTAAATGTCATGGTTTTTTGATAGAGTTCAGTGATTTTAATAATTGTATATAGAGTTATGATAAAACTACCACAATCAAGATTAGAAAATCATTTTTATCTTTCCATGGAGTTCTTTCCAGCTTTTTTTTTTTTTTTTTTTTGGTACTGGGGATCGAACTCGGGTCCTTGCGATTGCGCAGCAGGCGGCAGAACCACTGAGCTAAATCCCCGGCCCCTCTAACTTTTCTGTAGTCAGTCCTACTTCTCCACTTCCAATTTGTGGCCACAACAGGTCTGATTTCTATCACTGAATTTTCTTTTCAATAAAGTCATAAAAGTGGAATCACTATTACTCTGGGACAATGAGGCAGGAGGATTGCAAGTTCAAACCCAGCCTGGACAAATCAGTGACTTACTAAGAACTTATCTCAAAATTTAAAAAAAATAATCAGCGAGAAATGCAGTTCAGTGCAAGCGCTCTGGGCTCAGTCCTCAGTACTGGCAAAGAAAAGTGGCATCCCGTGATGAAAAATGTGTTTCCCAACCTATTTGCTTCCACTAAATTTGTCTGTGTCATTGTGTTCTGACCAATGAACTGTGTGATGCATTAGTAAAAGGACCCTGGGTCTTGGACATCACATGAGTCTCAGAACACTTACCCACGTATTTAATTTAAAAAAAAGAAAAATAAATTTCCACATGTAACTGCCCTTTATATTTTTCTTCTGTTGCTCATGGTTGAAATGAAGTCTAACTACTGTAACACCTCACTGGGACTCTGACTATTACAGGAATGAATCCTACTTGATGACTTTAATTACTGCAGTGGGGCATCTGTGGAACATCTGAATAAGCATGTAATTCTATGACTTCTTAAGTCTAAAAGAAAAAAGACTAAATTTAGTTTTCTTTTTCAGTGCCCAGCGTAGTGCCAAGTTATTGATTATTTTAAATTAGTATGAAAATGTTTCTTTTTATGTATGAAACATTTAATAGATTATTTTCCTGAAATTCTTTCCAGTTATTTTGACTATTACCCCAAATGTGATCCCCCCTATGACAAGAAAAAATAGTAACAGAATTTTAAAAATAAATTCTGTGTGAGCTGAGCTTGTTGGCTTTCAGAAGGGACCCTTTTTAATGTATTCCTAAACACTGAGTCTTGACATTTTAAAATTGGAAACAAGCCCCATTCCTGTATCCGTTCACAAAATCCATACTGCCAGTCCTCAAATGTGCTGATTTTTTTCTGTTTTGCATTTGTTTGCCTTATGTCAATTACTGTGTTCTCACGACAGTACTTTATTTCCATCTCTGCCTCTCCCAGGTAATCTGCAAGTGTACATTCGGCAAATGGGCTTTATTCTGCATCCTTGCTCCTCTATACACAGAGTCCTCAGACTCTATTCAATCTAGTTGAGGCATCTGAGTAGAATCTTTCCCTGGGTCAAATTTAAAATGTCATGTGAGGTAAAGCATTTCCAAAAAATCCATGCAAATTCATTCAGTGTTTAAAAAGAAAATATTATCATAGAGTCTGTAAAGTGCAGACATCATTTTTAAAAAGGAAGGAGTTAGCAGAGGAAGGAGTAGAAAATTGGAGGATATATATCCAGAAATAGCCAAAGAGTTTTGGCTGAACATACCCGCTGACAAAGACACAAAAACTGACCCATATTGTAATAAGCAGAATTTGGATTTTATCCAAGAAAAAGAAAGTAGTTAAATATTTTAAAAAATAGTTTAACAAAGTTTTTGGATGCCAACTTTAGGGACCTATTGAGAAATAAGGTAGATATCTCTCTGCATAGGAAAGTTTATGCTCTTATCCTTTTTGGAATCACAAATGTTGGCTTACAGGTCCCTATTGTATCATTTTGCTCTTTTAATTGTGAAATCTTCATTAACATTGCTTTCAGCCTAAGCTTATTTCTGTCTTCTGGGATCCATAGAACATGTTTATCTCCCTGTAGCTTTGCTACTTCTTCCCAAGCTTGGGTTTTCATGATCTGGGAGCCAGGTTTGGAAGCCGAGGAGGAACGCAGAGGAAGAGTTTCAGTATCTCAGGTCTTTCTGTGTAAATCTCACCCAGCCTGAGAGCACAATCATTTGGATAATACAGAGTGCATCTTGGTGGAAACTGCACTGTTTTCTTCTGCTGAAGCCAGTAAGCTATTGGTCTGTGCCTATAATGCATTAAAAGAGGAAGAATTGTAGTCCTACCTTTTACAGACTTCTGTCTGTTTTCTCAGTCACATAATTCAGCCTACACTTGACTTCATTCTGTAACACTGATTTAGGGTCTCTCCTCCAGAACTATAAAAGAATAAACTTCAGTTTTATTGAGCCACTCAAGTGTTGATAGTTTATTAAATCATCCATATTAAATAATACAAAATTTATACTGCAACATAACATGCAGTTACATAATAAGCTGTATTCACTCAATCAGGCATTCCATTTCTTTTACAGTATACATCTCTCAATTTACAGTCAGAAACAAAGACATATTGACTAATTCAACTAAGTGTCATCCTTATTCCTGATAGTTTTACAAACTTTTCAAATGCATGAAAGTTTCAGTTATGATATAATATATATTAAATACTTGCCAAGTAAGATAATGTTCTAGGTTGTCTTATCAGTGTTTCTTCAGGTATTCATTGTTAAAACATAATAATTTATGACAATTTAGTAAGCATTTGTGATTTGCTAACCGTCACCATCATTATGGTGGACACACAATATAGAGTCTCTTGATGAACTTGAATTTTCATATTTGTTAGAAATGAATTAAATGAAAGAATTTAAGTGGTGTTGAGTATGTCAATAGAATAGGAAAAAAATAAACAGGTATAGAATGATGTGATAATTGCAGGTACAATTATACATTTTAAAATGTTATGCAAATATTGGGAAAGGCAGAGGATTCTGAAATGCCATTGGAGGATGGATAGGAAGAGTAGCTATGATAGCTTTCTTATTGTTGGAACAAAACACCTGATACACACAACTTAAGGAGAGTTTACTTTGAGTCATGGTTTTGGGGGGATTCAGTCCATGGTAAGCTGGTGCTGAGGCAGAAGCAGAGTAGTGGAAAGGCATGGCTCACCTCATGACAGTCAGAAAGCAGAGAGGGAAGAAAGGAGCCAGGGAAAGAATACAGCCTTCATAGTCATGTCTCCAATGGCACAAATCCAAATAGGCTCCATATCCTATCAGTAAATTCAGCCCTAAACTCATCAATGGACAGTACAGTACCCATCTGATACACTCACCTTCCGAAAGCCCCACCTCTGAATGCATGAGCCTTGGGGGAACATTTTCAAACTAAACCATTGCAGTAGCTAAACATATATGTGTTTTTGAATTGTTAAGATGGGATTTTCTGATAATAAGAGATTTGTGTGACTGTACTTATTGGATAAAAAATGCATTTTAATTTGCTTCTGGATTTTTTTATCATTTCCCCCCAAAAAAACAAATTTTCTTGTTTCTCGCCTCCCACTGAGCATAAATTATGAAAAATCATCCTATAAGTCTTCAACCTCATTAATAGTTTCAGCCCTAAGTTTTCTTATAATTTTCAGTACACAAAAATGGAGAAGTCAATTACTACCGAAGTGGTCCTATTTCCTCTTACATACTTATCCGCCAACATATGTCATCATTCAGCTTGGCTTTGTTGACTAAATGAAGGGGAACTCCTAACTTGTTATTGCTTTTTCTGTTCACAGTGACAGTTGGGAGATAGTTTTTTAATTAGATCAACATTTAATTGGTGCATACTCATGAAAAACAGGCTGCTCACCACAAGTAAGCCCCAGGACCTCTGCATGATGTTAGCAGAGTCTTGACTTTGTTTCTGGGCTCATCAACCTCACTCCTTCCTCCATCCTAAATTCTGGGTAGTTTTTCTAAAATGCAAATATGGACACCGCCTAGACTTTTCTAATCTGTGTGTAGCTTCTTATAATTCTTAGAACTAACTCTTCAACACAATTTCCATTGCTATCTAGATTCGCGTATCCTCCTTGTATTCTTTTCTTCCACCTTATGATGCTCATCACAGTAAACATTCTCTCTTCTCTCTTCCATACTCTCTTTCTTTTTCAGATCTTTAGATTTGTCCTGATGTTACTTTACCTCAGAGGGCTCACTTCTATTCCTTCATTCTTTGCCTAACAAACTCCTACTCTTTGTCTTAGTTTACACTTTACTTTATTCCTACTCTTTTGCTGAGTCTTAGTTTACATTTTATTTCACTAGGAAGAATTATCTAAAAGATACTGCTGCTGTGTGTTCTTATCGTGCCTTATAATTGCCCTTTCCTTCTCACTGCTTTTGGCGAAGGCAGAATTCATACCTGCCTTTTGGCTTGTTGTACAAGACAACAATACGTGGTACAAATTCTGTCAATGAAAAGGCCTTTACAACTTGGTATTGCACCTCCTCTCTTCAAAACTTGTTGCTCAAATCCATTAATCTTAACTGGACTTCCAATTTTATGTAACTTATAAAATGTTCCAGGGGTTATACACGTGAACCTCAAAGCTATTACAGCATCCAATCTCAACTCCTACAATGAGGCCCCATGCATGGAATACTGAGTATTTTCTATGAGAATAAAACTCATGAGGACAGAGGGCCAGCCAGTACCAACTCTACAGATGTAAATGAGAATATGTTTCCCCCGTGGATTTCATGACTAGATTTGCTCTAAAAGTGGCAGTAGAAATGTTCCCACAAAGGAGCGGCTCAAACCATCCAGAGATAGGGATAGAGGGGATCCCCAAAAAAGGAAGCACTAAATTCTAGAGTGATGGATACAAAGCCTTTATCGGGGAACATAGGTATGGAGAGGTGCCACAGTGCACCCTTGTGCTGGATTGCAAGATAGGCGGGTTGCATGAGGTGTAAACAAGTTGGCCCAAGGGTCACAGATAGTACCTTTCAGTGTTTGGGTCAATAATTCTCAGAGCCCAGAAATGTTCAAGGCCCCAGCTTGGTTTCAACACAGCAGAAAAAAAAGATGCACTTGGCTGGGTAACAGAGTATTCAAACCCACCTACATCTCAATCAGGAAGAGTGACCCCAAGTGGAGGACCCTACAGATCTAAGAGCAGTCAGCGACAGAAGACTGCAGTTTGAATCTCTGACTGGAGAAAAACAAGTAAATGAAATTATTGTTGCTTTTAGTGTCTAAGTTATGGGGCTGCTTTGCCTCAAAAGATAACTGATGTGATTGTTGTATTCATAGTGTCAACCACAAATTCTTAGCACATGGTAGTATAAAAATTGATCACCCTTATTTTTCCTCCCGAGGAGCTTTATATGTTCGTTCTATGAGTCACAGCTCCCTTGCTATGCCAACGACCTGGGAACACTCTACCCCCTGTGGAGGTGTGTTCTCCTGAAGCTGCTATGTTACTTGTGAATGAATGACTTTTGCATGTGAAAAGTGATTATTTCTTCAACTATCATATACAATGAAAAAATGTGATGTGAAAAAAATTGGTTATTTCTAGGAAAACTAAGCCAAATAATTTGGAAAACATAAAAAAACCATCGCCACGGATGATATATAGGATGATAATTCCCTTCATATTTGAAAGTATGAATAGGAAGTCCATAATGGGCAAATTGAGGGACCTCACCATAATCCGGAGGCAAGGTACAATGAGCTGTTTCTATGGTTGTGTTAGAATAATTCAGGAGACCGAACTTCATGATAAAAAGAGGAGCTCTGCTTTTGATGGTCCAATACCCTTACACCCAAAGTAGATTTGTGTTCATGGCAGGAGAAAAAGAAACTCTGATACTGAAGAAAAGTGCTCTTACTCTAATTTGGAAATCTGATATTAGGGATCAAACACAATCAGGATTTTAGTGTATTTTATAACTGGAAGAATTTTAAAGGATAAAATCCAATCCTTTCAAATTGCTCTTTGTTAAGAGACTTTGTGTAAAGGTCTAATCAATAATATTTTACAAGCTCACAAAAGAATACAAAATCAGCATGTTAAAAATATCCAGGAGTTGATCAGAGAATTAGGTAATATTGGTTAAATCTAAATCATTGATGAATTATATAGAAAATAAATGCAGTACTATATTATTGAATGCACATCAAAGGAAACCACTAATAGAGGGAAAAGACAACGTATAGAATGAGAACAATTTTTGCCTGCCAGTTTTCAAAGGACTAATATCCAGAATATGTAATGATCTCAAAAAATTAACCTAGATTTAAAGTCTCAATCAAAAATGGGATATATGTGCACCCATGTTCATAGCAGCACAGTTTGTAATAGCTAAAACTTGGAAACAATCCAGTTGCCCATCAACAGGAAACTGGATAAAGAAAGTGTGGGTTTTATTTATAAAATGGAGTACTACTCAGCCATAAAAAATGAGAAATTAGAGACATAGCTAAATGGATGCTCATTGAGGCAATTCTCTTAAGTGAAATGAATAGGACACACATATATAAATACTGAATAGTTTCTCTGGTATGAGAAACTGAAAGTGTAAATAAGGACTAAAAGGTATAATTAGATAATGTGAAATAGGAAGAAAAGGGGCAATGGGATAGGGGAAATGGGAGGGGTAGGGGAAAGGAAAGAAGGAATGGAATTAATATGAGAAAATGCAAAAATGGAAACAAAGTCTTTGTAAATTGGGAGGGGAGGAGGGGTTGAAGGGAGGGAAGGGGAATGGGGAAAAAAAATAAGAACCAAGAGAGATTAGGCAAAGGTACAAATTTCCAATGATGAATGTCATTATATTGTATACCTAAAATGTAACAATAAAATTAATTGTAAAAATGGGTATCTAAAATGAATAGACACTTCTCAGATTAAAAAATACAAATGGCCAATAAATACATGAAAAAATGTTCAACTCCACTGTTCTTTTGAGAAACACATATGAAAACAACACCGAGATTCCATCTCACCCCAGAAAGAATGGCTACCATCAAGAAATCAACCAATAATCAATACTGGCAAGGCTTTGGGGAGAAAGGGTCCCTTCTCTATTGTTGATAGAACTGTAAACTGATACAACCACTATAAAAATCAGTATGGAGAGTCCTCAAAAAGATAAAAGTTGAAATTCCATTTGACCCAGCTGGGCATCTTCCCAAAAGAGTAAAAGACATCATACCACAATGATGTATGCATATCCATGTCTATAGCACACAATTCAAAATAGCTAAATCTTGGAAATAGCCAAATGTCCATCAACAGATGAATGGATAAAGAAAATGTGATAATTATACACAATGGAGTACTGCTTTGCCATAAAGGAGGATAAACTTGAGTCATTTGTAGGAAAATGGATGCACCTTGAGACCATAATGTTGAGTGAAGTAACTCAGTCACACAAGCTTAAATATTGCATGGTTTCACTTATATGAAAATGCCAATATAAATTAAAGAAATAGACAACACATATTTGACAAAAAGACAAAAAAGTTATTGTATTCCAATGCAGACAATTTATCTAAAAGTGAACCTCGACTTAGTACAGTTGTCTTACGTGTATTATATGTTCTTTGGCCTATTTTTCTGGTCTTCAATCTGTATATTTGGTAAGTAAGTTTATAAGGTCTTATTAGGTAACTAAATGAATCTGATGGTGGAAAAGAATGGGGGTGGAGGGGAATAACCAGGAAATAGAGGTGTGTTATGTAGATGTACCAGTCCTCTAGAGTGAATGCAGTCATTATGCCCTGAAAAGATGGGCTAATACAAGTACAAAAGTATGAAAAGGTAGGAGTGAAGGGAATGCATCACCTCTCCTGTTCCACATTGAGTGCCATACTGTATACTATCAGAGAGAGCAAAAGTAGAAAATACAAGAGAATAAACCAGAAACAGACAAAAAATCAGATAACTTAAAATCAATTTTTAAAAGAACATTTACAGATTATTAGAAAGAATAAAGTATATAAATGACAGCACATGTATCAGCATTTTCTTTATATTGATCACTAAAAATGCACAATGTCCTTGCTGTCCTTGAATGAGATTGAACTACTAGGACTATTATTGCTCTCGGGTACATTAATAATGGAGGGTCTTAAAGACAACAAGAAGTCAGTAGGTATACTAATTAAGGAGTTATTTAACATGATATTTGAATTTTCTTCAGCAGCAGTCTTCCCCAGATATCAAAATAATCCAAAAAGTTAACCATCTGTATCCTGTGACAGCAGGTTAGGCACTGTCACACAGACAAATGATTTACACATCGAAGTTGCAGTTTTGAGTAGTGTACTTAATTTTTCACGCTTCAGCGATCCCCAATACTACCCTTTTTATAGCAGTTAGTGATTTTGTTTTTTGTGCCCATGTTATTTATGGACCAAATACCTATCTTGGCAAGGCTAGTCACTTTAGAAACCTCACTGGAAATGGTTCAGTGTTAATTTTGTTTAGGGAAGGATTTGTAAAAGATGATAAATGCATTGTGATATAATAACCTCACCCTTTCATCTATCATGGTGTTAAATCAAATTGCAAGTGCTGCATTGATGGGATAAAATGCTTTCTCCTTAGTTTTACTTTTAGTCATCTAATAACAAAAATCAAATGGGAAAACTAGACCAGAGTAAACAAGATGGGAAAATAATATATAGATCAATAAATTAAAAACAAAACATTGATTATGTATCTTTGAAGTCCTACATTATGCAAAGAATTTTAATACTACCTTGCATATAGGTCAACCAGGAAAGAACAATTAATCTGAGATTGAATTTAATTGCTTAACTTTTCTGATAGTCTGGATTGCATTGAGGATGGGGTCACTTGCTTCCTGATCACTATCAATGGATACTCTTCACTTTCAATACAAAAGCTTTTTACCATACCTACAAGGGCTGGTGTACAAATGAGATTGCTATCGCCACCTCTCAGACTGGAACTCTTATTTTGGAGAACTTGTGTTCACATGTCAACAAATGGAAGACTGGTAGAAATTACTCTGAAAACCTTATCCTTTATGATGCTGCCTTTTTTGTTAAATACTTGCACTCTCAACAGAGAATAGATGCCACAAGTTTTATTATTTACTCTGGAAACATATTATGTATATTATGTTATTTAGGAAGTAAATTAACCCATAACCCATATATGTATATTCCGTGAGTAACCACACAAATGAAAGAAAATATTTGGTTCTAGAGTAAATGTATGTGAAACATTAATTATAATCTGAAATGCAGATATGAAAAGATATCTAACAGGTAAAATGCACAGGTGTTAGAGAGTCAAGTTAACATGTTTTCTAACCATTATCCATATGAGTATGAGATACCAAATTTTCTTGAGGTAGTTTTAAACTACAAATAAGCATTCCATACTGTGTGCATGCAGATTAATTGAGATAATTGTATATGAAGTCCCTACTAGGCAATGTACCACAGAGGAGGTGGGATATAGATACTAGTTGCCTTTGTCCTTTTGCCTTCTGGAGGAATCACAAGATTCCTCAAAGCAGAAAAAAAAAATTTCCCATTGTCATAGAAGATTATCCATATTTCCAATTTGAAAGTATCATTTAAATTATTTCTGTTCAATGGCTTTTGTTTTCCTCTTTTGATCTTAATTTCATACTAGTTATTGAAGGCATCTTGTATGCTTTCACTATACATAGTAAATCAGAATAAATCAGAGTTCACAAATAGCTAGGAACTCATACAAAAGACATTCTCAAATTCTGAGAAAATTAATAGTGGGATTATCTTTAATGCTGTTCTGGTAACAGGATTACAAAAGAGCTGGTAGAGATGTAAAATGGTATCTTTTAACACCTTCAATATGTTTGTATAGCATTGATCTCCTTGACTTAGGAAATATCTCTGCTCTAACATACATCTTAAAAGTTATGAATGAGGCAACCACATTCACTTTTAGATTACTGCTGTGGCTAAAATCCTTTGTTACATTTCTTTAAGCCTCACTATCCTTCAAGCATGATATGTAAAAAGAAATGAAAAGACACACCTGAAATTACAAAGTATCTACTGTATGTGAAATAAGATATCAAAATGTCTAAGATATGTTCTGATTTGACCCTCAGAGAAAGAAAATTTCCCATCTGTCACTTTGACTGTCGGAAGTATTTCTGCCCCTGCCCCTAAACATTATTTATCTTACAAACCAAAAGAACAACGGAAAGCAGCCAGGAAAATGTCGAGAGAAATTAAGAGTACTTACTGATGAGAGAGGTGGGCATAATTTCATTATGTGGCCCAGTATCTCTTACTTAAATATTGAGTTGCTATCAAAGGTTGGCAAATATTTACCAAACATATTTTATGTTCTGTGCCCTCTGCAATGTCTTGTGATTCTCAGATAAATGCATCCTAGTTCCTGACTTAGAATTTTGGTGTCTAAGTTATTTTATTTCAGTTAAAATTTCTTTATTTTCAAAACCAGTGAATCATCTAATTATTAAATTAATTATTAAAAGGTTTTGAACTCATCTTTATCCTACCTTATGATTCTTTACTTAAATACTGGAATAATCACCTTAATTAAAAAGGTGTGGTTATGCATGTGATTAAATGTGTTAAATTGTTTAAAGATTGTATTAAAATATTTGAGGGCACTTAACACTATTAATGTCAACAAAAAAGTTCCTTATGAACACTCAGTGGGAACACAATTATAGTGTCTCCCCTTTGCTTTTTACGATCTTCATAGTGCTGTAACTCGTTTATAGGAAAACAAGACTGGTATTCATGGGGCTGCTTCTCTGACATTTGCTTTTGTGCAAAAAATAACTTTACAATTGTGTTGTGTATCTCCTTTTTATCACATTCACTTACTTTTTGATTTTCATTTCTTTCTTTTTTGCATCTCCTTTCACATTAGCCTAGCTGCTGGCTAAAAACAAATCCATGAGGAAAGGCATAGACATGAAAATTAAATAAATAAAGCAAAGCAGCTGCAACAGCACTTCCTGTGCTCACATTCTCTCGCTCTCTTTTAAGAAACTTCTAATGCTGATGTTGTTATTTTATTTTAAACACTATGTGGAAGAACACATTAAAAAATAAGCTTCTGCAGTTACTTCATTCTTTCACATATACACAATCTTTTTCTTTTTGGCACTCAAATGCTTCAATTGCACAAAAGATGATAAACACAAATTGATCGTAATCTTGGTTTATGAAGCACAGCCGTCATCCATTCATGCAAGGCGCTTCCTATCACTGTTTCGTGTCTTCCCTTTCCCTTATTCTACCTATTTCTTTTTCAAAGGTTCCCATGTTAACGCATTCAGTACATCACCTCTCTGCTCAGAGATGATGTTTTTTTAATTAAATGACGAGTATAAATTGAGCACTTACTATGTGTTAGGACGTGTCCTGCAATGCTGCCATAGTTAAAATCCATAACAACCTGAGGCAAATATTATTCTCATGTTCTCACTGTTGGCATCATTATTACTATTACTGTCACTATTTACCACTTTTTGGTGTAGATAGCAAAATATTAAATTGGCTATGTTTAAAATATGATACATGGAAGACATGAACCCATCTGGCTTGGTAAAGAGACTAAGTTTTTAACCAATTATGCTCTATTACATATTCTCTTCCTATTTCCCTGTGTTGTAGTCTATGGGATGGAATTACCACTGATGTAAGTACACATGTACTTCCAATAAGTAGTGCCAGAGTTTTTCTCTGATGGCTGTAGCCATTTACAGTTCCTCTCACAGTACATGGCTCTCACATACATCTATACTCAGAATGTAACATTTTCCTGCTTTGTATTTTTTGCCAAACCGTTGAGTGTAATGAAATAAGTAGTTTTAACTTGCAATTATCTGTTTCCTAGTGTGAGTATCGCTCCATATTTTTCACTTTGATTTCTCTCACTGTAAATTCTTTATCAGTGCCATTGATAATTAAATAGATATAAAGTATTGAGAAACATAACTGATAAATAGTAAGTTCACTGCATCTATTATTTTATTATTATTATAGCTTTATTTATCATATATTTCTATTTGGTTTCCTCTATTTTCCAGAGGATTAATAAGAATCAACATAAGAATGTATAAGGGCATAATAATATATAATTTTGATGCAGTAAGTATTTTTATTTCATTTTAGGATATATGATATTTAATCATTTATGAAAATATTACTACCTCAGAATTTCAAAATATGATCATCTATTATAATTGTAAGTTTTGTTTCACAGTTTACTATTTCTTCCATTTGCAGTTAAGCTTTGTATGTGGCATAAGATCACAATTTTTTGCCATATAAGATAATTTTAAAATAATATTTACAAAAGAGTTCATCATTTGTCAATATGTTTTTGAGCCATCAATAATGCTACTCTACTACATTTGACAATAACCACAAGAGTGGAGTTCTCTCTTAATTAATATATTTTTATAATAGACCTTATTATGTTTCAGGATCACTTCCTTATTTTTGTTATTCTATTTTATAGTCCTGTTACCACTCTGTGATTTTTAATTTAAGAAAAACTGTTAATACTAGTAAAATTTCAATCAACTCTCTAGCTTAAATTGAAATCATGTCAAATTTATAAATAAATTTCAAGAAAACTGAAATCATTACATATCAAGTTATTTCAACAAAAACAAAAAATTTCTCCGTTAATTTTATATCTTTCAGTAAGTTTAAATCTACTTGTAAACTATAACCATTATTGGGCTAATATTTTTAAAAGCACCATAATTTCTCATTAGTTTAAATAATATATTACATTTTCTGCTTGATAATAAAAATGACATTAATATAAATGAACTATTTTAGATCTAACAGGTAGTTATTTTGAGTCATTTATATAAATAATTTCAATCATATATGTTAATAAATAGCTATGATTTTATCTCTTAGTTCTGAAGCTATATGACACATTTCTTTTTCTTCGCTTTTGTTATCTTGTGCCTCTTATTCTGTTCTAATATTAGTAGTGGCAGAGAAAATCCTGGTGATATTGCTGATCTTAATAGACTCTAATGTTTGTTCCCTGAGTAGGATATTTATTAAGATTTTTAGCACCATCTTTATCAGGTTATGGAAGTTGAAATCAAACTCATTTTTTCTAATTTTTTAAGTTATTAATACACTTTAACTTCAAAAATATTTTCTTCCTTGCTGAATCAGATGACCATGTGTTTTGTACCCAACAAGTCATTAATGTAGGAATAAATATTTACATTTATGTATAATCTAAAGCTGATATCTCTGAGTATTTCTAGGATAAAATACACATTAGTCTGATGACATTTTAAAAAAACATTGCTGTATTCACTTAGACTATTTCTGATACAATTTTTAAACCTCATTTCATAAACTGTGTTGTTTCATATTTATTTTTGTATTTTACCTGGTTTTTGTGTCAGAGTTATTCTATCATCATAAAAGGTAAATGTTTTTCCCCCTTTCAAACTTCTAGAACAATTTTGAGAATTATCTTCAACACTTGTTCCGTATTTCTCAGTAAAATCATCTACTAGTAGTATATTAATTCTATCTAGGCTTTCATACTCATTTTATCTAGTATGGCTTAGGCCAGCTAAGGGTGGGGGTTCTAGGAAAGGAGCTCAGAGCGGAAAAGGAGGGCATGTTGTACATCATGGGAGCTCCTTTTTATTACTTTGAGAAATCTTGCTTTTCTTTTATCAATATATATCCATGTATTGCTTTGGTTTTTTCCCTACATTTACCCTTATCTGAAATAAAATGTCTACAATAAATTTTATTTGATTAAGAATGTCCTGATATGTATTGTTAAACCATGATTTGGTTTGAATATGTTATTTAAAACCTCAATTTTTAATTGGTGAATTTATCCTAGTATTCATTGTAATTCCTATGAATGGTTATTTCTGATGTTCTACTTTATATTTTATATTTATCACATTTTTTAAATAAAATTGTATTAGATAGTCTAAATTATCAAAATGAATTTCATTCACTTAAAGAAAACCATACACTTAGTTTTCCGATCATTGTCTAAACCTACTTAAATCTTCCAGTTACACGTAGATTTATTGCTGTTACCCTTGGGCTCGGCAGCTAGCTTGCCCGAGGAGGTGAATACTGACCTTATGACTTTGGGATAGTTAGTCACTTTGCTTCTATATCCTCAATTTTAAATAAGTAAGAGCAAAAACTAGTTCATTTTATTTTAATGATGATTAAATGAGTTAATACAGGTAAAACATTTTGGAAAGCATCTTGCATGCAGTAAATCCACAATAAATATGAGCTACCATTATTTTACCCAAAGCAAGAATCTTAATATTCTCTCACCTTCCCATCCAAAATAGCCCTATTTCCGTGCATAATACACAGAGTGTTAGTATAACTTGAAGCGTTTATTCATTATTTTAGGATATACTTAGTAGCACTATTCATTTAGACAGCACTGCATTTACCAAATCCTTCATCCAGATTTCATTTTGTATCTTACAGTCACCTCTAGATTGATTGCTTTTGATACTGGCAATCTTCTCAGAGTTTCTGTAAAGAGATTTTTATTTTATATGCTTTCTAAGACTTTATACCAGAGCACATCAATGTTATGGCCTCAATTTTTTTTTGAGCTGAAAATAACTTTCATGGCTCAAAGCTGTTTCCCTTCAACATTATAAATATTAT
The DNA here is from genome assembly GCF_000247695.1 of Heterocephalus glaber. Next base: position 14,672,688 of record NW_004624736.1, on the reverse strand, counting down.
TCTATTGTTTTTGTATCCACCATATTTGATATGGTTGATACTTTTTTTTTTGCTATTTTTTACTTAACATACTTTAACCTTTTGAACACTTTTACAATTAAAATTTTGGTTTAATATTTAGAAGGTTAACCATAAAATATCTAGACTAGCCATGGAATTTTTTTTAATTAAAAAATATTCTTTGGTCTGGAGATTTAGCTCAGTGGTTCTGCCGCCTGCCTCACAAGCACAAGGACCCAAGTTTGATCCCTGGTACCAAAAACAAAATAAAACAACAAAAAAAAATTCTTTGCTAGTCCATGAAGCATTTTATACCTTTCCATTTTTAGAAAATTATCCTTCACTATTTCTAAATTTCCTCACTTCTGTTTTTCTCTTTTTGCATTGCATAAAAGACAGTTATATAGATTTGTACTTCTTTTATCCTTTCATTTTAGTGGCTTTCAACTGAGATATTTTGTCTCTCGGGACATTTATGAGTATCTGAAGACAGTTTGGTTGTCACAAGTAGGGTAGTATTTCCTGGCATCTGGGGTAGAGAAGGAGGGTGTTGCTAAGCATACTATACTGCACATGTGACCCCTCACAAAAATACTTATCTGTCCCAAAATGCCAGTAATGCCAAGGCTGAGAAATCCCGATATACCTTAATTCTTCACTTATAATTTCAGTCTTTGATTTCATTCTGTGAGATGCTCAGTTTCATCATCCAACTTCATAATTTGTTCTTAAGTTTTGTTGATTTTGCTACCCTATGCATCTACTGATATCAGTAAGCCATCAATTATATGTTTCCTTTCCATTTTCTCTCTGGAGGGAATCATGCCTTTAAAACTGTTACTACTGATTTTGGCTCAGGCATATCTTTCTTCTTCATTTTAAATTAATCAAAGTGTTCATGGTTTTCATATGCTTTACAATTCTTTCTCTGATTCCATACTTTATGTCTTTAAGCCTATGAGTTTCCTGGCTTAGCAGCATCTGAGTGGAGGCAGGAGGGACAGTATTCTGGTTGTAGTCTTCATTCTGCTGAACAAGTGTGGGAACATAAGAGTTGCTCTAACTTTCTGCCTTTTTGCCCTCGTTCTTTACGTCTCATTCCCACTCCACGACCAGTATCTTGTACAACTTGGAAACTCACTGTACCTGTGCCTCTGCTTTCTTCATTATAATAACTCCGTAATGGAGTTCAGAACAGTCCCATGGAAATACAGACAAATAATGCTTAGCCCCATGACCACTGCAGAACAAAATAATCCACAGGTGAAGAAAAGGAAAGGTAACACCTAGAAAGTTCTCCTCTAATTTAGCTCCTACTGTTATCCTAGCTCTGATCATATCCTATTTGTGATCTGCAGTATTATATATTTGATAGCATAGCTATAACAAAGAAAAGCACTTCATTGGGCATGAAAAGAAGTGGATAGCAGATAAGAACTGCTTTCAAGTTGTGCAAAAAAAGAGATCTACTCACTAGAAATTTACCAAAAAAAAAAAGCCACATTTAAATTTGATCCCTTGATACAAAGGGAGTGCTAAGAGAAAAAAAAATTGTGAAAAAGTTGCACCTCAGTAAAAAACATTAACAATCAGTTATTGAGTCTTATATTTCTACCCTATAAAATGTATCTCTAATCCATTCATACATCTTCATTCTCCTTTACACTAACCTAGCTAAGACATATTTTACCTCACAGGAGATGGCCTTCTGACATCTTTTTGTCTTTGGACTTGCTCTCGTGCCCTCATCTTCTGTCACATTTGTTCCTCACACTACTACCTGGATGTATTTTGTCTTGGGGGGGAGGTGATTGCCATATATTTTTTAAAACTTTTATTAGCACATGTTTTCAGTACATAAAGATTGCATTTATTAGAGGGGATTGATAAATGTACATAACACACTTCCGTTCCCCTTTTCCCTCCCTCCTTCCATTTTTATGGCATCAGATTCATTTATTTACATTGTAAGACTTTATAAAGTTAATTACCATATATAAAGTTTGAAAACCAGACATATAAAACATGTAAAACAATTGTGCTAAGTCAAGGTACACTTTTAGATACATTGTCTGCACTGGATTACAATCCCTTTTTTAAAAATTCACTATTTTCTCTATTAACTATCTTTTATTTTATAATATATTATATATATTATATGCATATATAATATGCATATATATGTATTTTTTTCATATAAGATAAGCCATGGTATATTTAATCTTTTGTGCCTGTGTTACTCCGCTTAACATTATGGTCTCAAAGTGCACCCATTTTCCTACAAATGACTCAAGTTTTTCCTCCTTTATAGCAGCATAGTATTTACTCCATTGTATATAAATACACATTTTCTTTATCCATCCATCTGTTGATGGATATTTAGGCTGTTTCCAAGATTTAGCTGTTATCAATTGTGTGCTATAAACACGGGTATGCATACATCACTGTTGTGTGATGTCTTTTATTCTTTGGGAAGATACCTAATGGGGGATATCTGGGTCAAATGGAAATTCTACTTATTTTTTTTTGAGAACTCTCCATACTGATTTCCATAGTGTGTGTATCAGTTTACAGTCCTACCAACAATAGAAAAGTGATCCTTTCTCCCCACAGCCTCTACAGTATTGATTATTGGTTGATTTCTTGATGATAGCCATTCTTTCTGGAGTGAGATGGAATCTCAGTGTTGTTTTAATTTTCCTTTTACAAATGGCCAGCAATATTGAACAGCTTTGCATGTATATTTATTGGCCATTTGTATTTCTTCATCTGAGAAGTGCCTATTCATTTCAGATGCCCATTTGTTGTTCGGGTCTTCAATTGGGTGTGTCTTTTTTTTTTAGTTCCTTATAGATTCTATATATTAGTCCTTTGTCTGAGGAGTGGCTGGAAAATTTTTTTCCCATTCTGTTGGTTGTCTCTTCACTTTGTTAATGTTTTCTTTCTTATTCAGAAGCTTTGCAATTTGAACCCATTTATTATGTTTTATATTATTTTTTGTGCAAGCAGAATATTGTCCAGAAAGTCTTTACCTACCTACACCTGTGTCTTCAAGAGTTGTAATTATTTTGGCCTGGTGATTTTGCTCAGTGGTGCTGCTGCCTGTCTTGCAAGTGCAAGGTCCTGAGTTCATTCCCCAGTACAAAAAAAAAAAAAGAGTTGTAACTATTTGTCTCAGATTGAAAAGGATATCAGAAAATGGGAAGACAGCCCCTGTTCCTGGGTAGGCAGAAATGATATAGTCCAAATGACCATTCTTCCAAAACTGTTATATAGTTTTGATAACATCCCTATCAAAGTACCAGTACCATTCCTTACAGAGCTGAGGAAGCAATCCTAAAATTCATGTGGAACAAGAGACCTAGAAATAGCAACCTGGCAACCAGAGCAAGGCATGGGATATCACAATCCCAGGCTTCAAGTAATACTACAAAGCTACAGTGATAAAATCAGCATAGTATTGGCAAAATAAAAAATGAAACAGACTTGTGGATCAATAGGACAGAATAGAAGACAGAGAAAAACTCCAGGCACACTCAGCTGTGTTATCTTTGACAAAGGGGTAAACCCGTATGCTGAGGGAGAGATCACCTCTTAACAAATGGTGCTGGGAAAACTGGCTATCCACATGCCCAGGGTTGAACTTAGACCCATCTCTCTCAGCATGCACTTAACTAAAATCAAAATGGATCAAAAATCTAAACATTAAAACCAGCTTGTAATTTATACACAAAAGTTTCATCATGACACTCTCTTTTATTAAAATTTTTAATGGCCCTTTGTTTGTCCTGGATTGCAAACTCACTATTCTCCTTTACAGTGTCATTTGTTATTTCACCTGGATTTTCTGGCTCTCCTAATTGTCTTTGCCCTCTCCACTTTAGTCCCTCTGTATCCATTAGCCTGCTAGAATTTGTTATTTAATTTATATATTTTTGAATACTTTGTTTCTCACCCACCTCCTGGCAATTTCCTTCCCATCCTTTGAGTCTGAGTTTAAATGCAAGAAGAATTCCATGATGAAACCAGTCATACGCATCACAGTGTGAAGCAACTCCCCATTCTGTTTCTTTTTCTCTCCCATTTTGGAGTGCATGTTTCGTAAAAAGGAGACCTCAGTCTTGGTATATTCTCAAGTACCTGACATGATAGCTATAACACGGCTGGGTTATGTGAAAGCAGAAGCATAAAACACACATTAACAAAACAGCCTAAGAGTGCTAAGAGGGAATAAACGCGCTGTGCTTGCTGATTTTACGTCTTTATGAGAATGTGCTTCAGAGTGAATAAACAAGCAAAACAGATCCCAAGCAATGGCTTGGTGAAAACTAGACATTAAATATTTACTGCATATCAATAGTGCTTTATATGAACTTTTCTACTCGCAGTTTTCCTTCTTTGGAGTACAGCACTTCTCTGCTTTACTCGGCTGGGTCTTGTCTTTGGAGATGACTGCAGCTCAGAAGCACAGAGGAGATCTCTGGAGGCCTCTCTGAAAGTAGTTCACCTCCCCAGCCCCTGTCACCACATGGAGATAATTATTTGTATGATTTATGCTCTTGCAAAGAACCTTTGTTCCAGATAACCTTTTCCAACAATTTCTCTTATGTAACTGTCAGGGTACCTTGAGATTTGGGGTCTCTCCGCCTTCCTGGGTACTCCTTTAGTTTACTCAAGGCTCTGATAATAGTATTGTTTTTATGTAATAATTCCAAGTGTTGCCTCTTTTCTGCCTTGGTTCTGGACAATTTTGGGGGTTATCTGAGATGTTTGGTTTGCATTCTTCTAAGGTAAACTCCCTGAGCTTTTTTTCTTTTCTTTTTTTTTTTTTTTTGATGATGCCTAGGCTGTAACATTCTTACAATATGATCCAGGCTTCTTTCAATTTGGCAATAAAAAGGGAAAAAATCCTCATTAAAAATCTTTTAACCTTGAGTTGAAAAACGTTTGCATAGAAATAACTATGTATATGAATAGTGTTTAAATAAAATACTGGATTCTGATGTGATATTCAATACAAACCTCTGTGCTTTCTTGAGTGAGAAATATTTAAAGAAATACAATTCATATTCCTCAAAGGAAAAATCTTTGCTTTTATGGCCATTTGCTAACAAATAAAAGAAAATGTCCCTAAAAATATTGTTTGCAGTGCATTGCATTTGAAAGAACAATGACAATCCATTTGCAGTTTCATTTTGTGTGTATTGTTACTCTACTTTGCAGCCAAAAGAATAAAAAGACATTGTAAAATACTATTAAAAATAACTTTCTTTGTGTTTTACGTTATCCATTTTGAGACTTTTCATCTTTATCTTTGTTCTCTTTTTCCTTCTGATTCCAGACAAAATTGTGTTAATGTATTGAGTATAACATTACTTGTGACAACCACTTTCTAGCAAAACTATGTGTCATCATACTAAAGTTTTGTAGAACATTGAAAAATAATTCAAATAAAATTATATTTATATATTGAATGTGTGAATTTGTATCCTAGTGTGACATCAGTTTCTTAATGAATCCATGACCTCTACTTAAGGGAGTGCAGTTTTTTCCTAATATGCTTAAAAATAAATAATGAAATTATGAGGCTGCCACATTCTATGTTCAAATACTTATTTCAGAAAAGGATTCAGTATTCTAACTTGTTATATCTTCATTAAGCACATTGTGGTAAATTACATACATTTCCTTTTTAATTTATACTTAGGTAGGTCATTTCTTTATTTATTGATAAAATATAGACCCAAATACAAGCTACCATTCTGTAATAGCCATGGGTAAGCCAGGCTCTTTATCTCAACTTAATTTCTAAACCCCACATTTTTCTTCTGAAAATAGTAGTTTATTAGTTTTATAAAAGAAGAGGCTGAAGTTTTAGTGAGGTTTAACAACCATTAAGAAAAAGACAACTAATGGGCAGCAGTGCTCTGACAGGAAGGCATTTTGATAGGGTTTGATGATCAAAGTTCTTTCTTCCAACAGTCATGAACTCTCTTAAAACAAGGGATAAAAATCAAGGCCTTATTGTCAAAATAAGAATCTCTTATGAATACTAGTTTAACAAAGTCCTATCTTCATTACTAACTCATTATTTCAAAAGATAGATTTACTAATGTAAAAGATAGAATCCGAAGATGACGATTTCCTAAAACAATTTCAAACATTCATTGTGACTGATCTAAACAATTTTGTTGAGCATCACTAATCTCTCTTACATTTTAGAAAAGCTATGATACTATTTAATCCCTAAGGAACAAAAGGAAAACCATTTTAACATTAAAATGTAAAGGTGAATGTAGCACCCAGGTACTGATTGTTGGCTCTTGATAAATTCAACTTCATTTATAATCTCTCTGTAAATAGTTTTTTTTTTAAATTACCATAAGCACCTGTATATGTAAATTTGTGCATATTTGCATCCATATACTTTTGGAAACTCATATACCTAAAAACTATAAAGAACTTACCTTAAGTTCCTAGTCTTTGGCAAGAAGTCTAAGAAAAATTATCTTTTGTGATACATGATAGCCAAATGCTTAAAATCTTTCTGTGTGTGAAATCTCCAGCCCCTACCTCTGCCTTATTAGAAAAATTTGTCTTAATTTAGTAAGTGATGCCAAGCCAAAGCCAATTACTGCGCAGTCACATGGTTCTAAATAGAGTGCTTAATTTTGTATGCAGACACATATGGCTGCCTTCTTTTTGCTGGTAGTTGAAATGAATTTTCCGTTAAATTGAGTACAGTAAGTTTTGTCAACTTCATTATAGTACCAAGTCAAATCTTGGCTATTTTAAAATTAACATTCATGATTTAATTGTTCATGTGAACCTAAGAATCTCAGAGTGTGTTGTTATTTGCTGTTACCCTCAAACCCAGCTTTCAGTCTAATGTGTTAGGAGAGCATTGGGCATAACCTAATTCAAACATCCGTGAGTCCTGACAACTGCCCAGCAGGAGCTGAGTATCTCCTGAGTCCTCACTGTGTTCTGCTTGTGCTTATCCATGGATTTTTCTCTTAGGAATACTAGAACCTCCCTTTTATGAAAAAAAAAGCTGCAAAAAAATTTTAAAACTATCATTGGGGAATGGTAAAATAAAGGAAAGCATACCCTACATAAATGAAAACATTTATAAATCTAGAGATGAATGAAAATTTGGGGACATTATCTTTCTGGAATATATGACTTTAGTTGTGATAAGATCATAAGAGTAAATAGCTCGTCACTGGGTGGGAGGTCTGACCCTGCAGTACTTTGTATGTGTGAGTGACTTTAGCAGTGAGATATAATTCTCTAAGGATTTAGCCACTATTGAAGTGAATGGCTTTATACTTCAGCATGTTATTTATTTAAACCCTCTTTAACCCAGTACTTTGTTCTTTTCTTTTTTAAAAAAATAGCAGTCTTAACATTTATTGAATAGCTACTGTATACTACTATTGTGTTTAAAGTTTTATGTGAATTATCCTGCAACAATTTTCAGAGGTAGGCACTATTATAACCATTTATGGAGGAGGGAATGCATACTCAAAGATATAGGAAAATTTGCAAAACTAGACTCAGCAGTTAGAGGTGGGAATAGAACTTAAATTTAGGGTTACCACCGAAGTCTGAACCCTTCCTAATTCTGTAGACTTCTTTGGTTGCTTCAACTTATAGCATCCATGTCTGAATTTAAAATTGTTACCTCTCACCAAAAGAGACAACAAGGACTTAGTTCTATGAATTATTCTAGAATCTCTTTTATTCTGCCATTCTCCACCAGCTCTCTGCCCAAGATTTGGGCATGCCTTATCCCTACACGTCTCCCCATTTCCTTTGCTTTCAGCCCAACCCAAGTCACTACTTTGTCTCCATTATAGGCTACAGAATGCTCTCCTAACTGTTCTCTCAGCTTTCATTCATGCTGCTCTGCAATTAATTCCCCATGCCATAACTAAAGGGATCTTTAAGAAATGTAAATTAAAAGCATCACTCTTCTGCCTAAAACCCCACACTAGTTTTCCTTTGAATTTAGAATAAAATCTAAATCCCTAAGCATGTTAGGACTACACACGCTGACCAAGTCTCTTTCTCCAGCTTCATCTGCTGCTGTCTCTCCATAGACAGACTTGGCTCAGCCTCAGGCCCTTGAATGTGCTCTTCCCTTTGCTTGGAAGGTGCTTTGCCTACATCTTAGCAGGCTGACTCTTCCCACAAAAGGTCCTCAGGTGCCATGTAGTTAAGGCTGTGCTCTCTGACCCACACTCTTTAAGAGGCTGAATGCCCTTTCACAGTGCTTCCAGCAGTTGGGTCAGATTTTTGTAGCACTTTCACTATCTGAAACTACTTATTTGTTTACTTGTTATGTTTTATCTCCTCCTCAAGCACCAGAGCTCTGTGACCTTGTCTATGCTGCCCTTGACCTTGTCCTTAGCATTAAAAACATTACAAGCCTGACAACTGTATGAACTAAAAAATCCCTTCGATGAATGAAAGGATGATTTTGTTTCAGAACTTTTCAAAGTTAAGTGTTGTGGAATGATTTCAAATGCATTACCTCACATATTTAATATTATTGTACTGGGAACGTTTGAAATATTTAATAATTTAAAAATATAGAATCCCTCATTATTATTAACTATGGTCACAATACTGCACCATAGATCTTGAAAACTTATTCCTCCTGTTTAACTGAAACCTCATATATGTTGAGCCTCTCCCCATATAGGTGAGACCATGCAGTATTTGTTTTCTCATGCTTGGGTATTTCACCACACACAATGTGCTCCTCTTCCTCTTCCTTCTTCCTCCCTCCCCGCACTGCTCCTCTTTCTTTCCTTTTGCCCCTTCTTCCTCCTTTGTTCCCCCTCTTCTTCCTCATCCTCTCCTCCTTCTCCCCTACATCTCCCCCTTCCTGACTGCCATTAGTTGAGTAGCTTTGCTCCACCATGTGCTCCCTGCCCTGATGGGTTTTTTTTTTTAATATTTATTGACTTTATTGACTATGTTTTACATACTCATTATAATCGCATTCATCAATGGGAATTTAGTACTTTATTCTTTATAATAGTCAAAATAGCACCCTCACAGATTTTACAAATGTTTTGTAACATTTTGTCATTTATAATATTTTAAGTTTTCTTAATTGTTTCTCTATGAATTTCAAAATCTTTATACCTACAAAGAATTTACTATATACAGAATATGCATAAGATTAAATTCTCATCTCCCCAACACAAATATATAAATCATAAGAAGTATTAATGTACAACTCTGCCATCATGAATCATAATGTAAAAGTTGTATTCTAAATAATTTTAAATGGCCACACTCTATTATGTCATGTGAATTATTTGTGAGGAATCACTAATTAGTGGATTCACATTTACAAGGGAAAGGAGTATTCTAGTAATATTTATGGAACAGCAGAAACTTGACCCTTTTCCCAATTTTTTTCTGTAGATTAAGGGGTTTTTTATGGGTATGTACTCATACCTCCTTTCTTTTGGGGGGGGTACGGGGGGGTACCGGGGATCGAACTTGGGTCCTTGCACTTGCAGGGCAGGTGGCAGAACCACTGAGCTAAATCCCTGGTCCCTCATATCTCCTTTCTAAGATTCAGCAACTAGTATAGATTTTCTTGTATTCTGTGTATACTTCTGCTCACATATAACTAGAACTCTTCATTAAATGTTGTGTGGCCCAGATTTTATTAACAAGTCTGTGGTGGGAGTTCATCATTAGGTACTAGAGTGCTGTTGTCCTTTTTATAGGCTTCCATGGAAAGGACTCCAACATCTGCCGTCATCATCCTCTGTTCCTTACCCCCAGTTCTATTCAGCATTGAATGAGTCTAGAAGAGTAAGCTCTGGACAAGCTTACCAGTCTCATCAGTTGTATCTGTAAATAGAATCCCAAGTCCAGAAGGGCATCTTTTTTATGGATAGAAATTGTTTAGGTGTTAGAACAAATTCAATGACCTAGATCACTTTCAAGTAATTTAACAGTTAAGATTTCAAATACAAGATTTATATCTTTTACATATTTTTACGATTAATAATAGTACTACCACCTTAACAATCACTAATAAACCTGAAATACTAGCTTAGAATATTTATCTGTATTGAGTGTAGCAAGAATAAAAAACATTTAGGTTGCCAGAGATTTTAACTTGGGTTTGAGTGTAGTTGGTAAGCACTGGAAGTCTAACAAAAGATGCATGATTATTTGTACCATTTCTTATAAACAACAATATATCACTAGAACAAATAACTTTTTCAATAAATAATCTTTTAAACTTTGCCCCCTTAAAAAGAAATATAAAAAGGATCTTAAGATGATGATATGTGCACTTGGTGTCCAATGCAAACATATTTTTTTCACTCCATTGTTCAAATAAATTTGCCAGCCAACCTTTGGAATATGAAATAAATCCTTATAAGGCTGGAATGAGGATATTCTCTTTGGAATATTGGCCACAGAAAATGTAACTCCCTCTCTTGGCATTTTATTGTCATTGTCTTTTGGACAAAAGAATAAAAAAATAGAAAGAAAGAATAGTCATCCTCTTTGTTCTGTTTAGAAATTTGGGGCTGTTGTATTCCTGGGTAAAACATGAGTCTAAGGTGTCAGTTGACTGACCAGCTTTCACTAGCAGATTCTTAATTGGAGATAATCATTAGTTACTGCAGTACATTACTACTAGAGTGCAGCATGTAGCATATCTGTCTTATCTGTCATAGCCATTTTCAGGTCTCTCTCTCCCTCTGATATTTATTTATATTTATTTATATCTTTTTTTCCACCAAGGCATACTTCTGTATTGAATGCTGCTGTGTTGCTATTGGAGGCCCTTGTTTTAAGTCTTTATCCAACAAATATCTATGAATTGTGCACATGGCAAGCACCAACGTGTAATAATTGTTAGACTATGCAAGTACTCCCGAGTATAGATAAGTTAAATCAAGAACTATACTGGGTGGTAGACTAGGAAGGAATACTTTTGAATTAGTGTCTGGCATTAGTATTAAACATTGTTATGAGCCAGGTGGGGTGGTGCACACCTGTAATCCCAGCACTCAAGAGGCTGAGCTAGGAGAATTGCCTTGAGTTTGAGGCCAGCCTGAGCTACATAGTGAGTTCAAGGCCAGCCTGAACTACATAGCGAGACCCTATCTCACAAAACAAAACAAAGTTATTATGAATGTTTTCATACCCATGATTTCAACTAGTGTAATGATATGCTATTCATAATTGAAATACACAGTAATATCTTGGTTCATGAACACTTCTGTTCTGTACAGTATGGTTTACGAACAGAAGCATTGAGGAAAATTTTGCTTCAGTTCAGTGAGCTCTACATTCGGTTAAGAACACAAGCACAACCATCTTCTCGGGATGCACATGAACACAACCATCTTCCTCAGAATCAGGGAATGAATTAAGTTCGTATACTGAGGTACAACTGTAAAGAAAAGAAGGTAAAGGGTGAAATGGCATCAAAAATGGAAATATAGACTACAGGGAGTCACTCCCTGCCTTGTTGTAAAAACATGAATTCTAAAATATAATTTTAGTTATTCTCTGAAAGAGTAATTTATTTTAGGAAAGAGTCTTCCAGAGTATCTATAAAGCTTTCACTGTAAAATACGTGTTTAGGGATACCTCACCGCTGGCTTTCAGTGGCCACTTTGACAAGGAGTTCTGGGCCAGAGTGCAGTTGTCTGAATTTTCAGTGATATTTCCAAGAGTAGCTGAGGATCCGAATATGTCTTTTGTGCCTGGGTGTGATAAAGGCATTAAGGCATTTGATGATTCCAGCTGTCCCTAGCATTACCTAAAATTCTTCATTCAGCAAAGTTCCTCTGAGTTCTGTGTTATACGCCAAATGTGAAGAGAGTTTCTCTTGTATTTTGCAATAGAAGAGCATCATGTTGATAACAGTTTTCTTTAATCTTTTGAATGTGCATAGTTTTCTTCATTTACTTGATTATACTTAAAACTGATTTAAAGCCTTTTTAAGTTAAGTTCAATATGTGGGGCCACTCGGAGTCGTTTTTATTGAGGATTTTGTCTGTGAATCACACTTTCTTATTTCTTTGCATATCTACTGATGTTTGGTTGAAAACTGAGTAGGATGTCTGGAAGATGCCCTGCTTGAACTCGATTGTGGCACTTTACCTGGCAAATTTCTGGAGTTTGATGCCGGTATTTCTTGCAACTATAGCAGTGGAGGCTGAAGAGAGCCCTTGGTCCAGAAAGCTACCATTGAGAATTTCCTTTGGGTTCTTTCTATTTGGGACATTTTATACTATCTTTATATAGTTGTTATTTTTTAAAATTTTTACCAATTTTATAGCTATTTGTGAAAGGCATAATGACCTTACTCCTCTGCCATTACAAGAGGTGTTCCAGCGCTTTTATTTATAGTCACAATTGCATTCGCTTTTAGGACTCAGACATAAATACATCAGTGAGTTTGGGAATAAGGGGTCAACTGATAGTAGCTTTGTTGCTTTCAAAACTGTTCCTCTATTCTGAAGATTTTCTATATATGTGAACTAAACTGATTCCACATAATTGTTGCCATGAATTATTTCATGGTTGCACTGTTATTCTTGAAAATGTTAATTGCTTTTTCTAGTCTTTTCAATGTGGCATGCAACTTTAAAATAAATCCAGCATTAAATTCTATTTATCTCATCTATTTCCATATCTACTTTCCCTTAACTAAGTCTAGAAGTCTACATAAGCTAAGCACTTTGTAGATTTAATTGCTAGGTTTTTTTACTGAAAGAGAACTGAATTTTACAGTTTGTTTTACTTTTTTCTGATCCTCATAAAAAAGTAAGTTTTAAACTTGTGTAGTTAGCCATTGAATTAGTAAGTGACAGATCTATTTCTTTTAATAAATACCTTTTTGGCTAAAAAACCCTTTATATTGGGAAATGAAAGATTAAAACATTTTCCTTCTTTCTTTTTTAAATATGGGAAGATACACTGCTGCTTTGGTATTTCCAGAAAGTGAGAAGCACAAAAGATGCTTTCCTTGTGATATTTCTGTTAGATCCCTATAGAGATTTTAAAAGGCAAATGTTGGGAATGAGAGCCCTGTAGAGGTAGGCAGCACAAAGCACACCTGACTCTGGGCCTGCGGCAGCCATGAAAACATCATTTTTGCTGCAGATAATAGTGCAGAGCATAACAGACATTTTAAACAGCACTGGCTGTTATAATGAACCTTGGTTTTTCAAGAACAACAAATTAGTAACAGAAGAACTTTTACATCTCACAATTTAGTACATAAAACTCATGATGTAGTGAATATCTCAGCGTCGATAAAGTGATTGAGTCATTTTACACCACAGATTTTATAATGATAGAATATTTTTAATTTTTAGGATGAAGATAAAATGATATTTTCGAATGTTTTGCAACTTTTTAGAAAATGGCCTCACCAACAGTGTGATAAGTGTTTCTTAGTTTTAAAGACAATGCAAAAGTACCTTCTGCAGCTCCCTGACCACCCTGGCGAGGATCATGGCTGGTGAGGAGCTGCGAGCTGTATTTCTCCAGCTTTTATTGACATTTGCTTCCAGTGCACCTTCTGCAGGATTCTCGCGGGGTTGTAGCTTTTTGTGCATGGTGGTCTCCTCCATCATTAGCTAGAAACAACCCTTACAGCTATATCAGGAGAAGGGAGTTGGACTTGAGGTCTCCCTGAGGCAAAAATAATAGCCTCAGAGGCTTCCAGGGTAGGCTGAGGAAAAGACCTGAATAGAAACTTTATACACCGATCTTTTCCTTAAACTTGGTACGCTGACTTCTTACAATAAGATATCCCATTCTTGTATTCACAGTATTTTCTTAAAATTTTAAATTTATGAAAAGGGGTTATACGTCTTCATAAAGAAGCAATAAATAAATACTTTTTATTGGATGATACCTTACAGATAATACCTCTAATGGTATATTCTAATATCTGTGTAATCTTTGAATGTTGTTCCTTTATATCATGAATGAACACATAATCCACCTAAGTATGCAGCTAACATTAGAGGTTGGCTGCTTTAAGTATGTAAGAAGATTTCATCTTTGTTTCAAGTATTTTTAATATCTCCCCTGACTTTGATTACTAATAACAAAAATTTTAAATTAACATTCTGACCAATTAAGTGAAATATGAAAGGTAGTCAATTCAAATTTTCCAGCACTATTGCTTACGCAAATCAGCCAGTGTATTACTATTGTGTGGTAGGAAAGTGTGTAAGGCAATAGCTCAGACACCCATTGGTTTGTTCCTTCATAGATTTAAATGAGTTCAACATAGTTAACAATGGAGGACCATTTGTTATAACTAATATATATGTGGGTTTTTATAAACTTGATCCAGATATCTTTGAGTCCTTAGTAAAAATCAATGAAAGGGATGTGCATTTTACCATTACGGTATGCTCTTTTGTTTTTAATCATCAGCTAATTCATTTAGAGGTGAATTCATGAATTCAAAAATCCGTAGCATGGTGTGTAACCCTGTACTGCAGTGAGTGCTCAGAAATGGAGAAGGCTCACTTCCACTGCTAGCAGAGAGGAGTCTCTACAGGGCCAACAACACTGAGATCCTCCCCCAAATTCCCACCAGCCCCCACCAGCAGTCAGCCCACGTTCACGATTAAAAATGTCTCATTTCCTAAGACTAAGACCTGTGAAATCAACACAGGTAAATTCTGTAACTGAGATGTATGGGAGTGCTGGATTTAAATGCTCAGTATAAACTCTGAAAGTGAAGAATTTAACCATCAACCCCGTAAATAGTTCAGATGTTTAAAAGAAAGTGTAAACTGGCAGTTTTGTAGATTTTATACATATTTGGGGAACCAAGAATAACTGATTATTTTATACTTAGAAGTACAAAAGAGATCAGCATTGTATTATAGAACCAAAACAATACTTTAGGATCTGCAGTGTATGGACAAAATGTCTCATAGTCTGAAAACATCGGATATTTTGCCATCTTTAGTTTATTTCAGTCAAATGTATTTCTTGAAAATATTGTTTTTATCTTCTTCCAAGAGCTAGGAAAGAACAATTTTGTTTACTCCCAGGTGGTTTAAATTTGATTTGAACTCACAGCAGACTTTACGCTGATGAATAGCTTTTCATTGAACGTGAATAAATTGAGAAATTCAGATTAGTCAGCTACTTTTTCTTCATAATTTAAATTCCAAAGAAGAAGCATTTAGCAAAAATAGAACACAAAGAGTTGTGCAGTTGATGAATTGCGCCTGGTGTCTAGCTGAATTAATAAAACTATTAATGAACTAGATGGTAAAGCTTCTCTTCAGCATTTCTATGAAAAAGATTGTTTTAAGTAAACAAACAAAAAGGCAGCATTAGCATCAAAAAAGGGCAACTGCTTTTTTCAGTTAATGTGCAGGCTAATGAGAATGCACAGGGAAAAGAAAGCTTTCAACCAAATTTTTATCTGGATGTAAGAGATCTTTAGTCTTGGTTTTTACATAGCATTAGTTACATCTAATCATCAGAGCTAAAAATTTCAGACATCACAGAGAGACCTATATCACGTATGTATTTAATCACATGCATCTTAAATACACACACACATGCACATGATACGTACATGCATATTTAAGTGTCCTTTACTTTCAACACAGATCATTCCTTTGAAAAATGCAGATTTGTGCAAACACGAAAAAGATACCATATTAAGAGAAGTGTAATCATTTAGGTTATTCTTAAATTTTATGTTAGGGAAAGTATTTTTAACTGTTCTAGGTCTTGCAGAATATTTGTCACACAAAAATTTGTTCAAGAAGAATTCAAATTTTTCATTTTTGTTCCATACATTTATTAACTATTCATGAACTTATTATTTTGACACTAAATTTGGCCATGATTCATCATTAATTTGAAAGCACTAAATCTTTCAAGACATTGATATTTGATTGGCAACTAAATGAACCATTTTACTAGCTATATTCCCATACATAAGAATACAAGATTGTGTATGGTGATGTTACTTATTTATTTTTATGTATAAATAGTTTTATGTATGCCTACATATAACATATTGCAGTATTTCGTATTATTTTATTTGAATATAAACTTTCAAGAAAACACATGATTCTTATAAACCACCTAGCTAGAGTACAATTATTCTAGATTTATAAGTACAATGCATATCACATATAGGATTTTCCTTCGTATTTTACTCAAGTTAAATAGGGAATCTTGAAACTAATATGAAGTCAGATGTATAATGTCTTTGCACATATCCAGTTACATGTTTTATAATTACCTCTCATAAAATGAGATTTTTCAGATAGTGACAAAAAATTTCAATGGAAAGTTAATGAATATAATCCATTGGCGGCAAACTTACTTTCAGGGAAGACAGAGAACAAATTTGGGAAATTCATGTCTAAAAGCAATAAGCCAGTTCAGTTGAAAAAATAGCAAATAATTAATTGTTGGTTCAATAAGTTGGAAGAATTTCTATTTTTAAAACGTTCAATCTCATGGAGCTCTTAAAAACCATTTAAGTGCAAACTATATTTGTACATTTTATAAAAATAAAAACCTGGAACTGTGCTTATAAGTATTCTTTGTTCTCTATTTTATTACTCTAAAATAGCATAGTTCTTTTTTTTGTAATTCGTTAGGTTTATTGCTACATTTTAGGTGTACAATATGATGACATTCATCATTGGGAATTTGTATCTGGACATGAGATATCTTGGAGCACAGTTCTTTTTATGCACCAAAATCCAGATAAAGTTGATCATTGTTTTTAAGCCACATTTCCCTCTAGAAAGGATAATGGTAGCATTCCTGTTCATGCCTTAGGCCAAAACATCTTTTTGAATCCTGTGTCTCTGTGTGTGTTAAAAAATAGTTTACTGCCATGCAACTTATGATATCCATTTTCCTTAGGTTAGGATTATGAAAAGAAACTGCAAAAATATGAAATACAAAGACTAATCTAGTTTTAAAATGTAATACTCTAAGTGACCCTTCAAGAAAGAATGTCAATAGATTTTCTGTGTCATAATTGTGCATGCAAATGACTTGCCTATCTTGGCATTGGACTGAATCAAAATAACAGTATCCAGATACACTTGATTGTAGATGTTTTTGCATACTCCTCAAGAATATATTGTGTGTTGAGATGTTTCTCTCAGTCAGTGCATGTACAAATTGTTCTAACTTGCCCACCATTTGGAAAACACTGAGTTGATTTGCAATCTTGCCTTTCTTTATGTATGAAATATAAACTACGTACCTTGAGTTTGGAAATGGAATGGGAGATGAAAAATATGATTTAGTGGGTAAAAATAACAGCTCCTTTAATGGATTTGTAGCTTATTGAACCATATTTATTCCAGTCAGCTTAGAAATTCACTTTGTAAGAGTGAGTATATTCATCTATGAATAAACTTAAATGCAAATATTTTAAAATCCTATCACAGAAGATGTATCTGGTTTATATTTATCTCAAAGGATGGCAAAACATATTTTTTAAGTAATAGAAAGATGGCATTTAAAATCAAGTTGAAGGAAAGATTAGTGTTCAGAAACATAGCAACAGTAAAATGGAGCCTCATGAAAAATTTGTATATGTATTAAGCACATTCAGAAAATAGACTTTAAAATCACTTTTAAATTAGGAATTTCAGAATTAACCATGCTGCTCAGTAGGGTAAGAATTATCTTAATAAATATAATGAAATTATAACAGAATTTTCTTCCTTTATTTTTCTTCCACTTCTGTCTTCTCTCTCTCTCCTTCCCTTCCTCATTCCCAACATTGATGCTGATACATATTTGCCTTATATATCCACTTTAGAGCCAAAGTTTTCAAAATTGAGTAATGCATCTTGCCTATATTGTTTACTTTGGAAGCAATGGCTAATGAACAAAAGAAGGATATAAAAATAGCAAAATCAAATAAAAAAACTTCTGTATATAGCATAGTTTAATAAAGTAAACACATGCAGTATTAAGAGATAATTAATTGCCCTAAGCTCCAGTTCTGGACTATTTAGATTTGAATAACAAAATTCCACTTATGAAATAGTTGACCTTAAGCAAATTACTTTGTCTATCAAGGAAGATTTAAAAGAGAGAGAATTATATGACCATTATTATGGTATCTTCCTCAGGGATATTTATTAGTGAGACATTGCATGTATTTAACTGATGTATTATAAATGCTAGACCTAGCTTTAAATCCTGAACATATATTTGGTAACCTTGGAAAAATAATTTTATCTTCTAAACCTAAATATCTTTATTTGCAGCTAAGACAAAGTACTCTTTCAAGAGTTTATGGAAGTTAGAAATGATTAGTAAGTAGCTAATATACATTACACATTCAAACAATTTAGCTGACTTTTCTTTTTCCCCTTTTTTATTGTTTTCATATTAGTTCTCTTCATTGTTATTTTTAATAAAGAGAGAAACTGTAAGAGAACATTGGAAGTGGTTCGGTGGGGAAAGAGCTATTTCTGGAAGTTAAAACATAAGGGTAAGAATGAATAGGAGGTGAAAAGGGCAGGTGGATGGAATGATATCTTCCTCACAATAGGTAGGAAGAAGTTCAAAGGACAGTGCTGTCCACAGAGAAAGATATGAAAGGAAAAGAATCAAAATAGGTTTTTCAGCAGAGGAAAAAATTGGGATCAAGAGAGATAACATATTGGAATTTGAAGTGGTAATGCTGGTACTTAGATTGTAAGCAGAAGCCAATCTAATAACCTAGTAGTAGAATGGTCTCTGTAGACATATCAATCAGCATAAAGATTGAAGATTTATGAGACTCATACAAGAACTGTAAAAGCATCCACAAATTTTTCAGCAGCAGGAAGGCAAATAAATAAGCAATGAAATAGAATTTTTTTTCCAATAGTTTACACCTTGATTGGCTAACAAAAAGAAATTAGTTATTTGATTCATGCATATTTGCATAAACTAGATAGGCAATAGTGAATGCTTGTTATACAATTTATGCACATTTTTAAAAATCAAGGTACTTATAAATATGAATTTTAGATTAAGTTTTTATTTGGACTATATTTTGAATTACTTTAAAGTTTTGATTAGTAACGTTATTCAGTAATATCGAAATCATTCCACTACCAAAGTTTGTGACTTGAATCATGATATATTGATTGAGAATTTTAAATAGATGGATTACTTTTATGATAGAGCATATAATGCTATATATTTATTGTTGTAATTAATAATCACACAAATTTAAAGAGAATAGGCTGTAGAAGAATTGATTGCTATTTTCAGATTTTATTTGTGGGTAGAATCACCCCAAAATTTGGCCCTATTTTTACTAAATGTACAAAGATGTGTTTTTAATAGAAAATGGATTATGTATAGCCATTTAGATAATGATTTTTGAGAAATACAAAATACTGTCCTTCCACATTTTCTTAAAAAACAAGCTTTTCAATTAATGCTGGTAATTTCTATTTTCTTCCACATTTCTGCCTTTATTCTCAGAGATGTTTTGTAACATATCTTACCTAAATCCTAATCTGGGTAAAGTTAAACTATTGTTTTAAATGAATATTAAACAAAAGACAGCACTTTAAGAATAAGTCATTATCTGTAC
This sequence comes from Heterocephalus glaber, assembly GCF_000247695.1. The sequence continues at coordinate 14,653,061 of NW_004624736.1, read as the reverse complement.
ATTTGTCTTCTCTCTCTCTCACATAGCATTTTTTATTCCTAACACAGACATTATGCCTTTTTTGGGTATAGTGCTTATCCAAATGTTTAACATATAGAAACTAATCGCTAAATTATTTTTAAACTGTTAGAAGGGTGGACAGAAAAGTGAATGTTTAAAAAAATAGCAAAACAGAGGATATCCATAAAATGGACAAATTTCTACCCAGAAAAATAAGAAAAAAGCTTGGAAAACACAAATTAAACAATATCAACAATAAAGAAATCACTAGAGATCCTAAAGACATTTAAATAATATTAAGTAGTGTTATAAGCAAATTTAAACCAGTACATTCCAAAATATATGTTAATTATGCAGGTTCCTTGAAAGATAAAATGTACCCAAATCCCACCCAAGAGAAAAGAAAGTATAAGGAAATTCCCAAGTGGCTTTATTGATGAATCTGACTAAATAAAAAGCACACAAAATATAAAACAATAAAAATTTAGTATTTACAGATGACATACTGTCCCTGTATTAAATCTCAAAAGGCATAGTAAAAATGTATTACATTAATCTAATGAGTCAATTTAGAAATAACAGAGGCTATGAGGTTAGTAAACAAAATTTAATTGTATCTCTACATACTAACACTAGACTGTTGCAGTTCACAAGCATGGCACAGCACAAAGGATGAGAGATTACTTGGATTCCATGTCCAGGTTAACTCCAAGAAGGCCCAGAAGGGCTACCTTCATGAAGACCCCTCAGCGTGAGAGAGGCTCAGGAAAGAAAAAAAGCACTTAACTGAAGCTTCAGTGGCTTTTTATTGCTAGAATCAGGAAGCAAGGATAAAGGACAAAAGAAGGGCATCTGTGCAGGAATTCCTGTATGGGGCAGGAGAAGGTCAGGGTGGCCTGTTACCTGACTTACCTTAGGGCCATCTAAGTGATAAGTCAGAGTATAGGGAGGACAAAGCGTAGAGTGTTCATTCTTTTTGTTTGTTTGTTTGTTTAGAGCATTCATTCTTGAAGGCAATGTGTTTTTAATTTTTATTTTTTTGGTACTAGGGATCCAACTTGGGACCTTGTGCTTGTGAGGGAGGTTGCAGAACCACTTAGCTAAGTCCCCGGCCCTTAAGGCAATGTGATTTGATCCGACTTGGACTTGTAGGTAATTATTTAATCTCTAACCATACATTCCAGTGGTTCGGGGCATATGGCCCCCTAAGTCCCTTCTTTCTGCATATCTGTCTCATATGTAGCTCTGGCCAATGTTCCTGTATATCCCACTTCTTTGTTTTGTACTCAGGTTTGGGAAAGAGGGGTAGGGTGAAAAAAGGAGAGATATAGGGTTTGCTGGAGAAAGGTCATCCATCATGGCTTCAGTATGCAGGATATACTGGAATAGTACCTAGAGGCCTCATAGGAAAGAACCAAAAGAAAAGTATTTTAATAATAATAAGAATCCAAATGTGAGAGTTGAGACCAGACCATCAGTTCCTAGGGTTGAGGCAATAGATGATATCATTGAAATGATCTAAAGTAATGTTGGGAGCCTCCATTTGAAGCTCATAAATTTGGGCCTGAAGCCGGCCCTGGAGACCATTGATTTCTCTGCCGTGGTTTGGCAGTTTGGGTGGAATTAGTTAGGGCCACAGCTGCTATGGTGCAATAGCTGCCAGCGCCATCATCACTGCCAATGACCCCAGCATTAACCATGTACAAATTCAGTTCTAACAGAATATCAGTGTATTGGAGTTTAACAACTCAATACATGAAATCCTTGAGTACAGACCCAATAAACTGTTACAAGAGTAGGAAACTAAAGTTTACTTTCAGAACAAAATATACATATTTTGAGAAACATATCATAAACATAAATTCAAATAAGAAACATTATTAAGATGTTGATTCTCCCTGAAACTATTCTATATGTTCCATGCAATTGAATGCAGATAAAAATTTTAGCAGAGATTATTTTTTCCTTTTTATATAACTGACAAGGAAATTTTAAAATTTAGGTGGAAATATAGATATTAGTATAAGAAAAAAATTGGGGGGAGAAAAGTGGAAATTTGGAGAAATTACACTACCTGTTTTCAAGACTTATTATAAAGCAAAACACATCAATAAAATGTTGTATTGGCAAAGAATACCATATAGAAAAATTAACAGAATAACCTGTCCACAAATAGACCTACCTATATTTGGCCATTTAAGTTTTGACAAAGTTAAAAAGGCAAATCAATTGATATACTTATTATTTGCTAATGGTGCCACAGTTGGAGATATATATATATATATATATCAACAAAGAAAAAATACAAAAACACAACTCATAACTCATAAAAGATACAAAAATCATCTCAAAATGGATCATAGTCCTACATGTAAACTCTAAATTGTAAAACTTAAGAAAAGTTTGGAATAAGTCCATATTTCTTAGATTCAACACTAAAAATATGACATTTAAAAAATATTATGTAGTTTTAATTCACCAGAATTGTATATTTTATAGAGTATGTTATATTTTGATATTAGTAAATGCTCAAATATTAAGTCATTCTAATTATCTATATACTTATTTTTATAAGGCCTTCTCACTTAAAATTTTATAATCTATAATACATTATTATTAGCTGTAGTTTTCATCTTATGGAAAAGATCTATATAATGTATTATTCCTGTCTAATTGAAATTGTGTACCTCTTGACCAACCGGGGACCCAGCATCTGATTGCCACCATTTTACTTTCTACTTCTAGGTGTTCAACTCTTTTCAACTCTCTGTTAATTGAGATTATGTAATGTTTGCTTTTCTGTGCCTAACATATTTCACTTTACATAATATCCTCCAGGTTCATCTACATTGTGCCAAATGATAGCATTTCCTTCTTTATTATGGCTAATATGCCACTGTAGATCTGTATGTATTTATAAAATGTATAAAATAAATTCTAAAGTTAATATAAAGAAAACACAATAAAATATGTTGAAATCACATATCTGATAAATGATTTCTATGAAAACATATAAAAGACTCAAAACTTAATAATAAGAATGAATTACATAATTAAAAATAAGAAAGTACTGTGATGTAGCTCAGTGGTAGAGCACTTATCTAGCATGTACAAGACCTTAAATACATGACAAAATACCCAGCATGATAAAAAAAAAAAACAAACAACCACAACCAACACAGGAGATATCTACCCAGAATAATTAAAATGCCTATATCTTTATTTAAAAATTTTTTTATTTGCACGTTTTTGCTGTACATAATTTTTACATTCATTGTAAGGTGTTAGTACATGTACATAACACATCTTAATTGTTTTTATTTCCCCTAATATCTAAAACTTATATTACCCAGTGCTGCCATCTGGAATTCTCATACTCTGATAGTAGGAATGCAAATGTGGCAGAATCCCTTTGGAAAACAATTTGGCTGTTCATTACAAAATCAAACAGAAACATTCTATCATGTCTAAATCCCACCTCTATGTATTTATCCTGGTGAAATAAAAAGATAGCCACAAAAACATATGTTCAGATGTTTATAGCAGCCTCAGTCATAACTGTTCCAAATTAAAAATAAACTATATATCACTCAGCTGATGCCTGATAAATAAGCCATAGTAGATCCATATATTGAGAAGTTATAGATTATTGCTACACTGGAATATCAGAGACCCTGCAGCAGATTCAGATCTCCTGCTTCAGTCTATAATGCATGGGGAGAGAAAAGACACAGAGACAGAGTCCTAGAGAGAATTGGGGAGCCATGATGACCAGTGCTTGAGCAAGCAAAAGCTCTGAGCAGCCAGAGCCATGGATATTTATGGTAACACTATCATTGTTAAGTTGGGGTGAGGGGCTACATGAAGGGGCTATGTGTGGTTGCTAGGGATATGTTGCTGATGTAGGCAAATCTTCTGGAAGAAGAAACAAAGCATTCTTGTGTTAGGCTGGGATCAAAATTTGGGTAAGAGTCACTCTGACCCTGGCAGTGATTTGGTCAGACTCGCTTCTTAAAATAAGCCAGTTGTGGGGTTAACTCTTTACAGCCAGCACTGCTTACAACCTGCTTTGGGCATAATCAAAGGGGTGGTCCTCCACAATGGTATAGGTGAATTTCAAGTATATTTTGCTAAATGAAGGAAGAGATGAAGAAAAAGATAGGCAACAAGTAACTGCAGAGAAAAAAATTGGAGAGGGTAACTATAGTTTTATATGAGATGGTTGCTGTCCAACTGTATGCATCTATTAAAAAAATTGTTTTACTTTGTGCTAAAAGTGATAATTTTTATAAAATTAATTTTAATTTAAATATTAAAAAGAGAAAAATTAATTTTAAACACCTAAAAAGTATATGTGCATATGCAATTATATTTATTTTACATTCAAAATCTGCCTGAGATGATTCCGTACATTCTGGCTCAGTGACAATGGTATTAAGCTTTTAAGAGAGTCCCACCATTCCATTGGCGAGATCGCGCAGATCCCAGGGAGTAGTTATGTGGCCCAGACAAGTGCGGCTGCAGGCAGATCCCAGTCGGGGTCCAGTCCAACCCCAGAGGCTCTGGTGCACCCACGCAGTCCAGAGGTCTGCCAGAGAGGAGCTGCACAGGCACACGGGCATCAGCCCAGAGGCTTGCCATACCATTGGCCACAGCCAGGGACACACCTGGAGAAGAGCTGTACAGGCACACAAACAATGCACAGAAGCTTGCCTGATACCTTTGATAAGTGCATGGAGACCCTAGACAAAGCCTGTGCAGACAATAGGAACTGGGGTGCACAGACCCCAACCAAATGCCCTCCCAGACAACAGCTACATAGGGGCCCCAGCGAGAGGCACACTTAGATACCATCCCAAGTGTGCTTAGGCCCCAGCCAGAAGTCCGCTCAGACAACAGGTCAAAAAACTCAGGGAAACAGAAGGGCACCACTCTGAACCAAGGAATCTGTGTACTGGTGAGCAGCAGAGTACAGGCTGTTCAGTGGCTTGCTGAGAATTCAAGATCAGTGGGTGAGCAAAAAGATGCCTCAAAAAAGACAAAGCAGGCTGCATCTGTTGAAATGAGAAGACATGTAAATAAGTCTCAAAAGCAGACTTCTAGCTCACCTAAGGCAACCCCAAAGGGAAAGGAGACAGAACAATCTGGTACTCAACCACCTGGACTCCCTGAACTGGCAACAAGAGAGGATCTAGAAAAAATGAAATCAGAAATAATTTCTCAGATAACAGCAGAGATTATGCTCATAGTACAGGACATGATTAATAAATCTAGAGGGGACACAGATTAAAAAAATAGAGGAGCTCAGGAACATGATGGAATCCCAACATAGGAAACAAATGGAATCCACAAAATATGCAAATAGATTTCCAGGAGATTAAAAAGTCCATTGAAAGTTTACACAGCAGAATGAGCAAAGGGAGGAAAGAATTTCAGATATAGAAGATAGGATTGGAATTAATGACCAGGAAAATAAAAATTTCTTAGAAATAGTAAGGAACCATGAGAAATCAAATGAGCAGCTGCCAGACGATGAAAAGAATAACATAAGACTGATTGGAGTCAATGAAGAAACAGGAGAGAGTGCAGATGACATAAAAAAACTGTTCACAAAAATGATGGCAGAAAGAAAACTTCCCAAGCAAGGGAAAAGAACTTGACATGGAGATAAGTGAAGCATATAGGACTCCAACTAGCCATGATAAAAAAAATCTACATATAGGCATATAATAGTTAAGATTCCAGAAACCCAAAGGAAGAACAAAATTCTACAAGAAGTTAGAGAAAAGAAACAAATCACATACAAAGGAAAGCCCATCAGAATCACAGCAGACTTCTCGACACAAACCCACAAGGCAAGAAGGGCTTGGAGTGACATATTTCAAGCCCTAAAGGAAAACAACCTCCAACGCAGATTGACATACCCTGCAAAACTATCTTTCAAAATTGATGGAGAAATAAGATACTTTCATGACAAGAGCACCTTGGGAACTTCATGAATACCAAACCAGCACTCCAAGAAATTTTAAACAATGTCCTAGGAAAACACAATGAGGATCACAACCTCAGGAAGCCCTGAAGAATGAGTCCATCAGGCATGACAAGAAAATAACTAAATGCAAAGAGGGAGAATCCAACAAAAAGAAAAGTTCTTGACAAGAATAAGTGAATATATATCAGTTATAATCATCAATATTAACGGTCTCAGTTCAACAATCAAAAGAAATAGACTGGCAGAATGGGTCAAGAAGCTATTTCCGTCAAGAAACACATACAGTTTGCATACAAGAAACACACTTAATTCAAAAAGAAATGCATATACTGAAAGTTTAAAGGTGGAAAACAATATTCCATGCTACGGGAACACCAAAAAAAGCACGAGTAGCTATCCTCTTTGCAGATCAAGTGGATTTCAAACCAACACTGATTAAGAGAGAC
>NW_004624736.1:14584132-14626609 GCF_000247695.1 Heterocephalus glaber | reverse complement strand
TATATATATATATATATAATTTGTTAAAAACGTGTTTATTTTTATATTTTCTCTGATAGGTAAGAAAATTTCTATATTTCTGTTTTGTTTGTTTTGTTTTTCAGAAGTGGGCTGGCTAGTCTTGTGTAGTTTTCTTATTAAAGTTATGATGCAATATTATAATTTAAGACACTGACTTTCTTTTCTTAATAAAAAGAAAAATTTGGGTTATTCCAGAAATGTGTAGATCACATATCACATTTCACTCTGAAGTGAATTAGTTTGTGAGCATAGTACAATCCTTTTGAAAAGGAGACTTATAATGGGGATGCTGACAGACCACTTCTGCAGCTATATGGAGATATTCTTAGCTGGCTCATTAATAGCTAAGGAAGACAGACCATGTCTTTTTATGAATCAAATTCTCCCTCTCCAGTGGACACAGGTCAAATAGTGAAGAAGCCCTTCACTCTCCAGTAGAAATGAAATAGACGATGCTGACATTTCCACTGGTTTAATGAGAGTATGGCAGCAGAGTGCTGCAGGACAGAGCGCTTTGTCAAAGTGGACCGAGGTCTATTTTTAAACCCTATTTTTACAGAGGTTTGCCTTTTATACTCATTCTACCTAATAGCAGGAGGATGCAGTAAGTGCCAGAGTATAGATATGGAAGAGAGAAATGAAAACAGCTCAGGTTTGAGCAGCACCTAAGTCCCCTTGAATCTTACCAATTGTTCAACTTCCCTTAGAAGGTTGTTTTGGGTTTTTTTATTTGAGGATTTTTGTTTTGTTTTATTTTAGTGTTTAGAGATTGTGATTTTCCCTTATTTAAGAAACAAAACTTACTCGATTAAAGTGACCAGTTTTGTGATTGTGTTGCTTTTTTATGTCTAAAGCTCCAAATGGCTAATAAGGAATTTATACAAGTTGACAACCTTTATTATCAGTTCTGATAGAATTGGATATGGCATGTTGTAGAGATTTTAATTTAAAAAAAATTTACTGCACTTCTCTCACCTACTACTTTGTAGTTAAAGGTACAGTTAAAGGCGAGGTCAATGCTGCTGGATTGGTTTTGCTTTTACTGGTGCATACTAAGTTTTGAATACGTGAGCATACATTCCTTCTTGAGCTTTCATTGCAGATTTTTTATTTTGTATAAGTGGAAAAATTAAGTTGTACACTAAGACACTAAAATGCTGTCATGAGTTTCTGAAGGGACAGTGACATCACCAGCAGCTACAGGTTATATCCCCATCCCCAAGGTGACAAGCAGAAGGATGGCCCATAGCACTTCCCCTGCCACTGAGCTTCCACCTACTCAGCGCACTCCTCTGCTCCTCCCACCTACATCCTCTAGGCATTAACCCCAGGTCACTCCACAGAGATTCTGAGGATAAAGAGGTCTCTGTACTGGGAATATGCTAAGTCCTTAAACTTTACTCTAAATAAATTTATTTACCCGAAACTTTATCAAGACATGTAGCTATCTTCTTAGAAAAGAACTATTAAACTATTAAACCATGACTGTATTAAAATAATATGTTGCCATCCCAGTACATTTGGCTCCCTTTATTTCCATGGTTAACATAGCACATATCACATGACAAGTACTTGTTTGCTAAACTAGCATGAATAATTATTTGCAAAAGAGTTACTCACAAGGAATATGTCATTTTTAAATTTTATATTATATCCTGTCAAGAACCAATTCAACCTCATAAAAAAGGATGGGAAGCTAAGAAAAATATTAACAGTAATGTTACCCAATGATTAGATAATAGAATGAGGTGGAGGGTAAGCAAAATTTTGTACCAGAAAACCCATAATTTCTGAAATGTTCCATACTTTTTACATTGAAAAGTTCTATAGTATTTTTCCCTTTACAATCCATAAAAAGACAATAAATTATCAAATATCATGAGAATTAGTAGTACCAATTTTAATGGCTGATCACGAATATAAACTTGCTAAGTGATTATTTTTCCGCGGTATTTGTTTACTCTCTGTCACCCCATCCACTATTACCAATGTAATTATTCCAAGTGGCTCACAGAATAGTGTGCGGTTGAGGAGAGCCAACCCTGAAATACAACACAAACTTTTCTCACCATCTCCCACTTTTAATTAGGGACAATATTTTTCAGTATATTTTTAACTTCCAAATAATTTACCTATATTAATTTGATGTTACAAGTTCTATGGAAAAGTCCTCAAAAGGTGTGAATTTGAAGGTCAATGATCAGACAGATAGTACTGAATCATAAGCTAGTTTTAGAAAACAATTGTGGAGATGTACATTTCCCCAGCCTTTCTTCTATTACTTTCCTTCCATCACTCCTAAGTTGCCTCCCACACTGAATCATTTCAATGGACCCAATTATGAAGGATCTTGAGTTATGAAGAAAGTGCCTAATAAATTATATCATTGTCTCTATGGAGTTATAAAAATGTAAGGCATTTAACTTGTAAGTCACTAAGTATTGGATGGCAGGAATGTTTGGTTCATGATGGGTTTAAAGACTGAAAATAATAGCTAATGTTCTTTGAGCTTGCACACAATACATGCTTTATACTAAATGCTTACATGTTCTATCTCATTTTGTCTCAATAATGCTTTAAGTACTACTACTGTTCTTTTTTACAGAATGGTAACCTGAAGCATACATGAACTAGACTATGCCGTCTATCTCCCAAGGCATAGAGCTTGGAGATGGGCAACTGTCTTTCACCTCAAGAGCTTTGACTCCAAATGCAACTGCATTATAACACAAGATGAGCAAAATGAAAACAACTGTTTTTCTCAGAGAGTTGCCCCATCTGCTGCACTCTCTTTTCCTCCCACAAGGCACAGCAAGTCTCCCATGACCTCCCTGCAGCCCAGGCTGCAACAAATTCAGTTCTTGTCCTTGTTTAGTGCTGCTTGACATTGCTATCACCTCATACTTCCTTTATCTTTCATTTGATGGTAGCTTATAAAGCTTTAAGGGATTTATTTCTTCCTTTCCTTTCTGAATGTCTATGCTCTCAATCTCCTCTTTTCTAAGAAGTGCTGACCTACTTTGTACAATTCTTTATAAAGCAAGGTCTGGGAGTCTTGTTTCCCAGATCGCTTCAATTTCCATTTCCAGCTTCTCTGCCTACCGGAAAGTATGATTTAGCTACAAGCACATGATTGTACCAGTTCTCTATAGTTCTGGTTTATTCTTTTTTCCAGCTTTCTTCTTAGTGAAATGATTTTTCTTGGTTAGATGTATTTCTTGTACTATTTCTGTCATTCAGTAAGGATTTACTGAATGAGTTTTTATAATCACTAGGTATTTTAAATTTTTGAAAGTGTTTTAAATTTTTCCAACTATATATGCAGAAGAGACAAATCTTTGCAGTCAAATACAGTCCGGTTATGCAAATATTTGAGTGAGGATTATATGTTATGTCTGGTTTTTGGTAATTATCAGGTAGACATGAAATTTTGACTTCAAGAAACTCAGAAAAAAATTTATGTCTATTAAACTGTAGATATGCTGTTGCTATCAATTTAAAGAGAGAGAAAAGTTAATACAGTGAGCTTTGTGCTAAGGATGAGCAGGGATTTTGACAATAGACACAGAGAAGACGGATGTTATTCCATGTAAAGAACCATCTTTGAAAATAATCATAGACACTGAGGTGGGAAACTCAAATGTTTGCATGGATGTTGAATAAGCTGGCTTAATTGAACATAAACTGTATGGTGTGGGAGAGGAGACAAAGCAGAAAAGGTAGATTTGGGTCCGATTATGTAAGGCTATTAATGTTAATCTAAGTAGATTAAAATTTGTACAATGGAGAGCTACTGAGAGCTTTTGAAAATCTACAGACATCTTTATCAAAATCAAAAAATGAATAAAAACACTAAGTATAATAATTTTAAATTAATTTTACATAATCTTTTCTAAGTGTTTATACCAGAAAAGTCATTCTGTAATTGAGGCGATTTTTTTCGTAAACTCTTTGGATACTTCAACCACAAAGCCAGAATAATGATTTTTGTTATCAAATAATGTGTTTGTTCAGAAGTCCTTTTCTGTGATTGTGGCCTTGTAAGCTAGAAGGAACTAATTGATAACTATTTATTAATAGTACTCACATCCAACCAATTTAGCAGATTCAAAGTAGGACACAAGGGTTGGAGAAGACAAAAGTGACATATATGCACAATGGCTACTGGAAGAACAATGATTGCCTTACCTACTTTTATATAGCCAAAGAATCTTAGAATTGCACGTCTGGAATGAAGTCAAGCCAGAGAGACATACTTGTTCGTCAGCAGCTTTTCTTTGGTAGTTGATTTCTTCAGTGGGTGAGATGGTAAACAATGTAGGAGGAAGCAACACAAGATGAGTAGATGAAAGGGTCAAATATGTAAGAAGAAACCTGGCAGGGGTGAAGGTGACAGAAACAAAATGTGATACTAATGTCCAAGGTGGAGAAAGTAGTTGACCACACCATTGATTTTCAGATGTCAAGTAGAAATGCTGGTGAAAATGTGGATCTAGGTTTTGAAATTGAGAGCTATTGAGGAGCATAAGAAGGACACTAGACACATTGTAATGGTTAAAAGCAGGGTTCTCAACATGCTCTTGAAAATCTGCACATGCCATTAGTATCCTTGGACTTTTTCAAGTCTTCCAAACTATAATTAGGTCCTTTTATCCTAATAAAACAAAAATAATTCACAAACAAAGCAAGATGAATATTACAAAAATAGTAAGAAATATAAAGATCCAATATTTCTCTTCATTAATATCAAGAGTTTAAATACGTTATTGATTATGTTAGAAAGTATTTTTTCTAACCTTGTTGATAGTAGATATATTTTACCTTCATCAAACCTTATCTTGGTGTAGTTTCAAACCCATACATTCTAAACTACTACAGATATCATTTGTTAATGATAGTAATTACAATGATAAACAAATTTATCCTGGATTTAAATAGGCAATATTAAATTAGTCTGACTCTTTTCAAGTAATCAATACAGTAGGATACAATATTTTTCAGTTGTACTTTTAAGTATTATTAGATTTTCAGAAATTAGTTTGCTGAAAATCAAAGTAGCTGAAAAACTATGATTACTATGAAATTTGTTGTATTTCTTAAACAAGGAGTTTGTAACAAAGACATTGCAGGGAGAACAATGGAATTGATATGGATGTAATGGTATGTTCAAAGATTGAGTTACATTGCTTGGGCTACCATAGCAAAGCAGCACAAATGTGGATTAAATGAAAGGAATTCATTGTCTCGCAGTTCTGGAGGCTGGAAGTCTGAGGTCAAGGTGCCAACAGAATTGGTCCATTCCTGAAGGGTGAGGCTAGAAATGTACCCCAAAGCCTCTTCCTGGCTTCTCATGGTCTGCTGTCATCATAGGTGTCCTCTGGCTTCTGTTGCATCATCCCGATCTCTGCCTTTGGCTTTAATATCATGTTCCCTTTGTGTTTGTGTGTGTGTGGTCCTGTGTGTTGTGTGCCCAAATTTCTACTTTTTATAAGGTTACCATTCATATTGGTTTCAAGTCTCATTTCATGGCCTCCCTTTAACTAATTATATCTTCAAGGATGTGATTTTCAAATTAGATAAAAAATGAAACCCATTAATCTGTATAACCAACAGACACTAATAAAAACATATTAAAAAACAGAAAAAACATAATTAGGTCATATTCTAAGGTACCGAAAGGTAGAAATTTGACATATTAATTTGGAATCCACCACTCAGTCTGCAGCAGAAATCAATGAACCAAAGATTTTATAGAAGCAAAGTTTTCATGTAGAAAATAATTGATAGAGCATTAAAGTTGTGACCAAAAGGGGAGATTCTTTAAAGACATATCTGGCCTGATCTTGATGACAGCTAAAGCTAGAGTCTTTACAAAGTTATTGCCACCAAGACCTTTCTCTGGACATAGTGTCAAACAGGAGCATAATCTATAAAACAGAAGCATAGCTTTCTCAGCTGTAGTAGAATTTGAGAGCTACCACTCCCTATGTCTCACACTCCATAGATCTCCTTGAGTATGCTAGGGAATGTTAGGGTGCTCTGGAGAAGAATTTGAAAACGTCCACTTCAGAATAGTTATACATTTAGGAATAGGACAGCAAAATAGATTATTACAGTATATTTGACATGAAATAGGAGGCCACATTGGGATAGCACCAGTGAGGAAAAGGAAACAAGCTGTACAACTCATATAATATTTGATGAATCATAACAGGATGGTAGCAGGCGGAGAGAAAATAATGTGGTTAATATTGTTAAATGATTGTTACACTGTACTGTTTCTGTTTCATGTCAAGATATGTCCTACTTCTCCAAAGTTATTAAACTAATTCACTGCGATGTGATTTGAACTTGAAATGGGGATAGAAATCTTCACTTCAAAGCTAGAGAGTTTGGGGGTAGTATAATATCCCAACAAGGTGATTCACATTACCTTTCAAAGTGTCTCTATCTTTACAATTTCAGGAACCCCAGTTTTCTTCAACTGAATTCTGTCTCAGAAAGTCATCATCATGTGTACCTAAAGGGACCCTAAATACACATCTGAAGACAGAATACAGACAACTTCCCTCATTTCCTCCAGGATAACTGCCCAGTCGTTTCTTTGATGTGTCTTTCTTTGCCTTGCACAAGCTGAGTGGCTTCCTAGTCACTTAGTCACTTATTTTCTGGGGTTTCTTACCTTTTCTGAAGATGGTATTTGGGAGATCAGTGTGCTCTGCTGACACCTCACCTTCAGATTACTTCTCCTCTGTTTAACAGTTGCATAGATACATTTGTTTCTACTGTAACACTATGCATACATTCCAGAAAAATGTTGCATTGTATTAAACTGTCATCTAAAGAACATCTCACATTCCATACATATGAGAAAAATTATGGTAGAGAGCAAAGCACTAAAACCTATTCATTAACACAGCATTAACAGATAAAGTAATAAACAATTATAATTCTAATAAAAAGGTTGCATGTTTTTAAAAGACTGACTAACTCCATGAAAAAATTTTCAGTATACAGCAAATAATTTTTTAAAACTGCAGGAGTAATATATATAGCTTAATAAGATGGGCTCTAAAGAAGAGCTACGGATTCAAGGAATAAATTCCAAAGACTCTAGGGAACTTCACAGCAAGCAGTTGCAATTCAAAGCATTTGGTCAAATTGACCTTAAAGAAAAAGTATTAAGAGAAGGGGCATGGTGTTCTGTATTGAATTCTTTCACATTGTACTGCATTTATCTGTGTAGCATACTTTACTTGCAGAATTAATACTGGATGGCACAAAATATTAATGTATTGGGAAAATTTTTCTAATAAAATCATTCTATTTATTTAAGGTATATGATCTGTCATTTTAGTAATATTCATCAAAGCAGTAACTTTTTACTTATGCTTTACATCATATTAATAATTCAGTTAATACTATAACAAATGATGTGACGAATCATGTTTCATTGTATGCTCTTTTTGTTACTTTAGTTCATGGTATTAGAAACCTAATTAGGACTACAGCATGAGTTATAAAGATGGGCCAAAAAAAAAGCTTACTGAAGAGCTATCTTCAAAATCATCTCTTTTTGTAGTAATTTTGTATGGAGGTGGAGGTACTGGAGATTGAATCCAGGCCTTTGCACTGAGCTACATCTCTAGACATTTTTAATTGTTTAATTTTGAAGCAGAGCCTTGCTAAGTTGCTAAATTTTCCAGGCTAGCCTCAAATTTTCAACCCTCCTGCCTCAGTCTCCCAGAGTGTTGGGATTCTAAACTTGTGCAACCATGACCTGCCAATTTTTGTTCTTTAACCAAGTCTAAATCTTCGACCCTCTCTTTCATCAAAAAGAGGCTCCTTCTTTCCTTAAATGAATAAATATATTTCAAATAAAGCAGACCAAATGTATCCTGAGTATATTTGAATTTGTGATAGTTAGATAACACAGGTGTTCAGTCGAGGATTTCTACTCCATATGCAAAATTGCATGGCTCCATACCCACATTGTTTGGAAACTTGTTATGAGAACCTGTGTTTCCTATTAACAAGGGAATTATTCAGCTTCACAAATATTCACCAGATACCTGCTATGACCTCAGCACTATCGATGAAACACCAAAGGTACAGAAGTTGATTTTTAGCCCAGTCCACCCAACAGTTTAACATAATGTGACTAATACACAGTACTGACAGTAATGCTGAATTTATACCATGAATGTCATGTTTGAGGAAGACCCAGTTATTGTTCTAACTTGGTTGATAGGTAGCCATTTTTTTTCCAGGTGTGTTTTCTGAAAGAATGTGTCCTTTTGTTGATCTTCATGGATTTCCCCTCCTCATATTAGGTCCATGAAAGTTGTTGGTGAATTCTTTTTTCACAAATCACTTCCAACTGTAGTTATATAATTGGATGGATTTTGAAAGATAGGGATGGAGATCACTGAGTATACCCAGAAGGGTCTCCTGAGACTTGATCTAGGCTCAACTTTTAAATTCCACTTCAGAGGTTTTCCTGGATCAGAATGTAAGACAAATAAAATAAAATACTGTCTTCTTAAGTTCAAGAATTCATAGAAATTATGGGAGGCGAAAAGAAAAAGAGCAAATATGGCAGGCTAGAAAAATTTAAATGTTCCTTGACAAAGTCACACACCAGTATACTACCCATTAATCACAGAAGAAAATTTATAACTGAAATCTGTTTGACCTGAAGATGATCACCTGTCTGAGGCCAATTTACAGTATAGGAAGTAGCACCCCTGTTGCTTCGGTTCTCTATGCACCCTTTGTAAGTTTTCTTTTGCTGTGGGGAACTTCTAGTCTTAGCAATAATGTCCTATGGGATATGCCTCTGATTCTTTATTGTAAACAAGCCCCAGGGTTATATGAGGGTTTGTCTAGATCAGGTGATTGACTTTTTTATTACTCCTGGGACTTGGGAAACATGCAGCCAGCCACGTCAGCAGATCTAGAACCGAAGCAAGCATAATTGCTCACAGAGAGCTGCTTAAGAGCAGCCTGCCAGCAGGATATCTGCCAAAGTCTCCATGATTTCGTTTCCCTGGGTGCCTCAGACATGTCCTCTCTCCAACAGTTGCCAGTTTACAGTAGTTCCATATTCTTTATTGATAGCCAATGGCCAGGTAGTCCCTGAATGGTGGAGGAGTGGAGGGTCAATATGATTTAAGTCGCCTTTTGTGGGGATGGCTAGAGAAAAAAGCTTAAGCCTATTTCTCCATAAATATCTGCTATTATTCCTCTAGCTATACCTTTTCTTTCTATCTGCAATTGGTAGTTTTAATTTAGATGCACATGTTTTAAGGATGATCCAAAAACTTACAGTTCCTCACCACTGCTTAGCTGACTCAAAATGTCCACTCTGGTATCCAAGATATCATTGGTAGGCTGATGTTAACAATGCAAACACAATTTCCATTTCAGCATCATGTCTATCAGCCACACCTGATACCACTTAATTTCTAGATCTATTTGGAAGAAAATGCTTATGATTCAGTATATTGTTTTGATTGACTTGTAAGTGCCCATAATAGTTCCAAGATATTATATTCTTAAGGTCTTGCTAACACAACTATTGCATTTTCAATAACAGATAATAACCTGGAACTCCTGTGAACACCTGATTTTGCTGCCACTTAAGACTGATGTTGTGGCTGAAATAAGCAGATCAGCACCAGACTAAAACATAGCATCAGAAAAGTTAGCACCCTTTTCTTGGGAGTAGAAACATCTCTTTGGCATATACAGGTCCAGATATTCTAGGATAAGAAGCTAATACAAATTGTGTACTACTAAAAGAGAAAGAACAAATTTGTCCATCTCTTTTGTAGCCCTGGTAGAGAAGATCCAATGCATATTTTTTCAGCTTACCACTTTGCTCTCTACTCATTCTTCTCTGCTTTCTACTCATGCTCACCCTTATCTCTTAATTTCTACCACCCTGCCTAACCAATTGTGAAGGAATTTCTAGAGAACAGAATTTTCCTGCACACTTCTCTCAAACTCTTCCATCAAAACAAAGGTTTTTTTTTTTTTTTATAATGAAGTCCATCTACTTTTAAACTACTCCTGGGTACCCAAAATTAAATACTAATATGGAATCATTTTATTATAAATTCACATTTAAAAATTAGTATGAGCATTTTTAATTCACTTGATAGCATATAGTGTATACATCGTAGACAATAAATGATGTTATTGTGTTCATTAGCATTCACTGAATATCTACCATATTCAGTGCTAAAGAACTTACACTCCAAAATTATTGTTTTCTGTATTCAGTGTTTTGTGTGAATGGATTTATGTATATTATTATACTTTTCCTACTAGTCATAATACTATAACAGCAGTAGCAACAACAAAAACAACACCAATATTATCTTCTTTTAGTTAAATGGCTACTGAAACTCAAACACAGATAAGCTTTATTATAATCTACTGGTAGCTACTGGTAACTAACCTACTGGTGGGATTTCAGTACTTTATTATCTCCCTTTAATTGATGAGCAAATTTAGGCCTAAAGAGTTCAGGTAATTTTCCAAGGTCACACAACAAATTAGATTTCATTTAGGTCTCTGAATATGATTCTGTGACTGTAGTTATTAAATTGCTTAACCCTCTCCTCTGGTTTTCCTATGTAACATACAAACAACTCCAGGAGGCTGGGGTGGCTCAGTGCCAGGTGCTGTTGTATTTCATGATAAACACTGCCTTGCTGTTTCCAATCTATGTGACAAACATGATAATAAACAATTGAAGGAAACACTGTAAAAGATTTTAAATGGACACAAATTGGTGTTCTCAATGAAAAAATTAAGTACTTTCTAAGCATGCTATCCCTGTTTGTCTTATGTGAATAGACTTTTGAACCACTCATTATTTTGGAGCTGTTTTTACTCTCTATACATTGTGAATAACTGATACTAATGCCAGTAATTATTTTCCATAGGCATGAAAATATTTTTCTAGCAAAATACAATGATTTTCTTTCTCCTCACTGGAGCACAACAGTTTCGGATCTATTTTTAAATTCATCTCATTATTGTGGGTTGTGTTGGGGGTGAATTATTAGAACACATATGATACTGTATTTGTTCCCACACTAATTAATGAAGTAAATAAAATCTTTGACATTTGTTCAATTTGCATCTGTATGAGAGTTACGATTATAGTCTCTTCTAAAAATTTTCCTTTTATACATTCGGTACATTTCAGCTACTCTTACTAACAGAATGCTTCTAAGCATTTCTCAGGTATTAACCTTAGAAGCCAGATATCCCATCCTCTAGATTCATAACATCCTTTTAAAAGATTCTTAACAGATGTGCTCAATTTAATGTACCATAGAGGCCATGACTACAAATGTGGTTAAAAAAATAAGCTTAGGATCTCTAGTTTTGTGGCCATGGGCAAATCACTTATATTTCCTCTTCCAGGAAATAGAGATAATAACCACTGCCTCATAGGATTATTGTTGGGATTGATTGCGGCAATGGAGGATGGCTGCTAGCTCTATGCCAAGTATTCAATGATCAGAAGTTATCATTATTATGGAAATTCATTTTCTGACAAGGTAGTTCATTTCACTGCTCAACAGTGCTAATACTGAGAAAGTATTTCTTCTACAGAATGCTGACCGTGCTTATTGTAACATTCATGTCCCGGGCTGGTTACCTGTTTTACTTGGTTTGGCTTTATTTTATTACTTTCCACATGACCAGCATTCAAATTTTTGAAGAAAGCTCCTACTTTTATCTGAAGTATCTTCTTCAAGTAAAATATGCCGTTTTCCTTTATCTGGTCATCCTGTAGCAGATTTCATTTCTTCTTTACCTTCCTAAGTATCCTGTAGTTAGCTGGTAAAGGTCATCCCCAGAATACTCTCCCTGGAACCAAACAACTAATTCTAGGTGTGATCTGAACTGAAATGCAGCTCAGACTAGGAACCAGTAAAAGCACATATTACCAGGAATTCAACTCAAGAATTTGTAAGATTTACTACTTTGATATTACATTATATTTTTTTCTTAATTTGAGCTTAGAGCTAAACCAACACTTTAGTTTGTCAATTCTCTTTTCCTTTAACTTGCAAATTTGACATTCTGAATTTAAACATGGAAATTTGTATGTATCATTTTTGACAATAGTGATAGCCAATTATATTTGGTAAAGCATGCTGAATTCCTTTTAAAGTTATTTAAAAGTGTATATTAGTACAAGTTTGTAGTGCATCATTATTACATTCCTCGTGAGGAGTTGGTATATGTACATAGCACATCTTAATTCTTTTTACTTTACATATCTCAGAAACTATATGAAGTGCTTCTGGTTCATTATGTTACTTTTTACACAAACAACCTTATAAAGTAGAAGGACTTAGATCAAGTAAATGAAGTACATAGCATTTCCTTTGGCAAGCAGAAAATATTAATAAATATTAAAGTTTGTTCAATAAATGTTAGAAATTCTCTTCAGTCATTGAACACTTAAGTCTGTAATTTAATACATTCTTAATTATGGCTATTGGAAATCATACAGGTAGGTGATATATGCTGCATTTGAATTTCCCACTGGTTAAACATAGGTAAAATATTTCTTCTTTGGAGAAAAGTGGCATCTATTTATTAGATATTTTTTATCTGTTTTAAAATGGGAAAAGTATCAAGTTATAGTTTTAGGTTTGTAAAAAATTCACTTCTATCTGCAGTCAATTTTTGTTTTTCCCAAGGTCTATTAGAAGATCCTCCAGAATAATGAACTATATAATCCTATAAAAATATTTGAAACAAATAATTCTCCCTCACTGAGGACAAAGTAAATGAAGATATCTGGTTTCTTTGGACAGACATTTCTTATCTTCTGTAGACAACCAAGTCACTCAAATTCTTCAAAGTCTTGCTCTTCAGTGCCTGAATGTGGCTTTATTTTGAAATAGAGGCTTTTCAGATATAATTTACAATCTCAAGATCATCTTGGATTGAGAGTGGACTCTAAACCCAATATCTTCTTTCCTTATGAGGAAAAGAAGGAGATTTGTTCCACAAAGGGAAGAAGACCAAGGAAAAATGAAGGCAGATTAGGGTTATGCTGCCACAAGCCACGAGCATCAGGAGCCCCCAAACGCTGAAGAAGGCAAGAAATAACCCTGAATGTTTTCCAGGGAGTGTGGCCCTGCCACCACCTTGATTTCAGAATTCTCCTCATTTGTGAGAGAATAAATTTGTGTTGTTTTAAGCCACCAAATTTGATTACATTTTGATGGCAACACTAGAAAATTGACATTTTTTCCAAAGGCATTTCAGTAAACCTGTATGCTAAAGGAATAACATCAACTTTTTGTGTAACTTCTCGGGTTCCATTTAACAGTTCTAAAAATGGGCTAATCTATTGTTGTTGAGGCAGTTTACCCAGCTTTCCAACTATACTAAAAGTAGCATTATTTCTACATGGTAGTCATTTTTTCCACAAACGTTTGTTATAATATTAGGGTGAGCAATGAAACAATAATAAAAAGGAAACAAGTACCTACTCCAGTGGAATTTAAAACCTAGAAAAGAGTAGGTAAAAAATAAGTTAGTAAATTATACAGTATATTTAGCAGCACAAGGAAACCAGGATTGCATAGAAGGACATGATTGTAACTCAGATGGTTACCAGATAACTGAATAGGAAAGTGGCATTTGAAATCAGCATAGGAGAGTCCATACAATATGAATATGCCACGGAGAAAATTCTAGGCAGAGGGTAAAGCAAGCACAAAATCTCTGGGGACACTTAGTGGGTTTGAGAGGTTAATGGAGATGGAAAAGAAAAGACAACTGTGACTTCATTGTCAGTGAACTAGGGAGCCCAGGCTGGTTTCTGGAGGACAGCGACCTGACCTGATCCATTCTAAAGGAAAGCATCTTACTTGACTTTATTTTTCTGTGCTGAGGATCAAAACCATGGCCTGTTGCACACTGAGCAAACATTCTATGACTGAGTTGCATGCCAAGCCCAAAGCAGATGCTTTAAATTCTTTTTTTGTCACGAATCTCATTAGCTAAGTGGCAAAGTATATGGGCACTTCTGACTATTTTAATGTACATAAAATTAATGAGTAGAGATTCCAAAGTAAACTGTACAATAAATTTGAGACAGAGTAGTGTATGGGCTTCACTAAAAATCTAACAATGTGTGTTTTAAGTACTACAGTTTTGAAATAGTGAGGGATCTCTGGTATGTTTTAAGATAACTATGGCAATATTATTGCAATATAAAAATATCTGTGATTGCTAACTGACTAAAACAGATATTGGTAATACTATTATGGCTTTTTCCTTATATTCACATTGAATTAAATGACCCCTGAATTATGTCCCAATGAATAACCACCGGTTTATATTAGTTATATTGAGTGAAAAATACAAGAATAAACACTAACAATCCAGGCATCATATAATTAAATTTTTAATATATCATACAATTTTAATTTAATTCATATAATTTATCATAAATAAAGAAATGTTTATAATGATGTGGCTATTTCAATGTATATCTCCAAACCTTCTGTTGTCTTACTATTTCAGTATTGAAAAGAACAAAAACAATTACATTTTGTTTTATAATGAACGTTAGTGCTTCATGTTAAGTCTGATACAGTTGTAGAGTCAAATATGGAGACTGTGAAATTTGTTTCCCAAATAAGTCATAATATGAATCTAGCCATATGTGAGTCATTTATCTGTGAGTACTTATTTTTCCTTGTCTAATATCATGCATTAAATAATTCAATAAACAATTACATACTCATATTCTAGCTTATGTATGATAAAGATGATTCCAATTTTACCTGAAATATATATTTATATATTTATATTTATTTATTTATATATTTATATATATATATTTAGGATACTCTTTCTTTCTTTCTGTACTCATTTTTCTTTCTCTGTACTCATTTTATATACATTTATTATCCTACATTTAAAAGAAATCTAGATACAAAAGAAAACTCAATATAAGTATTTCTAATCATCCTCATCCTATCACCCTATGTCAGCCATAATGCAAACCTGAAAAAATTTAGTTTTCAAAGGAAATATATCTATTCAAATTTACACTTAATATTTCCCCTTAATGGTAAACATTCATAAAATATTAACAAATTTAATTTAATTTTAAATGCTTTACCATCAATAGTTCTTAAAGCACCTCAAAATTAAAATGAACTTAATTCTTAAAACAAGGAAAGTTGTGTGATTTTTCTTCCATTTCTTGG
Source organism: Heterocephalus glaber (assembly GCF_000247695.1). Next base: position 14,611,322 of record NW_004624736.1, on the reverse strand, counting down.
CTAAATTTTGAAGAAGTATAAAAGAATCTATTTTTGACATCTCATAATTTTCAATAATAATTTCAAAATCATTGGAGTCACCCAATTACCGATAGGCAAGATCATTTTATAGAATTCATACAAATAACTCACTTTTAGAATGCCCCAGAGTGCACTACACCTCAAACTCAACATTATGATCCCAGGTATTCAATAGGTATGCATCACACACAATCATGTTCACAGAAATCCTGTGCATTAAGTGTGTGCCATGAAACATAGAAAACATACTCACTTCACTGTGATTTTCTTACTTGCACTGTTTATGTATGGCCAGTCCATGTTTTGTAACTTCTAGATATACCAAAGGAATTGTAGTGTATTGCTTCTCTTCTTAATGCACATATTTTTCCTGCTTCTATAGTACACATTGACCTCAGCCCTGTCCTTGCCACAGGCTGAGATAGTTCTTAGAAGGTTTATTTCAGTCCAGTAAGGGGTGTCTGAGAAGGAGGCTGAGGACACAATCCATTTAAAAATAATAAACTTTTAAGCAGAGCAACGAACAGTGATAATACCAGATCACTATAATTTCTGAGAAAATTCTGCAATAAAATTGTTATCTTTCAACTTCCTATTGATATTCTGAGTAGAACTTGAGATCTAAGAGTTGGGATGATAACATATGAATCAACTTAACATTTAAGAATATGCATTATTAAAAAGGTGTTGTTAAAATGTCAAATAGTAGGAGCTACATTAGCGTTGTTGTAAAGGTTAGCTATATTACATGTGCCTTTGAAATCTCAAGAAATCTACAAAATTTAACTATATATGCATATGTGCCTATTTCATATCTGTGAAGATATATATTTCATATCTGTAATCCTAAACATATATGCGTGCATATGTACATATGAACATGAATGGATATTTATATATATACAAATTACAAACCTCTAGGCATGAAATGCAGTGAGCGAGAAACTATCGTTTTATAATAATAGCCGAGTATTGGTCCCGCCTAGCAGGTAAGTGGACAGAGTGAATGTAGTGATTTTGTAAATTGCCTTTATAGCCTAAGAATCAAGAAAATACAGGAAAGCCTTTCTGCTGCTTTGGCTGAAAGTGGTTCTTTGCTGGCTCCATATCCTATTTCCTTTGACCCCTTCAAAAGAGTGGTTCAGCTGCACTCTGCTTTCATGTCTTATCTCATTTTAGCCTAACAACTCCATAAAGGCACATATTATTCTCTCCAGGTTGTGGGTGATAAAACCAAGGGATTGAATGACCTATGTAATGGCACACTGGTGTTCTTTCCACCTTTAGAGTGCTTTGGTTTTCACAGGATTTTCAGTGTTTTTAATGGAAAATGGAGTTGAGGACTGCTTAGATCAGAATCAAATCACTTGATATTTCTTATTTTAAAAGTAGATGAGGTCTTTTCTGTCAAATGGGAATCTAAAAGGAGACACTGGAATCTGCATTTTGTGTACACATTGGAGGTGATTACTTTTTTTTGTTAAAGGCCACGGTTATGGCTGACAGCAAATGACCCCAGATCCTAGATGACTGAGTCACTGAGCTCAGAATGCGGTCTTGCACCAGGAGCACTGGACTGACCTGAGGGTTTGTTTGAAATGCAAAGTCTCCAGCTGCACTACTGCACTTGGCCATGATGGATTGCCAGATGAATCAGGTGTATGTGTCATGAAGAGTCTTTTTTTTCATTAGTCACTCAAATTTGGCGCTTTTCCAATCAGAATTGATAGTAATGAAACAGCTAACACTGTAGAAATCGAGCCTAGTGCCACAAAAGTCAAAGAATGCAGTCCTGGATGAAAAAGAGGAAGTCAGGGGAACATTTATTGGAGGTATAAGAAGAAAGAAAGCTCCTGGTGGGGAAGGGTTGCCAAGAGGCTCAACAGAGGAGCTCTTTGCCCAGAATCTTTGAAGAAATAGCAGAGCTTGGAGTCCAAGGAGGCCCAGTAATACGGGTGCCTCTGTGGGTTTAAAATAACCAATTGAGACTTGTAGTTTTTAAATGTAGATTCAAAAGAAAAAAGCTGTTCAAAATCCCCAAATTTCATGTAACCAACCCCTAGCCCAGGTCTACAGAGGGGCTGCTACCTACCTTGTATACTCTGCCTAAGAAGTTTCCTTCAAGTTTCATTACTGGGAGTCGGAGTCCTTAATTGCTTATCTGCATCTTAACTCTTTATCAATTTTTCTGTGGTTGCTTTTACATTTCTAAGCCTAACTATCTGTATGGCTTAAAGTAGCTCTTCACTAGCTCTTAAATAGGTGTACAAACTGTTTTCTTTGTAATACTGACCAGCTTGACTCAATCTTAGGGCCTATCCCTTGCTAGCTACCTATTCATAGCTAAATACATCATGTTTTACAGTAAGAATCACCTGTAAGTCTTTGTCAATGATACCTGTCCCCATAGTCCTTCCTAGAAATTCTATTTCTACAGTTCTGGGAGGTATCTTTGTGTGCTTTATTAATTTTTATAATCAGATAAGTTTGAAAAACATTGGTTCCTTTTCCTATACTATAAAATCTGTATGCACTTCAATTGACTATCGAAGGCTGAGATTGGTACTTGAGTTATCGATCAGAACTTAGCTATTTCTCCATATCTCTATAGAGACACCATCATGTGGAGATGATGATCACATGAACATAGAACCATGTGGCCTGGGAGTGAACCTGGCAGAGCCACTTCATTTACCCATCTCACCTCATTTGCAAAATGAGGACAATTTATCATATATACTTCAAAGTTGTGAAAAACAAATGAGTTTTTGTGAAAAACACTAGAAATAGTAACCTGATTACCTACGACGTAGCCTGCTCCACAAAAAGCCTTTTTTTAATCAATGGAGAATAACACTAATTTTGTCATAAAGGTGCATGGGTCTCTGAGACCCACGTTTATTCTTTAGAATATTTCTATTGATCAGTTATGAATTTTAATTTTACAAGTTTATTATATTAAACAGCGAGTACTTAACAGCAAAAAACTTTAAAAATAAAGCATTGAATTTTTAATATTTATTGTTTAAAAAAAAGCACCAACATTTTTAACATCAACTGCTTTTTGTGTACAAAGTCTAAAAAAGAACAACATGAATAAATTCTTATATGAACTGCAATGAAAATACCAATAGCACTTTACAAAAAAAAATCTCCACTTCAATTATCACACCTAAGGCAGTCTGCACACACGAAAACAGCAAATTCCATACACATGAATCACACTGACACCACAGGTGTTTTTGCTCTCCTGGCCTTTTTGCAGAACATACTCGACATCTCACTGGTCTTGCTTTTTGTCAGGAGATTTTTTATTATATTATCCAGTGTGTGGTTAGCAAGAACATAACATATCAATAAATTAAAGTATTACATTCTTAATACACATTGTGCATTTAGAATAGATATCAACATTTTCACATCAGCTGAGTACTTGCTTACAAAACCCAAAAGATAACATCAGAAATAAATTCCTATATGAACAATAATGGAAATACTAGTAGAATTCTACAATAAAAATAAGCTTTGCTTCAATTGTCACACCCAAGGCAGTCTTCACACATGACAACTACATGTTCCATCATGTATCTCGCTTGCACTGGTGGCACATATGCTTAGGTTTCCTTTCCTACGTAGCACACCATTCTTGTCACCTCTCTTCTCTTCCTGTTTTGTTAGGAGCTTCCTACTATATTGTACAACATGCACTTAGTAGAGAAATAAGATTAGTAAAATAAAATATAAAATATGTAATGAGTGCTTAGAATAAACATTAACATTTTCACATCAGCTATTTACTTGCAAAACCTAAAAGATAACATCAGAAATAAAAACCTATGTGAACTACAATGTAAACATAAACAAAAGTCTATCACAGAAATAATCTTTGGTTTAACTGTCACACCCAAGGCAGTTTTCACACATGACAAGTGCATGTTCCATACACATGTGGCCTACACTGATAGCATGTGTGTTTTGTTTTCCTGTCCTTTTTTGTAGGGCACAGTTGACATCTGTTTGGTTTACCTGTTAGTGTAGTAGGACTTTGGGATGCTGAGCCTGCCTGTTCACCTATCAGCTCACCAGTGTGCTCCACTATTTTTTTGTGCAGTTCCACGGACAGAAACATTCTGTTTTTCCTTTGCTGTAAATGATCTCTTATGAGTTCCAGTCACAATCCTCTAAGAAAATTTGTCTGTGATATTTTTCACTTGTTATTTTCTTTGTAAACTATCAAACTATTTATGCCATATGTGTTTAGGATAGAGTAAAACAACCATTGGCCAATGCTTTGTGTTTTAAGTGACATGACAGTTTTTTGCATACCTCATCAACATCTACTCCACCTTTGGTTTTGTTGTAGAAAGTTACCATCTCAGGCTTCTGTTTTGTTAAGGTCTCTCTATCAAAATTTCCATCATGGTGCAATGTTGACAGCAGCAGTATCAGTTTGTTTTTCTTTGCCATATATGAGGCTAATGTAAATCTTTCTGAAAACCAAAGATTGTACTATACAATCATCTGTTTTGAAATTGCAACATTTCACTAGGAATTTCTCCTTTGTTCCTGCATACAGTTCCTGTGTTGGTCAACTTGTGCTCTGTTAGGAAGTGTAATATCTATTGGAAACTGGTAAACCAATTGTTGAGTATCACATTTCCATTTGTTTGTGAAATGGGAGCAACAAGGCTATTCACAACATCATTTGGTTATTACTATACAAATAAGGACATGATAACTTAGTTCCAGGATAAATATCCAAATTGAAAGCATATTAGGACTTTTCTTATACAAGGGTGTAAATTTTTATGCCATATTTTGACCCATCATTTTTCCATAAGTCTTTTACATTTCTGTGATTACCATGAGAAATCTCTGCTAAATACAGCAGACCTATGAATGCTTTCAGTTCAGCTAGTGAGGTATCACAATAAATATATTTTTATTATGGCTATCAGTGCATACAGAATGTTTTCCTTGCATTTCAGCCTTCGTATATTTCATAGTATCTTGTAATATTTCGTCTCTTGCAATTTCTAATGTTGAATGGCAGTGCTGGCATTCTGTCCAATAGGTTTCACCCCTGTCAAGATCCTTGCTATAGTTTCAGACCTAGTTCTAACATTGGATCATTCCATTTGATTACATGGCCATTTTGCAATATTTCAACTAGTCAAATATGTGCTCACATTGATGTTTTCTTTGTCATCTGAATCAAGGAGGTCTGCATTCCCTGTGTCTGTATCAGTTGATTCTGGCTCCATTTCACTGTCACAGGAACTTTGGCTCACATGGCCAATGTCAAAATCATCATCATTAAAATCATCATCATCATCATCATCATCATCATCATCATCATCATCATCATCATCCGCCCACACCACTCTTCTGTTATGAAAACATGTATTTTACCATAATGGATCATCCTCATCATCCATGCATGAGTAAACTGATGGTTCACTTTTGACCTCCTCCAAAACTTCCAAATCTGAATTTTATGTGCCATTGTCCTGAACTGGTCTACTTCTACCTGAAAAATCAAAAGAAAACTTTTTAAAACAAATATTGGAGTGGTGTGGGTATATTGGACCCTCTGTGATGCTCCGGTAAACATACAGAAAACCAGTTAGAGGGAGCATAATGTGCGTAAAAATCCCGTCTTGCCACTTTTGAAGATGTGCACATACCTTGCCTTTCACTGTACTGAGTAAATAGATTATGCCCTGTGTTCCTCAGGAAAAGGTATGGAGATGCACAGCTGGCTACTATTATGCTAAAGTACAAATTTACAGTAGAAAAGTAAGGGATGAGTCCACTGGACCCAGTGTCATGCTCAGCTGGATAAATTTTCTTTAGGTTTCTCACCACCTTTGTGCTTATTCATTTTTTATAATTAATTAAGTTTAGGTACATTTTAGGTATATATAATGATCACATTCATGATAGGGAATTTGTACCTGTACATGATATATCTTGACCTTATTTTTTTCCCATTCCTCTACCCTCCCTTCAACCTCTCTTCCTCTCCTTATTTACAAAAAATTTATTTCCATTTTTCCCTTCAGTCATTATTTTTGCTTTCCCATCTGCACAATGATTGAGGGCCCATCATTTTTTGTTGTTGCTCTTAAATCCCCTCACAGCATTGCATATCTTCAGTACAATTACTATGCAATTAATTAAAAATAAAATATAATTTCTTTAAAAAGTTAGCTTGAAAAAAGTAAATGTCGAGTCTAAAGAAATTCTGAGGGTGTTGCAGAATGAGTCTCACTACAACCCAGATGACTGCTGGCAAAGGCAGAGTCAACTCTTGGCGTGTTTGGGCAAATGCATCACTGCTTTGGGCAAGGGACCCTTACACTTCTTCTCTAGTTTTTAAAATAAGCCATGAAGTTTGGAAGGAAACTAGCTCTAAAGTACCAAAGAACTGATCTGGACTTGTCACTGATAGGTGGGTAATGTTTTAAGAAAGCATGTGCACCTTGGACCCTCTCTGGGGATCCAAGGAGAGGCAAGGGGGGAAATATTTGAGAACCATTGTTCTCTTTTTTTCTTAGCAACTGAATTATCTTCTGGCTCATGAAAATATTGAAACCCAGCCCATATGCATTATGGTTAATTTTAGCTTTTCCCTTAATGTGACTTTAAAAATCTGGATCCAATAAAATTAATTTTTTCTGAGAAGTCTGCCTCCTCCACAATTTGGGGAAGGTTGATCATACACTATTACACATGTATTTGTCATTGCTGTGAGACACTTGGATATCTGTTCCTCTTTCATTCTAAATTTGATATTCCTTGAAAGCAGTAAATTTGATTTACTTTTTCTTTTTTAATATCTCTAGCAGAAAGCTTTGAGGTTGACAGGAAAGTAATGATAAACATCAGTTCCATAGGTACACCATTGACTAAATCTTTAAAATTAATGTGCTCATCTGCTTTTGATAAGTTAAACACAAAGTATCTAACTGGGCTGGGTGGCTCGTGACTGTAATTCCAGTACCTGGGAGACTGAGGCAGGAGGATCGCCTCAAGTTCTAGGCCAGCCTGAATTGCAGAGAACCTATCTCAAAACTAACCAACAGAAAACCATAAGGTATCTTTTCCTAGTGAGCCTCACATTCACTTCATGCATAAGATAAGAAATTAGTGCTATGCCATAGTCATGCTCTAAGTCAACCTGGGAACTCAACAGTGACTTGTTGTTTTCCCGACAAGTTTCTGGCTGCATAAACCAAGGCAAGGCTTCCCTACTGAGCACTGCCAAAGGGGACGCGCTTGTAACCTCCAGAAACACCAAAGAGCATGGCGGACAAAAGGGAAACTGACATACTTGCCTTCTTTGGGAGTGCCTTTGTGCTCATCACCTTATCCACACTATTCTTTACTCACAATTGCTTTAAATTACTGCAGTCAATCAGGCCTGTCTAGCAAAATTGCATGGAAGTATATCTGCCGGGCTCAGAGCTGAAACGCAAATCTGATGGACATGAAGGGAAACAACATTGTCTGTTTGACTTTTCAGGGTTCTACTTTATAAATGAAGAAAGGAGCTCAGAAGGCCAGAGGATGGGTACACCTTGATTACAAGGGTAGGAAGTACAAGAGGCAGAGATTCACTTGTTTTTGTTATTGTTGTTGTTCTAAAAATCTATCTTTCTGAAGCTAAAAACCTATGTTCTTAGATTAACTACAAATTTAGAATGAAAAGTAAAGGACACATGAACTCCTACTCATTTATTTGTCAAAATTGAAAGAAACAAGAAACTAGAGAGAAAGAAAAAGCATCCCTGAAATGAGCAATAGTTACTATAATGTAAAGTTGACCTGAACCTTCTTTTGGCATAAGAAACCAAACTGAAAGTGTACAGATGATAACCAGTATTTTTACTGGTGTAGAATTATTTTCAAAATAAGATTTTTAAAATTTTGTCTTGATAAATATATTAAAACGTTGAATTTTCTTTCTCTTTTAGATTAGTTGAAGCTACAAAAGGCAGTAGAGAAGTACAAAGTCAGTATGTAAGGCCACACAGAAACAAAACAGCTCTGAGACTCATTCCTCACCCTTGTGTTGAATCTCAAATCAAAAAGCCTCACATATCAAATATAAAATGAATAGCAGTCTGGTTAGTGAGGGTCTGTTTAAAAAGTTTTTCTAAAAACATGATTAAGCTTTACCTTCCTTAAAGGTCAGCTAAATGGAATATTATTAAACTAAAATTCTACTTAGGATTTAAGAAAGAAGGTTATCAATCCATTTTGCTTTTTCTTTAAGTTAGCCAGGAAGAATTTTTATATTAAGTGACTTTCATTTTTTAATGAAAAATAAATTTCATTAATTTTTGCCAAACCTTTACTTATTGAATAAGCTGGATATATATTATCCAGTAGGCTTTCTTTGAGTAAATATAACCTTTAATTGACCTTGATCAATTTGGTATATTGAGACAGAATTATTCCTCTGTACTGCACTTTAAAAAAAAAAAGTCTCTTACCAGCAGGCTTTCTCACACATTATTTTTCCTTAACTCTTCTCCTGGTCCTTTTTAGATTCTTTCCTTTGTTCTTGTTTTCTTTTTTTTTTTGTATTTTTTTTTTTTTTTTTGGTACCTGGCATTGAACTTGGGACCTTGCGCTTGCGAGGCAGGCAGCAACCACTAAGCTAAATCCCTGGCCCTTCTTTCCTTTGTTTTCCTGATTCACACTCCCATGGGACAGTGTTTGGGTTTGGTAGGATGGCTAAGTTATCCTGGAGAGCACTTATCTTCATAGACCTAGATGGAACTAGATCTAAAAGCACTGTGACACAACTTTAAAGTCATGAGTGTTGAACAAAGGACAGACTTTTCAGAAAGAATTTTCATAGCCAACAGAATGACAACAAAAATAACAACCTCACAGGGAGGTGACGAGGAAAAAAAGTCCAAGTGTGTGCAACTGGAGTGCACAGCCTGGAATACAGAAGATACTTAGTAACAAGATGTCATGCTCTAGATGAAAGAGAATTGTTGCCTACACTTGGTTTTTAGCTTTGGGATTAAGTATTTAGTAGAGGGTTGCATGAGGGTGCTCTGAACTTATTATGGAGAAGTTTAATCTGTCCTTAAAATTAAAATGAAACAAACCATAAACAAGGTCATTTATATTATTCCTTACACAATGTACTAAATATTTTGACATCGTCTTTGAGTTAAGAATTTTTTTTTCTTTTTGGCATAAGCCATTGCTATATATCAGGCAAATACCTGCAGAAATGCTACGATTTTTGACAGTTTGAGGATGCTTGTCCTTGTCTTTTTATTCTTGTCACAATCATTCTCAAAAATAGTCTCCTTGCAATAATAAAAAATATATAACCAGGTAGTTCATTTTCCAGCTTCTATTTTTCCCCATGAGTTTCAGAAAATTGGACCCCAGAGGCCTGGCTTTAATCAACTGCTAGTAATACTGCCAAGGAAATACTATAAGACACCCTGTCACTCAATTTTTGTCAGGTACCAATAATAGAAGTGGACATATCCACTTAAATATGGCTTTAGTCAGAGAATGACCATAATCATAGGTACTCAGGAATTCAGTGGAAAATCTGTAATAAAATTGCTTGAGAAAGGTTGATTATTTACATTTGCCTTGATTTTTGTTTTTCAATCTTGGTCAAGAATTAGTCAAGAAGGAATAAATGTAGAATAGCGGATATTTGATAAGATACTTACTGAATGATGTAGGATTTGATAATTATGTAATGCATGTGATTCTATTTTGTGCACCTAGTATCTGTTAGCCAGCCAGCTTAGCAGCAACTTTATCCTTATTCAGGGTAACATCAGCCCTTTCACCAGTCCTGTTCTCTCCATCTTAATGAGAATACAGTTATCTCTTGGAAATATAATTTTCCAGAGGCAAGAATCAAAATGCAGTAAGAAGCCGGGGATTTAGCTCAGTGGTTTTGCTGCCTGCTACGCAAGTGCAAGGACCCGAGTTCAATCCCCGGTTCCAAAAAAACCCCACAAAATGCAATAAGAATGAGATTGGATGCAGAAAATTTTGTTTTTAGCCACCTGTTTCATTTCTTAAGGGATCAGCTTTACTAATCTTTACAGAACGTGATATCATGTTTGTTTTTCCTTTATTCATTTTTACATTAGTTCATTTCTGATACAGTAGACTCTACTTTAGTGCCTTAGCTCATCTTCAAAGCATAAAAATTTAAATGATATGCTTATCCAAATCCTACTAAAGAGGTGAGGTTTGTAAACTTGTGAATCTGGAAAAGATTCTCAATAATAGATTGAATATATTAGTGAGGAGTAAGTTATACTATGGTAACAAGAAACCCAAAATCTTTATGTCCAGGCTTAATTTATTTTAAATAATGTCTTTCAAGTTCATTTGTGTTGATACACATCAAAGAATTTCCTACTCTTAGCCTGAAAACTATCTCATTGTGTGCATCTCATTTTCTTTATTCATTCATCTGTCCATGGAGGCTTTGGTTGTTTCTATATATTGAGTATTGGGAATAATGATGCAATGAATGTGAAAATACAGGTATGTCTTTGACATATTGATTTCATACCCCTCTATTATATATAAGTAAACTTAGGATTTTTAGATAATAGAGTAGTTATGTTTTTAATTTTTGGATGTTCTCATATGTACACTCTGAAAAAATTCAATGTTCATTGACACCAGGGGTGCACGGAGCAGATTTGGGAGATATTAGTGAAGGAATACTTTATTTCAGTTGGATAAGAGAAATAAATTCAGAAGAATTATTGTTTGTCATGGTGACTATAGTTAATAACAATGAATTGTATACTTGAAAAGTTCTAAGTAAGTAAGTTTGAAGTGTTCTTATTACAAAAAAATAAGCATGTTAATTAGCTTGATTTGGGCATTCCACAATGTGTACATATTATCAGAGCATGTGGTACAACATAAAAATGCAAGCATATAATTTTATATTAAATAAAATTACAAACTCTTAGGGGCTTGAAGGTGTATTTCACACATGTACTACATGGTCATGCTAGGTTGCATCCATTCCAAGAATCAGGCTGATGTCACTATTTCTCACAACATATATCCTAAACTAGTCCCATATCCTCTATTCACAAGAGAGCTACAATATACAATAGTACCATTTATCCCCAAACAGGAAGAACCATCCATATGTGAATGATCAGAACCAATGACTACTGTACTAAAAATATTATTAATAGTATTGGGAAAATGTCTTCAGGAGACATGGTAACTGTGCTCCAGATGGCCAGCAAGTTAATTAGATTGGCATTCCCATTCTGTTGCTTATTTTTTCCCTCCTCCTGCATGCAATGGCACATACTACAAATGAGTCATTTACCAGATACTGTGAAGATAGGTAGATTAGTGGTCTATTGGTCTTGATTCAACATAAAATTATTGAACATTAAGAATGGTGACAGTTACTATTTTGTGCATTATCTTATGTATCTTTGAAGCAAATGTGTAGTTGGTGTTTTCCTTAGTATTCCATGGATGAGCAGATTAAGAAAGAACAGTGAAGTTATCCAGGCTTACAGAGCCAGCAATGGGCAGGGTGAAGCAATAAATGATGGTCGTTCTCGTGATAACCCCATCATTCCTTCTGTTACATGTCTGCTTAAAACACGAGTCAGTCTGTCTGAAGATATGAAAAAGACCAATTACCCACCTATGCCGCAGGATTGTTATGCCTATTTCTGATTTGATGCTTTCTCACTTTTGCTGCTTCCTCCTCTTCCTCGCATCCCTCAAATAGGAGCCTTAAGAAAGTGTCTTCTGTGGTAGATCTATGCTTTCTTCCTTAGGGATTTTATCCATTTCTATAACTTTCACCCTCAAATCTAAGGGGACGTGTGTATTAACATCCATCTCTGCCCCGCATTTTTCTTCTACTTCCATCTGCCAAGCAGTCTCCCGTTAGTTCCATTTTTCCATTAGTCTTAAAGTTTTAAAAGTAAATTTATATATTTACTAAAACCAACATTTCCTTCTAATTTATATTTTATTTAATGCACTGAACATTTTCTACTTCCTCGGGCTCAACCTGGTACTATCATTTTATATTTCTTCTTCATTCCCACACTCACTAAATGAATAGCTCATTCCTCACAATGGCATTTATAGGTTTTTCCCTTCTCTGCCAACTTCCCTAACAAAATTTTTCCTCTCATGACATCAATTCTAAAATTTGGTTAGTTTTTATTCTTCCTTCGCTCTATATATGTCTGGAGAAAACTGTCAATTGAATACAAAGATATTTTATATCTTATAGGTGCATGGAAATTCTTGTCTATTCTGGCCTATTAGTCCTTCTGCTTGTATCCTACTTCTTCTTAAAAAGCAAACAAAAAAATGCACTGTTTTTTAACTACAAATGGTCAATTACTACCTTTTAAATACATCCCAAACTTTCTCATTGTCATTTTGATCATGTTAATTCTTTACTGTCATACTTCAAATGCCTTTTAAAACTCCATTTATTGTTTGAGGCTGGAATAAAATTTAATGTTTTTTTTTTGTTTGGAAACCTTCTGCACACCACCTTTACTTTACCTACAACTTCTAGACCTCTATCTCTTATAGAGTAGAGATATACTGTACAGATACACTCTAAAATTATTGTGAATAAATTCTTAAATTGATAAACATTCTTGAGGCCAAATTATATTGATCAAAATATTTTTAACTGTGGTTATCTTTGACATCAAAATATCTTTCAAAGGAGAGCCCAAAGCATCATGTTATATTATTGAAAAATAGGAACCAACCTAATTTTCTTCATGAAGTAGTAGTAGAGGAGGAGCCTTTGGGGGACACAGGAACTTACTGGAAACACTGGAATAATTTTTAATGTCTTGAAATAATGTACACAAATGAGATCAGGGTAGAGGGAGCAGGATACAAAGGAATATATTTTCTTTTATTATGAATATGTGGTAGATCAAGATCCTTATATTTTTGTTATTTGTATTTTGTCTTTCATTCTCCTGTAGTTATTTGTGGGCATGCAACTTACTCTGGCTAATACAAAGTGGTTGAAGGTAGTATGTATCTTTCCCAGGTAAATAATTTAAGGTAGCATGGAAAATTCCCTTTGCTGTCTTCTCCTGCTGTCCCGAAGACACATGCAGACATAGTAACATCACACAAGTGATGCAAACATCAGGTCGGAGATACACTATGCCTTCTGTTGTATTGTTTCCCAAATGAAAACTATAGCAGGTGCTTCAGAAGCTTCTCATACAAGAGAATACCTATACAACTAATATGTCAATAATTCAGATTTGTTTGATATTAATGTACATTAGTTTTCAAAAACATAAACTCACCAAATTCAAGTTGGCAGAGAGAAGGGGAGATGGGCAAATCATCCATCATTACAATCATGTAGCTCCCAAAACTTGAGAAGCATCCAGCTCAACTGCTTCACCTTATACATGAGGAAATAGAACGGCATAAAAGCATGGGCAACATGGCAGCAGCAAGAATCCAGTGTCTTCCTTCAAATCCCACGCACTTTGTCTTCAAAATAGTACAGTAAAATGGACTTGATTAGCATTATACTTCAATAATAGATGTTAACTTTCACCTCATGATGATTTAGTGTGATTTTTAAACGTAAGCCATTGATTAATATTAATCTCTCAAGTCTGGATAGGTAATGTATAAAATGCTTTGCTAAGCATCCAAAAAATGGCAAGATAAAAATAATGACATTTCCTATTATCAACTAATTCCACTCCTGAGGTGAAGAATGGAAGCAATATACATAATAAAGTGCTGCGTGATACTATTTCAGAGTTATCTAACCATCTCTGAAGACAGAGGAGAGGCTCATCCAGCAAACATCCCAAGGGAGACTTTCAATGAGCGTATATTTGAAGCACTATTAGGAGAAGCTTTCCAGATATCTAAAGGGAAGAAAATGTGTTCTGAAGGCCTACAATGTATAAAGGCATTAAAAATTGGAAAAGCATGACACAGCGTTCCAAAGCTGAGTGTGGCTAGACATATGGCAAGAAACAAAGGAGGAGACAAAAGAGAAGCAAACCATAATCCATGCCGAGCCCCAGGAGAAAATAGTTGGTTTCTTAAATAACTCAAATGACTGCACCATGTAGTATTTAAAACTATTCTTGGAGGACAAATTTTGATCATTTTACTATATTGATTAAATACTGTCTTTCAAGTGAATAGATGTGTCGGTCTGCCTTGTGGATATTGATTTGTTTCATAAAACAACTTTTAAATGGCATTCTTGAGAAAAAACAATACTAACACAAATGACATTATGATATAATATTACGTACACAACTACAATGGCGAAATGATCTCTTTATATTTATTTTCATAATATTGTCAATACTGAGTTGCACAAAGTATGATACATAGATTTTTATAGTTATATACCAGATAAAGTTTGTAGCATCTATTACTTTTGACATCTATTGTGTGTTTGTGTACTTTGTGTGTGGAGAGGGGAGATGAAGAAGATATTTTATAATTCATCCAGCCATTCAGTTCTGTAACTCTACTTTTAATTTGTGCAAATTCTTGGGTGTATCAAATAAGAACATCATATATTGCCATGTGAAGGAGGGTCCAAAAGACCCTCTAACTAACAAAAAAGGCAAACTAACCAAAAGACAAGTCCTGAATCTGCTCCATGGGGACATCCTTGGATTCCAAAGCTTCTTTTGAGAGGAGAAAAGAAAGATCTGTCATTCTTCAGTGGGGCTTAGGAATCAAGGGAAGACAGTCCTTACCTCTCTCCTTTCCTTAGAATGAAATAATGTGCAATTTCATTTCTTTAATGAGGCACTTGGTAAATTTCCATTCTGTTCAGGATATAGGGGGTGAACTTTCATGACTAGTTTTTGCTAATTAAGCTATGGTACAATGAAGTTTTTGTTCATTCATCTATTTTTAAGCTTTTCATCCTAGAGACATAGATGCAGATAGATATAACAAAGTACAGGCTTAGTAAGTACCATAACCCAAGTGGCAATAATCTTGTCAATATCTACTCTACATCCCAGTTTTAAACAAGAAAAGTATTATTACAGTGTCAAAAATGTGTAGATATTATTTAGATGAAATTATAGTGTGCTTAAAATAAAGACAAGTTATATAAAGTAGGTAAAAATGTGTGCAAATATTAGTGTTGGGTACATAAAAATTGTTTGAAAACCATTCTTGTTCAGATATGTGTCTTTTTCAGCCTGTCTCTTCTTCTTCTGCTATAATGATGATGATGATAAGAAGAACAGTATTCCCTCTGTACATAATTCCTCGATCACAGCATTTATGTTACTGAATTCTAACATATTATTCCATTAATGTTTAGAGATCAGGTTCTGCTGAATATTTTGAAGAAAGATTGTTTAATTAATTAATGAAAAAAATGAATGTGTAACTAGTAATATAATAAATGTAAAGTATCTATTCAATATGAGTTCTAATTCAATTTATGAGTTATTACAAGAATTTGACATTGGTAGTATGTGTATTATATATCCTGATACTTTGTAAGTTTCATGTCCTATGTCCCCTTTGCACTAACTAGAAAAACGTGCTTTCTACTCATTTTGAAGTACTTCTGGAATAAGCTGGGGACATATGTCTGAGTGGGTGGCAATTATTAATAAATAATATTAATAATAATGCCTCCTACATGGAAAATATCTATGGGAAAAACTGAAATCTTGAGTTTTAAAGTGTATATAAATTAAGGATTTTTTAGTGTTTTTAACACTAAAATGGTTCTCATGATTTATGAGAATTTCATTAGTATAAATATTATAAGAAACCAGAAAAGAATGATAGATCTTGTGAGCTGTTTTATTAACTTCAGACTAATAAGCAAGATAATTATATTGTTATTATTCTTAGGGTTCTTAAATTAATAAGTTTGGCATTCTTTTTATATTAACATCTTCCTAGCAATAATCTGAAGTTTTCTATATGTGATTCTTGTTTACAATTGTTTTTGTTTTCTACTCATGAGGAATGTTTCATCAAATTCAGTACCCCAGGCAGCAGAATATATTGGAGGATCTATGGAAAATTTAGATGAAATTGCTTGATCCAGTATGAGTTTCAGAAAATAATGAGTATTTTAAAATGAGAGAGAGAGAGAGAGAGAGAGAGAGAGAGAGAGAGAGAAAGAATATTACATAAAGCCTAAAAAGCAACTTTGTCATGCAATTAATGTGAGGGAAAGAACTGATTTAAAATGGCTCTAAAATATATTGTTAGCTGCACTTGTATTTATTTAAGCAGAATGGGTAAAAATTCAATGCACCTGTGATTAATTAACCTTTAAATGTAAATTGCAAAGTTGCTTCCTTTTTAGAATTCGTATAAAGCATAGCTAGCTGCTGAGAGATGTGGGCTGTCTGGCTTGTAGCTCTGCTCTTCACAGTGCTTCTTCAGATAACATGTCTCCAATGCTGTCCTCCTAACACTGAAAACCAGGTTACTCAGCACTGTCCCCAGAATGGGTTTGCAGTTATTTACAGATACAACACACGGTCCCTAATACATTGCAGCTAGGATTTATGATTTTTACATAATTCTTTCTGAGTACACTTGAAGTCATCTTTGCTTTGCACAATATATTTTTCACTGTAAAATTAGCTTCCATTTTCATGTGGTTGCTTCCACGCTTAAAATATACCATATAGGGAGAGCAATAGGAGCTGTACAGAGCATCTGTGGTGAGAAGTTGACTGTGTCATCTGGAGTAGAAGCAAGAAAAAGGTCTGTTGTGGAAGCAGACCCTTCCGTGGTCAGAGCCTGGGGCTCCTCTGAGTCTCGGCTGGAAACCACGTCAGGAGAGTTTCGTGGCCTTGTTCAGTTTCTGCCCTATTCCAGGCCACCTGCAGCAGTGGGAGAAGCTAAGGCAGCGGCCGACCTGTCCCTGAGACCTGTCCATCCTGTCAGGAGGGTCTCTAGGAAAAAACCATCAGATCATAACTTAGCCCTCAAATTTGAGCACCCTTTAGTCATTTCATCTACTTGATGAGGGTTAGGTATTTTATTTTAATTTTTTTATATTTTCCATTTTTTAATTCACTCCATGTTTGCAGCACATAATGCTTACATTCCTTGTATGGGGTTGGTGCACGTACATAACACATTTTATTTAGTTTTTTTCCTCCTTTTCCTTCCCCTCCCTGCTCCCTCCATTTCTTGCTCCCCTTCCCATTTGAGACTGATCTGTCTCCTTACTTCCTTTTATCTATCTTTCATTTTTCTCTTTGTTTATATTTTGGGATTCTCAGATAAGATAAATCATGTGATATTTAAGCTTGTATGTATGATTTATTTCACTTAATATTGTGGTCTCAGGTGCATGCATTTTCTTATGAATGACAAGTTTATCCTCCTTTATGGCAGAGTAGTACTCCATTGTGTGTAAATACTACATTTTTTTACATTCATCCTTTGATGAATATATATGGCTACTTTCAAGGTTTAGCTGTTATGAATGGCGCTGCTATAAACATGGATATGGATGTAACACTGCAATACGATGTCTTTAACTCTTTGGGAAGATTCCAAGAAGGGGAATAGCTTGATCAAATGGAATTTCTAGTTTCAGTTTTTTGAAGTGTCTCCATACTGATTTTCACAGTGTTTTTACTAGTTTTAAATGGTTTCATATTCCTGCTCCTCATTTTCAACCAATCCAGTAAAAATCTCTTTTATTTGCTTTGAGCACTGTTTCCTGGCATTCCTCTCACTAATGAACGGCTTCCTATGTGTTTCTCAGGAGGTGTTATAAGGAAAACTTTTCAGTCAGTCTCCCTTTCAGTTTTTGTTCTGCTTTAACATTGGCCTGTTGGCAAGTTGTTGAATGCTGTTTAATTCAATTTACTGTTCTACAAAGTAAGGAGAATAGACTCTTGCTCCTGGTGTCATTGAGTGGATAGCGTGAAACAATGCACAGTAGAACATGGCACTTAGGAGGTGACTAGATATATTTTTCCTCTCAATCACCAAACATGTGAGTATTCTTTTTATTTTTTAAATCTCTGTATCCACTAGTATTAAAACTACAAATAATCAAAACACAATCTCAGAGCTCCATAATTTCTATGAAGTTCTTTTTATCCCTGCACTATGGATGTGAAATTCAGTTCCAGTAGTGCCCCGAGATCTTTTTCCTTGGCTCCCCTCCCCTTTGCTCCCCTCTCTTCACTCCTCTCCTTACTGTACAATTTATCAGGCCCTCTGAACTTCCATGTGCCTCCTCTATTTTGAGAAATAGCAGACTTCAGCATCGAAGACAGTGAGCCTTGTACTCAGACTGCCTTTGCTCACTCTCCACTTACCACTTGACCTTGGCAGGAGTTGTAACTTATCTGCACCTCAGTTCACCCTCAGATTGAGGATAATGATGGTACTCACACTGTGAGTGACACATGAGTGTCATGCAAGATGACAAATGAAAGGTATGTGGTGAAATGCCATATCCTGAACCAATTCTCAATTTGGTGCCATTACCATTTTCTATCTTATTCCACAGGAAATGGTATCTGTCTGTAGGAGAATTCAATCTTGTCATGAACTAGCTAATTAGTATTTTGCAAATGTATTCTGTTGAAGAGCATTTAATAGATTACTGATTAAATTTCAAGAAAAAGTGGCTTTAAAAATTTACTGATCTTAGGTACAGTGGCACGAGGTCCTCAAAAGATGGAGGAGAGTGCATTGTGAGTGCAAGGCATGTCTTGTTCATATAAAAGACTCTATCTCAAGAGAGTCACAACATTTGTACATATTGCATGAATCTCAAGTTATCTCATTGGTCAATGCACATGAGTAGATTATAGAAAACAGGGTATGACTTTTACTGATTTACTTACCGTATTTTTTCTTACAAATGATCTCTGATGAAATGTCTCAAAAGCTTATTTTTAAAATTCTCATCCCCCAAAACTCTTTTAACAAATTGGTAAACATGGCATTATTAAGACAAATGGCCTTAGCTCTTCATTCTTTTATTACTGTATGTGCAACTTGGCACATGAAGATACCCAGGCTATGACTGTGAGATCATTTTAATTTGGCTCCATTGTTGCTACGTGTCAAGTGGGCCTTGTAAGTAACATGCAATCCCCTTTTCCCCAGGACCTAAAATAATATATGGCTGGGGACCTAAAATAATTTCATTGAATTGAAAACTTTACAAAATTAAAATAATATCAAACACTTAAGCAAAGCATTTAATGTATATTGGGGGATTTACAAGTGTTAACTTAGAATCTTCACCAATCCTGCTATTTTATCCGTTTTGCAAGTTTAAAAGGGCACAGGGAGGGGAGGTTAGGTAACTTGCTGAAGGTCACGCACTGCTTCTCTGTAGTTGCTCAGGAATGTAACCCATGAAATACGATTTTTTAGACCCAGGCTCTTAACAGTCACACTCATCCTTACTTTCAAAACATAACCCTGGAAATAAAAATATACTGAAAACTACTAGTCTGTGAAAATCAAGAGAAAGGGCATTTATTAAATAAATTATGACAGTGCATACATACGTACCTGAGCACAGCTCAGAATTTTCCAATAGATGATCATATGGAAGAGAGGGAACTCATTATTTTTCTTGGTGGCAAAAGAGATTTTATGTGATTTGTTGCTTCATTTTTAACCTATAAAAATGAGTAAGATATTATACAGTGGGAGCTGAAATGCAAAGTGAAAGTCATTTATATTTAACCATATAATCAGAGTTCACATTTCAAATCCTAGTACCACAGTTAGCTTCCTTCCTTCCTGTACCATTCAGCTTTATAAATTTATAACTTCTTTATCCAAAAAATTAAGATAATCAGTTCTTGGGCATTCTAAGGACTTCAATTTAGAACATTTTGGCTGAATGAGAGAAGCATTCAAAATAACCAGTGTCTTTAGGACAGAATTGCACTGTATACTCATTCTTCTCTGGTGAGAAAGGTGTGGAACAGGAAGACTCCACCACCCTGGTTCCTGCTGAGGTGTGAGAATGTATGCCCAGGCAGCATGAGAAGCAGTCTTAGTAATCAGCTCTGTCCGTCAGTTTGAGGAAAGAGGTGATGTATGGGAGGTGCTTTTCGCCAATTTGGGTGCTTTATAGATTCAGAAAAAAAGAGAAAGATGAAAGAGAATTGCAGATAACCCATACATGTATAAACCTATATTTTAGAAACTTTTCCTATTCCTGTAAATGTCTGATGAGTATTGTACCATACAGGAAACAACATCATTGCCATCCATGGTTCAAGATGATGTTTAACTTGTTATGTGGTCGGAATGATCAACCCATAACTCAGCTGCATTAAATTTTCTGGAGATTTGATCGAGGTCACTTCAGTTGTCCATATACAAAGAAGGATATTCCAAAGTCAGAGAAAAAAGCAATAGGTGAGAAGACTCTAGGAATGTCAACAGCTAAGTGTACATTATTGAGTATATTGCCAAAAGAACCACTGGTTATTGGGTGGAACTATACATGACCTTTGTGCTTTGATATATTCAATATATTCAATGTCAGAGGTATTATGTAAATGGGAATAATGGCAATTTAAATCATACATATCATCATGTATTTATTACATGTATAAATCTATTCATGCACAAGAACACATTTTTCAGTGAAAAATGACTCCGCAACTTATGTGAACTACTAATTATGGTTAATTATTATGTAACTATACTGACTATAAAGTTAGTTTAAATTATCCAGATTGGCATTGATACGTTTTATGCCTTAGATTTATTACAGTCTAGGCATGTAATCTCAGTTTTCATTTTTTTTTCAAATGTCATTTTTGTTATCAGGGCAGTTTAGTATACAGAAAAGGAAAAATTGTATAGTTTTCTGTAATGAAATTCAATGGCTAATCATGGGGTAGTGAAAAAAGATAATACTGTATTGAATTTATGTCAGTAGGACAGAATATTATTTTCTAATATTGCATTACCATGATCAGAGGTATATGCACGTGTCATGAAGATAATGCTTTAATGCATTCTGAAATAAAATGTGGTACAATTATGGATTCCTGACAGATATTTCCAAATTCTAGAAAAAAATACCAAAATAGTCTATTTTTCTCTATTGAGGGGATATTGAACTCATTTGCCTTATATTACACTGGGTTTTGCAGATTTAGCATTAAAAAAGAAAAAAACCCATCACATTAAATCCATAAAGTGCAAGCATTCATGTATTACTTGAGGTATCAGTGTGAGACCTCCTACATATTTTGCTTAGAACCAGCAAAATGAAAAAAAGTCTCACCTATTTCTGTTTCCTGTTTATAGACTGTACATAGTTTTCTATTTTCTTCAAATTTCTGTATGGACACTACAATGCTTGCAGTGCTTTGGGTGGAAGTTTGTTATTAATATAATGAATCTTAAAAAAGCATATAGGACACTCCAAAGTATGAGGAACTTTTATGTGATAATGGAAAACAAATCAGTAATGCTAATATTCTGGCATTTGAAAAAGTCCATGATTACAAATGCATGAAAACCTGGCACTTAGTGTAAGAGTGAAATAAGGATGAAAGCTTTTCACTGTTGGTTGTCAAAACATTTTTTGAAATTCTCAGGCTTGGAAAATTAGCTTACTGTCATTGCAGCAGTTGTTTGCCATGAAAGCCATTATTTTAATTCCTTGCTGCAATTCCTGTTGAGAAGTCAAGCTCTGAGACTTCTTGTTTTACATAAACCAAACATAATAGATATGGTATATCTTAATATGACAGATGTGACTAATGTTAGAAAAGGGGAAATTAGATAATATCATCCTCTGATAGCTACTCTGCCCAATTTCAGGATAAAGGAACAGTACCATTTATTTGTTTCTAATGATTTTACCTTTGCTATGGCCTCTTAGATGGATTAGTCTATGATATAAAGATTGTTAGGGAAAAAAAGCATAAGACTAATTTTCAGTGCCTTGTCCTGAAGTGGCTTTATGAATTGTGAAAAATTGTTTATGTTAAGAAACTTCTTATTCGACACCCAGTGACTCTGCCTTGTGAGTAGTTTTCTATTAAAACCATCATCAGTGCCTTAGGGTTGGGACTTTACTAAGAATATTGATATATAATGAAGAACAAAAAAATTTAAATAAATAGGATAAATGAAAAGATGGAAGAAGTAAAATATTAAAACCAAGATAACCAATCTTACAATTCTGGAAGCTTTAGAAATATGATTTAGGTAAAAGGTAAATTCAACATTTTCAGTTTTTATAGGATACCTTTTGACAAACAACAATTGTAGACGTTTTTAACAATAATATTCTATGACTTAAACCAGCTATAATATCTCTCTAGCAGAAAATCAGTTCATTGATGCTTTATAGAAATAGTTGTATAATTTCTTGTCAAGAAG
Source organism: Heterocephalus glaber (assembly GCF_000247695.1). Next base: position 14,588,873 of record NW_004624736.1, on the reverse strand, counting down.
GGGTTCTCATCTTTCTGAATTCCAAATCTACATGTATAATTACTGAAATTTTACCAAACCCAATGAGAAAGACAAACCAACAGTTGTATATCGATATAAACATTTTATTCAGAAACACATGCCAGTCCATTGCTTGACAAATAAGAGCCAGATTCAGTAGCCAGAGCTTTTCAGGTCAATACTGTGCATGAGTCATAGGCAAGTGGCAGGCATGGTTATTCCTTTAACCTCCACTGCTTTGTATGGGAGCCTGACAGAGAATGCATTCTTTAGTCTGCAATTCCTTGGTAATTGATTCTTTGGGTAGGAATCAAGTATAGGCCAAAAGCATGATCTCATTATGGATCCTAGGATATTTGTGCTCATACACCTTGTACTGTGATACAACTCTGAAGCCAAGTGCATAGGAGTGATCTTTTAAAGATTGGTTAGTGACTTCCAGTGAGGATAAAAAGGACAGGCTCCACTAGCCAACTTCTTCTGAACTTGTTGCTTAATGGTGATGCAATTTTGAATAAGCTGGATGCCTGCCCTGTTTTTCTCAGAAAATGAGAAATAAATAGTCTTTTATGGAAAAGATACAGAATTGTAGTCATGATCTGCAGCAATCTTAATAACAAATGGTCTTGCTTCTAATCATCCCAGAAAATCTCCAAATAAATTATGCTAGCAAAAAGGTAATTATTTTGGTAAACATTTTCTATCTTCTAAATTGACAGAGAGTTGACAATTCCAAGCCACAATTATTTCAAATAAACTTGAAATAAGTTAGACTACATGACTTATGATACCGATCAAAATGAATACATATTTTACATTTCTATGTTAGGGAGAAGGATTCACAATCATATGTGAAAACTCTGTTTTCTATTTTTAACATAACCCTACTTACCACTATCTCCAAAACAATTTCAAAATCAATTTCCAGTCTTGAACACTTTAGTACTGAATTGGTCAGTAGAGGGATACATTATAAATATAGTAACTGAAGTAATTAACTCTACTCAATAAAACACTTTCAAGTAATTTTCCTTTTTCTACTGGGACACCACTATTGTGCCAGATGTAAATTATTTCTTCCGTTTTATGAAAGCATGATTGAAAAGATTCTCTCAAACTGTGCGGTAATTAATAACAGAAGCTAAATATCTCCTATAAATGCTAAATTCCGGTATAATTCTTACATAATTTTATGGTTTATATACTTCCACTATAGTCCACTGAATTCTTTGTATTGAGAAATCAAGCTCTGCTGTATTTTATTTTATACAAACCAAGCATGATTATAAAACATGGTATGTGACAGCAGAGACTAATGTCAAAAATAAGAGAAGTAGGTAACATTTTTCTCTGGACAGTAGTTATGCTTCTCAATTTCAGATAAATAATATTCATTTACTAATAATTCTACCTTTATGAAGATTTTTGTGAGAAAAAATATTATTGTTTAGGCTATAACATCATGGTTATATGATACATTGATATTTTATTTTCCTTTAAAAATAATCCTCCCACCCTGGTGATGGAATTAAACCAATTTAAATTGCATAGCTAAAGGAGTGAACACTATATACATGAATGATATAGCAGCCACATGGCCCACAAAGTCTCCCAACTAGCCCAAAGCAAATCTAAGGAGCACCAATGGAAAGGAAAACAAGCACCAGGTAGCAGAGCTGGATGAAATAATTATAGTAGCAGCAAAATACTTGGTGATTTCAAAGAAGACCATGACCCAAAAGATAAGAGAACTAACATTAGCATACAAACTGACAGATGTAGATATGGTAGGAAAAAACACAAAATTGGAAGAGCGTACCAAAATCATTCAAGACATAAATGACAAATTTACCAAAGATATAGACTCCACCAAAGCGTGCCAGGCAAAAATAAGTGATTAAAAAATATTGTACAGAAATTAAATTGCAAAAATGACCAACATGAAGACAGGGTTTCTGAAATAGAGGACAAAAAGGTAAAACACAGTGAATTACTTAGGAAGCCTCAAAATGGTAATAGAACAAGAAAAGCTCATCCACAGCAAGTAGATAATGCTTAGAAGACTAACCTAAGGCTAATAGGAGTTAGAAATTAGGAGATAGCTTACATGCAATAAAAACATGTGTTTATAGAAAACTTTCTAAGTATGAGGAAATATTTCAACATATAGGTAAGAAAGGATTACAGAACACCAACCAACTCTGATGAAAATAGAAGCTCTCCATGACACACCTTTTCAAAATCCCAGATGTCCAACAAAAAGATGACTCTTGAAAGCTGTCAGAGAAAAGTAAAAAATAACATGTAAACCCATTAAGACTACAGCAGACTTCTCAACACAAACACTAAAGGCCAGGAGAGCTTGGAGGGAAGTGTTTCAGGCTCTAAAAGCGAATAACTTCCAAACCAGACTAATACATCCTCCAATATTATCTTTCAAAATTGATGGAGAAATAAAGACATTCCAAAACAAAGAACACCTCGAGAGATACACGAACACCATGATAGAACTCTAAAAATAATGGAAAATATCCTACACAGAGACAAGGAAGACGGCAAAGCCAAAATATCAGGTGGAATTAATACATCAAGCAAGGCAAGTAGTTTACCAAAAATGGAGAAATAAAAGAGTTATCAACATAGAAAGAATGGAAAAACAGAAATCAATAACTTTCAGTAATGAGTCTCAATATAAATGGCCTCAACTTCCCAGTTAAAAGACACACAGTGCAAAACTGGATCAGAAAAAAAGAATCCAACAGTCTGTTGCATTCAAGAATCTCATATAATCTAAAAAGAAACTTACGGACTTAAAATCAAAGAATGGAATACAATATTTTATGCAGCAGGACACCAAAAGCAAGCACGAGTTGCAATTTTACTCTCAAAGTAAACTTCAAGCTAAAATTGATCAGAAGAGGCAAAGAAGTTTACTACTTATTAGTTAAGGGAAAAAGCAGGGAGAGATCACACACACACACACACACACATATATATATATGTGCTGAAACATACTTTTGAATAAATTGGCTTAATAGGTATTTACCGAGTGGTGTACCCTACTACAACAGAATTCACATTCTTACCAGCACACAGAACTTTCTCCAAAATAGGCCACATGCTAGTTCACAAAGTCTGCTTCAAAAGAAATCAAAATTACCTAATGTATACCTACAGATCATTGTGCATTGAAACTAGAAATCAGTGACAAAAGAAAATATAGAAAAGTTGTAAATACAGTGTCTTGAAACTTAGAGCACTCCTGAATACACAATGAGTCACAGAGGCAATTAAGAAAGAAATTAAACAATTTCTGGAGTCAAGTGACAATGCCAGTACATTACACCAGAACCTGTGGGACACAATAAAAGCAGTCCTAAGAAAGAAGTGTATTTCAGTTAATGCTACCATAAAAAATAAAAATAATAAATGCCTGAAGTTCCAAAATACACAAAGAAGCTAAAAAATATGCCCACATCGAGACATTATTATCATTATTTGCAAATGACATGATCTTTTATATAGAAGACCCAAAAAATTCCACAAAAAGACTTCAAGAATTAACCAGATTCAGCAATGTAGCAGGATACAAAATTAATGCTCATACATCAATGACCTACCTGCACACCAATAATAAACTCACTGAGAAAGTAATTAGAAAAGCAATGCCATTCTCAACAGCATCAAGAAAAATTAAGCACTTAGGTATAAACCTGCTAAGAAAGTGAAAGATCTCTACAACAAAAATGATAGAACTCTGAAAAAGAAGATTAAAAAGGTTATCAGTTAATGAAAAGACAGTCCCTGTTTCTGGATACCAAACCAATATTGTCAAAATGGCCAAAATTCCAAAATTGATACACAGATTTAATGCAATCCCAATCAACATACCAATATCATACCTAATAGAACTAGAGAAAATAATCCTATAATTCATATGGAACTAAAAGAGGTACAGGATAGCAACAGCAATCCTGCACAAAGAGCAAATCAAAAGGCATCACAATACCAGATTGAAGTTTTACTATGAAGTTACAGTGATAAAAACAGCATTTTAGCTGGGGATTTAGCTCAGTGGTTCCAGTGCCTGCCTGGCAAGCACAAGGACCCGAGATCAGTCCCTGGTACCAAAAAAACCCCAAAAGACAAAACACCCCAGCATTTTACTGGATTAATGGAACAGAATAGAGGACACAGAAACAATCTCAGACACATTCAGCCACCAGATCTTTGACAAAGGAACCAAAAACATACAATGTAGGGAGAGAGCCTCTTTTGTATAAAGTATTGAGAAATCTGGCTCACCAAATTCACAAGACTGAAGCTAAATCCACATCTCTCACCATGTAATAAACTAAAATTAAATTGGATTCAACATGTAACCATTAAAACAAAGTTGCTAGAAGATAAAATAGATAAAACTTTTGAAGTCATAAGTATTGACAAAGGCTTGCTGTGAACAGAAGTTGAGTTGCACAAGAAGTAACAACAAAGTCAACAAATAGGACTCTATCACATTAAACAGCTTTTCATTTAAAAGTACAGTCTCAAAGAACATCCATTTAGCTAGAAATGTCTCAAGCTTATCCTTCTTTATGGTAGAGTAGTACTCCATTATATAAAAATCTACATCTTAGAAAAAGAACAAGCCAAATTGTCATTATTTGCAGATGACATGATACTCTATATAGAAGACCCCAAGAACTCCACCAAAAGTCTTCTAGACTTAATAACCAAATTC